>QRFH01000007.1:52500-1252500 GCA_025389075.1 Sclerotinia minor
AATCCAAAAGCCTAAGCTTCGTGCGGACTGCAGTGTAGGAGAGTTTATCCATGCGCCTGTGGTATTTTGAGGGGCTTCACGTATTAGGTGATACCACACAGATAAATACCAATGGGTCGCGGATACAGCAACCAAGGTACTGGGAGGATATTTTGAACGATGTTGAGATCCTACACTTCACCGTACCAATCAAGAGTTGCAACGTGCTATGCGCGCCTAAGGCCTGTACAGGCTGACTCTTCACCAATGCCAGTGAGATATAGAACCACAAAAGGGTCATTAGAGCATTACCCTCGAATCTAGAGAGACCTTTCGGTACCAGTTTATTCATTCGATTTTTGGAGTTGCAACGTGCTACGCGCGCCAAAGGCCTATACAGACTGACTCCTCAACCGTTTGACCCTAACCTTAACCTCAGATATATATAGGTTCGAAGACCTCTAACTGAAATCACCTGTAACACTCTCCAGCGTTCGTACGATAGGCAATTACAGGGCTAATAAAAGTCTGATAATCACCGTCCTTTCGTACCAACACTGTAGAGGCTTTAGTTTCAGGCTTACAGTGTGAATGAGGCAGGCTTGAGCGCCTATTAAGTGTTGAAGCTCTAGGAATAGTAGATCCTAATTAAAGAATTTTACTTTCCTTTGAGGCTTCAACTCGCCCCATTCATATACCCATCGACTCCTTATTGCAAGATTTGTTAGGCACAATTGATTTTGTCGGGAAAATATTTTCCGATAAATTCATTTACATACAGAATCGCTATTGATATAATTTTTGCTAAGAAAAGTTTCCGAAAAATTACTTAAAACAAATACTTGAATTTCACTTGATATCATCGTTGCATTCATAGAACCCTTAAAGTTTTTATAGGTTATGATTATAGGCTTAGTAAAAGCCTATTGATGCGTTATCATTGAGCTATATACTTTCATGTAACCTATTATAGGGCTCACCGGGAGTACCTCCTAAGCTGAAAGGCTCCAATACTTTCAAAATTGAATCACCTTAATATTTCAAGGGCTTTCAAACGTACTAACTCTCACTCTTTAAAAGTCACCTTGTTTTCTAGGCTTAAAACAACTCTAATGATAATTTTCTTTATTGTATTATATTTAGAATGAAAGGAGGACTTTGATAATATGTTTTACATCTTTATAATATATATAGTATTAATAAAATTGATGTTTTTCTACCCCCCTTCTACTTTGCCATATAAAAATAATTTCCGATGAATTATTTTAACCCCCGGTGATCATTACTATCGATGAGTTTATATGATACTAGAGTTTATGAGCATATAAGCCTGTAACTTTAATTCCAAAAGATTCACCGGGGGTTACAGCGTAAGTTATATATTAATTAGGAATCTTTTCAGATAAGTATTTGTCTCCCGGTGAGGTTATATCAGGCTGTATATACTATTATCAGTCGCTCCTAATAGGCTATTTGCCATATAGGAGAAGCCTAACCCGGACCCTAACCAGGGTATTTAGGTTATTTTTCAGTATATATATATATACCTCACCGGGAATAAAATATTATAACATGATTTCTAATAAACCCTACAGTAAAACTTTTGACCAAGATCACCGGGTGTATCATATAGGGTTCTACACTCTATACCAAGCATCACCGGCAGCACATTACAGGGTACCATTCCCCATAATAGACCTCACCGGGCCTTGATCTGGAGTATATTTAGAGATACCTACTCTTTAAATCCACTCACCGGGGCAAATAAAGACTAAAATCAACCTACCTTTACCCTTAAAAGCTTTGGAAAAAAATAGGGAAAAAAATTTCGCCAACCCCTTCCCCCGCGCGAATCGTGGAGGGGGGTCACCGGGGCCCGTCTTGGTCCAACTTCGACTTCTCTTTACTTTGCAGAATCGAG
Organism: Sclerotinia minor; assembly: GCA_025389075.1. Classification (NCBI taxonomy): domain Eukaryota; kingdom Fungi; phylum Ascomycota; class Leotiomycetes; order Helotiales; family Sclerotiniaceae; genus Sclerotinia; species Sclerotinia minor. Next base: position 54,401 of record QRFH01000007.1, read on the forward strand.
TGCTCCCCCGTCCCCACTCCCCCACTCCTCCACTCCGCATTCCTCAGGTCCCTCGCACACCTACACGCGATACCCGACACCCAATACCCTACCGACCCGCTACCTCAAGGGATATAGCCTATAACCTAAGGCAATCCCACCGCCGTATCCACGTCTCGTCTGCTTCGACGATGATAGTCTTGCATACATACCGCAAAATTATAAGCCGCATTCCTTGTATTCCAAATAACAACATCTATTTCTTTCGCGTATCATATTACCAATCGCACTGGGAGAGCTCTAAAGAGAAGTATTTTCATCACGAAACATGGCTAATTTTAACACTCCTACAATACTACTGTTACGAGGGTTGCCGTCTAGATCACGTGGAAGTGCTCTAGGCTCTCGAGGTGGTTTATAACTAGGCGTCAAGCAGGGACTTAAAGTAATGACAATAATATGATGCAATTCGTAACTAATAGTATGGTATACTAAATGATTGATCTTGAGCACGAAGCTCTATACAAAGGAAATCCATCTTGATTATATAGACCTTCATGCCTATGGCTAACTAGGAATCGTCGTTCCTGGGAGCGAACGTTCCTGGTTGTTCCTTGGAGCGAACGTTCCTGGTTGTTCCTAGGAACGGTCGTTCCTCACCGTTCCATCACGTGCCTTAGTGTCATGTGACGTACTTGTCGTAGCGGACGTAACACCTCACATGACCTTAATCCCATACTAATTTGATCGAATCGCATCTCGTAAACACACGATCGGTTACTGTAAGATCCGTGATCGTAACAACTACTTAACAGCAACAGAATTGGTTGTAATATCAACACCATACATACCCCGTAGCAGCCTTGACCCGTGACCGCACCCTTTCATATACCCGTTGACCTTCCGTTTGTTGATTCTCTGTATGCAATTGATTACGTCCAGTTTTAATTTTCCGATAAATTACTCTGCGTGTCGACGAGTGTCACGCTCTTGTCACGCTCATATTATGGTCACGCCTGATTGTCTGTCACGATATCATCTCCGACTCTCTGTCACGGTGTCACGATCGTCGGTACTGCCAGAAATTTGTTTTTGAGAATCGGTTTTTCATTGACTAACTTTTGATAAGACGCGTCCGGTGAACTGCGCCCGGTAAGCTACTCACGGCCGAGCCACTACTGGTGAGTAGCACTGCAAGTGAGTAAAAGGCCACTACTGCCACTACTGCCACTACTGGTGAGTATGCCCGTTGGGATGTCTGACCTGATCATGTGTCAAGACGTGACCTTTGAAACAAAGTAGCGCGCTTGAATATAGAATTACTTCGAACAGAGTGTCTTCGAAACAACCTATCGTGAGTGGTGTTTAGTTATCTTCAATTAAATTATGACTTAGACCGGAAAGTCATAGTCGTTTATGTTTGATTGATTGATTGATTGATTGATTGTGTTTATCGTCATAGGCCGTAGGCCCACGCGCCTTGGCGCGTGATAACCTTAGCCATCTATTCCAGATTTGGACAAATGACGCTCAGAGGAGTATGCCTCTAAGTAGTGTACTAGCTAGCTAGGGAGGGTATTTATATACAATTTAAAGGGGCTAGGGCAGGGTTTACATGATTGCCTTCGCGACAGATTTGGGGCCGGTTGGCTTAGTGGTTAATATTGTGGTCCTCCTCGTCCACTAGATCACTGGCTCTTGATCACTCTCCCTTCCCCTCATACGTTTTTGTTGAATTATCTTGTGTGTTTACTGTTTTTTTTTTTTTTTTTTAAGGAAGGGGAGGAAAGAAGAGAAAAGAGAAGAGAAGAGTAGAGATGTAAAGAAAAGGAAGGAGAAGAGAAGGAGAGAGAATAAGCCCTTTGAGTACCTGTTTGACAAAGGAGATACAGGAAGTAGAGGAAAAACGAAGGAAATGCTTTTTTTTTTTTTTTTTAAGCTGCAGATAAATGCTGTGGGCAGATATCTGTATAGAATTTGGTGGATTCAAGCCATTCGGCTAGTGCGAGACCACCTGTGGGGATGCCTAGAAGCCAGGGGATGGCTTCAGATGGTGGGCTTTTCGTGAGTGTTTTGTAAGCTTTGCCTTTCTTGCAGAAGAAGAAGTGTAACGGGGTTTTCCTTTTACCGCATAAGCAGAGAGTGTGGGCTGTAGTGTGGTTGAAGCGTTCGTGATATGCCGCAAAGTCTCCATGCTGTGATCTGGCTGCAAGAATGTAGTGAAGTGTAGCTCTTTTTAAAGAGAGGGTAATCGTATTGGAAGTGTGCTTATATTGCAGATCCTTGTAATACTGAGGGCTGACTGTGTTCCACAATTGGTCATCCGCTTTATTGGCCTTTGATCTGATTAGTCTTTTGAGGGAGGCTAACGTGCAGGCCGGGTTGGGGGGTGGGGGAGTTTGCCCCTTCCTTGGCTGCTTTGTCGGCCATTTCGTTGCCTGGAATGTTGAGATGCCCTGCGACCCAGCGTATGCGTATTTTACCAGGGGAGATATGTGGGAGCCTCGGTCTAGCGGCCCAGGCCTGTGTGAGCTTCAGGAAATCTTCGAAGACCGCCTGAGACGAGCCATTGAAGTGGGAGCCTAATCTTAGGGCTACTTCGTAGTTATCCAAGAAGATCCATAGATCTGTAGCAAGTTTGATTGATGGTAGCGTTAGGGCCTTTGCTGCCCCCGTTACTGCAGCCATAGCTTCCGCGTCGAATACCTCTGCATTTGTGCCAAGTGAGAAGGAGTAATGGGCCACTTGGATATCAAATTGTGTGATTACAAAGCCACCTCCGGTGGCGCCGTCCTTGCTTTCGCTTTTTGAACCATCCGAGAAGATCTGTATATCACTCCTTGGGATCTTAGTATGGAAGGCCTTGAAGTCGTCAGCCGCTTGGGCCTTTGTTCTGCCCATCGGGCCAGCTACACGTATCTCGGCTTCTGCTCTCGATTCCTTGTGTTCCCATGAAGGGAAAGCTAATGGATTTATATGTTCGGCTTTTGGTAATGCTGTGATGAACCTTGAAAGTCTTGTATCTGCAGTTCGGTTCTGGTCTTTGGCTTTGATCATGCTCTTCGCTCTAATTCTGAGGGGGGTGGTAAGGGTCTAGTCTGAAGGTTCGCGCAGCATATGTTTGTGAGGCTAAGTTTAGCTCGATTTCGGAGGGCCTGAGTTTGGCTTCCTCGTACAGCACCGCTGTGTTCGTGGTTTTGTATACCGGGAGAATTGCTTTTGCACAAGTGAGGATCACTTTGTTGAGTAGATTTATATGGCTATCCACTACATTTGAAATTGACTCGTTCGAGGCATTCTTCTTTAATCTGGTTCGGCCTGGCCACCATGTTTCCGAAGCAAAGTAGCATTTCTTTAGTACACAGGCTACAGCCACTCTTCTGGTGGAGCAGGAGGGTATCCCTCGGCATGTGTTATTGAAGGATCTTAGTGCATTAGCTCCTTTGAGGGCTTTTGCTGTGAGAATCTGTATGTGTGGCTTGAAGTTTAGTCTTCTGTCGAAATAGACTCCAAGCCATCTGAGCGGACCAGGTTTCACCTCGATGTTCAGGGAGCCAGTGTGTACTGAGGGAACTTCAGCTAGTGTGCGATGTCCCTTGTAGAAATGTATTAGCTCAGATTTTTTGGGGTCAAAGGTGATGCCTTCGGTTTTCCCCCATTCGAGAGCTTCTTGCATATTTGCCTGAAGAGTATCACAGTTCTTTTGGAGGCTATCGGATGTTGCTAGTAGCGCAATATCGTCAGCGTACCCGAATCTCTTCCGCGGATTGCCCATCCAGAAAAGGGGCGCAATATAGAGCATAAACAGGATCGGGGAGATTGGAGAGCCTTGGGGAAGGCCGCATTCTAGCTTTGTTTTTGGGCCGATCTCGCCGTCCAGTCGGATCTTGATGTAACGATTGGTGGCAAAGGACTGTACCCATTTAACCAATTTGTTTGGCCATCCTTGTTCCCGAAGGCGGTTCACTAGTCGTCCTGGTAATACTGCGTCAAAAGCCCCCTTCACGTCCATTGTGAGAAGTGTAGTTTTTAACCCTTGTTTCAAAGATGCTTCGACATCATGTGTGACACAAGATGTGAGGTCTACTGAGGATCGCAGTGGTAGAGCTCCGAACTGTTGATTTGCTAGGACTTTGTAGTTTAGAGCAAGCCATGATATTTTCTTCGCAATGAGTCTTTCAAGGCCTTTGCCTAGAACTGAAAGTAGAGCAATCGGGCGGTATGATCTTGGGTTGGTATAGTCGGGCTTATTGGGCTTAGGGATGATTGCGATTGTGGCTATCCGGAAACATTCTGGGTGATGTCCTAGGTTTAAACATCCTTTGAAGAGGGAGAGGGTTATATCCCTGATTAGTGGCCATGCGATTTGTAAGATTCTCGTCGGGATTTCATCTGCACCGGGTGCTGTGTTCCCGGCCTTTAGAATAGCTAGTTCTATGTCTTGTAGATCGATATCGGGGAAGATGATAGAACGACTTGGGATCGCTGGGATGTCGAAAGGAATATCGTCGACTTCGGCCGAGTTTGTTAATAGATTGCTGGCGAATGCTTCTCTTTTCTCTTCGATGCTGTTTGCAGTGGTCAAATTTGAGGGGTCTGCTAGAGGCGGGGTTCGGTATGTGCCTGTAGTCTGGTGCCATTTGGCCATTCGGAATACATCGTTTATGTTCTCTACTTTGTCGATTTTCGAGATATAGAAGGCACGTTTTGCTTTCCGGACTGTTCTCCGGAGAGAGCGCTTGGATACAGGAGTTTTAGCAGTCCTGTGTTCGTGTACAGCCTTTGTACAGTCCTCGTTCCACCAGGGTTGTTGAAGGGGGCCGTTTGTAGATCTTTTGCAGAGCCTGTGTAGGCCTTTATGAGAGCTTGTGTGAGAGATGATGCTAATCGATCTAGCTCGTTGGTGGAGAGTGCTTCGGTGCTGGCATCGATATCGGTTAGGTTCATTCCTAGTAGGTCTGTAAAGAGTTTTTCGTCCAATGTGTCCAATCTAAGTTTTTGAATGGGCTTCGGACTTTGGCAGTTCCAGTGAAGTAAGGTTTTTAACGTGTTATGATCTGAAGTGCAATCTAGGTGTTCAGCTAGAGAGGTGTATGCTATATAGGGTCCTGATAGGAAAGTAAGGTCTAAGGTGTTTCCTTTTGTGTGAGTGGGAATTCCGATTGGAGAGATGAGGTGTAGATTTCGAGAGTTGGACCACTCTACGAAGGGCTCAGCTAGCGTTGAGGGGGTGGGATGTAAAGGATTCCAGTTAGGGTGATGGAGATTGAAATCGCCTAGTAGGATAACGTTTGATGGGAAGTTCTGCAATTCAAAAAGAGAAGTGATAGCTTGGTTACCGTCTGAACATTGGGGCGGGGCATTGTATATGTTTATGATTGTAAATGCCGAGTTGTTTGTGGAAAGTAATTGTATGAAAATTAGGTCTCGTAAGATTGTGGGCCTGATTTGGTTGATTCGTATTCCGATTCCTTTTCTGACATAGGTCAGGACGCGAGGAGTGATTTTCCAATCGTCTAATGGGGTAAAGATTTCGTATGAGGGATGTGTTTTGGTGATTTTCCTTGATATATCCTTGTAGATATATGGCTCTTGGATCAGGATGATGTCGATCTGGTCCGAGTTTGCTAGATTGAGAGCGAGATCGTGTGATATCCCTCCCTTACCAACGTTTGTTTGTGTAATGGATAGAGGTTTAGTTCGATTCATCAAAGAAATTTCGAAAGCGGTTAGTAGGGCGAGTACTAGGGGGGGCGGTAGAGTGGATGGATCCGAATATACGGGTTGGGGTTTTGGGGTGGGGTTGGCTTGTGAGGGGGGTTGGGGGGGTGGTATCATTCTCCATTTGGGAGTCAGGTGCTGTTGACCTCCTGGGATCTTGGCAGCATATGCATATATATTGTATGATGCATATAATGTTGACCTCCTGGGATCTTGGCAGCATATGCATATATATTGCATGATGCAAGGAGCAAACAAAACTCAACTTTTAATTCATTCTTTCCTTTTTGGTATACTGTTTGTTTGCTTTCAATATTTTGATTTCAAAGCACTTTAATTCCAAAGGCCGAATACCTAAGCCTATTCCTTCATTTTTTGAATATATACTCGCAGCTTAACTGCTTAGCTAGATAATCAATCAATTCAATCTGATGCTCTTTCTGGTCTCAATAAACCCGATAGTTATGAGCCCGGTGCTGGCTTTCAATTAAACATCCTGCACAATACTTGATTCACATATACCGAAACTCTACGATACCTTCAGTTTCACTCTTTTAAGAATTACCTTGTTTAGTGTGTTTTCTATAAAACCCAAACCTCGATAATTCTGACTTTATTTCTTCAATATGACTACAGGCGATAATTCAACTAAAATCATCCTTTCCTCACCAGAGGATTGGAATAGTTGGATTCGAAATGTTCAGCGTATTGCAGAATCCGGCGGCATCAAATGCTGGGTATACCTTGATCCCACTACAACAGTTGTACCTATACCAGAGTTGCTAGATGAACCGGAACTACCCACAGTTGATGAAGATGCTTCTGAGGCTGTTATTGATAGGGCTTTAAAGCAATATCAGATGCAACTAGAGAACTATCGTATCAAGAATACCAAGTACGAGAAAATCAACAAGACCATTTCAGAGGTTCTCAAGTACATACTTTCATCAATCAACCGCAATTGCGAAAAGTTTATTAGTACCACCAGTATCACAGCACCTCAAGTGCTTGCTGATTTACGCAAAAGGCTAGCACCAACTGATCGTGCGAGAGAGCTTACCGTGGTAGCACGATACAATTGTGTAAAACAACCCTACAAATCCAATCAGGATATTTATGAATGGTTGAACGAATGGGAACTCATCTACACTGAGGCTAAGACTCTCAATCTGCCAGATGTCGATCGAAATCGAGCTGCGTTCGACTTTTCTACAGCTCTTATGAATCACAGCTCCTCTTGGGCAACTTCAACTCTGTTGGAGATCACCAAAAAGCTCAAGAATCAGCCTAAAGAAACGATTGATGTGTACGATTTAATCGAAGACTTTCGAAACTACACTCGACTCACACAGACATCAACTACTTCAACCTCTTCTACGTCATTTGCAACCTATAAGGATGGGAATAAAGATAAAAAGGAAGGAGAGAGAACCTGTCTATGTGGCAAGAAACATCTATATGAAAAATGCTACTATCTACATTCGGATAATCGACCAAGGAACTGGAAACCAATCGATGCCGATATTGAATACTTCAAGAAGTTCTGGGAAGGCAATCAACAAAACGAAGGAACTGGTTTGTTCGTAGACATGAAGGAACTAAGGAACTTCTCAAGCTAGCAAATCTCTCTTGGGATCCAGCATGGAAGGAAACACTGACTAATCCTTCAGAATCTGGAAAAGAGAAAGATAAGGATCTTGGGGCTTTTCTCACTAAACAAAGTCCTACCTACAACAATGCTAGCATCCTTCACAAATGGCTAATTGATAGTGGTTCCGATACCCATGTCACTAACTCTCTACACAACTTTGTTCTTGAAGAGTTTGGAAAGCCATCCGATATGATAAGCGCTGGAAGAGACCGATTCCAAATTGAAGCATTCGGTACTATCACTATGTTGATCAATACACCAACTGGGCCAGGGCAAATAACCTTAAAAAGAGTGGCATACATCCCAGGGTTTCTTACAAACCTAGTCTCTCTAGCTTTACTCTCAAAGAAAGGTGTACATTGGAACACTGAACACCCAGATTTCCCTTACAAAAGAAGGCATTGCATTTATTACTCTGAAGCAAACAGGAGACCATTGGACCCTCGATCCTATTATCCCTTCTCAGCATGCTTCGTTTGCCACCAAAAACCACACCAAATCAATATGCCGAAAGGTTACAACAACAGAGTTACATGATCTTCTAGGACATCCTTCTCTCGAAGCCCTTCAGCACCTAGAATCAGCAACTACTGATATCATTATCGACAAAACGATTTCGACACCTTCCTTCTCTACCTGCAAAGTTTGTAATCTCTCGAAGGCTCAACAGATTATATCTCGTAATCCAAGGAAGGAGATGCCAGAGAACGGCCATGTCGGAGATCGATTGGCATGGGATCTGTTCGAGATGGATGAGGCTTATAATAATACCCGATATATCAGCCACTTCTGGTGTACGACACACAAAGTACAATGGGTGTATGTTCTAACTAGGAAAACAGAGATGATCGATATTACGGATACTCAATTCTCTCTGATACAAACACAATTCGGCTCAAAGGTCCGATTCATACGCCTCGACGGTGAAACTACGTTAGGGGGCGACTTCAAGAGGATCACAGACAAACGTGGCATCATTGTCGAGCGCACTCCACCAGATACACCAGCACAGAATGGCGCTGCAGAGAATGCTGGTAAAATGCTCATGGTCAGAGCAAGAGCCCTCCTCCTTTCAGCAAACCTACCACAAAACCTTTGGCCAGAAGCAATTAAAACAGCCGGTTATCTTGAGAACCGTACTCCAAAAAGAGCTCTCCAATGGAAAACACCATTTGAAAGTGCTACTGGCAATAAACCTTCGCTAGCACATCTACATCCATATGGGTGCTTGGCATATGTGCTCAACAAGCAGATTCCAAGACGTGCGAAGATGCAACCTCGTGCAAAACTGGGCTATCTTGTAGGGTATGATTCAACGAATATCTTCAGGATCTGGCTCCCTTCCATAAATCGCGTCATTCGAAGTAGAGATGTCAAATTTGATGAAACCCGGTATTATCGACCAGAAGATATAGATATTGGCTTTCTTATTAAGGATCAACTTCGGGATACTGCAGCTATTCACGAAAAGAGGGCAGAAGAGATAGAAATATCGAATCTGTTGAGTGAAGAATCAGATGAGAGTATTGGTGATATAATTGTAGTTGAAGGGCCATGGAACTTACAACGCAATCGCTTAAACGAGCGACCAACGAATGAAAGCTCTCCAAACCAGACGGATGATGGTATTCCAACCAATGAGGGGGTTCCTCAAACTAACCCTCAATTTCCAACGCCTAGAGCAACCTTATCACCAGAAGCACTTACAAGACAATCTACTGGAGATGTTCCTATACCATCATTACTGGAGTCAGAACTCTCATCTTCCCCATCATCATCGTTAAGTCAACATGATATCATCACTACAACATCATCTCATAATACAGCACCTTTGGCAGAGCAAATACGTGCCGATATCGACGTATCCCATATAATTCAGGGTTCTAGACGTTCACAAAGGAAAGAACATCATGCTGCAGCACTTTCATCACTTCCTCAACTATCCAGCTACTTTACAGCGTTTGCTATCGGAAGGTCTAAATTACGAACTCCTAGATTACACCAAAATGATCTACCACCTCCACCTCGATTTTATCATGAGCTAGTACAGCATCCATATGCTAGAGAATTCCGAAAAGCATGTGAGGATGAGATCAACGCTCTGAAAGAACGTAAAACCTTCGAATACATCGATATATCTACAAGAGGGCAAAAGCCTTTACCACTACTCTGGGTTTTCACTTATAAATTCGATCAAGATGGATATCTCATCAAGTTCAAAGCAAGAATCTGTGCCAGAGGAGATCTTCAATCAACCGAAGAAGAGACATACGCTGCAACGCTAACTTCACAAATCTTTAGAGCTATGATGGCTATCGCTGCAGCTTTCGATCTTGAGATTCGACAATTTGACGTTTCCAATGCTTTTCTACATGCAACATTAAGGCAACCAATTATTTGCAAGTGCCCTGATGGCTTCGAAGTCCCAGGAAAAGTGATTTCCGTAAACCAAGCACTTTATGGCTTCCGAGAGTCTCCAGCATACTGGTATGAGGATCTGACCTACACTTTAACCGACTTTGGTCTGGATCCAGTTCCAGGAGCACCCTGTGTTTTCACCAATAGCTGGCTTACGGTTCTCTTCTATGTCGACGATATTATCGCAATTTGCAAGAAAGCTGATTTGCTACGATTAGCCTTATTCGAGAACACCTTAAAATCAGCATACACCATCAAATCACTTGGAGATATACAGTTCTTCTTGGGGATTAGGGTACTACGAGATCGACAAAATCATCGTTTGTGGCTTTGCCAAGATAACTACATTTCAAAAATATCAACACGCTTCAATATCAAACCTAATCCTCAAGCCTGTTCTCCATTGCCAACAACAGCACTTACAAAGAATCCAGCAATTGCAACGCCGCAACAGATTTTCGGCTACCAGCAGCGAGTTGGCAGCATTAACTACGCTGCTGTTGTGACTCGGGCTGATATTGCAAAAGCATCTTCAATACTATCAGAATTTCTTCGTAATCCATCCGCTACTCATATCAATGCAGCAGTACATACATTGCAATACCTTGAGAATACCAAATTCTATGCTATCATGTTCGATGGGAAGAAAGCAACAACTACCAGGAACTTTCAAATCTGGAGTGACGCCTCCCATGCTGACGATATCGATACAAGAGTTTCTTCAATGGGATATTGCCTCATACTCTTTGGAGGTTTGATCCACTTCAAAAGCACTAAGCTGAAGTCGGTGACTACTTCCAGCACACACTCTGAAATACTGGCTCTTTCCGTTACTGCTCGAGAGCTTATGTGGTGGATACGCTTCTTTAAGAATGTTGGTTTAGATCTCGAAGAAAAGGCTTCAATATTCTGTGATAATCGCCAAACCATTCGACTTCTTCAGCATAGTACTCCTAGACTTGTTACAAAACTCCGGCATGTTGATATACACTCTTGTTGGCTTCGCCAGGAAGTGCAAGCAGGAAGGCTACAAGTCGAATGGGTTCCAACTACTGAAATGGTTGCAGATGGTTTCACTAAACCTCTACCACCACAGAAACACACTCATTTTATCAATCTTTTGGGAATGGTTGACATTCGGTCTCAGGTTCAGGAATAACCTCATTATTAACTAACTCGGTAATCCCTGAGGGGGCGTGTTGACCTCCTGGGATCTTGGCAGCATATGCATATATATTGTATGATGCATATAATGTTGACCTCCTGGGATCTTGGCAGCATATGCATATATATTGCATGATGCAAGGAGCAAACAAAACTCAACTTTTAATTCATTCTTTCCTTTTTGGTATACTGTTTGTTTGCTTTCAATATTTTGATTTCAAAGCACTTTAATTCCGAAGGCCGAATACCTAAGCCTATTCCTTCATTTTTTGAATATATACTCGCAGCTTAACTGCTTAGCTAGATAATCAATCAATTCAATCTGATGCTCTTTCTGGTCTCAATAAACCCGATAGGTGCCTGGGCTTTCGTGCAACCGGCTTTCAAGCAGATTAGGGCTCTGCCTTCACTGTATGTTTTGCGTGTAGTTTGGCGTTCTGATTTGGACTTTATTTTACTGGCGATAGGGCGCAGAGGGCAATTGGGGTCGTCTGCTGGGTGTGGTCCGCAGCAGTGAAGGCATTTTGGGGGGCATGTATGTGCTGTGTTGCATTTGGTTGTGTGGCCGTTTTCAGAATGCTTGTTTGAGCCGCATAGTCTACAAGTTTGAGGTTTGGAGCATGATCTGCTGTTATGCCATTGATAGCAGCGAGTGCATTGGATGGTTTTTGGCTTGTGGATCAAGAGGGTAGTGGTGATATTGGCTCCAAGGATTTTGAGGGTTCTCTTTAGAGCTTCAGTGCCTGATTTCAAGCCTACTATCCAGGTGGAGTGGTATTGATCGGTTGTGTTGCTCGCCTGGGTTTAAACAGCGTGTAATAGTTCCTGCCCAGAGTATTCTTTGATAGCGTTGCGAATTATATCCTTTGTAACTGTGATAGTATCAATTTCGAAGGAGTCGTTTAGCACTGTAACTTTCCGAGGTACATAGCTCAGGCGGTATGTGTCCCATTTTTCTTGTGTTTCAATCTTGCAATTCCCGATGGCATTGGCAATGATGCTTTTCTCCTTCTCGAGAGCTGCTAGATTGCTAGGCGAGCTTGTACAGAGTGCAAAGCCTGTTTTAACCTCTTGGACTTCTTTCAAGAGAGAGGCCGCTGGGCCAAGTACTTTCTTTAGTGCAGTGAGGATTGCAAAGGACCCTGCTTTGCGTGCAGGGTGGGATTGTTCGATACGTGCAAACAGGCGGTTATCAGTGTAGGTGATCGGTTTCGTCTTTTTGATCGATAGTGTAAGATCAATAGGGCTGGCGGCTTTTTGGGCGTATGTTGCCTTGGGGCCTGGCTTTGTGATCGGGGGGCTAGTACGGGTACTTGTAGGGGGGTGTTATAAGGGGTAGCGGAGGGTTGGTGGCGGGGTTCGTAGTGACTCGGGGGGGTGATGCCCTGTGATCAGGGCATCAAAGTGTCGCTCGGTAGTTGCCTTAAATTCAAGGCAAAGAGCAGTGAGAAGTTTTCGTGATCTCGTTGGGAGAGCAAGAACTTCCTCTGAGCTCAGGTAGGTGTCTAGGAGCTGGGTAACTGGGTTGTAGATGGTTTGAGCATCGTTAACCTTGTGGAGAAGGTTGCTAGCCTTATCGGAGAGGGTTTTAGAGAGACTTGGGGGGCTTGGGGTAGCCATAGCGGAGAGGGAGGCTAGCAGAGAGAGAACTGTCTCTCTTACAGCCGCCTTATAGGTTTTGTTAATTCTATAAATATAAAGATTATATAGAATTTCAAGCTGATTTCAGAAATGCCTTGTCTTGGATGCTGATAGTCGTTTATGTGATGATGGAAACCTATTGGACTGGCGTACGTTATCACTTGATGCATAATCACGTGATTGATCGTTTCTCCGCATCGGTCGCATCAAGAGTCAAAATTACCCCCACGGCAAGGTGAAATTTGTTGGTTTGTTTTCACTGATATTCTAGTATCTATTCGTGATTCGCGATATGTTACGATGGAATGTATAAAGGGGCAGACTGCCCACCTATCAAACCAAGCATCGGTGGATATCACCCGTTTCCTGTTTGGCTATAATATGCATCAAATCAATGTCAATTCATAACAAGCAGTTCTCGCCATTATGGAAGGGTCACCAGGTCCGTGATTTTATATATGTCGTCGGTGTAGATTATACAAATATGATGTAGCATTTAAGAGGAGATGATGTTGCTATATAGTTAGGACTCAGACAAGGAGATACTATTGTCTGATGATAGACAAACATAGTAATTGGATCACACTATGACAATGATTAAAATAGTCAATATTTACTCCATGACCGATGTCGAAATCTCACTCAATAGATTTGGTTCAGCTAGAATGAAGCCGGCTATACAATCAATCTATTTCCAACACCAACACCTTCACTGCAGAGCCCAAGATACCACATCTCGAAATTCCCCTCCATATACGATCCGTCCAGCACTTTGGCATGTGCTTACACCCATTTCTTTGAATGCTATCATATTCTTCAGGGATATGGCTGATTGTAGAATTCTATGACAAGCGTTTTGCTCATCATTTAACATTTTCGACCCGACGGCAAGATGACTAGGTGTTAAGCACCAATGATGACCACAGAGATGTAGGATTGTTTGCGCATTTTTCTCCGACTTCTCCTGAGAGACTGACCGAAGGAGATCGAGAGAGAGCCGAGGACCTGGGTTTCGAACCGCGGTTACCCACGCCACGATGTGATACACATAGACTTTCGTCCTACAGTACTACCTTTCGTGAGGATGACCCTAGGACCATCCTTGTTCGCATTCCCGCCCTCCCTAAGCTTGACAGACTCAATGATTTTTCCATCCTTTTCCGTTCGCGTCACAAGTGCCGAACAGTGATTCAGGGGCGTGATCTGGTAGAATTGGAGGTTCGTATCATTGAGTGTTTTTATAAAAGGGGGTAAAAAAGAATTCACTCTTCGAAAATAGCCACGAGGATCTTGGGGCACCAGTATTTTATCGTAGTACTGATCGACAACTTCGAAATTCAAACCCAAAATCGCCAACGTCTTAACATCAGCCGACGATCCGGGAGCAGCGGCTTGTTCAAGCGGAGCCTCCAGATTCGCATTTCCGAGGCCCCCGGAACCCAGACAGATTTTTTGGCTCCCATACCCAGAATGACACATTTGGCCTGCGCTGCGCTTTTTATCTTTTGGGGACTCTTCATCAAAATGACTGTCATCATCCAAACTCTGGCGCAAGGTATGGTCCAAACTATGTAAATTTAATTGCTCTTTTTGTTCGGCCAATTGGGGCGGCCTGGCCAGGGGAACCAACATGAGCTAAGTGTTGCGTTTGACACGCTTTTCCGGCTGCGGAGTCTTGAATTGGGGAAATTTCGTGTGAAGGGAGAGTCGAGAAAGGGATGAAGGTTAAGTTACCGTCTCCGTAGGTTAGGTAAGGCGACTGTTGGGCTTATCGATAGGAACGCTAACCCATGCACCAAGAAAAGGCTAGGCCTTTGTCGAACCTGCCTGTTGGTGCTCAATTCGTGGTGCAATGCAAGTGGAACCGACTTCGCATTTGAAGTACCATTGTAATTTTTCATTTCAAGGTCGAAAGAGCCATCTAACGGTTCCAACTTCTCAATAACACTTGACTGCACACTCGCACTTTGGCAAACAGTCTGCTACCATCCTGCACTTCTGAATTTGACCTGTACTTTTATGCGTATATATACAAGACCCACCCATCCCATGGCCATGACACATAGCCAAGCACCTATCACTACACACCTTCCTTTCTTCATTTATTGCCTTGGTTGAAAATATACCATGTTCGACTCCATTGATACAGCCTATGGTACCATTGTTTCTTTGATGACCACGGTGACAGCGATGATCGAATGGATATAGCGTTGGTGTTTCGGATGTGAGACACTCCCAATTGGCGTCAGTAGGGCTCGAAAAAAAGGCTAATAGTCGCACAATGGTGATATGCCGGAAAGTTTTGTTCTTGTGATCGCCAATCGCGCATGTAATTTGTATTTTGGACTGTGTTGAATACCAGCAACCTTCCCATGTCCAAAGAGCTCCCATCTGATTATCGACATATCCGGCTACTTTTCCTATCGTGTTAACCCAACATTGCCCATTACTTCGCTGAGACTTATAAGGTAGCCTTATCATTTTGTCTGTTGGTGGACCGAAAATTGGATGATGAGATTGGATCGATGCAAGTCAGTCGCATATTGCACAAGTCGTGCTTTCAAACTTGGGGATTCGGTGGGCTTCGGCTCTTGGAATTTTTCGCCAACGGTATAATAAGAGGGTAAGGAACACTTTACCCAACTTTGGTTGTTTCACAGGCCGCTCACTTTCTACCCTATTCTCAAACCCGTCCGCTTGATCTTGACGTTTCCCAAAGGAGTTTCTAGTCTGCCTGTACGATGACACAGGCCGGAGCGAAACTTGATTGGCACCTTTATCAACAATGCCGCCATCATCTCGCAGATGACAAGCCTCAATGATGATCATCCAGACGCTGTCCTATGAAAACGGACGTCAGAGTTTTCAATAAGAGTCGCCCTTGCAAAGTAGCAAGTTCATTTGCAATTAGAGGATCATCGCGATAAACAAACTAGGGAAGTGCAAGCCATGGGAATAGGCAATGTCTGTAGAATTTGAATCAGTTTGACACCTAGAACTCCTCCGGTGAATTAGGTTGCTCTCTCCACCCTCCACCTTCCTATATGGATTTGACAGCTTCCTCCTTTATATCTTTCTCCCACATTTCTCCCCACAATATGGAGTAGAAGCACGTCATCAGCAAGGGCATATTCGTCATGTGATATTCAAGGCCCTCAGTCCCCGATTGGGGAATAAGCTTTTTCTCACCGCCCTTTTGGTTTCTTTCGAGAGATTTGATCGGGATGCGAAAAGTATGCAATATATTAGCCGTTCTGAGATTACAAACGGGTACAAACTGAATTGTCTATACCTTGAGGAAACGTGGTTTGTGGACATGAATTGATGAGACTTCAAACTGCTGAAAGAATGGGGAATACTTAAAGCACAAGCCGGCCAGCGTTCGCCATTTCTCATCATTCACGATCCTTCTCCGACACAATCGTTTTGGAGCTCTTGGCCATTCAAAAAAAAATGCATGCTTCGGTTGTCCCCGTTCTCACCCTGGTTATGGCCACTTTCACCCAAGCATCCGTTACTTGTGTGAAGGTAGGAGCAGCGGCCAAAGCCACCTGGACCAATTCGGCAGCACAGACATGTACATGGACAGGAACGGTTGGAAGTAACTTTGGGACGAACACTGTCAACGGTGGAGAGTAAGCTTTGTCCACAATTCCATGTGTCTCTCGCATATTGATAAATGTGTACAGCTACAGCTGCAATGGACGCTGCGGAACTGGTTGCACCGGAGTTGCGCTCGGCAATTATTAGTATGTTAACGCATGGATCTTAGGAGGTGCCTCGAACGAATGTTGAATACTGATGAGGGAAACTTGCAGCACACAACATTGCTGGAATCACGACATATGCTCTTACTTCAACAACGCCTCTGGCGGTGCGAGGTAAGACTTTTCACAAGTTCCTACATTTTGACAGCTACTCATAAAATGACACATAGTGACGCCAACTGCGGTTCGGCATTCACTGCTGCAGAGGAGGACTATCTGCTTGGCGGAGTCGATGGTTGTAGTCAGACAAATCCTGACAACCCGGCTGTGGTGCCTAGTACGAAGCCTGTCTGTGCCTGATACATACATCATTTGTAGAATGTATAGATAAAACGGGCTCGGAAGAAAACGATGATGTTGGTAGTGAAAAGAAAAAGATTTGGTATCATATTATCAAATACACGTATGCACAAAGAAGCTTCCCCGCCCTCAACCAATTTCTAAACCCCGTACATCAACCACAGCACCGTGAATGGGAAAATCCAGCAGCCAAGGTGTGAATTATTTTCCCTTCTGCTCCTCTTTTGGACCTTCTTTCTGACCAGCGCCAAACATACCCCCAACATACCCCCCCGCACTCTTTGCACCATCTGCCAGACCAGAACCAGCGCTCTGTGTATTACCCACAACCCCTTGCCCAACATCTTTTGCATTCTTGATAACCGGATCCGTGAAGGCTGACGTAGGACCACCGTATGAACCATCTTCGTCTTTTCCTTTGCGCTCCATTCTGTTGATACCTTCCTTCCCAGCCAGGTTTCCGACGGGGGCCAATAGACCATTCTCTCCGAGTTGATTACCGACAAGATTATGCACGTCGTCTTGAATTTGGTCGATTTGTGAGACGCCGGTGACTTTGGTTTTGTTGAGTGTATCTACAGTTATGATTTAGCTTCGAGGGGGTGAATGTCGAAGTCTAGGTCAACCAACCTTTTGTCACATATGATGCCTTGTTGTCCCCCTTTCCAAACCATTTCAAATATTGGTCTTCAATCCATGGCATCCACTTCTCATATTGGTCGTTGTATGCCTCCTTTACCCATTCCGTATATGTCTGTTTCTGCTTTTGTTCGTCGGAGAGGTTGTCATAAAATTGTTTCTTCTGTTCATCCGTGTGCTCGGGAGCCGACATGCCCGTCGCTTTCTTCAAGGACTCCATGTTATGGTTTCAAATCGACCGTTGTAAGCTTGAGCGATGGTTGGGAGTCGAAATGTGAATTTGTGATTATTGTAAACGATGTCAAAGAGATGCGTGGTAAAATATTTATAATTGACAAAAGTGCCAAAAGTTTCAAGTCTTATATATATATTCAATGAATCCATGCTGGACAAAAAGGTTGCATGACGTATGTTGAAGATGTTCCGATTGCCTTATGGCTCACTTGTCGAAATCCTGTTTTGCCATTCAGGATGCAGGCTCAATACGATCCGGCGGGGGTAGGAAGACTTCTAGAGGCTAGAACCCCCAAGAACATTCCCATGGAACAAAAATATTTGGGCGGATGCAAACGAGAATCTCAAAATGATACAGATGATGTACTCGAGTAGTAGTGTAACCTCAATCCTGAACTGTTTTATTTTGCACTTGCAAGGCCACCCATTCTATCGCATCCATCCTAAGCTAACAATATATCCAGCAAAATGTCACATAAACTTTTGATGCGAAATCTCTCATGTAAGCTATGGCCTTTGATCGACTTTCAATTAGACGCAACAATGTGAGCTTCTGATGTGATCGAGTAACTAAAGACTGATCGAATAAACTCGTGAGGTAGGAAAACCCCGGAAACCACGTCGAATATAGTTGTACATTGTATATTTACCGACCCAAAACGCCGTGAGGACAAGCCCGCTAACGCCTCAATGTTCCTCTTCCTACCATCCACCTCTAAACACCCTTCCTCTGCCTCTGAAGCCACCTCTCCCTCCCCCACGACCTCCATACCCGCCCCCCCTGCCGCCGTATCCGCCGTCACCATAGCCTCCATCGTATCCTCTTGTCCCCGAGGTGTGATCCATGTCATCTGCAATAGGCCTTGACCTCTTCATCTCTTTCGGAAAAGCGTCGTATGTCTTCCTCATTTGCGCGTAACCCAAATGCATTTTCCCGTAAAAATGGTCCGCCAATCTCCTATCATTATCCAACCGGCTCAGATAAGCTCCGCAAACATCACAAACTTGTAATTTCTGGTGTCCCGAAGGTCCACTGGTGTCTGATAGTGCCTTCAACTCCTTCTCCTTCTCCACTTTCGTCTGCATAGCTTGTCTGATGCGGAAGAATTCCTCATAGGCCCGCGATACCTCCGATTGTTCTCCTAGAATCTGAATTTCTAACAACCCTGTCTCAATCGATTTTGATAGGTCAGATATTTGTTTCAGCAGGGCGTTCGTCTGTCGAATTTCGTCGGGCGTTTTCTCCAAGCGGCGCTGCGCAACATCTATCCTCCTATTGCATTCATCGATATACTTCTGTAAGTCGCGCATGTAATCGTATTCGAAGCCCCATTTTTGTTTTTGAGGAGGGGCTGCAGCCTCATACTCCGTCTTCAAGGGCTCTGAATGAATTTTTGGACATGGCCCTAAGTCTTGCTTTGTATTTGTGAAGAGGTCGTGAGGACAAGTCCCGACGAGGAAGGAACGGCAAATCTTTGGATCTGTAATTGATAGTTGCGCTGCGCGAGAGGATGCTCCGGCGCCCATCAGCTGCTCTGTCGAGAAGTCATGTTAGTGGGAAAAAATAACATATTTTTGACGCTCGTAGAAGAACTGCAGTCGCATTTAATGGAGCGCAAACATTTTCTAACTTGGAATCAAAAGAACGACTTACCTAATAGCTTTCTCTGCTCGGCGGCCATTTTTCGAAATGTATAATGTACGGTGTTGTGATTTTATCTCGAAAGAATTGATCGAAAAAGCTCAAGAGAAGACAAGGCTCGGGCGGCGGCGTGGGAAGCGCAAAGAGCCGCGATAAGGCTGCACGCTAAACCACTAAATTGCTTCCCCAGACCCCAAAAGGTTTTTACAATCCATCAATCCATCACTCGTCAATCCTTCGGTCATTCATGCCATTTTTCATATTTCAATGAGGAACTTCTGGACAATATGGCATTGGCATTGAATGCCATGGATCAAATCTGCTTCATCTTGGTCCTACTATTGGGTTTATTATCCACGAGAGTAATCGCATCCTCGGATTATCACGAGCAACTCCTTCTACAACCACTTCATCCTTCCTCTTTACTTGCTTCCTTCAATTTTCAAAGCAACACCAGCCTCAAATCGTTCGAGCAACAGAATTTCCGCTATTTTCCAAGATCTTTAGGACAAATTCTTCAGTATGCGAACACTCGAGAATTACATTTGAGGTTCAGTCTCGGGAGATGGGATGCTGAGAATTGGGGCGCGAGGCCATGGGGTGGTACGAGGGAAGGCGGGACAGGTGTGGAGCTTTGGGCTTGGGTAGAAGCTGCTACTGATGAAGAGTACGCTTGACATTTCCAACAAATAGATCGAGTCAATCGAGTTAGCTAACGCATCTTTAGGGCGGATGATCGCTGGTTGACCTTGACCAACGCATTGTCCGGTCTCTTTTGTGCCTCCCTTAATTTTATCGATTCGACGAGAACGACGAGACCGGTATTATCATTTCAACCCGTCGGAGACCACTCAAACTCTACACTGTCAAACCTACACCTCCTGCATGGAACTCTACCGCGAGAAGTTGTCTGCACAGAGAACCTGACACCGTTCTTGAAACTTTTGCCCTGCAAAGGAAAAGCGGGCATTTCGAGTCTATTGGATGGGCACAAATTATTTGATGCGTCATGGCAGAGCATGTCTATTGACGTGCGACCTATATGCACAAGCGGTTCAAACGACTGCCAGCTTCAAATCACGCAGACTATTGATATGGTTCTGGATATCCAAAGATCCAAACGCCCCCGAGGTAGGCAATAAGTTCCTATCATGACCACGGTGCTGACTCTAACCAGACAATCCAATTCCACGGCCTGTTCCCTTTGAGGATTTAAAATGCGACACCTCTAAGGCATATCATGCTGAAGACACCTGTTTCCCCCTCGATAACTCCGCGGGAGAGGAGGATTGGAGTTTATCCCAGATTTTCGGCCATCCATTGAAAGGATCTTGCCCACTTGCCAAAGATGCTGAAGATTCTGTTTGCATAAAGGTCCCCCATGCGCGCAATGTCTTTATTTCTGGAGGAGCGGTTGAGCACAAAGATTCTTCTGGATATAACCGATGTTTTCAATTACAACAAGACAGTGATTTCGAGATGGTATTACCTCGACAAGATATTCAAGAAAAGGCGCCATTGGAGCAGCCTCTACTCTATGCCGAGCGCTCATTCATTGGATATGGACAGGAACGAGGTGGTGTACAGGCTATTCTTACAAACCCATCGCCAAGCGATGCAGTTGATTTTGTGTACATGGAGTCGCTCCCTTGGTTCATGAAGGTTTATCTTCACACTCTGGAAGCCAAGACGAATGGCTTTCGCGAAGATGTCATACAAGAAATGTTTTACCGTCCAGCTCTAGACAGGAAGAGGGGAACTCAATTGGAAGTGCGCATGCGTATTCCGGCGAACTCTACGGTAATTTTAACCTATGACTTTGAAAAGGCCATCCTTCGGTATACAGAGTATCCTCCCGACGCCAATCGTGGGTTCGATGTTGCCCCGGCCGTTATCACCATTGGAAACGTTAGCATCCGCACCACGACTCTTTTACTTCCCCTTCCCACACCGGATTTCAGCATGCCTTACAATGTCATTATTCTTACCAGCACAGTAATGGCCTTGGCGTTTGGAAGTGTTTTCAATCTGCTAGTAAGGAGGTTTGTTGCAGCGGATGAAGCTGAGAATTGGGATATCAGGGCCGTTAGATTACGAATCGCGTTGCTTGCGCAGAAGATTCTGGCTCGGGTGGTCGGGCAGGCAAAGTATGGCAAGAAAGAATAGGACACGATACACACCACATGATATGCATCACTTAATCTAATTGTATCTGGAAAGATAACCACTGTGCACCAGGAGATCATAGGGCGGAGGCTAGAACCAATTTCCTCTGGAACCTACACCGATCGGCATAGCTTGCTTTTCAAGAATGCGCATGAGGTCCATGAGGTCCATGAGGTCCATGAGGTACAAAGCCCGCCGCCCGATCGCATTTTTGCCTTCTGGGTTTCCCCCATAACTTTTGCATCCAAGGAAAGGAGGCAGCTAAGCACGTTGTGACTTTGAGTGAATGTTGAATACCTTCTTTCCCCCGTGCTGAATTGTGAAATTATCGGTGGTAGGTTTCTTGGCTTCGGCATTCGCGACACAGAACCTCTGATCGCTCTGGCCCGGTTGATCACGGGGGTTTGTCCCACATGGTCGGATCGGATCATCTATCATCCCCTCCTGCTTCGAGACCCAATGCGGATATTGTCCGGAGTACCCCGTGCAGTTTGTAAGATGTAAGTGCCGTTTCGGCTCCTTTGTATGGTCACACCGGTCACCCATCCCATCTAATCTCTCCATTCATCCCTAACATAGCATCCGCGTGCCGGGCAAAGGGACAGACGGCAACATCCTTATCGCCATTGTCATTTATTTCTATCTGCCTCTGCTCAGGAGACCTTTCTGTAACGTTACGTACTCACACTGCTACTCGAAAATATCCGTACATCATCTCCAGGTGGCGTCGCCTTCATGCCATCAGGTCTGCCCAATCGAATTCCGCAAGCAACCCCGTCGCGAGATCCTCAGCGATTGAACTTCCAAGGCGTACCATGAACGGTCCAGTCTATGATTTGCATGTCATTTCAACTCTGCGAAAAGTTACTGTCATGATCAGTCTGGAATATATTGCCAATGCTTGTGCCTTCCACTTGGAAGATTCTAAATGAGGATGCACGAGCTCCAAGCAGTCTAGCGCAATCTAAAAAAAAGTCAAAAACGTTCTACTGGTAATTTTCCATCCTTTTAAAGTTCCAACCCAAAGTCAAATAAAATAGACTCTGCGTTTTGCGTCGATCTGTCAGAAATTACCGCATGCCATCCTGGGCATACCCTCACCTCGCTCGCTACGTACTCGACGGTACAGTACAGTGTTCCATTGGAAATGTATGTGGGCGGATTTTATTCCAAAAAGTGGATCCGAAAACGCTCCCAGATCATGCACGGCGTACCTGGTTCATCCCCTGCCTTTCAATCAACCGGCTTAAAGCTATGGTGACCTGAGTGAGTTAAGTGACTTGATTGACCCTACTGAGTGTTTGCACGGGATGAGACTTGGACCCTACAGAAACCATGGTTGCTCCTCTGAAAGTTTGCCATCTCCTGGTACGTGCATAGAGTTTCGGGGTTTTGCAGACTTCCTGGCCGCATGAGTAAATGAATTCAGTCTTATTATGTGCCTGGATGATATGCGTGAACTAGAGTCTCACGGAAATTAGATTTCTTATTTCGACATCAACTGAACATTTCCAATCTATTTACGGGGCATGCTGGTGCGGGCATGATGCTGCGGACTGCGGATATCCCCTTCTCATTTCCTTCTCTCCCAAGTTTTCGCATTCTCTGCATCTTCATTTGCGGGCGTATATCGTATAAGGCCGATGATCTGTAGACGGTGCAAATGCGTTAGTCATTTGGAAGCGAGGCTTGGGACACTTCTCATTCCCCATTTAAAATTCAAGAGCCAAGGGTCACCCGATGGAGACCTAGTGGTAACGTTATATGATATGTGATGGAGCATGGATCCATCAGAATGACTATTAAAGAGAGGATCCGCTCACTCAATTGACTAAAGCATTATCTCCTCAACGTCCGGCAATTTGCTACTACGTTAAGAGTTAGTGACGCCAGTGACTCGACTTCAAAGAGTAATAGCAAGCTCTGCCTTTAAACTCTGCTTTCCCCCCCCCCCCCCCCCCCCCCACTTCTCTTCAGCTTTCACTTGACCTCCTACTTTCACCACTGCTCTCAGCTCTTTACCCCGTTCTTTCGCCTCGTTACTTACACCTCTTGGATACTTTCGGTTGTTTCCCTTTGGCGGAGCAATCATGATGCATCTTTTCATGCAGTACTCGGTACTGGCTTTGACGTGTTTATCCTCTTTCGCATCTGCCTCGGCTGTTCCTCATGGACATTATTCTAAAAAGTCTGGTGTAAAAGCTGCCGTAGGAGGCGCTGTACAAACCGCGACCGGGGGATATCACAATACAGCTTACTTTGTCAATTGGTGAGTTTGTCTTTCCTGCCATTTTTTCATATCTGGCGGCAGATGTGTCCTCTAACTGGTTTCGCTATAGGGCAATCTATGCACGAGACTATCAGCCTCAACAATTGCCAGCCTCCAAGCTGACCCACACCATATATGCATTTGCCAATTTGAAAGCGGATGGCACAGTGTATGTCTACCTTCCTCCCCAGAAACGTTTCCCAATGTATACTAACCTAAAATCAGGTAC
Organism: Sclerotinia minor; assembly: GCA_025389075.1. NCBI lineage: Eukaryota > Fungi > Ascomycota > Leotiomycetes > Helotiales > Sclerotiniaceae > Sclerotinia > Sclerotinia minor. Next base: position 78,221 of record QRFH01000007.1, read on the forward strand.
CTCTCGGACACATATTCCGATCTTGAGAAACATTATTCCACTGATTCCTGGAATGACACCGGAAACAATGTTTATGGTTGCGTTAAGCAACTTTACCTACACAAGAAACACAATCGTCGGATGAAAACTCTTCTAAGCATCGGTGGTTGGACGTACTCAACAAATTTTGCTGCTGCCGCTAGTACAGACGCAACTCGTGCACGATTTGCCTCGACAGCCGTGCAATTCGTTCAAGATCTTGGATTTGATGGCATTGACATTGATTGGGAGTACCCTGCCAACGATGTCGAAGCTGCCGATTTTGTGCTTCTCTTGAAAGCTATTCGCACTGCTCTTGACGCATATGCCGCACGCTATGCTCCTGGCTACCATTTCCTTATCACCGCTGCAACTTCTGCCGGCCCAGACCACTACAATGTCCTTCATATGGCAGACATGGATAAGTACCTTGATTCCTGGCACTTGATGGCGTATGATTATTCTGGGTCCTGGGATAACACCACTGCTCACAACGCGAATCTATATCCTAGTGTGCTCAACCCAAAAAGTACACCATTCTCAACACAAAGGCCCATCGTTGACTACGTCGCCAAGGGTGTTCCAATTTCCAAGATAATCTTGGGTCTACCAATAAATGGGAAGTCATTTTTGAATACCACGGGATTAGGAATGCAATCCAGTGGTGGCGGTCCAGGATCATGGGAGACTGGAATATATGATTACAAGGTCCTCCCTCGCGCTGGTGCCACCGAATATTATCTCCCTGATGTCGTTGCAACTTACAGTTACGACAATGTTACTAAAGAGCTCATCAGTTATGATAACGTCAAGTCGGTCTCGATGAAAACGAAATACATTATGGCTAGCGGAATGGGTGGTGCAATGTTCTGGGAGACTAGCGCGGACAAGACCGATGATGGAAGTCTCATTTCGACGACCGCTCGACTTTTCCCCGCTTTGGACCAGACCCTGAATCTGTTGACGTACAATGCGAGTGCATATGCGAACATGGCAGCAGGTATGCCTGGTGAGTAATCTTGCCGTACATTTGTGGGGGCGGAGATTTTGTTCGGCGATAGGCAATGGAGAGATACCTCGGGTTTAGTTTATCATCTGGCGTATATATGGCGTCGCTTTACCATTTTCATCAAGTAGAAGATTTTTAATTTCATTACATATATTTGATTAGACTTGGCTTTACGACACAACACGAAAGTATTTGCTGCCAACGGTGCCTGGCATTATGTCTATACTGTGTTGTGATGATCTAGTCACTGTATTAGCTGATTCCGTTTGACTGTTCACATCTTGTTGCGTCGACTCATCTACTGTGTGAACGAAGTGAATGACTTCAATTCAATTACCACTGTAATATAGCTACTGTAATAAAGCCCTAAGCGAATGCGAAAGAGACTAGCTCTTTCAGTAAGTCTATATAAGACTTACTACTTTCAATATGTAGCTAGCTCTTTAGACAGAATACAATTAGACATACAGGACCTACGCAATCCGTGGGTGCTACGTCTTCCGTATCCTTCTCGTACCAACATCTACGTTCCGTCTAGCACACGTCGCTTCCGGCTCTCAAATGCAGTTCTGAGATATAAATACCATCTCTACTTAATGGATTTAGCCACACTAGAGGAGCATTCAATGCATCCCAGAAAATACATCCCAGAAAATGCACCCCAGAAATAGTGGATTATCATAATGGTAAAGCTATCCACTGTACTATACCATACCCCTAAGGGTATGAAAACCCTTTCAATTATAAACTATATACTGTTTCTGTGCTAGCTTCCATTTCTATCCCAGATATGTCTTCCATATGAGCCTCCATGAACTAAGGCGACAAAATCATGGGGTAGCTTTTAGTTGGGCACTCCACGAGCGATCTGCATCGCTTAACCAAATTGGTGGTATCACTTCGTTGATACCAGATTTCATACTGCCATATGGGTGTTGTGTATTAATATTGATTCTTGGTAGCTACATTATGAAATGGAGGGGATGTTTATTGGGAGGGAAGGGGTGTAACTAATGATTAGAGATGCATCATTAAACGTGGGAGATGGCGGCTAATTATCATATAATTGCGACAGACTGGGACACTAATGTTGCTCAGGATACTGCTTCATACATGAGCAATTAATTCATCCACTTTTACCCTCTTGATTAAAGCTTGGTAAAATAAGCATTATTAGGACCCCCGCTCCCCGGATTTTGACTATATTACCCCATGGTCTTGAGCTACTGATCGACGGACTCTAAATGTGCCACCTTTCAGACTATGACTTGTTCAAATCATAACATCAACAATATTTCAGTATGTAGCGAAATATCAGTGTGAATAGTTCAATTTGATTCCTAAGCTATAATTTTTAAACGTTTTCCTTTTCATCACCTCTTCTCCTTTCCCTCTTTTCCTCCCTTCCCACCTCTGTCACCGATTTACGAAAATATATTCTGACTATTCAATAATATATGGATATTGAAGAAAGTATTAATGAAAATAATCGAACAGAAAGAGAAGCGAAGAAAAACCAAAAAGGATACTATAATTAATTGTTATATTTGAGTTCGAGTAAATCTGTTCACTTAATTACCTGAACGAAATTGAAACAACTTACTATTTTGAATGATTTCCTATCCTAGAGAGGTGAAAGGTTGTAAGATTGAAAAGCTGAAGACTCTTTCAACCACGATAATATAGAAATGAATCTCATGCTAATATTTGTGAATAATAGTAACAGAGTGCTACGCGGTATTAAGCTTATGGCAAGTACGATTGGGCATAGCATAGTATTTAATTGGAATCGTGGATTCATTAATTAGACAACTCCCTTCACACCTACCAATATAAGCCTCTCAACAGACCACAGTTCCCCAATTTACTGGTTTCGTGCCTCCATAGGGAGGACCAAGAAAGCTGAAGCTGTGCTATTGTGTAAGGAACGTATTTATTAACCATCCGTTGTTTGCATCATCACGCATATCAAATCCACTCCATGGGCCTTTTTCAAATCATCATTATCTACCATGGTCTGGTAAAGTAGAATTAGAAATTATGCGATTAAAGTAATTGTTTAAAAAAAGCCCTGGTCGATGATAAGTAGAGCTTATGTCTACTATATAAGTTACAGGGGCTTTCAGTCATAGGAGAGGACTCGATATTGTAGCCTTGGTGGGAAGACGTCGCCGCCGTTGCTTGCGCCGCTGTATCTGTCTAGGGAGCTTCGGGCTACCTGAGATGTACTCTCCATGCATCTTGAACGGAGTGGGAGGAGCGTTCTCGAGCGTCTAGTGGCTACGCATAGAGGGTAGTCACATTTAGCCTCCCTTTTGCAGAATATGCTTTCAGTGGTTGAAGAGGACTGCGATACCGCGGGATCAGAGACCCAGGGCTAATTAATCATTCAAAAAGGGTCTTCTCCCCCGTTGTTCTGGCCCTTCTGGTGAAAAGGGCTTTATATGTTAAAAACTTTAGCTTAGCACGTTTTCACCCCTAGGAAGGTCTCTCGACGAAAATCTACTAAATTAATGACTATTAGTGTAAAAAGGGTAGGTAGGTCGAGATACGTGCGTCCCGACAGCACGCTGTGAAGGAGAACTGGAGGAGAAAGTTGATTAGACTGCATTGTAAGACGTCACTTATAAGAATAATAGGTTTCAAAATGGGTTTGGGGTGGAGGCTATGTGAATACAAAAAAAATATGTGGAAAATATGGATTGTTTATTTATTTATTTATTTTGTTTAAGCGCTGGGCTGGTCACGTGTTATAGCACGTGCCACTAAACCTCCCGAAGGGTATCCAGCGTGCCTGCGCAGCTATATACGGATTATATACATAGTTACCAGACAGTTCCAACGCATTACTGCGGCAGCCGGGCAGGGGAATGCTGTTATGAGCATTTTTAGACTTATATAGGGTAGCTAAAGGCTATGGCTTCGTCGATGGGTGTTGTATGGTACGGAAAAAGGAAAAGGGAGGGGGGAGGATTAAGGTAGACTAGATAAGAAAGGGGTAGTAAAACGAAAGAATTAAGAATGTGCGAAGAAACGGGTTCTTGCGCACCATTTAGCAAAGACTTTTGCGCCCTCAGTAGTGCTTAGCGCCCACCAGGCAGGATTTGGGCAGCGTATTGGGGCAAAGAGCTCGAAAGGTGGTGATATTGCCTCACAGATGGCAAAATGGTCTAGGGAGCTATCTTGATTACAGTGTTGGCAGTAAAGAGACGCGTTCTCGTGATTGAATCTCTCATGGTAGGCTCTGAAGTCACCATGCCCCGAGCGGGCGGCTAGTAGGTACCCTAAGGTAGGGCGGGGGAGTGTAAGTTCCATTGGCATTTTTGATGTAGGGAAGGGTAGGTTGAAAATATGGATTGTTGTAAGAAAGGGGTAATCTAATGGACTACGGAGATCACGTGATTGAAGGGACGGAAATCACTACGTAAATAGCGTTTCGATCCCAATTTTCTACTACTACTAAGATTGAAAAGGAAGGGTTTGGTAAGGAAAGGGTTACCAAGGGAGGGGGCTAGTATTTCTCAGTAGTACGATTCCCTCTGAGGCTGGTCACATGAGTTAACCTTTCTTTACCAACACAGATAAATTACTGGTGACTGACGGATTGTATCCCCACTATAGTCGCACCTGCCATATTATATCCTAACACCGGCAGATCCACTCGGTACCTATTTCCACCACCCGGATGCTTGGACCACAACGCTCTCGGCTGATTCATTCCTCCGCCTGTGGGCTGTGTAGCAAGGCAGGAGTTAGTTAATGCACATTCAACATTGAAGAAGCAACTTATATCAAACCCATCAATCATTGCTTTCATCTAAAAAAAGTAATAAGAAAGCTATTTACCACATATAAGACAAAATTGCTTGAATTTATATCGAAGCACCGAGCACAATGTCAATAATGTTTTCGGAAATGAGCTCAATTCAACTAACTAGAAATTACAAAAAGAGACAGGAAAGCAACATCTAAACGAGCAAAACATCCAATCAGAACAAAAATCTGTGACGAAGCAATGCACTAGGTGGCCACCTAGCCCATGTTTCCAAAAGCAGCCTGCAACTTTGATGCGAGGGCAATCGTATATAGGTCTCCCACGGATCTATAGCTTTAAACTCTCTATTTGCAGGTCAAATCACCGGTGTTCTTGTCGTAGGTGCATCGGGATCCGTTATATCTGTAGGAAAGCTAGGTGTTTGTTAGTATGTTGATTTCATCTATTGCAGTGATGATTTCTTACATTGATATATCCACCTTCGTTATTGGTATAGAATGCGTTGTTTCCGGTCATGTACATGCAATCATAACTATAATTGTTTAGTTACCAAATTTTGCGAGGAGTTGCTGTGAAGCGAGGCTTATAAGTTACTTACTCGGTATTGAGCATACCAAGAGAGAGTTTGGCAGACACTTTTCCTTGGATGCCACTAGCATTTTGGAGATGATAACCCTTGTTGTAACAAATAACAGCAGGGTATGTGGTGTAATTTGGGTTTCTGTTCCACATGGCAAGAGTAGTCGCTTGAGTGAACTGCTCACGTGCCTGGAAAGTAGATTAGTATCAAAACAATATCTTTGGGTAATTGTCAGAAGTTAATCACATCATTCCATTTTCCGAGGTTGGCGATAGTCTGGGTTCCAATCTCAATAGCGATCTTGGTCAAGATTGCAATGCCCTTGATTGCGGCAATTCCAGCAATAGCTACTACTGGTGCAACGCGCTTTTGAAGCGCTTGATCGGTCGAAAGGTCCGCCTTGGCGACCAAAGTTCCAGTGGCATCAAACTTTCAAATCATTAGCATTTTGTATTATACTTGAGGGGATGATTCTATATACCTGTCCACTGAAATTGGTCTCAATTGAAGGTGCAATGACTGCGTTTGGGTCTCCAACTGCAGCTTCTGGAGCTGGTAAGGCAGCTGCGTTGGCGATGGCGGCGCATGCGATGATGGTGGCAAGGGAGAACTTCATTTTGATGGAAGTGAGTTTTCGATTTTCTTGAAAGAAAAGAGAATGTGTGTTTGGTTTGACTGTGGAAGTGAATGTAGAAGTGAAAGTGAGAGTGAGAGTAGAATGGTTGTGTGAATGTGGTGATGATGCTAAAATATTTTGAAGGGAAACAAGAGAGGTTTATATACTCTTCAATTCTCGTATAACTTTCATCTACCATTTTCGTCCTTGCCAATTCACCACCGAGCCGAGATGAAAAAATAAAGCTCATCTGGGATAATCTCCGGATTTTGCTGACTCGGCGTGGCATGAATTGGATTACGTCTAGTCTCAGAAAAGAATCGTCAATTTTGAGACGAGAGAGTCAAAATCCCCCCAGTCCACTGCTCAATTACAACTATAATCGAGCATCCATGTTTAGTTCATCTCAATGATCCGAATCATAAACAGCGTTTAGCTCATCTTGGACACCAATTCCAAAAAGAGTTCTACACTCACCGTAATTATCCTCTGCCGTTAACCATCAACGGAAAAGTGACACCCAAACTTTAATCGAAGCACAAACGGTGCCAGCCACGCCGTTAATGGTAAAGTCCCGGGAATACTTGGGTCCTTGGCACTCTAGAGATAGCATTAATTAACATAGCAAATTCGAAATATACTTTTCTTGCTCTTGGGTTGGGAGAATGCGCCTAATAATTATAAAAGTTTAATCGAAGTGCAAAGTTCAAGCAGTGCCAAACACGCCGGCAGAAGTCCCGGGACATCCTTAGCTACGTGGCACTCTAGAGATTGCATGAACGCAGAGAAATCGAAATAAAGTCCTTGCACTCTGTGGCTGATGGTCGGGAGAATGGAGGAAGATATCTTGCTACTGGTAAGGAAGACACGTTGATTCGCAGAGGATGAAAGGTTCATCGAAGTGCAAACACGTCGTCCACGGGAAGACATCACTAATGGTCAGCTATTCGACACTCCATAGACTGTGTAAGTGAAAAATCCTAACTTTAAATCTGCACGTTAGTTTTGGCCGTTTCATCAAGAGTTCCCGGTTGCCATTATATCACGTGAAACCCCTTTCCAATCTACTTATTGATCATGGCTTCAGGCAAACTTTGCAGAAAACAATCCTTCTGCAGGCGAGCTAATTTAGCTTGACGGATACTTGAGGCATTTTACAAGTTTTTGTTTGGCGCCCGTTGGCCGTTGGCATATTCGCTCTTGTGGTCTAGAAAATTGAAGATTTTCTGGAGACAGGGAGCAGATTGAGGTGTTGTGTCTAGGCGGCTTAATGGCGTTTGACGATGCATTAAACTTTCGGCAAGCCGCATAGTTCTGCCGTCAAATTGGATAGTAGAACTTACTCGTGCGTCGCACTGTTAAGCACATACCACAAGATGGTAAACTACAGAGTGGACGCGGAATAGTAGCCCACAATAAATGAAAGTGCTTTATACGAGTACTTTCTGGCAGCACGACTAGAGAAGATTAGGGCGTTGTGGGCCCTGTGGCAGAAATAAGTGGATTGTCATAATGGTAAATCTATCCGCGGTACTAAACCATAAACCCAAGGGGATGGAAACCAATTTATTGATAAGCTCGATATCCGTACCGCCCTATGGAAGCATGTTGTCAGTAAATTACTGACAACTTGGCCGTGCCAGCACTAAAACGTGTATTGAGAATCTCGTTACACAGTGGCAATTTCTCAATGCACACTAAAGTGATATTATCTATACTAAAATGAAGCTATTCCCAATTATTATTAGATTTATTTTTAGATCGTAGCATTGAACCTTTTAATCTCTTTAGCTTTTTCAACCTTTTCAACCTTTTCAATCTTTTCAATCTTTTCGATCTTTTCAATCTCTTCATCTTTTCAACCTTTTCAATCTCTTCAATTTTGTAGGTAATTTCATGATTTTCATCAAATAGTAAGTCATTTCTCTCCATTTTATCAAAATAAAATGTGAAGTGTAAAATGTGAAATATAGTGAAATGTGAAATGTAATAATAATGCTTTTGAAGGGGGGAGGAGGGAGAAGGAGGGGAGGGGGAGAATTCCCTTTCCCTTTTCCCGAATTCGGAGATAGAATTATAATTAGTCATCAAAAATATGAAGCTAATATAAAGCTAATATGAAGCTATTCACACTAAATCTCGTTGTACACTAAAATCTCAATACACGATTTTCATCAGCCACATGTTCAAAAATGGTATATTTACTGACACTGTGTCAGTAAATTACTGACAACGTGCTTCCCTAGGGCCGGCCTTCACTTATGGCTTAGACGCGCTTGACGATGCATTAAACTTTTCAGCCCAACTCACGTAGTTTCGCCACTCGGGCGTGGTCTTGGGATGAATGTGCCGGGGTGCCTGACAGGTTGAGGCGGCGTAGATGCTTTTTGACCATCTGATAAACTTTCTAGCTAGAGTAACTCCGTGCGGATAAGTACCGGTACCGGTACTCGCGTGGTTCTCCCATTCAGTCGGATAGTTCCGAAGGTCTAAACCATTTTCGCTTTCGCATCTTTCTCGTAGGGATAACCGCGGGAGATCCCTCGTGCGAAATCTTTGTCAGACCAGGTGACCAGGTCGAACCAAATTTGCGGGGGAAAAGCAATAGGAACACACCCCAAGAACTGTCAACTCTCAACTTTCAAGGGAACATATGAATATACTGTACTTCGATTTCCTGATTTGATCGATCTTTGCGTGAGGATACCAGATTTTTGATCCGTGTCGGAATACTGGATACCTGGAAGACGCATCTGGTTTTTTTTTTTTCAAACACAATTACATATCGCCTGTTAGGTAATTGTGGGTGAGTCGGAATTCGGAGGATTTCGAAATAAGCATCCGGGAAGGATATAGCTTTGAATAACATTTTATGCATATTTTGGTTATACTTTACAGTGTACGCACCGTACCGCAATCCAGGTTCTACCGTCTTTCCTGTCACACCGCTCGGCTTCCCCAACTTTTCCCGACTCATGAGTCGAGTTAAACTGTTAAGCCATGTCCAGAATCCAGATTGCCGAGCCTATGCGTTATAGCCGCACGACTCACGAGCAAGCATCTGCTTGGTTGTTTGTTGTGAATACAGTACTGCCAGTCTGCTTTAGATCCAGAAACCCAACATCTTCCGAAATTACATCTCTGTCCTACAGAATTAACCGAGGTTCCTACCACAGCCAGGCACCGGAACATATTCTAACTAACCTCCCCCCCACGGTGTTGGCGTTAATGCCCACGAATGTATCGAGTCACATGGCCTTAGCTAAGCTCAGGATAGAACCCGCTATACCGGAAATTCTTATACCGGAATCCCGCCTACACCAGAATATTCATCAACGACCTCAAAATTCTGTATGGTAGTACCGGAAATTCCGATATTTTAGCTATACCGGACAATCACTTCAACATTGCGGTATATACAGGCAGTATGACGCCCTCTGAAAGCCGCAAATCTACCCCTGCAGTACCCTCGTCGTCGAAGCCTTCAAAGCCTCTGAAAAGAGCCGGTCACCATGGACCTCGTAACCTTACTACGAATGAACAAAAGAGAGCTTTAAGAGCTTGGTGGCTTGATCCTAAGCATGGGAAGAGAAAGCATGAAGATGCACATGAATGGTGGCAAGCTCAATATGGTACTGAGTTAGCAAGATCTACCATGAGTGATATCTTAGGTAAAAAGGGAGCATGGCTTGATTCGGCAGAGCTTTCAATAAAGCAGCTATCCATGAAGAAGAATAGAAAGCCTGATTACCCTGCTCTTGAAGACGCTTTACTTGAATGGCAGATTCGATACGATCGTCACCCTGATGCAGGACCTATCACTAGTGATGTACTACGATTGAAGGCTACAGAGCTCTGGCATAAGCTCCCTGAATATAAAGATCTCCCTCTACCATTCGCAGATGGAAAAACATGGTCAAATGGATGGCTTTCACGTTTTAAAGAGCGTGTAGCTTTACGAGAAAGATGTCGATTTGGAGAGGCTACATCAGCTCAAGTAAATGCAGAATCAGAGGCTATCATGGAAGAGGTGCGAAGTACAGCGGCTTATTACGATCCTGATAATGTCTATAATTGCGATGAAACTGGTCTTTTCTGGAAGGATAGGCCAGATCGAACCCTTTCTACCTTCGAATCGGCCGGTCGAAAAAAAGAAAAAGCTCAGATTATAGCAGAAAGGGAAGTAATAGAAGAGGATTCGGATGAAGAGGATTCGGATGGAATGGTTGAAAAGCCTATTATTAGTAATGAGCAAGCTCTTGATGCTATCAGGACCTTGATTACATATCAGGAACAGCAAGAGATTGAAGATTATGATCTAAAAAGGCTACTAGAACGAAAAGAGAGGGATATAATATTGAAAATAGGTCAGAGGAGGAGGCAGGAGTCATTATTGAACTATTTTAGTATGGTAAATTGAAGTTATTTTGAGCCTCATTCAGTTGTATGCCTTAATGCTTGAACCTCTTTCTACCGGAAAACCGTTTATACCGGAAGAAAAATGCCTGTTATTCGTGTCCGGTATAACGGGACGGGTCTAGCCTAGCCACTCTTTCAATCAGACGACTACAGTGCTAAGCGCTAAGTTACGCTAAGCTAAGCTGGGGTACCCATCCCTATGGCTGGTGAAAATCGTGGATTGAGATTTTAGTGTGTAACGAGATCTAGTGTGAATAGTTTCATATTTTTGATGATTAATTATGATTCTATTTTCCGATTTCAGGGAAAGAGAGGGAAAAGGGAAAGAGAGACGGGGAAAGGGAATTCTCCCCTCTCCTTCCCCTCCTCCTTCGCTTTCCTCCTACCCTTTCCTTTTTCTCTTATTCAAAAGCCTCATTATCATTTATTCAATATTCTTTTTCATATTTCATATTTCATATTTCATTACATTTCACATTTTGATTATTTTGATAGAATTGAAAGAAATAACTTGAAAGTTGAAAGGTAAAGGTTCAATGCTAGGTTATAACGAGATTCTCAATCCACGTTTTAGTGCTGGTACGGGCCATGAAATCAGTAAATTACTGACAACATGCGACCATAGGGATAGGGCATGTGATGTGTTGAGTTCGCACTTCCTTTCTCTCTTAATAAATCTACTTATTTTCTCCATATCTATCAAGGTAGCATCTATGCTTGGGTTCATCGTTTTCCGTTCTAGCTAGACCAAATGACTTGACGATCAGACGTTCGATACAAGCAGAAGTTTGTGTGAAGATACCATCTTTGCAGAGTGCTTCTTGCAGGGTTGTCCTCACGATTTTGTAATTAATGTTTGGGACTGGTCGCTAGGTGTGACGGTAAGTTCGTAGCAATATTCAGCAATCCCTCGCTGGCAATATGAGACTTAGTCTTGGGATAGATTGGGGTTTGGCATCCATCCACGAGGTAAGATTACGTTCATAAGGCCACGGGAAAGTAATAAAAGTTATCTTCAATCTCTGGGCGATCCAGGAGTAAACAATGCCGGGCATTGGAATATTGCTGATTCTCTCCCGCAAAGTCAAACGTTTTTGCTTCGAGCACCAAGTATTGGCAGCAGGACTATGGAGTATGGCCCTTTAAGTTAATTATTGCCAGTGTGAACGCCCCACACCACCGCAGAGGTCACCCTTCGTGTAAACAAGTCGAGGTTCAAGGCCCAATTCGATTTGACGAAGCCATGAGCGTGATTTCAAACATCAATCTGTCATCATTTGAGGAGCTATTACGGCCGTAAGCATAGGAGGGTTCATTCCACTGATACGTATTTCATTAATATAACCTTACACGGCAGATTGATGCACTTTGCGAGAATAAAATCTCCAATTGCAAGTATATTGCTCCAACTTTGGATGAGCAGTGGAACATCAATGAGCAAATGACAAGAATATTTTAACAATGGAACGGCCTTCAACACAGAGCTCAGGGTTGACGCAGAAGGACTCATTGAGCCATCACAGGAGCAGGTATGGAGGGGTTTCGCCGGTGAGGAGAGATATACTGCCACCTATAAGTCTCATCATTGTACTTCGTGCTTGGTATGAGCACTTAGTAGGGTCGAGCAGAAACTTTCTGAGGTGGAAGGAATCAGCATTACATAACCTTTGAGTGTAACATCTGAGAAGTGTCAAAGCCGAAGAGTGTTCGCTTTTGGGGCGCTGGAACGAGAATCCGCCACGGTTCCAGACACCGATAATCCAAATGGTAATTAATAAGTGTTGGTGTCACTTTGGGTGATACTATTCACATAGTACTATTTTGGGTTGTTTGGTTATTTATTCTTGATTATTATAACTATAATTATAGAAAGGTCCGTATTTATACCAAGAGAAAATACTACGGTTTACCTGTAATACGGCTCATCCCCTAATAATTAGCGACACACACTCCCTCATTCAAAGCAGTGAGTTCGGTTCCATCAAACATGGTGTTACGAGGGGAGAAATGGTGGCTAGTACAGAAAGAGTATATAAGTTATAAATGAAAGGGTTTCATACCCTTAGGGGTATCGTATAGTACAGTGGATAGCTTTACCATTATGATAATCCACTATTTGTAGGGGTAGCCGTCTCGATCACGTGGAGGTGCTCTAGACTCTCGAAGTACATATATAACTAGGCGTCAAATAGGGACTTAAGTAACAACAATAATCATATGCTATTCGTAACTAATAATAGGGTATACTAAATGATTGATCTTGAGCACAAAGCTTTACATTAAAGGAATCCATCCTGATCATACAGACCTTCATGTTAGTTGAATAGTCTGTCTATCCAGTCTATCCATCACACGATTCCACTGACTAAGTGTCATGTGATGCGAGATATGTTACCCGAGCTATGATCATTGGTATGACATTGATAGGCGTATCCATGGTCATCACGATCGATAGCCTTACTTAGTCTTATCTTCATCAGTTTGTGTGTGTGTTAAGCTTAAGAAAGGCATCTTCACCAAGGCAGGAACTGCTACGAGGGTAGCTTTCTAGATCACGTGGAAGTGCTCTAGGCTCTCGGGGTAGGTTTATAACTAGGCTTCAAATAAGGACTAAATAATGACTAAAATGCTATTCGTAACTAATGATTGATCTTGAACACGAAGATCTAGAATAAGGAAAACTATCTTGATTATACAGACCTTCGTGAATATTGGATACTTTGGACCTACTGGACCTACGATTCGAATCCTTCGCTCCACTAGGTCCTTGGGGCCCATCACGTGACTCCCGATTGGAGGCTCTGTGGAGTTGGGCGTAACAGGAACGTGAAAAGCAGTAATAGTAGGCCAATTCAAGAGAGATATCGAGTGAAGTCTAGTACCTACTCTCAAACAAGCTTGATCCCTATATTAGGTCACTATGAAAATATTTTGAATACAAAATCTTATTACAGTATTCTTATAAAAAAATTCTTCTCTCCGAGGTTAAATATATATGATCCCATAAATTATGTACAAAGTGTGTGCCTTTTTAAAGTCAGGCTCACAGCAGCCCAGCACCGGCCTCGGTAGAACATTGAGATATCGGCATCCGGCCTATCTCTAATCGCCGATCAACCTCGGTCAAAAATTAAACGGCTCCAGAGCGCAGAGGTACGAGTACATACCTCCGAGAACTACGTATTGGGACGGAGGGGCTACAACCGGATTTCCGACATACGTACAGCACAGCCAGGTACCTGCTGTATGTGCTGTGCCTATGTGCTGTGCCTACTCGTCAAATGATGTCGTCTTTTCACCCGGCCCGCTATCGTCTGCTAAACATAAATAAGGCACACCAGCAGTGTCGTCTTCTACAAACACCACTAATCTACCTTTTTTAATCCTCTCTCTCTCTCAACTTCAACCTGCCACTCATTTACCATATCCGAAGTGAGCTGGATTCAACATGACAACTTTGGAAGAGATACCTGGGCCCCCCGGACTTCCTTTCCTAGGGAACGTCCAAGATGTTGACCCTATCAGTCCACTTGCTAGTATTGAGCGTTTGGCAGGAATATATGGTAGGATTGATGTAACCCCTTCTTCTTGTTAATGTCGCTGATCGTATTTTCCTCTAAACCAGGTTCCATCTTCAAGCTTAATACCGGTGGTACTGAGAAATTGTGGATATCCTCGCAATCACTCCTCAATGAGGTCTGCGACGAGAAGAGGTTCACGAAGATAGTATCTGGCAGTTTAGAGCAAGTTCGACATGGTGTCGGCGATGGCCTTTTCACTGCCAAATATGGCGAAGAAAACTGGGAATTGGCACATAGAGTATTAATGCCAGGTGTGTACCATGAGCCGCAATAATTTGTGACTGCGAATTGACAAGATGAAGCATTCGGGCCTCTATCCATTCGATCTATGTTTGGTGAAATGCATGATATTGCTTCACAACTACTTATGAAATGGGCAAGGTTTGGTTCGAAAGAGAAGATTGACGTTATAGACGATTTCACGAGATTGGCATTGGACTCCATTGCTTTGTAAGTCATCCAATCACATTCACACTCACTGCGCAATTGAACTTACTGGGACTCAGGTGCGCAATGGGTACACGTTTCAATAGCTTCTACCGTCAAGAAATGCACCCCTTCGTCGGTGCCATGAGTGGATTCCTTGTCGAATCTGGTGCTAGAGCTCAGCGACCTGCTATCGCCAATTATTTCATGCGTTCTGCACAAACCAAGTTCGATTCTGACATCGCACTGCTTCAGAGTGTAGCCAAAGAACTATTGGCTGAGAGACGGGCGAATCCCAATGATAAGAAAGATCTGCTTAATGCCATGATCAACGGCAGAGACCCAAAAACTGGAAAAGGACTTTCAGATTCGAACATTTTGAACAATATGATTACCTTTCTTATTGCCGGTACATAAAATTTCCACTGTGTATCGGGTCCCTCCACTCTAACCATCCTCCCAGGTCATGAAACGACGAGTGGAATGCTCTCTTTCCTTTTCTATTATTTACTAAAGAATCCATCGGCATACCAGGCAGCCCAACGCGAGGTTGACGGAGTTGTTGGCAAGGGACCCATAACCATTGATCACCTTTCGAAACTTCCATACATAGAAGCTTGCCTGCGAGAGACACTGAGATTGAATCCTCCAGCACCTGTGATCTCCTTCTATCCCCTGCCCGGGTCAACCGAGTCGCCTATAATTATTGGTGGTAAGTATGAAGTGAAGCCAGGGCAGTCGGTACTTGCTCTGATCCCTGAAATTCACCGTGATCCCACTGTCTATGGTGATGATGCCGATTCATTCAAACCAGAACGAATGTTGGACGAGCCATTCAGAAATTTACCACCCAACGCCTGGAAACCGTTCGGCAATGGTATGCGAGGGTGCATCGGAAGACCTTTTGCATGGCAGGAGGCACTTCTGGCCGTCGCTATGCTTTTACAAAACCTCAATTTCAGAATGGATGATCCAAGTTACAATCTTCTCATCAAACAAACATTGAGTATCAAGCCAAACGGGTTTTACATGCGCGCGAGTCTCCGCGATGGCATTGATCCTCTTGACCTTGAAAAAATGTTGCATGTTGATACTTCCAAAGAGCGACAGTCAGAGGGCGATCAAAAACCTAGCAAGGATTTGAGCAACTCGGGAAAACCAAAGCAACCGATGTCTATTTTTTATGGTTCAAACTCAGGAACATGTGAAGCTTTGGCTCGAAATCTTGCCAGAGAAGCTAGTGGACATGGATATGAAGCTCGAGTTGACCCTCTTGATGCTGCTGTAGACAAAATCCCGAGGAACCAGCCGGTTGTCTTGATATCGTCGAGTTATGAAGGACAGGCTCCTGATAATGCTCGCCATTTCGTTGAGTGGTTGGAAAACCTTGAAGGCAGTGATCGCCTTAAGGACATTAAGTATGCTGTTTATGGCTGCGGAAATCGTACGTGTCCCCACACCTTGTAGCTGACGAGTATGGGAAAATGATCATTAACACTCCTTGCAGATGATTGGGTAGCCACTTATCAGCGGATTCCAAAATTGCTCGACACCGAATTCGAGAATAACGGCGCAACAAGAATCGTAGCTGCAGGGGTAGGTGACGTTGCTGCAGGAGATATCTTCGAAGCTTTTGACAAGTGGCAAGATAATTGTCTTTGGACACAATTAGCTAGCAGCGCGGATCATGAAGAAGATGCAGGACTGGAAATCGACATCGATTCTAGTGCCCGGTCCTCCAGGCTTCGACAAGACGTCCGCGAATCAATTGTTTTAAGCAACAAGATTTTGACCGCACCGGAAGTGCCGGAGAAGCGTCACATATCACTCAAATTGCCGACAGGTATGTCATATCGTGCTGGCGACTATATGGCAGTGCTGCCGATAAACAATTCAAAGAATATCCGACGGGTGCTGAAACATTACGGCCTTCCTTGGGATGCTATGTTGAATATCAAAGCTAGTGCTAATACTACTTTACCAACTGGGCACCCAATATCTGTGTGGGATGTCCTTGGGGCCTATGTTGAGCTTAGTCAAGTTGCCACTCGGAAGGTACTACTTTCCCTCATCTTCCTATTTATCAAAATGCTAACCTTGGCAGAATGTTGCAAAAATAGCCGCAAGTACACCTGAACCAGAAGTGAGAGAAAAGATCGAGTATTTGGCTAAGGATGGCTTCAATCAAGAAGTTTTCCTCAAACGCCGTTCGCCATTGGATATCCTCGAAGAATATCCATCCGCTGCATTATCTCTTGGAGACTTCCTAGCAATGCTTCCCCCCATGAGAATACGTCAATACTCCATCTCTTCATCACCGCTTGATGATCCCACAGTCGCCACGCTGACTTGGTCTGTTCTCGACGCTGTTTCGAAAGCCGGAGAATCGAAGCGTTATTTGGGAGTAGCATCGAATTACCTTTCTTCTGTTGAAGAGGGAGATCGCGTGCATGTCTCTATCAGACCAAGTCGTGGATCTTTTCATCCACCCACGGATTTGGAGAACACTCCGGTAATTTATATTTGCGCCGGGACTGGGTTAGCTCCCTTCCGTGGGTTTGTGCAAGAGCGAGCATTGCAGATCGCAGCTGGACGAAAACTAGCCGGGGCATATTTGTTCATTGGCTGTGGACATCCCGATAAAGACTCTTTGTTCTCCGAGGAGCTAAAGAAATGGGAAGCTGATGGCGTAGTAAAGCTGTATTACGCCTTCTCGCAGTCTCCAGAACTAAGTAAAGGATGCCGCCATGTCCAGGATAGACTTTGGGAAGATCGAGAAGAGTTAAGCAACGTTTTTGAAAGTGGTGCAAAGTTGTATGTGTGTGGATCAAGTGTGGTTGGTGAAGGCGTTTCGGTCATGATTAAAAAGATCTACGCGGAGGCTGCTGATCTTCGTGGGAAGACTAAGACGGACGAGGAGGTTGAGGATTGGTTTCAGAGCATCAAGAATGACAGGTTTGCTAGTGATGTTTTCACTTGATGGATCTATGAAGGCGGTTTGTGGTTGTGGCATAGGGTAGAGCGTTTAGCGTTATATGCCAAAGTCATTTATCGGTCATTAATCAATCACTTGAAATCTATACTTGTATGACTTGTTGAACGTTTTTTCTTGGTCTGCACTTTGATGACTATTTAGAATTAACATAAAGTGGAACCACAGTCATCCGCATCATATCTTTTCTTACATTGTGATTTAGCTTATCATCTTGACGCCTGAGGATTGCTATTAATACCGAATTAAAGCTTGAAAGTAAGATGACCTATTCCTGTCCTTTCATGCAATTAAGCTTCGAAGTAGATGAATTTGTCACATAATTATCGTATTGATTAATTAATAAATCTTGGGCTCGTTTAGCCTTGTTTATTACAGGCTTTTTGGCGTGTTGGATACCCTGTAGGCTGTAAGGCATCAGATTACAGGCATTGCACAAGTCTTAATATCCTGTACTCCGTACACGGTACGGCGCCTTTTAGTCGCTTCTACATTGATTGATTGATTGATTGATTGATTGTGTTTATCGTCATAGGCCGTAGGCCCACGCGCCTTGGCGCGTGATAACCTTAGCCATCTATTCCAGATTTGGACAAATGACGCTCAGAGGAGTATGCCTCTGAGTAGTGTACTAGCTAGCTAGGGAGGGTATTTATATACAATTTAAAGGGGCTAGGGCAGGGTTTACATGATTGCCTTCGCAGGGGGGGTTTGGGCCGGTAGGCCTTTTGGGGTTGTAATTGTGGTCATCCTCGTCCACTAGATCACTACCTCTTGATCTCTCTCCCTGTCTCCCCGTACTTGTTTTGGTTTAAAGATTTATCGCGTCGAAACGCTGCTAGAAAGAAAAGTAAATGCCAATCAAAACATTGTACTCGAAAACCCTTCATTCCTGCTCCCCTTCCCGATACCACCAATCCAATTGCTCCTTATATACCAGAACGTACTGTAATCGCCCACCGTCAGGATTGCCTCGTCCTCATTCTGATCATCCTGCCAATAGAAAGCTTATGAAGGAGCACCAATCCTCATATAACGTAACTATAGCATGCACAGATAGTGGCTCGTACGGGTGACCCAATTCCGTAAGTAGCATACCTCCGCTGGATGAGAGCAGAGTAAGTTTCATCATCAGCTCAGATCCTTCAACAGTACTCCTCAGATGTTCCCGTGTGGAAAGTATATAAATTGTTGTCGTTTCGGTCGTATCGATCGTGGGAGGTATACAATATGTATTATATACGCGTCAAAGATGTCGAGTTGTACTATATGTTCCAGAGGAGTCTCACTCTTAAGAAGTGAGATGATTTCGTGGCGTATTGTCGTAGATGATGGTGTTGTCCTCTGTTTCGTAATAAAGGTAGTGTTGTAGAGAGCGCACTCCGATAATGCGACTGTCAAAAAACCGCAAACGGGTAAAAACGTCGTGATCGGGCGCCTCTTCCTCTTCCAATTACCACGACTCCATCAAATGACTCAAACTTAGCTCTGCAGACTCTCATAAGAGAGCTGGAGGTTCGTAGGATGCACCGCGTACAGGTGTTGAGTTCTTCGCATCCCTTAGTCGCTTCTACACTCGCACAGGCAATAAGTGTCAAGGTCGGTCACTCACGTGCTATCACGTGAGAATAACAGATTCATTTTTCCAGTGGCAACCTCCAAACATCAACCCACGCGCTCATAGGACTCTTGATCCAATCATATTACAGAATTTTATCAAAGATGGCAAGAAGGTTAGTCTCCGAGATGCTTCACTATTCACCGCAGGCAATATTTAAACCAACATTCGGTCTTGACCCGAATGCACACCGCCTACCAGCTCCTTGGGAACGGGTTAAACCTGTCAGTCAGCAATACTTGCTCATAGCTGCATATTTCGACGAAACATGGACGCGGAAAGTGCTTGCCGATGAGAAAATCGGGATTCTCGCGAAAAAACATCTATTCAACCCGCAATTTGAACCCATCATTCGAGAGAGAATTCCCAACAAATTTGCTTTTCGTCTAGATTGGATTTTGAAAGAGCTTGCAGATGAGCGATCTAGCTTCACGATGGATCCTTCTGATGCCGAACCTGAGTTCAACCTTCATGCAGAAACCGAAATGGTTAAGATAAATGCCGAAAGAAAAAGAAGCAGTGCATATATCCCGATAACCTCCCAGTCATTCGTTGAACTCAAGAGGTCTCTACTTCGCAAGATCGAAAAAGCATCCCCCCTAAGTAAGGTCATCGGACAGAAGCCTGAAGCATGGCTGCGTACTTGGTCAAACTTACCAGAAAGGCCATCAAACCTTTTTTCATTTCGAACGAGGGGAGTTCCAAGCCACGTTCTAAATGATCTAGAGGATATTAGGCTCCGCTTGGAAACGATTGCCCCAGCTCGAGTCAATGGCTTCAAGCTGATATGCTTCAAGATCCAATCCGTTACAGAAGAGCACCAAGAGACGAACATCAAGTATTACCCATTCAAGGATTGTTTGGATGACTACAAAAGTTCGTCCCGTGTTTGACACAGTTTGATAAAATCTATGTTCAACATGAGGAATTTATGCACAGCCTCTCTTCACCACCTGTGTTTGACCTTCGGAATGCAGTTCATTCTCCATATGACACTTTTGTGTTTGCCTCAGAACAACCCCGAGTACCGAATTTGGACACTCATTGAGTCCGAGGCGAGGGTCGTCATAGTCATCCGGAAGTGCAGTTCCGATTACATCATCATAGGAGCTCGATTTTTCCACTCATGGTATTAAGAGGAGCCATGATTCGATACTCGAGGCGCTCCGGGGGGGGGATGCTTTGCATTATGATAGGTCGCTGTCGCTTTACTTAATTTACTCCGGCCTTCAAAGAGTTTCGAGTGAGCTCTGAAAGGAGTTGCATTGGTAAAGAGCCACCCTGGAGGCGAATGGAAGGGCCAGGTGCGTCCAGTTGATTATACCAAGCTTCACCTCGATATTAGGTTTACCAGCCCGAATTTTGTCTTATACGTGAAGGGTCTTATTAGTGCTCAGATAATGGATTGGGACGCGGCCTCATGATTGCCCAATTGTACTAAATATGCACATAAAATTATTCCGTGGTACTACAGTTTCCACGCTTATTCTATATTTACACGTGTTCGCCTTTATCATCGAAAGATGGACTGCCGGTTTTGGTATCAACCCTTTTTAACAATTCCTTTGTACTTATCTATGATCTGATCAAGGAATTCCTAGTTTCTTTAATGAAACATTTTTCTGCCATTTCTTTTCCCTTTCCTTGACTCCTCTATCTCCTACCGAGTTTTTGGAAATTCTTCTCCCTTCATGCGTCCATTACCTATAGTTGTTTGAATCAAGGCAATACACACCCAAAATCACGTATTTGATCGGCGATCATCCACAAACTTAGAATAGATGCCACAATGCTTCCTCCTGACACAACGGACGGCAGAAGAATATGGCGAGAATATGAGGCCGGCAGTTACTGTCAACACCAGAACCACGCACATCCCGAAACACGTCCCCATTGTCCATGTTGGTCCAATTGGGTTTCTGACCGGGTAGTCAGTCTCGAAGCAGAGTTAGATAGGGTACGGGGAGAGGTCAACTTCAACCCACAGGAAGAGATGACGCATTTACAAGAAGAATTAGAATCTGCACAGGCCAGGACAAGATCTCGAATTGCCCAAGAGACTCAGTATCGAGACGAGAGGGATAGACATTTTAATCGATTACTGGATATTCAGCGACAGATTCAAAGCTGTGCTGCCGATCTCGAAGCTGCCCGGGTCGGCCCAGGGCATCAAGTAGTTCTTAACAAAAACGTAACGCTTGAGGAGTTCCTGAATGTAGTGCGCCGAGAATTAATATTCCGAGAAGAGAGAGAGCGAACTGGTATTTCCCGACAGGAAGTTGAAGAAATACGTTCGGATTTGCATCAGCTCTGGCGACTTGCTGAAGCTGCTGCCGGGGTAGTCGGCATCCATCTCAATCAAAGTAATCTCATTGTGCAAGAATATATTATCGCATCCGTGCATATGATCCAAGCATTGCAGATCGAAATTCAGCAGAAAGATGTTAGTAGTGATTATGTCATGTTTTTGCAGCAGCGAAACCGAGAGGGGGCAAGGTTGGTCAACGAGATGGGCGAGCAACTGAGGGGTGTGTGGCAAGGAAATATGCCTGGTATGGGAGTTGTACCAGGGAATTTCACCGCTGCGGTCGGAGCTGTCAATATAGCACAACCTATCGATTTCAAGTCATTCAAGGAACA
The DNA here is from genome assembly GCA_025389075.1 of Sclerotinia minor. Lineage (NCBI taxonomy): Eukaryota > Fungi > Ascomycota > Leotiomycetes > Helotiales > Sclerotiniaceae > Sclerotinia > Sclerotinia minor. Next base: position 99,895 of record QRFH01000007.1, read on the forward strand.
TATATGGGGCATCTATCTTGGGCTTTTTAATTCGGAGCGAAACCTCACAAGTATAATAATGGATCGACAGATGGAGCTACCTGTATGGGAACCTGAACCTATTCGTATTGATTCCGAGAATACAACTTATTTGAACAAATGGGAGTTGTGTGCAGAGCTTGTTCGGAGAGAAGTTGACCGATTCTTGAGACGAGTGTGGCAGCTCTTCTTATATATCCGCGAGATGAATGTACCAGGCAGTCAAGATTATTGGAATGGACCCCACGATGATGACTACGGACGAGCAATACATGTGCACGACGCGATGACCGCCGTTACAGGGCGAGGACTTGCCGCACAGACGGAATTACAAGTAAAACGACAATACATTGAACCAGCTACCGATGCTGCATACAAGACGGATCTCGAGGAACGTATTGATCGACGCTATCCCATCTACCGAGACCTACAAGCCTCGATCAACAATCTCACACAAAGAATCATAATGTTCCGTCAAGTACCTCCGTCATGGCCCGAACAGCACGAACGAGACAACACCGCCTTCTCACCCAAGAAGAGTTTCGATTTATTAGCTTTGATGCTTTCGCGTATTGAGATGGAGTATTTGAGCATTCGGTTGATCCAACTTATCCAAACGACGAATGACTACTGGCACCTAATCCCTCGAGATGACTCCGAAATGGCCCGGTATATGTCTAATGAGATAAGTCGCGCACATGGCGTACAGGTAGCTTGTGAAGCGGAATTAACACGACCATCTGAGATTGCGCCTCCACCTCCGTATCCAGGGAAGATGTTACCGCCGCTCCCTGCCTATCAGCCATATGGAGATCAAATTATTCCTAAAACGACATACAATAACCCTAACAAGGGGAATAATAATAACAACAACAATAATGATGGCAACATTGACAAGGAGAAAAAAGATAACGAATCAAAAGTAAGAGGCAATATTAACGCTTTGGAGAAGGCCCTGGAAAGTAAAGGGATCAAGAACTTTCAGAAAATGGCAAGAAATAAAAAGGCAAATTTTGCGAATGCACCTACCGACGCCTCACCAGGTGTAAGATTACAGTTGGAGCTAAATAAGTTGCACGAATACAGGAAAATGCTGGAGGGATTATACACCGGTCAAGGTAAAGGGAAGCTATTCGATATTAAAGGTTACAAGAAATAATCTTGGGGCTCATAGATGTGGCATTTGCTGTTTGCAGTTTGCTGATGTACTGTTCATTATTGTTACATAGTCTGTACTTTAGACCATTGGAAAATATCTAGCTGGTTATTCGATCTCCGTCTGCTCCAGTCTCATCTCTAGCCAAATCATGTTCCTTCAATAAAGTCGTAATCTCATCCGCACCCCAGAGGTGGTGGTAAATTGTGCCATCCTTGTTCTTTCCTACTGTCGCAAACTCAACTGTCAAAACGTTAGTAAGGTCCTTCAAAATTCACCTAATACCACATACTCTTCTCACTGCTCAATTTCGTAGAATCCATGGTTTTGCTCAACACCTTGACCGCCATTCCACAAGCCTCCTTTAGATCACAGTCCTCCTTGTAATCCTGCTTCAACAAACTCTGCGCACTAGCATTGTTTGCACCAACACTCGTAGCCTTCCACCCTCCATAATTACCACTGGGGTTGCTTTGGTAAAGTTGGAACTCTCTCTGTGGATCGTAACCTGCATAGATGAATGAAACTCCAAAAGGACGAAGACCACCATGTTGAGTATAACCTTGCTTCAAATCGCATAATCGACGGACGAGCTGTTCGCAAGGAATGTCTTCATTATAGGTAAGGAGGTATCGTTGAGCGGCTTGGCGGGCATAGTTGATGAGGATGTTGGCATCAGCTGTCATACCTGCTACTGCGCAAATCATATTGCTGAGATATAATATGTTAGTAGTTTTACTCTGAGAAGTCAAGAGCTACCTGACATACTCGTTCAAAATGTAGAGCTTCTCGGCCGAAGTATCTTGCTCCAATAGCTTGCTAGTAACCTTTCTTTCTGCTGCCAGTACAATACCATCCTTTGCCAGAATCCCTAATGCGGTTCCTGCATGAGAGATAGCTTCAAGAGCATATTCGACTTGGTAAAGACGCCCTTCTGGTGAGAAGATAGTAGTCTTCATAAAAGTCAGCTGGATTTCTGACGGACTAGTGATTGATGGGAGCTTACTCTTGAATCGTATCTTCTGGACATGATTGCGATTGATCGAAGAAGGTATGTGGTTGGGAGAGAGGGGATCGAGGAGATAAAGACGAGAAATGAATACTCCGGATCTTTAGTTGAATACGGCTCAAATATGATTGTGGGATGATTGAACTCAAATGTATCAACCTCTTTTCGTTGAGTTGGCAGTATGATGTTATATCTGCTGTACCGGTATTGTTATCGTATCTCTAAGCTCGACTTCAACCAACTTTCATATTGGAGCTCCAGGCACGACCCGAACCACGCGTAGTAGCTTAGTGCGGAGCTTAGCGCTGGGATCTCTTAACTCTGTAACCTTATTGGTTATTGGCCTTGCAGTCTCGTGTCAACAGCCTCGTGTCACAGCCTCGTGATGCACGGAGCAGCCTCCCCCAGTATTTGAGCCTTACATAAGGTTAACCATATTTTTGTATCGAGGTCATCTTTCCCCAATGCGCTGAGCGAGCGAAATGCTGATTCTACCACGATGAAAATTGTAGATGTACCTCAACGTATTATTTGACGACTTGTCCGACCACATACTGGTGCTGTGCTAACGAAATGTTAAAATCAACCCACAAACCAACCCTTCCTCCTCCTTTACCACCAGGATGGACTGAACACAAAGCACCCACAGGTGAGAAGTATTCCCTCAGATGCCCACCACAGCATAGCATAGCTGATATGTGAAGGCCATTCATACTACTACAATGCCGAAACTAAACAATCTACGTATACGCGACCGGTACCAACAGTAGTGCCTCATCCGCCAGCTCCAGATCCAAACCAGAGCTTCCTCCAATACCAATCTGTTGGAAATTCAATACCAAGTGCTGGAACGAATTTCGACAAATTTGTTTCTCGAGATCAAGAGCAGGCCCAAGGTGGTAGAGGTGGTTTTCAGGGGCACCGAAGCGGTAGAGGCCCTCATGATCGTGCGCGCGAAAGCCGACCACAGCCAAATGACAAGCCGAAGGCGCGATTTCCTATTCCCGGATGTGAACCTTGGGTTCTTGTACACACCAGATACGGAAGAAGATTTGTTTACAATACTGAGAAGAACCAAAGTTTTTGGCGAATACCGGACAAACTCAAGGATGGAATCCTGAAGCTTGATCAACTAAGAATCGAGGAAAAGGCAGAAGCACTCTTGAAAGAGAGAAATGCTGGAGGAATTCCTGAAATTTCTGGTCCTGCGCAAATGCCAGGTATGACAAAGTCTGCTGCTGAGGCTCTGGTTCGCGATGGAGAAGACAGTTCCGAGTATGAAGAGGTAGAGGTTACGGATGATGAAGATGGAGACGGCCAGGAAAATCCATCGAAACGTCAACGAACCGAAGAGCTCGATCAAGGTGACCCTGTGGAGTTTAATGAGGACGATATCGCATACCAACTTGCAGCAATGGGGCAAGAATATGGACTAGATCCAGGCGAATATGATGACGGCAATATGGATGAATGGGAACCGGGTGCAGAGGGATTGGAACTAGCCTATGAAGATTCGGTGGCCCTCTTCAAGGATTTGCTCAACGACTTTGGTATAAATCCCTATTGGCCATGGGAGAAATTGATTGAAGATGGGAAAATAGTGGAGGATACACGCTATACAGCTCTTACGAACATGAAATCACGGCGCGACGTGTGGGACGAATGGTCGAAGGAAAAGATCACGCAACTTCGAGAACTACGCGCCAAGGAGGAGAAGAAGGATCCCAAGATTCCTTACTTGACCTTCTTACAAAAACACGCAACGCCGAAACTTTACTGGCCAGAATTCAAACGGAAATACAAAAAGGAAGCGGAAATTCGGGACGCATCCTTATTAGACAAAGACCGGGAAAAGCTGTACAGAGAACATATCAATCGACTGAAATTTCCACAATCGACCTTGAAATCGGATCTTTCCACGCTTCTCAAGTCCCAATCCCTGTCCACCTTGAATAATGCGACTCCTATCTCGCATTTACCTCCACAGATACTTGGAGATATTCGATACATTTCCCTCGAGGCATCCGTAAGGGATCCTTTGATCGAAGCTTTCATTACCACTCTACCGCCACCACCTGAGTCCGCCGTGGTAGAAGAAAACGAGGAAGCGACCAAGCAGAGACTAGAAAAAGAAAGAAGGCAAAAGGCACTCGATGAAAGAGAGAGAAGGGTGGCAGAAGAGAGACGGAAACAGCAAAAGGCTTTGGAGTTTGGAAGGGAGAGTCTAAGAGATGGAGAGGCGGAAATCTACCGTGCTATGAATGTGTCCAAAAGAGGTCTCATGGGACATTTGAACGAAGTGGAGGTAGAGAAGCGGAGCTCGTGATATTGAAATTTCGAATAAACTATTTGGGAAAGCCGAAAACATGTATTACCTATAATGTTGGTCTAATAAAAATGACGTGCCAACAGCTTCGAAACATTTGATTGATTTTCCACATAATGCTTTCATTCTGGCTCCACGTATTTCAGGTGTACCATATCCATCCACAACCCTTGGACTTTATAATTTCTTATCATCCCGCAATTATAGACAATTTGGTAAGAGCTGCAGATGTAATTCTTTCACAAACAGTCTCTTTTGGGAGAACGAGGAAAGGTCAGTCGGTAAAAGTTTGGTAAATCTAGTTAGGGGTATAAGCGAGAATAGTAATTTATGATGAGCCTGTTTATCAACCCTCGTACTGGTTGTCGCCAAATTTTCCAGTCATGGACACAAGTAGATGCACATTGCGAGCTGAGTAATACATAAACACAGAGTCAAGAGCGAGGATTTCCTTTCAGAATCGCAGCCTAATCGCTTCCAATTGTTTCCCTCCCCTCCAATACCTTAAGTCTACCTGAAAATACTGCTCGCTCACATCAATCAATTTCTATCTACCCATGCCCGGGCGAGACGAAAATCTGTGTTGGCAATCAGTACCTTGGAAAATCGATTGTAGCATCCGATATTGGCCGCCCCCCAACAGCTACTCTGAATTTCAGATTTGCCCCTCTATCACCAAAGATAGTGTGAACCTGGAGGTAGAACTGATGGAACATCTTTTTTAGACGAGGATTATACCTCGAATTGCTATTAACACCGTAATTGAAGTCCGCAGGAATCACAGAACGGATCTGGCCGACTAGCTCAACGCTTGAATCTATTGGTATCGTGAAGTTTGCTAGTAGTTACATCCCGGATGAGATTAACTTACCAGAGTCATCTATGCTTTCAGGTTGGGTATCTGGTCCGCAGGAGTAGAGCCTGACCTTAAATTTTGTGGCTTTCCCCGGCGCATATGTGAGGAAGCAGATTTTTGAACATTGTGTCCCTTCAGTGATAGGATCGCCCTAATAGCATTAGAGAGATCCAGAAAATTATGATGAAAAAGAACATCTTACTTTAGAAAGACTCCACTGTATTCGACCTGCACAGTATTTGTTGTTGTCGAACTCACTAATATATGCATGTTCCTCGCTATCTTCACCCTCTCGAAACGGTAACCAAATTTGGAACCCATAATGAATAGGAGCGTACTTGAGACGAGGCGTAATTCCTTGTAATCATCGAATCGCAGCATCTCTTAAGACTACGGTTTGTCTGTAAAAAAATATCAGATACTAGCAACAAGCAGAGTTCGTGAATTACTTACAGACTCTTGAGGCATAGAAGTTCAATATCGCCATTAGAACGACACCATATCGACAGCTCATCATGGAGATATTTCGACCTTCCGAGGCCACCGACTAAAACGATACGCTACAGGCAAATCAGGAAAAACACAATGTAACAAATTGATACACCATTTTACATGAATCTTAGCCTTTTTGTGTACTCTTACTTCAATCAACTGCTGCTGCAGTATACCAATAATACTTTCGACGATGGGGTCAAATATAGATTTCATATCTTGTCTGAAAAAATGTCAGCAAGCTATTAGGTAGCATACACTTGATCTGCGAGCCGAGATCATATTCCCTGTGTGAACAGCTAAAAACGCAAATATATGAGCTTACCTTGTGAGTATCAGAAGATGTTCAAGGCTATTGTAATATTTCGAGTTAGGAAAATCGAGTCGCATTCCACGCAGCTCGATATCTTGCCAACTTTCCATGTTGTAGCCAAACCTCTTCTTGGCATACTCCCATTGTGTCATGAAATCACTTCCTGGACCCTTCCTAGAGTACTGCACATTCTTAAAAGCCCGACCAAAGCGATCCAATAACAACTTGTGTAGTCGACGGTCAAGGAAAGTTGAGCCGCACTTTGCACCTACAATTGCAGCTTGTTAGCTATCTTGTCAATAAAGCCATCCAGTAACTTTCAACGTAATGTACGTGCGGCTTTTAGCAAAGCGTGGAAATTCTCTTGGCAAAGAGAAACCCTTGGATGAGTTTGGGATGCTCACCTGTCCCCACGCAAAGTTCCTCAAACTCCAAATTCGGTACCACAGAGGTTAGTTTGTATGAGGAGATATCTACCGTTCCTCCTCCGCAATCACAGATCAAGATATTGTTCCCACCCTATAGACATATTAGTGTGACGTGTTCTCACCAAGTACTTTGAATTTTTGATAACTCGCCTGTACGGCATTCAGAGCTCCGGGGCCAGCAAGCTCTTCCAGTGCGGCAATACCAGCGGCTTCTGGTTCTGAAATTGTATGCATCTGATCCATTGGCCCGTTGCCAAAACCAGCGTCTTTTGCAGCCTTGAGTATAGTATCTTTTGCTTCTTCGGACCAGATAGCAGGTAAGGTGATCCAGCAGTCCATCGGAGTTATACCATAAGTTAAAGCTGGAAGCCGACGCTTCATGATAGTGGAAAATTGTGAATGCATTTCCCGAAGAAAGTCTGTACAAACTTCCTTTGCATTTCGGGACTGTGGTAAAACCATAATCCCTTCGGTTTCGCCTATGACTGGAGTCACATCGTCGTAATGATTCGAGGGAGCACTTCTGTCGAGAAGAAGTTTTGTCCAGGTATAAGACCTGCATTTGTTGCCGAAGTCGAAACCTATCCTATTCGATTTCAGGAATTTGTTTTCAATTTGATAGGCAATCCTGGTTGGGACTTTTCGGCCTTCGTTCTCCTCGATGGCACCTGGCCACTCTGCCATACAGACGACATCTTTAGTGTCCTCACTGGTACTGCAAACATAATAATTCCTAGAGACATCTGAGCAGGGTAAACGTTGAAAGCAATGGCCGTGGTAAATACCGGAGTATGTGGTTCCATAATCTATAGCTACTATGAGCTTATGAATTGGTTCAGCGCTGGCAGCGACTGGATGGCTGTTACTTTCTGAGGAACTGTTTGACGACATCACGCGAAATCAATACGGGAAAATATTCCGTTTCGTGCAATTGTGTTGTGCCGGAAATTGCGCAGATCCAGGGAATTATATTGGAACTATTCTTTTCATGACATTCTCCACATATTTTGAAACAGAATAATCTAGAATACGTGAATAGGCAATACCAATGTCCCTTTGAAGCGTGTGCATGGAGCAGGTCCTGTCACATTAGCGCGGCAAGGTCGCAGCGTGAGAAATCTGTAGCACGGTCCAAAGATCCCCTAGACATTTCTAGTACAGTCCAAGTATCCTTGAGAAATTACTACTGAATGTTTAGAGAAATAGCATTTTTGTTGAAAAATAAAGGCTTCATCATAGTACCGACTATACATATCATCACGGTATTGAGAAATGAATACAGGTGTCGATAGTATGTGGAAACATAGTAGGAGTGGCATGTGCCGCAATTCTAGTATCGAAATAAGAATAGGCGATCGAGCTCTCGGCGAAATGACATGAAGCTAAATCGAACGAGACTTCAGTGTCTTCCCCATGAACCAACCAGAAAACAACGGTTAATCCATTGGGTTCGACATTTAAGCCCACACCATCAGTTGTGGGAGATATTAAAACCTGCGACCAAAAGTTTTCCGGGGGAAAGCAAAGTTGAAATTGCATCTGCGAACCTTCTGGCACGAGAGGTCTCTTGCGATGACTCAGAAAAATGTTCCCATAGTAAGGGATGACAAACAGCCTCCAAGCACATCTCTACTAGTTTGATTACGGCTCCAGTAGGAGATCACAATCCTATTCCTTCAATAGAGCAGAAGTTAGTCACGAATATGGAGAAATCTATATCTGACTCGGAGCAGAATAGCGCGATTTTCAATAACCCTTTGATTAGTGGTGAAGGATCGAAAATCACGCCAACACCCGATGCTCGCCGTCTGTCAACCCACTCGGAAACTGGCAAAGACTGCACGATATCACAGACACCACTTTACGGTAATACAAATTCCAAAATTGAACTTGGCCATCCACAACCTATTGTACATTCAATCCTACAGCGCCCGTACCGAGACAAAGCACAGTCTTCACCTGCTAATCCGCAACGTCCAAAAAATATTCATCACCGATATTTATCCGGGAGTGCCGTATTTAGGAAGAATAAACGGATCAGGCTTCTAGGAGATGGGACTAAAAAGCAGAAGCGTCATCGAATGATGACTAGAATCCTGAAGAGTGAAATCGTCAACCTACGAGAGAATGAAAAGAAGTTGCAGCAGCACTTTGAAGGGGAATTCACCCGGATAGTACGTGCGTTGCAGGAAATATCGTTCAAAAGACTGAAACCGGGCGATTGGGTCGCCACTACAAATGGCGCTGTCAGAGACGATATCAGGGGTATTAATAGCGCGATAAGAGAATGGAGCAACAAGAACGCTCAACTGCTCATCCAAGACACATGTCTAGGAGAACACTCAGAAGCGAAAAAGGAGTTGTGGCAAGAGCTTGCAAAAGTAATGGTATTTACGGACACGAAACTTCCCAGAGGATTACATCCGGAAAGAGCAGGTAAACTCTTACTTACTGCCCTACTTTCACACAACATATACCGGAGTATTTTTTCAGATCCTTTCTTTTTTCTTGGGGACAGTAGCTCAAGTATGAATAGCTTCTATTCGATAGGTCAATCATGTATGGTCGCAAATTCTCATCCTATACTAGGACTAATAGATATAGGGACTAACGAAGCGGCCCACATATGGCGCTCTGATACCTTGAGACTTTTTTCCCCAGAATTCAAACACAATAACAAAATCAAAAGCTCCATGCTACTCATGCAAGCTTGCCTTGACAAAGTGGCAGATTCTTATGCAGAAGGGTTTGCTGCAAGTGCGGCTCGACATATTTTCAGACTAGACTCGTCGGAAGTTATTAGCAAACTTCAAAAAGTTTATCGACAGGCTGCGAATCTTTCTTACAACCTCTGGACCCGCAGAGTCCATCTTAAAATAGCCACATTGGAAGGTCTGGACAAAATGTTCGACGACAAGGATCCGAAGACGATTCTTCATACTTCGGTAACCGAAGATGAAGATAAGATGACAGGTCAAGCTATCACCATAGTTGTGCACCCCCTAGTCGAAGCTTATGGAACCGAACAAGCAGAGCATTTCGACCGCTCGCGGATATGGGGGCCAGCTGAGGTATGGTTGCACAAATCTTCGCCAGGCGATTGTGGAGTTTGTGGCTCGGAACCACTATGAGGGCAAAGAGTGGAAATGGTATGATAACATGGAGCAAAAAATATGGCATTCCTCTTTTGACAGAATTCCTTGAAGAAAAAAGTAACGTTCACTGGGAAAAAAACACGATTGGAATCCGTACTATTCATAGACTGACACACGTTATTTCTTCATTTCATATTGAGTAGCGCAATACATTCTGGACTATGAGGACTATCAGAAGAAATTGTTAATGAACGATATTAAATATGACTTCCTTTGTATTTATTATTGTAGGGAAGGTACTATAAATAGAAACCATTTCCTATTGGTGCTTTCATGTAACCCATTATACAATCGTGTGATAAACCTGTACTCCAGATAAAAATCAATTCAACCTATTTCTATTTCATAAAGGAAATTGAGGAGCAGAATAAGAAGATCTAGCGGCACAGACCGTACACAGTACCAGTGTACTTTATCATCAACACTGAACCTAGCATTAATGACCGTTCCTACTCCGGACCCTCGGTGAACTACAAGTACAAAGAATATTTAATTCTTTGTGCGAGTATTTTCCATCATCCTAGTTCTTCAACAAGAAAACTCAAATATTGTGCTGTCAATTTGATCGCTGAAATTGGCGCGATAACAGAGTTGAAAACAATCATCATGGAAGCAAAACTTTCTCAACTAAGAAAAACGCTGAAGCAGAAAGATGAGGTGATAAAAAGAGTTCAAGAAGAGCTTATAAAAAAGTACTATATGTCACGCGAAACTTGGGAGTCAATGGTTAATATTCCAGATAAATTTCAGGATCTTAGATATGCCATCAGTCAATGCTGCTCGGCACAGGCCAAAAGTGATTATAAATTTGATCTAAAGAGGAACGAACGGGAAGTATTCTTTCAAGAATTAGCAAAAAATTTGGTTCTCGAAGGAGCAAATCAACAAGAATTTCCAAAAGCACTACTTCATGATGGCAACCTGAGAACGAGAGTAATTCTGGAAGGCCTCTTTGCCCACCATTTGTTTTCAGCATTTTTCCCCGACCCTTTCTTCTTCCTAGGACAGCAAATCTCCAAGGGCCTCAACGACATTTTGTCGTTAGCTGCATAGTGTAAGACCCGAGATGTTCTCACTGATTATTAAAAACTAAAAACTATAGGGAGCCTACGTGAAGCTCATAGTTGGCGTGCGGAAACTTTGAGATTCCTCTTCCCACAAAGCACTGATTTCAATGCTACAACAGTGAAAACGCAGATAGAAAAACTCATTCATAAAGCAGCCATTATTGCAGCCAGAGGATTTGCGGGAAGTCCAGCGCGCCATATCATAGATGATAAGTCGGGAACCTTTAAAAAATTGGAGGATGTGTATGTTCAGGCTGCCGAGCTTTCTTATAGGCTCGGGACTCAAAAGGAATACATGAAGCTCTCTGACGGATCCGTTTTCTTGGGTAGGCCATTCAGAAAGCTTGGCGAGGATTACACTAATGCTGGTTCTAACCGGGACCACCGCAAAATGCGTATTCACTATAGTTGTGAGGATGACGGCGAAGAAAACCAGCCAATATCCATGGTTGTATACCCTCTAATTGAGGTATTTGGTCGCGCCCCAACTGGACCAGATGAGGCATTGAAATATTTTCATGAATCAAAGATTTGGTCCAGGCTAGAGGTCCGGCTGGATATTCCTGAGCCGGGAGAGCCTGAGAAAAAGAAATCAACCCTTGTCTCCAAACGGGTGGACTCTTCAAACTTTGAACCGCCAAAACAGCTAGGTGCAAGATTACTGAAAGGCCTGGAGTCCACTACTTTGTTAGAGCTTGTTAAACCTTACGTAGATGAATTTTCGAAGAAACTGAAGCCTTCGGTAGAAGGGTTACGCAAGGAAATAATGCAACTTGAGGACAAATGCGACGAGAAGGATTTGTCTATCAGGTCATGGCAAGCCAAAGCAGAGGATATACAAGAGGAAAGAGATCAATGGAGAGTTCAGAAGGAAGCTATGTTGCTGGAAATAAGCACCTGGGATCCGAGTTAATCCTCAGGGACATGGGACAAAAGGGGAATGATGCCTAATTAGAGAGGATAAAGAGATAATGGGAAAATGAGAAAGTTGGCGAGAGAAGTGCGAATATATATATATGTACGAAGATATTGAGCGAAACATGGAAAAATACCAGCCAGAAGAGCCTCAGCCAAAATGAAACGTAGAGCTAGCTACTTCGACAGGTGAGAGATGCACTGTGTCTTTACTTTTCTGCATATCTGCATATCTGCATATCTGCATATCTGCCTTTCTGCCTTTCTGCCTTTCTGCCTTTCTGCCTTTCTGCCTTTCTGCCTTTCTGCCTTTCTGCCTTTCTGCCTTTCTGCCTTCCGTGATGGATGTGTTCGTGCAGAACTTATTGATAATCTCAAAGCGATAACTATCATCGATTTTTCACGACGAATGGTGGCACGTGACTCCACACTGAAGGTAGGTGCTCATATATCCAGCCATATGATGTGAACTTCATGGGGAAGGATAATATCCATCATTTCACATTCCATGACATTTCCGATATCATGATACTAAGACTTACATTGAATCGACTTGGTCTTCCGCATATTTCAAGTACGGGTGGACAAAGGGTAAAAAAATACGCCGTCCACAACTGCAATGCATGGATAGATTTTAGGAACGAAGTAGCCATGAGTTTTCCATAACTTCCATAATGAGTCTCGTCCTGAAAATGCGCCTCTATGTCTATTTTCAATCATTGAAGCTTTAACGGTCCATCTAGGAAAAAATTTAGAAATTCTTAGCTGTGCTAGATCAAGCAATATGGTATTGGAAATGGTGCCATCACCATGGAAAGTTCAAGACGCGGACGTGTCGACTGCTCTGAATAAGTTTCTTCCAATGTTTCTTGTCCCTTGATACCATTTAAGGATTGGAACGAAGGCAGAGTTGAGTCAAATCAGGCATCCTTACCGCGGCGGTATCTTTTGTCTACTGACATGCTGCTAATTGGCGCTCGAAACAGTTATGGTCTCTTTATAATGATAAATGTGTTCCATCTCCAGCAAGCATCTTACGAATGAAAAGCCGACTGTCGGTCAGCAAGCTGTGCGATCTACTACTTCTCCTGCTAGAAGATATGTCGAATACCACGCGATTCACACACAAGGAAGTGCCATGAGGTTCATTTCTGGTGCAGGCCAAGTAACATATAAATAAAGAGCGGGCATACGATGAAGGATTCTTTGTGGTCCGATGGAGACTTGGTCTTCGAAATCCCATTGGTCTTGATGCTTACTTTGGTCGATTATTTTCATGTCGTTTCTTTTGTATGGGGCGCCAGAGCGTGCATATCTAAAAGCATTACGCTGTCCAAATGTTTCTGAAGGTTCTGGAAGCACATAAGGAACGGGAGCCAAACATTGGTGACGGAATTTCAAAGTGATTAGATGCGTCAGAGAGAGACAGGTATTGATGGGGATAATCAGGAGTTGAGTGCGTTCTGGTTAGCGTTGTTTAATGCATTGGTGGACTACAAATGAGAGGATGGTGATGCTGTTTTTAGACAGCACCACGCCGCCAAAGACGATGACGGTGACGGCGACGGCGCGAATTAGTCGGCAGCGCAGGTGCTACCGGCATGCCCACAATGCAGTTTGATTTCATGAGACTCCCATTTATGCAAATCCTTCGAGGAATGGATTGTTACACTTTTTCTATCTGAACACAAGATTCGCATGGACAGGATTTTTAGAGGACTCTGAGGAGTCATTTACAATGGTGGTAGTTAGAATGGACTGTCTTGATTTCCATGACCGATGTAGCTTTGGATAATGCTGCTCACTTTCATCAAAACCTCAAGGATATCCTATTCTATAAAATTCACTACAAAATCAATGAATCGCTACTTCCTGGCTATTTAGGAAAGCTCAAGGAATGAGAGGTCGACGGGAGTAGCCATAGCATCTGGAACGCCAAGGAATTGAAAGGAACTACATTTTGTACGGGAAATCTTGGGAAGATTGAAGGTCATATCTTGGCACCTTCAAAGTTGTGTCCGGTGGTAGTCGAGTGGACGGGTGTAAAGGGTCATAAAATGTTGATGGGCTTATGAAGGAAATAAAGAATGTAGGTGCCAGTGAAGATTTACTTGAAAAAGGACGTTCAGAAGCATCATAAACAGTTTGTAAGGAATTTTGGGAGGTCAAGCCATTACCAGTGTTGAATTTGAGCAAGAATACAAAGGCTAGATTTGAAAAGGAACGATTGGAGGATGGTAGCGTCACTATACAGTTTGTAATCCATTTATTATGATATCTCCTTCATATATCGGTATCAACAGCAAAGTAATGATTTTTGCTCGCTATTACTTCAAAAGTTCTATGCCCCAGATTCCCGTCATCTCAGCAAGAATCCACTTCCTCGCTCCCCACAGATAACTTTCCTTTGATCTCAGTTCCGGCATCAGGTTCATCTTCCGATTAGTCATTTTCGTGTGAGATCCGCCCGATAGTCTGAAGTTTTGACGCTGATTGACCTAATCAAATGTTCCTTGTGAGCGGTGGGTGTATCCTGAAAATATCAAGTGACATACTTACAACACACCTCTGGTAATATTTACTATTGCAGAACTGTTAAATGATTGTTTTACCAGCACAATATTTAAGAGCTTTGAAAGACAAATGATTAATAGCTGTTGATACATGGGTATTAATACCATCTACTTTGCAATATTTCTTTTAAGAATTGCAATCTGAACCTAATCCAGTCAGAAAGGCCTACCAACCCATATTTTCCTTTTCTGCCCATTTCATATTCGTGAATTCACCATCTGAAGGCACAAGACAGAATCAATCTAAAAAAAAAGTGAGAACGACTATTATTACTTTGTGGTCATTCGCACATGTTCATGCTTCACCTAATCATCAGCCATCGAAGATCTTGCATTGATACCAGATTGGTACAAAGCTCTTTCCTTCCAAGAGAGCCTGTACCCTCTCTATGTCCAACCTTGCTATAATGACTCTTTCTTTCTTCAACCTTACTTACATAGTGATTGCCGATCCTTGATATTAGTCCCCTTGAACCTACCTACCCTTAAGAGAACCGCTTTAAAGCAAACCCCTGGGAGTAGTGGCGTGCTATATATCTACCTCGAACTCAATTTTTCTACCATACTGCATAAGGACTAAATATACTCAACCATTATAGACATGGCACCTTTTCATGGTATCTATTCTTCTTCAGCTCCACAGGATATTGGTATTACCGTGTACGATTCATCCACACATAATCGTGCGTTTAGATATGTCGTCCCACAAACATCACCGTGGCATCACCCCACACTTCCAGAAATTCGACCCTTTTCTCTAAATCTCCATATTCTAATTGATGATAAACAACACCTCCGCTATTACATTCTGCGACCTCCGCCTGACAAAGAGCCGTTCGACGCTGATCATTTACCTACAATATCCAGTGTTACGAATATTCGTGACCCGGCCAGGCTCGAACCAACAGCTAAAGCTGTCATCAGAGAAGTCCATAATGCTTTTGGGATGCAGAAGTTATGGGATTCTAAGAATGGATTGTGCTACACTCTTTTTACAGCCAGTTTTGCGTCAGATGCTCTTCATTCAACCAGCACCCTCAGCTCGACCACCACTATGCCTCGTCATTCGGCATCTTTGAAGACAAAGCCATATGTGATACGACCTGCCGCTGAACTACCTCGGGTACTAGCAAGTGGCGATATATATCCTCTTGAATACGGATCGCACTCATTAGACGTTCCATTCAACGAGTTACAGTTTAAGAGGGTTAGCACTGAAATTTATGGCTGGTACATGTACAGTTGGCCCTGGCTTGCCAATGTTCTGCAAACAAGTCTGTACGTGTTAAGGCACAGAAAGATTGTCAAATACTGGCTCAACAGTGCCGTTGGAGGAATGGAGGTTGGTTACTTGATCATCATATCCAGCAATTTTATTTCCCCAAGAGGGTATTCTTTCCAGCTTCGTCAGTTGACCCTGGTGTAGCGACCAACTTAGTCGACGATGACGCTGTGATCTCTGCAAATCCACAAGATTACATCGAGGGATGCTGGATTGTAGCTGGCCTTTATAAACGCGCTCGTACTGCGCTCCGCCATAAATACCTCATGGAATTTCCTTGGTTCGAACTCTCAAGTCTGAAACGCAAAGTTGAATACGATATAGGCTTCTTGCACTTGGCGTGGCTCGTAGTTGGATATCCGTATATGAAAAGCAATGACAAGGAAATATATATGTGGAAACATTGCAGGATAAGGAGATAATTACATTTTACAATGCGGAAATATATGATTTGGTTAGTCGTTGGGCGGATGAGAGCGCGTCTATGGGAAAGGAATGCCGACTGCAGAAGAGGATGGAAAGGTATCGTCCCGACGCCGATATAAACTTTGATGCTATGCCCCACAGTTGGAGACAGTTGATGAGCTTTGGTGATGATACATCATGGTTCTAGATTCACGAAGGATAGAACATTGCATACAGGGATAAGGGGGCGAAAGAAACCACACCATACGACAGGGAAAAGTAGTACAATAACGGCAATAGAGCACCATAGAGATATCGTGGTACAATTTGATATAAAGAAGGAAGTAATTGGGGTAAATTCGCTGGAACATGGAACTTTCAATGCTGTTTTTCAATAAAGGCTCATGAAGTGTCCTGGTGGTATTATAGTTAAATAGAACAAGGTTATTATTTTGGAGATGTCCGCACCAACCGTTAATGGAACAATAGATTTATAAATATTATACTATAAACTCTTTTTTGTTTTGCTTAGTTTATCTTCCAGCTCCAGCTCCAGCTCTTCCTCCTCCGCTTCCATAATCTTACACTACTCCCAAGAATAAGGAAGGAATAAAGTGGGTTTGTCGAATTGGGGAAGGGGGATGACTAATCTTATGGTGTCCACTAATATGAACTGATATCTCAATACAGTACATTAATTTATGGTCATACGAGCAGTGAGGAGCACTAAAATAATCTTACAAGACTTTGATATTCTATTATTGATACAATCCAGAGCTCTCATTTTTTCTAGCTTTGGATTAGATTTATCACCAGCCATTAATACATTATGCACTATGTATATTGATTGACTAACAGGTGGTTAATTAACCTGTAAGATTTAAGGTTGCCACTGAGATGAGTAACCTTAAGGTTAGCACTTTCTCCTGCGGCCAATTTCACAGGTCATCCTTGGAATTTTTCGATCATAGGTGTTTCTACTAAATATCCTACACTAGGAGGAGGAAAATAAAGAAATGAACAAGAGTCCGCGAAGGAACCGAGTTAGAACTTAGGAGTCTCCATCTTGGGTGATGGTGGGTAAGTTAAGTAGGTGATTAAGTCTGGAAAAAACATCGCTTATCATGATTCATGCCCCTGAATAGTGGATCACGCTCAAGCACGTCTGGGCATCTATGGTTACCTGCTAGGTATATTCGTCAGACATCTAAAGAAAGAGGTTTATGGGAGACAAAGTTGAAGAATGTAAAGAGCTAGTCTGAGAGCTTTTATGTTATAGATAAAATTTCTAGATAAACAATTTCTGAAGCCTCATTCGGTGTAGTCCTTCTTTCGCATAGGTTTCCTTTACCCACTATCCTTGTATTTTGTCAACGGGGCGTTTTCCCCCCAAGTTTACAAATGAAGGTGTGCACATCTTTCAGATTGCTATTTTTCATGATCTTATATGACATAATGGTTTATCTTTGCAAGCTGCTCATTAAATAAAGATTTAAAATCTGAAATATATAATATAAATTATTATTAATACATTTGAAATTAAAAGTTAAAAAAAAAAAGATTATTATTAAAGAACTAAATAATATTAATTTAATTATTTTTGTTCATGTAAGATTACCTAGTAGGTCGAGCCGTATTAAGCCGTATTTTGAAATTTAGATTAGTGAGGAAATGAAGGATCTAGCTTCCGTAATGTCCATTGACCTGGTCCATGCAGAGATATGCAGTATCGGTCCAAGAAAGCCCTTAAACTACAAATCCATATAGGTAGTTCAATTTCCCACAGCATTTAGCAGTCATTCATCGCAAGAAAAATCAATCTTGGCATTTAAGTAACTAATAGCCAGAGTATCATTGCTGTCGAATCTTGAGTCTCAAAAAGATTGGTAAATTAAAATTCATTTTCGCTGTAGTGGTATCCAGAATGATATACACCAAAATTCGCGGCTCAAGTCTTCCCTGGACGAGCATACAGGTAACGCCTTGCTGAAATCTGCTTCCTGATCCAAATTTATCCACATTTAACCAAAGCACATTATATACCAAGAATTGACATTTATTTAAACATCAAGCTTCTTCTCCTGCTCAGTAGGAGTAGCCATCTCATCGGCCCAGTCGCCAGCTCCAACGAACGGAGAATTGAGACCGGATTTCGTAGTTTTTGATGTTGATGTAGTTGGCAATGATGGGAAATCCTCTAACGCAGGTACAGTTTGTGTTTGTTGTGCTGAACCACCTCTTCCGCCCCGTCCATTACCTCTTCCCCTTCCTCTTCCGCGCCCAGATCCTCGACCTCTATTATCATCATAAATGTATGAAGACATATCATCTTCCGGCGCATCATTAAACCTACTACTAGCTAAGCCACCCCTACCTCTAATCACTCCACCATGACCACCTCTAACATATTGTGAGCTCCTTCCCTTGTTGTCCTCGAAATCTTTCTCATCCTTGCCCTCATCCCACTCCCTCCCACCCATAGCCTTTAGCTTTCTCTCTCTATTCTTCATTCTCTCGCCTTCCATTACTCTACCCCTTTCAATCTCTTCTTTTCTCTTGCGTTTTTCTTCTTTTTCCTTTTCCGCATAACCCTCTCGATCTTTCTCACTCTTCCGGAATGACTCGGACTTTTCTGCATTTATAATCTTCATTCGCTCGAGCTTCGCTGTCAATTCTTCCTCGGTGAGCTTTTTGTGTGAAGGACCGCCAGTCAAAGAACGATCCCCTCGAACTGACGGTATAGATTTTTGTTGTGGTTGTGATTCGAGAGGAGATTGTACTGGTGGAGAGGCCGAAGGCGCGACTTGGGTTTGTTCAGTTGCGGATTCGGCAGATTGGGATTGATTGGCGACAGCCTCCGGGTCTTGAGACGCATATCTGGATGATTTCAGACCATTGTTTGGTGTACCACCTCGACCTCCTCTTCCGCCTCGTCTCCTATCCGTGCCGCGTTCCCGCTGATTTCTATGATTATGGTTGTTTGAAGGCCCTGTTGATAAAGGAGATTGTGCGTCATTAGTGTGAACATATGTTTCTGCTGTAGGCGACAGTTTTGAGATGGATTGTATTGGTGCCTCTTCTATGACCGTAGGTTCCGAGGCAGGCTCGAATTCATCGCCGAAGAGATCATCGTCTTCTCTTGATTGCGCAAACTCATCCATGTTGAATATGAACTGGTGGGGTTAAAGGAGATTATTGGGATTGTTGACAGCTTTTCGAGAGTATTGCGAACAAGTTGATAGATCCTGGTCGTGCGCTCTACTCTGGAATTCGTGAATACCTTTGTATTACTATCGTATACTTTTAAAACTATTGTTGGTGGTGAACAACCAACCATATATGTAAGAGAGTTTTCATCACAAGGTGGGATAATCGGCTAAACGTCGGTATCCGGATTAATAATACTCCATGTCAAGGACGACGCGCGATGAAGCGAGGTAAAGTTAAGGGGAATAAGACAGCTGCATTATGATCTATCACCTGAAAAGACAAGACCCTTCAATGCATCTGGCAAGTCATAACCTCAATTAACTACCGAAGGAATGTTTATAACCTCGCTCGCCGAATGCATTATCGTAGCTATGCACAGCCGTTGCTCCCGTTGGTTAAAATCACACCAAATAATCATTTTTGCCTTATTTTTAATTATTAAAACATCCAATATAATTCATTATACTCCAATAAAAATCTTTATATCTACTAGTTACGTATAAAAATAGTGATATTCTATATTTTTATCTATTGAATAAAATTATAACGTAACTTGACTAGAAGTGGGTCATGTCATGATATGGGTCAAAATCACCCCCTCATTTCTTTATTTTACGCGTTTATTCAACACACAATGGATCGAAAGTCATTAAATCGTAGTGAATCGGAAGATAATATTCAAAAGGCTATAGAAAGTCTAAAAGATAAACAATTTACTTCAATTCGAAGTGCTGCTATTCATTTTAAGATTCCGAAGTCAACCTTAATAAATCGAATGGCCGGACGACAATCACGCTCTCAATCTCACGAATCCTTTCAAAAACTTTCCAACGCGGAAGAGAAGACTCTAGTACGATGGATCTCACGATTGACAGCTACTGGATACCCTGCAACTCC
This sequence comes from Sclerotinia minor, assembly GCA_025389075.1. Taxonomy (NCBI): domain Eukaryota; kingdom Fungi; phylum Ascomycota; class Leotiomycetes; order Helotiales; family Sclerotiniaceae; genus Sclerotinia; species Sclerotinia minor. The sequence goes on from QRFH01000007.1 coordinate 119,997, forward strand.
TGGGTTGTTGAAAGAAATGGCCCAAGAAATTCTGAATCAACGCGTCATTTTCGCGTCATCATCTACCCCTCCATCCTTTCAATCAGATCATATAGGTCAACGATGGATCTATAGATTCTTAGATCGATATCCTAAACTCAAAGGAACTTATTCTCGCAAATTGGAATCTGCAAGGCATAAAGAAGCCACATTTGAAACAATATCAGCGTGGTTTTCAACATATGAACTCAAGAATATATATAATATGGATGAGACAGGATATGCAGTTGGAGAAACAGAATCAACACGTATAATCGTAGATTCTACTCTCAAATCGAATTGGAAGGTTACAGCAGGAAAGCAAGAATGGATAACTGTATTGGAATGTGTTAATGCAGATGGAGGCTCTTTACCTCCCATGATCATTTTCAAGGCTCAGAATACCAATACTGCATGGATTCCTACTAATACTCCTCCAAATTGGTATTTCTCAACAAGCAATAGTGGATGGACTTCCAATAGTCATGGCTTGGAATGGATACGTAAGGTTTTTGAGCCAGAATCTCAAAAAATATCAGGTGATCAGCCTCGATTATTGATTATGGATGGTCATTCCAGTCATATTACAGGAAGTTTGATTGCTTTCTGTATTGAAAAGGAGATTGATCTTCTTATTCTACCACCTCATTTGCTCGCATCTACTTCAGCCATTGGATGTTGGAGTGTATGGGCCAATGAAGCGATATCATGCCCAAGAGGTTGATCGATACTCTCGAGCAGGAATACAACGAATACAACGATCTGATTGGGTACAGCTTTTTCAGAAGATAAGAGAAAAAGATCTTACTTATCAAAATATCAAAAGCGGATGGAAAGGGGCAGGTTTGAATCCATTTAGTCCTCGTCAAGTTCTGAATAATCTTCCAGCCCCGCTTTTACCACTACCTTCCACTCCAAATACACCATCAAATCCAGAAGATCTAGATCTTTCTTTACTTAATAGCTCTCCCCCAAATGATATTGAGCTACGACAAGCAAATCAGATATTCAATTCAGCTTTATCTACTAATAATCTGTCTACTTCTCCCGTACAGAGATATGCAAAGCGAATTACTCATCAGATTGAAAGCTTAAATGCTGAAAATGCTATTCTTCGAAAGGAACTTCAAGAGCATAAAGAGTTACTTGAGACACGAAAGAAACGAAAAAATGGAAAGAGAATAAAATTAAAAGGTGAATTTGTATTTAGTACTGAGGAAGTATTGAAAATTATCGAGGAGGCTGAACAGACACCTTTACTAAAACGACGACGTGGTAGACCATCCAAGCGTCAAATTCATCAGGTAGAAGAGGAGATGGAAGAAGAAGAGGATAGTGATAGTTGTAGATCACCCCGTAGCATATAGGACAAGGTCAAATAGGAAAATATGATTTTTGTGACCCATATCATGACATGACCCACTTCTAGTCAAGTTACGTTAACAAAATAATCTTACTTTTCAAAAAGTTCTTGCTTTTCGCTATTTTGTTCATAAACTTTATGATTCTTCCAATGCAATCCAGAAATCGACAATAAATAAATTCTTCAAAAATAAACTATATAATCTTTAATACAACTCAAACGAAAAGACATAAATGATGTAAAAAGATTGATACATTATGAAGTCTCATGATATAAAAGGTTTAAGTGTTTTATGAGTTCTGCTGTGATTTTGATGAACGACGAACATCTTTGTGCAAGTATTGTAGACCGTGTTGCCTATGAAGACTGTAGGAGAGGTTAAAATTATCTATCTAGGTATAAAGAATCCTCTGTAGCGTTAATATCTGAATATAAGTGGTCCTCAAAGTTCTCATGTAATATAATTTTTGAATTTTGTGTGATAGACTTTCGAGCATTTCGGCTTCGGTAAATTTCTCAAGGTGCATGAATGGTTTCTCTTTATATTGTATTCGCTATTGAATTTCTGGAGATTAATTATACGCAGAAGCTGTAGACCATCTTATCCATACAAGGGAATTCTCTAAAGATTGATAATGATTGTTTAATACAGATTTCTCCTTTGCACTTAAATAAATTGCCAAAGTATTGAACTCAAGATGAATATTTGGGTCATTCTGATCATGTCGAGCTTGGAGATTCTTCCAATGCTCCTACACCTGAAGTCATTTCATACTCCATTCTCTTCTACATATTGTGAGAAAGCTGGTATTTTGGGCCATATACGTGGAGGTCCACAACTATACCAATTATGTGATCCCTAGTAGTTAGACATATAAGGAGGAGCTTTTGCTTCTTCTTCCCACAAATCAACTTATTATATTTTTACACTTTTGTTGCCCTATTGTATAAACCCCCATCCCATTGTGAAACCTGTTTTACCTCCAAGTGACGACTTCCAATGTAATCTACTCAGTGTTCCTCTCCCATTTTTTCCCCACAGCGTGCTATCGGGACGCACGTATCTCGACCTACAACTTTTACAATATGAACACCAGTAAAAAAGTCCAGAGCCGTAGCCATATCCCACTTTGAGGCTTCTAAAGTTGATTGTCTTTGAATGGTTTGTCTGCTCAAGAACTGAATGCCAATCAATCCATCATTCCTTTTCTGCGCTTATATTGTAAAAGTTGGAGGTCGAGATACGTGCGTCCCGATAGCACGCTGTGGGAGGGGAAATGGGAGAGGAACACTGAGTAGATTACATTGTAGCTGTCACTTTAGAGGTAAAATAGATTTCACAATGGGATGGGGGTTTATAAAATAAGGCAAAAAAGTAATAATAAGGTAAGTTGATTGATTGAGAAAGGAGAAGCAGAAGCTTCCCCTTATATAGCTAACTACTGAAGATCACATGATTGGTGTAACTGTGGACCTCTATGTATATGGCCCAAAATACCAACTTTCTCACAATATCTGTGAATACTCGACACTTTTGCCATCTTGAATTTCAAGTCCATGATCTGTCTGAGACCCATAAAACCGGCACTACTGCTCCTGTATGCTTTTCCTCGGCTTCGAAATAGCGAATCAGTGGAAGGTTTCTCGTCAACTTTCAAGTTACGTATTTTTACCCTTTACTCATTTCAACTTTTCTTTTCATTATCTTACTTTCGGCATACTGAACTTGTAAACGTTGAAGCCTAAAATTAAATGCCATCAGGTAGCTTTTCTTCCGAGCTGTCTATCTAAGATACAGATTTGGAGATTTCCGGTAGTGGATAAAATTATACTTGACTAATAGTAAGTAGAGCTCTCTCCTGCAATCGGTGAATGTACTTGACAATGTTTCGAATTTATAGTTAAAGGTCTGGAGTGGTATGAATGGTCTATAGTGGCGACGGTAGCAGAACAGTGTCCAACTTTCCCTACGATGAGAGGTTTGTTAATTAATGTCGCACAGGAGGTGGTCGCCAAATTCTCATATACTCAGTATATAATCTATTATACTTACTGAGATAGAGTTTACATTTATATAAAGCAGATTGGGGGTAGTTCATTTTGAAATTCTTCAAAATTGAGAAAGATCTATGTTGGATTAATAGTCATGACTTGAAGCACGTGGGCGTCTCAATATACTACAAATCAAGCACACAAAATCTATAATTTTCATAAAATTGATAAGCTAAGCTTGAATGAGCCAATACTAGCTAATTTTCAGTACATAAAGTTAGAACAGGAGACGAGTGTCGTATTGATTCTTCTAGTACTACTGTTGGTACGAGAAGGATACGGAAGACGTAGCACCCACGGATTGCGTAGGTCCTGTATGTCTAATTGTATTCTGTCTAAAGAGCTAGCTACATATTGAAAGTAGTAAGTCTTATATAGACTTACTGAAAGAGCTAGTCTCTTTCGCATTCGCTTAGGGCTTTATTACAGTAGCTATATTACAGTGGTAATTGAATTGAAGTCATTCACTTCGTTCACACAACTACTGATAAGTTGAACAAACCACACATTAAATCACCCCTTCCTCATCTGAATGACCTCCAGAGTAGGCAAGAAGGATCTCGACAACGATCATATCTTATCACAAAAATCTACAAAATCATGACTTAGCAAAATACATATAGTTCACGCAATTGATGTGCAAAAAAATTAAAAAATTGATGAAATCGATATTTAGACTATTCACACCATTGACTATATATCTTCTCATTGAAAGGTGTATTCTGTCAATTATGGCAAACATGGAAAGAACCTATTTGTGGGGTGGTTCTCGAGTGGGCATGTGGGCAGTAGTCTCCCAACCTTGAGCTAGTTGGAGAGCAACATAGTGGGATTAGTGTGATAGCGATGCAAGATCAACGCCTTTGGCAGAACGAAACCATCCTCTGATATCGGTTGAAGTGTAGTATGTACGTGGCAACTCAATCAAACACTGTGTGAAGAGTGCATGATATCAATAACAACGGCCCTTCGTCTTAACCAGAAATATTTTCATGTTCAATAGAATAGACACACCAGAGCACTATTTTCTACCGTCCGTAATCACCTGAACAGCGTAGTCATTGCTCGCCAATGCCACTGCCTTGACCTCAGCGATCCTTCGAATCAGTGGGAGCTTAAAGCTTGAATCAGCCACAGTGTGAAGTGTGTTTGTCCCTAAATCAGTGATCCTTCGATTTTTTTTTTTAATACATATCCGTATATAATTAACTAGTGAATAATATCAATACCAGTCAGAGATCCTTCAGTTTTCAATGTGATATTAACATAATGTTTCAGCAAAAGATAGTAATAAGAACAGAATATTATTCTTGGTATCAATGATCTTTTATATTAATTATAACTTTTTCTTTTGTTGATTAGATAATTAAGTCTAATACCCTACTTTCGGACCACCCCCCCTTTTGGACCATTTTTTACACCAAAAATCGTCATTTTCAACTATTAATTTCAACAACCAATGAATCAAATCAATTGAAATTTGAACTATAGAACTAATATAGTTATAATTCAATTTGAAAATTCAGATTTCTTGAAATTCTATTGGTTGAAATTCTATTGGTTGAAATTTGAATGGTTAAAATTACGATTTTCCATTTGTATTGAAAACCTTTAATAACTTTTCAACAAAAATAGCTAAAAATAAATTATAACTTTTTCAAATATTTGATCTATAATAAATCATCTGTATTAATTATTTTGAAAATAATCAGCAATTATTGTTTTATTAACGATCGAATATTTCCTTATATAAAATTTTGTATAAGAAATCTTCGATCAGTAATAAAACAATAATTATCAATTATTTCTCAACTAAATGAACTAACTTGATTAATTCTGATATCAAATTCTAAAATATTTATAGTTTATTTTTCCTTATTTTGTTCGAAAGTCATTTAAGGTTTTCAAGATTTCTAAATTTGTATGTAAATTTTATAAAAATGAAAAATCGTAATTCCAACTATTCAAATTTCAACTATTCAAATTTCAACTATTCAAATTTCAACTATTCAAATTTCAACTAATAAAATTTCAAAAAATCCGAAATTTTCAAAATTGAATTATAACTATAAAATAAATCTGTGATTCAAATTTCATTAAATTCTATTGATTTGTTCAAAAATTATTGAAAGCTAAAAAGGACGATTTTTGGTGTAAAAGGTGGTCCGAAAGTAGGGTACTAGACTTGTTAATATTATCCATAAAAATAATTTAAATCATGTACTATATGAATAATTAATGAATGGCACCAAAATTACAAACTCTTTAAATTTTATTATAAAGTTATCATAATAGTTTGACAAAACAGATGAATTAAAGCAAAATGTTCCACTGTCCGGAATCACCCAGACAGTGTAGTCATTGTGCCCCGAACCCACTGCCACTCTTTCAGTGATCCTTCGATGGAAGATTCTCATTATTACCCGGTGGTAATTCAAATTAGCCACAGTGTGACGTGTGCGTGACATAATTTTTTGTCATCATATAAAAGAGGCTGCCTCTCTGGGCTTTTATTTTATTGTCTCGGAGTCCCCATTTTTTGAGTATTTTGCATGCCCACGTTTTCCCCACGTTCCCCACGATTTTTGGTCAATTTTCCTCAGCTAGATAGAGTCTACATCATTGGAAACTTGTCGCAATACACGAATGTTTGCTATATTTGATGCATGGAACGGCCTAATTCTATCTTTTGTTCTTCGATGGATTAAGCTACGGTATATGCGGAAGGTAGGGGCTTGGGCAGAAGGGAAGTCTAGTAGATGGGGAAGGTGCGGTGGGTGTCCTTCCATTTTTGTACCCTGAAGCGTGGGCCTGGTAAACACAGGGTCCGGAGAATAGGGATACTCGGCTAGATGCTGATGAGCCAATAAATATCCTGAGGGTATGTGAATAAGTGATGACTCGAGTTAGGCATGAACTCTTTCAAGTGACAAGGAGAAGAGAGAGAGAGAAGAGGGGAGAGGGAAAGGGGGATGCGTTTGAGGGCTTTCGAGTACCTCAGCTTGGATACCCTTAAAAATCCGGCTTCATAGCTGTTCACTAAAAAGTTACAACCTTAAAGCAAAAGGATAATGTGCTAAGGGAGTTTGAAGAATTACTCTGGGCAAATGACGAGATACCAAAATTATTAAATAGAGCTATCTTCAATCACATCACAGAGTAGCAGCAGATCAGATATGTCAGGTCAACATTATCAATGATGCTGTCGCTCGTGTTGAGTTATCGCTAAACATGCCCCCTTTTTCATATTGAGATTGAGAGCTGAATGTTAAACAGTAAAGAATGCCCTCAAGGTCTAACAACGCAAGAGGTTTGGACCCAGAAATTCGGAGATTTTTGTGTCTATTGTGTTGCAATCCATATCGCAAAGAGAGTAAAACATCAGTAATTGAATGCAATAATTTCTTTCCGTCTTGTTGGCAAAAAGACACCTGGACAGTGTTCAGTAGAAGTGTGATCGCATTGAGCGCTGTCTTCAGATTGGGTGACGTTCAGTAGAGGCTGCCAAGTCACACAAATGTAAGCGTTGATATAATAATTTCCATGCACTTAAAAGTCATGGCTCGATTCGATTGATTGATTGATTGATTGTGTTTATCGTCATAGGCCGTAGGCCCACGCGCCTTGGCGCGTGATAACCTTAGCCATCTATTCCAGATTTGGACAAATGACGCTCAGAGGAGTATGCCTCTGAGTAGTGTACTAGCTAGCTAGGGAGGGTATTTATATACAATTTAAAGGGGCTAGGGCAGGGTTTACATGATTGCCTTTGCAGGGGGGGTTTGGGCCGGTAGGCCTTTTGGGATTGTAATTGTGGTCATCCTCGTCCACTAGATCACTACCTCTTGATCTCTCTCCCTGTCTCCTCGTACTTGTTTTGGTTGTTCGTGTGCATACTTGTTTTTTTTTTTGAATGAAAGAAAAGGGAAAGGTGAAAGAGAGGAAAAAGAGAGGAAGGAAAAGCACCCTTAGAGACCTATTAACTCCGTTTGGATCCAATGAAAGAAAGTTATTTTTTTTATTTATTTTATCTTGCACCTGTGTGCCACGGGCAGATTTCTGTGTAGAATTTGGTGTATTCTAGCCATTCGGCTAGTTTGGCTATACCGGTGGGATTGCTTAGAAGCCAGGGGATAGCTTCGGAGGGGGGGCTCTTTGTGAGCGCTTTGAAGGCTTTTCCTTTTTTGCAAAAGAAAAAGTGTAGTGGAGTTTTCCTTTTACCGCACGAGCAATGGGCGTGGGCTGTAGTGTGGTTGAAGCGTTCATGGTATGTTGCGAAGTCGCCATGCTGTGATCTGATAGCGAGAATATGGTGGAGTGTGGCTCTCTTCAGAGAGAGGGTGTCTGTATTAGAAGTGTGGTTGAGTTGGAGATCTTTGTAGTATTGTGGCCTGACTGTGTTCCATAATTGTTCGTCTGCTTTCTTGGCCCTTGTTCTGATCATTCTTCTTAGGGATGCCAGCGTGCAGATCGGGTTGAGGGGAGGGGGGAGTTTTGTTCCTTCCTTGGCGGCTTTGTCAGCTATTTCGTTGCCAGGGATATCCAGGTGTCCTGGGACCCATTGGATGCGGATTTTCCCGGGGGAGGTGTGTGGGAGCCTTGGTCTGACAGCCCAAGCTTGTGTGAGCTTCAGAAAGTCTTCAAAGATTCTCTGTGAGGAACCATTGAAGTGGGATCCTAATCGGAGAGCAACCTCGTGGTTGTCTAAGAAGATCCAGAGATCTGTAGCCAATTTGGTTGATCCTAGAGTAAGGGCTTTTGCTGCCCCTGCTACTGCAGCTGCGGCTTCTGCATCGAACACTTCTGCATTTGTGCCTAGTGAGAAAGAGTGGTGTGCTATCTGAATATCGAACTGTGAGATTACGAAACCGCCCCCCGTTGCGCCATCTTTGTTTTCGCTTTTTGAGCCGTCCGAGAAGATCTGTATATCGCTTCTTGGTATCTTGGCATGGAAGGCTTTGAAGTCCTCGGCTGCTTGTGCTTTCGTTCTGCCCATTGGGCCATTGATACGGGCCTCAGCCTCTGCCCTCGACTCACTGATTTCCCAGGGTGGGGAGGCCAAGGGGTTTATGTGTTCAGTCTCCGGTAATGCTGTGATGAGCCTTGCGAATCTTGTATCTGGGGTGCGGTTATGTTCTCTGGCTTTGGTTATGTTCTCTGCTCTGATCCTGAGAGGATGGTAGGGGTCTAGTCTGGTGGTTCGTGCCGCGTATGATTGTGAAATCAGGTTTAGCTCGATCTCGGATGGTCTGAGTTTGGCTTCCTCGTAGAGTACTGCTGTGTTTGTGGTTTTGTATACTGGGAGGATTGCCCTCGTACAGGTGATTACCACTTTGTTGAGTAAGCTTAGATGGCTGTCCACTACATTTGAGATCGAGATCGGGTTGTTTAGGGCATTCCTCTTTGTTCTGGTTCGGCCTGGCCACCATGTTTCCGAGGCGAAATAGCACTGTTTGAGTATACAGGCTTTAGCCACTCTCCTGGTGAGATATGGGGGTATCCCTCGGTGTGTATTGCTGAGGGATCTCAGTGCGTTGGCTCCTTTGAGGGCTTTGGCTGTGAGGATCTGGACGTGTGGTTTGAAGCCTAGTTTCCTGTCGAAGTGGACTCCGAGCCATCTGAGCGGGCCGGGTTTGACCTCTATGTTCATAGATCCGGCGTGTATTGCAGGGGTATCCGTTAGTGTTCGGTGTCCTTTATAGAAGTGTATAAGCTCGGATTTCTTGGGGTCAAAGGTGATGCCTTCGGTTTTTCCCCATTCGAGAGTTTCTTGCATATCCATTTTTAGAGAATCGCAGTTTGTCTGTAGTGAGTCTGATGTCGCTAGTATCGCTATATCGCCAGCGTATCCGAATCTGCTTTGAGGTTTGCCCATCCAGAAGAGGGGTGCGATGTAGAGCATGAACAGGATCGGGGAGATTGGCGAGCCCTGAGGGAGGCCGCATTCTAGCTTTGTTTCCAGACCGATCTCGCCGTCTAGTCGGATCTTGATGGATCGATTGGTGGCGAAGGACTGAACCCATCTAACCAGGTTGTTTGGCCATCCTTGTTCCCGAAGGCGGTTCACTAGTCTTCCTGGTAGCACTGCGTCAAAAGCACCTTTTACATCCATTGTGAGCAGGGTGGTCTTTAACCCTTGTTTTAGGGATGCCTCAATGTCGTGTGTAACGCAAGTGGTGAGGTCCACTGAGGATCGCAAGGGTAGGGCTCCGAACTGCTGGTTCGCTAGGACTTGGTAGTTTAGAGCAAGCCATGATACCTTCTTCGCGATGAGTCTTTCGAGGCCTTTGCCTAGGACCGAGAGCAGGGCAATTGGCCGGTATGATCTTGGGTTGGTGTAATCTGGCTTGTTGGGCTTAGGGATGATTACGATGGTGGCTAGTCGGAAGCATTTTGGGTGGTGTCCCAGGTGTAGACAGCCTTTGAAGAGGGATAGGGTTACTTCTCTTATCTGTGGCCATGCGACTTGTAGGATTCTCGTTGGGATTTCGTCTGCGCCAGGTGCTGTGTTCCCTGCTTTTAGAATGGCTATCTCTATGTCTTGTATATCTATATCAGGGAAGGTGATAGATCTGCTTGGGGCTGTAGGGGCATCGTATGGGATGTCGTCAACCTCGGCTAGGTTTGTTAGCAGGTTGTTGGCGAAGGTTTCCCTTTTTTCCTCAACAGTGTTTGCGATGGTCTGTTTTGAAGGGTCTGCTAAAGGTGGGGTTCGGTATATGCCTGTGGATTGATACCATTTGGCCATTCGGTATACGTCATTTATATCCTCTACTTTGTCTACTTTCAGGGTATAGAAGGTATGTTTTGCTTTTCGGACTGTTTTCCGAAGAGAGCGCTTGGATGTAGGTGTATTGATGATTCTGTGTTCGTGCACAGCCTTCGTACAGTCCTCGTTCCACCAGGGGTTGTTGAAGGGGCCCGTTTGTGGATCTTCTTGCAGAGCCTGTATAGGCTTTTGTAAGGGCTTGTGTAAGGGATGATGCGGCTTGATCTAGGTCTCTGGGGGAGGGTGTCCTGGGGATAGCCGCAATGTTGGTGAGGTTAGCTCCTAGTAGGTCTTTAAAGAGCGTTTCATTCAGTGTATCTAGCTTGAGTTTCTTTGCGGGCTTTTGGCTTCGGTAATTCCAGTGGAGGTAGGTTTTTAGAGTGCTGTGATCTGAGGTGCACTCTAATTGTTCAGCGAGGGCGGTATGCGCTGTATAGGGCCCTGAGAGGAAGGTGAGGTCTAAGACGTTCCCCCTTGAGTGAGTAGGGGTTCCGATTGGGGAGATGAGGTGTAGATTCCGGGAGTTTGACCATTCTACAAAGGGTTCGGCCAGCGCTGAAGGGGGAGGGGTGGAGGGGATTCCAGTTGGGGTGGTGAAGGTTGAAGTCGCCTAGTAGGATGGCGTTGTTTGGGAAGTTTTGGAGTTCAAAGAGTGCATTGATGGCTTGATTGCCGTCTGTGCATTGTGTTGGGGCGTTGTAAATATTTATAATGGTAAATATCGTGTTATTTGTAGATATTAGTTGTATAAATATTAGGTCTCTGGAGATTATCGGTCTGATCTGGTTGATCCGAATTCCTATTTCTTTTCTGATATAGGTGAGGACGCGAGGGTTGTCCTTCCAATCGTCTAATGGGGTGAAGATTTCGTAGGAGGGGTGTGTTTTGGTGATTTTTCTTGAGGTATCTTTGTATATGTATGGCTCCTGGATCGTGATGATATCAATTTGATCCTTATTTGCCAGATTGAGGGCGAGATCATGTGAGATCCCTCCCTTACCTACATTGGTTTGGGTTATCGTAAGCGGTTTACAGTTCATTAAACGGGATGGGGGTTGAGTTGGCGATTGCCGCAAAGCGATTAGCGGAGCGGGTGCTGAAGAGGGTTGTGGAGTGGATGGAGCCGAAGAGGCGGGTGGGGGTTCTTGGCCTAAGTTGGTCCGAGGGGGAGGGAGGGGTAGGGGGTCGTCCATTAGAGTATCCGGGGGTGGTTTGGAGCATCCGGCTTTCTCGCAGATGGAGTTCCTGTTTTCAAGGTAGGTTTTCCTAATTGATTGTCGTTCAGATTTTGATTTCTTTTCTCTTCCTATTGGGCGGAGTGGGCATTTGGGGTCATCTGCAGGGTGGGGGCCGTTGCAATGAAGGCATTTGGGGGGGCATGTGTGTGCAGTACCGCATTTGAAGGAGTGGTTATTTTCTGTGTGTTTTCCCGAGCCGCATAGGCGGCATATTTGTGTTTTGAGGCATGATCTTGCATTGTGCCATTGGAAACATCGGGTGCACTGTGTAGTTTTTGGTTTTTGAATCAATGGGGCTGTGCTGATGTTTGCCCCTAGGATCTTCAGATTCTTTTTGAGCGGTTCAGTGTCTGCCTTGAAGCTCACTATCCAGGTTGAATAGTATTCGTCAGGTGAGTGGTTTGATTGGACCGCGTGAATGAGTGTCTGGCCTGAGTATTCCTTTATGGCATCAGAGATTGTGTCTTTTGTGACTATAATAGAGTCCATTTGGAATTGGTCATTGAAAATGGTGACTTTCTTGGGGACGTAGTTTAGGCGGTAGGTAGTCCATTTCTCCTGGATCTCGATCTTGCAATCTCCGATTGCAGAAGAGATAATAGCCTTCTGTTTTTCGAGAGCTGCGAGGTTGGCAGGCGAGCTAGTGCATAATGCGAAGCCTGAATTGACCTCTTGTACTTCCCCTCAGGAGGGAGGCATTGGGTCCGAGGACTTTCTTTAGGGCTGTGAGGATCGCAAATGATCCTGCTTTGCGGGCTGGGTGGATTTGATTGATACGTATGAATAAGCGGTTATCAGTGGATGTTTTGCTTGTAGGGGGGGTGTTTTGGATGGATGCCTTCTTGGTGTACACAGGCTTGGATCCTGCGGGCACGGGGGGTGTGCTTGCGCGCGTGGTGGCCGGGGGGGAAGGGGGGGAAGGGGGAGTGGCAGGAGGAGTGATAGCTCCCCTGGGGGGGTGGTGGCCTGTAACAAGGGCATCGAAATGCCGCTCTGTAGTTGCCTTAAATTCAAGGCAAAGAGTGGTGAGGAGTTTTCGTGATCTTGCTGGGAGAGCAAGGACTTCCTCTGAGCTTAGGTAGGTGTCTAGGAGCTGGGTAACTGGATTGTAGATGGTTTGGGCATCGTTAACTTTGTTGAGAAGGTTGCTTGCCTTATCGGAGAGGGTTTTAGAGAGACTTGGGGGGCTTGGGGTAGCCATAGCGGAGAGGGGGCTAGCAGAGAGAGAACTGTCTCTCTTGCAGCCGCCTTAAGGGTTATTTTGGTTTTATAAATATAAAGATTATATAGATTTTCAAGCTGATTTCAGAAATGCAATAAAAAATCGCGATTTCCGAAATTTTGGCACCTAAATTAGTATGTGATGTCGAGTACCAAGTAAATGATTGCATGGCTCGATTCGATTGATTGATTGATTGATTGATTGTGTTTATCGTCATAGGCCGTAGGCCCACGCGCCTTGGCGCGTGATAACCTTAGCCATCTATTCCAGATTTGGACAAATGACGCTCAGAGGAGTATGCCTCTGAGTAGTGTACTAGCTAGCTAGGGAGGGTATTTATATACAATTTAAAGGGGCTAGGGCAGGGTTTACATGATTGCCTTCGCGACAGATTTGGGGCCGGTTGGCTTAGTGGTTAATATTGTGGTCCTCCTCGTCCACTAGATCACTGGCTCTTGATCACTCTCCCTTCCCCTCATACGTTTTTGTTGAATTATCTTGTGTATTTACTGTTTTTTTTTTTTTTTTTTAAAGGAAGGGGAGGAAAGAGAAGAGAGGAGTAGAGATGTAAAGAAAAGGAAGGAGAAGAGAAGGAGAGAGAATAAGCCCTTTGAGAACCTGTTTGACAGAGGAGATACAGGAAGTAGAGGAAAAACGAAGGAAAGGCTTTTTTTTAATTTTTTTTAAGCTGCAGATAAATGCTGTGGGCAGATATCTTTATAGAATTTGGTGGATTCAAGCCAATCGGCTAGTGCGAGACCACCTGTGGGGATGCCTAGAAGCCAGGGGATGGCTTCAGATGGTGGGCTTTTCGTGAGTGTTTTGTAAGCTTTGCCTTTCTTGCAGAAGAAGAAGTGTAACGGGGTTTTCCTTTTACCGCATAAGCAGAGAGTGTGGGCTGTAGTGTGGTTGAAGCGTTCGTGATATGCCGCAAAGTCTCCATGCTGTGATCTGGCTGCAAGAATGTAGTGAAGTGTAGCTCTTTTTAAAGAGAGGGTAATCGTATTGGAAGTGTGCTTATATTGCAGATCTTTGTAATACTGAGGGCTGACCGTCTTCCACAATTGGTCGTCCGCTTTATTGGCCTTTGATCTGATTAGTCTTTTGAGGGAGGCTAACGTGCAGGCCGGGTTGGGGGGTGGGGGAGTTTTGCCCCTTCCTTGGCTGCTTTGTCGGCCATTTCGTTGCCTGGAATGTTGAGATGCCCTGGGACCCAGCGTATGCGTATTTTACCAGGGGGAGATATGTGGGAGCCTCGGTCTAGCGGCCCAGGCCTGTGTGAGCTTCAGGAAATCTTCGAAGACCGCCTGAGACGAGCCATTGAAGTGGGAGCCTAATCTTAGGGCTACTTCGTAGTTGTCCAAGAAGATCCATAGGTCTGTAGCAAGTTTGATTGATGGTAGCGTTAGGGCCTTTGCTGCCCCCGTTACTGCAGCCATAGCTTCCGCGTCGAATACCTCTGCATTTGTGCCAAGTGAGAAGGAGTAATGGGCCACTTGGAAATCAAATTGTGTGATTACAAAGCCACCTCCGGTGGCGCCGTCCTTGCTTTCGCTTTTTGAACCATCCGAGAAGATCTGTATATCACTCCTTGGGATCTTAGTATGGAAGGCCTTGAAGTCGTCAGCCGCTTGGGCCTTTGTTCTGCCCATCGGGCCAGCTACACGTATCTCGGCTTCTGCTCTCGATTCCTTGTGTTCCCATGGAGGGAAAGCTAATGGATTTATATGTTCGGCTTTTGGTAATGCTGTGATGAACCTTGAAAGTCTTGTATCTGCAGTTCGGTTCTGGTCTTTGGCTTTGATCATGCTCTTCGCTCTAATTCTGAGGGGGTGGTAAGGGTCTAGTCTGAAGGTTCGCGCAGCATATGTTTGTGAGGCTAAGTTTAGCTCGATTTCGGAGGGCCTGAGTTTGGCTTCCTCGTACAGCACCGCTGTGTTCGTGGTTTTGTATACCGGGAGAATTGCTTTTGCACAAGTGAGGATCACTTTGTTGAGTAGATTTATATGGCTATCCACTACATTTGAAATTGACTCGTTCGAGGCATTCTTCTTTAATCTGGTTCGGCCTGGCCACCATGTTTCCGAAGCAAAGTAGCATTTCTTTAGTACACAGGCTACAGCCACTCTTCTGGTGGAGCAGGAGGGTATCCCTCGGCATGTGTTATTGAAGGATCTTAGTGCATTAGCTCCTTTGAGGGCTTTTGCTGTGAGAATCTGTATGTGTGGCTTGAAGTTTAGTCTTCTGTCGAAATAGACTCCAAGCCATCTGAGCGGACCAGGTTTCACCTCGATGTTCAGGGAGCCAGTGTGTACTGAGGGAACTTCAGCTAGTGTGCGATGTCCCTTGTAGAAATGTATTAGCTCAGATTTTTTGGGGTCAAAGGTGATGCCTTCGGTTTTCCCCCCATTCGAGAGCTTCTTGCATATTTGCCTGAAGAGTATCACAGTTCTTTTGGAGGCTATCGGATGTTGCTAGTAGCGCAATATCGTCAGCGTACCCGAATCTCTTCCGCGGATTGCCCATCCAGAAAAGGGGCGCAATATAGAGCATAAACAGGATCGGGGAGATTGGAGAGCCTTGGGAAGGCCGCATTCTAGCTTTGTTTTTGGGCCGATCTCGCCGTCTAGTCGGATCTTGATGTAACGATTGGTGGCAAAGGACTGTACCCATTTAACCAATTTGTTTGGCCATCCTTGTTCCCGAAGGCGGTTCACTAGTCGTCCTGGTAATACTGCGTCAAAAGCTCCCTTCACGTCCATTGTGAGAAGTGTAGTTTTTAACCCTTGTTTCAAAGATGCTTCGACATCATGTGTGACACAAGATGTGAGGTCTACTGAGGATCGCAGTGGTAGAGCTCCGAACTGTTGATTTGCTAGGACTTTGTAGTTTAGAGCAAGCCATGATATTTTCTTCGCAATGAGTCTTTCAAGGCCTTTGCCTAGAACTGAAAGTAGAGCAATCGGGCGGTATGATCTTGGGTCGGTATAGTCGGGCTTATTGGGCTTAGGGATGATTGCGATTGTGGCTATCCGGAAACATTCTGGGTGATGTCCTAGGTTTAAACATCCTTTGAAGAGGGAGAGGGTTATATCCCTGATTAGTGGCCATGCGATTTGTAAGATTCTCGTCGGGATTTCATCTGCACCGGGTGCTGTGTTCCCGGCCTTTAGAATGGCTAGTTCTATGTCTTGTAGATCGATATCGGGGAAGATGATAGAACGACTTGGGATCGCTGGGATGTCGAAAGGAATATCGTCGACTTCGGCCGAGTTTGTTAATAGATTGCTGGCGAATGCTTCTCTTTTCTCTTCGATGCTGTTTGCAGTGGTCAAATTTGAGGGGTCTGCTAGAGGCGGGGTTCGGTATGTGCCTGTAGTCTGGTGCCATTTGGCCATTCGGAATACATCGTTTATGTTCTCTACTTTGTCGATTTTCGAGATATAGAAGGCACGTTTTGCTTTCCGGACTGTTCTCCGGAGAGAGCGCTTGGATACAGGAGTTTTAGCAGTCCTGTGTTCGTGTACAGCCTTTGTACAGTCCTCGTTCCACCAGGGTTGTTGAAGGGGGCCGTTTGTAGATCTTTTTGCAGAGCCTGTGTAGGCCTTTATGAGAGCTTGTGTGAGAGATGATGCTAATCGATCTAGCTCGTTGGTGGAGAGTGCTTCGGTGCTGGCATCGATATCGGTTAGGTTCATTCCTAGTAGGTCTGTAAAGAGTTTTTCGTCCAATGTGTCCAATCTAAGTTTTTGAATGGGCTTCGGACTTTGGCAGTTCCAGTGAAGTAAGGTTTTTAACGTGTTATGATCTGAAGTGCAATCTAGGTGTTCAGCTAGAGAGGTGTATGCTATATAGGGTCCTGATAGAAAAGTAAGGTCTAAGGTGTTTCCTTTTGTGTGAGTGGGAATTCCGATTGGAGAGATGAGGTGTAGATTTCGAGAGTTGGACCACTCTACGAAGGGCTCAGCTAGCGTTGAGGGGGTGGGATGTAAAGGATTCCAGTTAGGGTGATGGAGATTGAAATCGCCTAGTAGGATAACGTTTGATGGGAAGTTCTGCAATTCAAAAAGAGAAGTGATAGCTTGGTTACCGTCTGAACATTGGGGCGGGGCATTGTATATGTTTATGATTGTAAATGCCGAGTTGTTTGTGGAGAGTAATTGTATGAAAATTAGGTCTCGTGAGATTGTGGGTCTGATTTGGTTGATTCGTATTCCGATTCCTTTTCTGACATAGGTCAGGACGCGAGGAGTGATTTTCCAATCGTCTAATGGGGTAAAAGATTTCGTATGAGGGATGTGTTTTGGTGATTTTCCTTGATATATCCTTGTAGATATATGGCTCTTGGATCAGGATGATGTCGATCTGGTCCGAGTTTGCTAGGTTGAGAGCGAGATCGTGTGAGATCCCTCCCTTACCAACGTTTGTTTGTGTAATGGATAGAGGTTTAGTTCGATTCATCAAAGAAATTTCGGAAGCGGTTAGTAGGGCGAGTACTAGGGGGGGCAGTAGAGTGGATGGATCCGAATATACGGGTTGGGGTTTTGGGGCGGGGTTGGCTTGTGAGGGGGGTTGGGGGGTGGTATCATTCTCCATTTGGGAGTCAGGTGCCTGGGCTTTCGTGCAACCGGCTTTCAAGCAGATTAGGGCTCTGCCTTCACTGTATGTTTTGCGTGTAGTTTGGCGTTCTGATTTGGACTTTATTTTACTGGCGATAGGGCGCAGAGGGCAATTGGGGTCATCTGCTGGGTGTGGTCCGCAGCAGTGAAGGCATTTTGGGGGGCATGTATGTGCTGTGTTGCATTTGGTTGTGTGGCCGTTTTCAGAATGCTTGTTTGAGCCGCATAGTCTGCAAGTTTGAGGTTTGGAGCATGATCTGCTGTTATGCCATTGATAGCAGCGAGTGCATTGGATGGTTTTTGGCTTGTGGATCAAGAGGGTAGTGGTGATATTGGCTCCAAGGATTTTGAGGGTTCTCTTTAGAGCTTCAGTGCCTGATTTCAAGCCTACTATCCAGGTGGAGTGGTATTGATCGGTTGTGTTGCTCGCCTGGGTTTGAACAGCGTGTAATAGTTCCTGCCCAGAGTATTCTTTGATAGCGTTGCGAATTATATCCTTTGTAACTGTGATAGTATCAATTTCGAAGGAGTCGTTTAGCACTGTGACTTTCCGAGGTACATAGCTCAGGCGGTATGTGTCCCATTTTTCTTGCGTTTCAATCTTGCAATTCCCGATGGCATTGGCAATGATGCTTTTCTCCTTCTCGAGAGCTGCTAGATTGCTAGGCGAGCTTGTACAGAGTGCAAAGCCTGTTTTAACCTCTTGGACTTCTTTCAAGAGAGAGGCCGCTGGGCCAAGTACTTTCTTTAGTGCAGTGAGGATTGCAAAGGACCCTGCTTTGCGTGCAGGGTGGGATTGTTCGATACGTGCAAACAGGCGGTTATCAGTGTAGGTGATTGGTTTCGTCTTTTTGATCGATAGTGTAAGATCAATAGGGCTGGCGGCTTTTTGGGCGTATGTTGCCTTGGGGCCTGGCTTTGTGATCGGGGGGCTAGTACGGGTACTTGTAGGGGGCGTTATAAGGGGTAGCGGAGAGTTGGTGGCGGGGTTCGTAGTGACTCGGGGGGGTGATGCCCTGTGATCAGGGCATCAAAGTGTCGCTCGGTAGTTGCCTTAAATTCAAGGCAAAGAGCAGTGAGAAGTTTTCGTGATCTCGTTGGGAGAGCAAGAACTTCCTCTGAGCTCAGGTAGGTGTCTAGGAGCTGGGTAACTGGGTTGTAGATGGCTTGAGCATCGTTAACCTTGTGGAGAAGGTTGCTAGCCTTATCGGAGAGGGTTTTAGAGAGACTTGGGGGGCTTGGGGTAGCCATAGCGGAGAGGGAGGCTAGCAGAGAGAGAACTGTCTCTCTTACAGCCGCCTTATAGGTTTTGTTAATTCTATAAATATAAAGATTATATAGAATCTCAAGCCAATAGACCTGAAGATGCTGATTTCAATAACGTGTAATGCACGTATGGCTCGATTCGAGATATCCCATAGCCGATCAAGTAGCCTTTGATGTCCACGTGACCACCGAAATTATGGCTATATTGAACAGGACCTTGTGGCCGAACATGGTGCGGGAAGACGAAACTGCTTCGAAGATCTGTGTGGCCAGAGAAAATTGAAAATTCCGCGACTGGCAATTTTGATTTTTGCGACGGACCCCCCGAGGCGAGCAGGAATTGATGATCATTGGTGTAAAGGAAGCAATGCGGTAGCTATAGGGTAAGAGAAAAGAACCTTTCTTCGATCGCTAAAATCTTTAGAGAAAAGGGGTAAAAATTCAGAGCCGGAATTAATTTCTCTCATGGTACAGTGTTGATGGCTAGTAAGAAAAGCCTTAGTCAGCCCGGAAGCATCCTGGCCTTGAAGTCAGAACCACGGAATATCATTTTACCGACACCGATTCATTTTCCGCGCTAGTAATTTTAGCAGCCATCATCATATCGCCATCGATTAAAAAAGTTGTTGAATATCCAGTAAGCAGTTCAACAACCACTTAAACCTCCTCTACGTCGCAGAAATTCTTACGGTTTAACGGCAACCATATTCTGAACACCTTAATTCTAACTTTTATCTGCGACAGCTTCAAGGCGTCGAGGTTTTCACAGCCGGGGCATCGAGTTGGGAAGAAAAGAGCGAAAAGTCCACAGCAAAACTATACAAAATGGATCACACACGAGACCCTTGTCCTTGGGTGGCATTGAACGATTTTGGAGGAGCGTTTTGTATGGGGGTATGAAATCGCACAGTTTCTTTTACTCTTTCGAGGAATGCATGGAGTTCCGCCATATTTAAAAGTTAAAAGTACAGAGATCATAAGGAAGGAGTACTGACAATATTTTTCAGGCGATCGGAGGAGCAGTTTGGCATGGTGTAAAAGGCTTTCGAAACTCACCTTATGGTGAAAGAAGAATCGGCGCACTCACAGCCATAAAGGCACGAGCACCTGTGTTGGGAGGAAATTTTGGTGTTTGGGGTGGACTTTTCTCGACGTTTGACTGCGCTGTAAAAGGTTTAAGGAAGAAGGAAGATCCATATAATGCTAGTATGTTTCCTTTACCGACAGTGCACTTCGGCTTCCGAAATGGCAGACTATTGGACAGATTCAGTACCAGGGAAGGAAAAGCTGACATAGGAATAGTCATTGCTGGATTCTTTACCGGTGGTGCTTTGGCAATTCGTGGTGGTGCAAAAGCAGCAAGAAACTCGGCGATAGGTTGTGCGGTTCTTTTGGGTGTTATTGAAGGTGTTGGAATTGGTTTCCAAAGAATGATGGCAGGAAATACGAAATTAGAGGTATGCATTTACCTCCCGGCTCCCATACAGGCCTAAGTTAACTTTCAAATAGCTACCACCTCCACCACCTCCACCATCCGAGACTGGTAAAACTGGTTTTCCAGCTGTCGCATAATCCCCCTACTGGACCGTGCAACGAATATAATACCTCATGTTGGTCGGCTGCTCCAACAAAATTAAAAAACTCTACTCTTTCCGTCCAGCCAAGAGGAGGCTGTGGTTGCCAGTATTCTCCTACCTTATAATACCGTGTAGGATACCAGCACTTGATACTGGACTTGTTTACATAGCTGGGATTCATGTATGTATATTTAGATTTGACCTTTTGGACCTCACCCCAGAACTGAGAAAGGTTAAGGTCATCAAGCGTAACGAAATGGAAATGGTTTCAGTCTCTGGAATAACTTGTGTGCTTTAGGTCTAGGAGTCGATCGGTCTAGTGCCGGTCCATTATTGTTTAGCAAGCTAGTTTCTCGTTTACATATTCTAGATGCCGATAAATGGGCTATGCAATTCGTTTTTCATATTTGTGACAATTGATATTTTATTCCTAACGCCCGTACCATGTATGAGGCTACCCTATCTCAGCAGCTGTTTCCTCACTCTTACGCACGACTGCCAATGACAATAATCAACTCTTCCAACTTCCTATCTAAAACCTCCGCTGCAGCTAATAATTCACTGTTGCCCTCATCTACAGCAGCAATCATAGTACTAGGTACTTGCCATATGATATCCGTTCCTTCCCCGTCTGGTAATTCACGAACCATAATTTCCACGGGTACGAACAGTCCAGCGTCGAGAGATTTGGTGGATTGAGAAAGCATAGTAATGGCTATTAGTGGGTTGCCGAGGATAATACGTTTGAGCCCAAGCTGTGGATTGGAGTTGACATTAAAGAGTGGGAGCCAGGGGCCGTGGTTCATTTCCTTTTGATTCTCAATTAACTTTTGATTTCTTTTACTTTTGTGCTTTCCCGACTTCATCATCTTGCCGATTCAACCAATTAGGAGCAGATGCAATTGGCCAGGGTGTACATACACCGAAAATCATGAATCCTTCAGGTCCAATCGCTGCTTCAACTTCCTTGATGAAGTTTCCCCTCGAGGCTTCGTCAAAAGATTTAATGTTTGCGCCCATGACAAGCCATTTCATATCCGTAGGTCGTCCAATCGAGGTGTATAGATTAGACATGACAGTCTCGAACGGGAGGGATGTACGAGAAGTCTTCCGAGTTACGGAATAAGTAGACGAAGCTATTCATTGTCAGTACCCACAATCGGACTGAGGAATATGAGAACGAGGATGATTGTGAGGAAGGATGGAGAGGAGTACAAAAATCCATGTTGAATGTATAGTTTGATGAGAGGTTAGAGTCGAGAGTTTCGAATTCCTAGGTGTAAATTGCGAGGAAGTGTGTGTAATGATAGGTATTAAGAGTTTAAGTCTGCGTTATGTGTTGAGATCGTTCCTACGTGACTTTGGCTGTAATATCTTACTCGGGCCGTGGCGCAGAAGTCTTACAAAAAAGCGGAACGTAGTGGATTGATCCTGTGATGCTTCACTGTTACTGCCTATCTATTCCCAAAAAGAGTTATTACCCCTCGGACCTAGAGTCGGATCTTCACAAAATAGAGTTCAGCGACGATCTGCCCTGTGAATGTATGGAGGGGAGGTTTCATCTGATTACTTATTTACTTAACCTTAACCGAGGTTGATTACTAATCTTTATCTGCTAGGTACTACTAGTCTCCGTACGGATGGTACGAACGAGATCTTACCGCTGGGCACTCTTTCAATTAGCTGAAATGTATTGTATATTTATCTAATACTCTGCTGTGTGGAAATTTTACTAGGTACTTGGTAATGGCAGCATGGAGCTGGATCAAATGCCATTTGAGCTTATTCTAGATCCAACGCACATGGATAAAACTCTTCCTTATTCGGGGTACGGCCGTACGAAGAAACGCATCCAGAATCTTACCTAAATAGTTTACATTCATCCCACCGCGCCTCAGAGTATCATATCATACATCACATGAAATGTAGTCTTAATCCCATGAGTAAAGCACATAGTGAAGCCAACAGATCAATTGAACTTGCTCTCTCTAATTTCTATCCATAGGAAAATTCAGAATTCCAGACTCCCTTAATCTATCCCCCATTTTACGTTTTCCACGCCACCAGCACTAAAGCATACCAATGAAACTACTGATCCATCCCATCCAACTCAACCAACTTCAAAACCACCTCCACCACCTCATTCCCCGACAAATCCATACCCGGCTCATCGATTTTCCTCGCCAAAACATCATCCAACATCCCCCTCAATCTACTAACCAGTACACCTATTCTTGCCCAGCCTCTTAGCCTCAGCCAACCATCTACCAAAAGACCTCTTCCTAGTGTATCCAATGTAATTGGGCCCGAGAAGAGTAGCGCCGTGTATGCATTAAAAGGTGTTAAATCTCTAATGAATATTTTACTCGTCGCCATCTTGTTAAAATAACTCATGTATTTGCTATTACCCGGGAATGTTTGTGCGTCAAAGATGGTACTACTTGGATGTACGAAAACACGCCCATTTTCTTGATTGAAGTATTTGATCGTCTTTGCTTCTGGATCTAATTCCACTGCACCCGAGACTGAGGCGGCGAACTTCTTGTCCGGAAAATCGATTCGTGCAAGTTGAGGATTGAAAGCTCCCGCGCAAAGAGATCTAATGAGAGCATTGTTTGATGATTTGGCGGATAAAGCTGGTGGTAGAATGGATGACGATGGAATAAAACCGATTTCATGAAGGGATGTGAGGTATTGGGTTCGATTTGAAGAGATATCATTGAGTGTTTGATATGAAAGGTAATTATCATTGCACCAGTTTCGAATCTCTCCTTGTCGATAACTATTAAGATTAGCATTGCGTATCAATTGCGGTGGAGGGATGCATACTTTCTATTATTGATCATCTCATACCACTCCTCGAAAGCTCGAAGATCTCCAATCAAATCACCTTGATTCTTGGCAAACCTCGCCCTTGCAGATTTTGACTCTTCCCTCTTATCCTGAGGTGATACAAAAGGTGATTTGACGGTCAAGATGGCTGCAATTGTGACTGCAGCATCTAAACAACCAAACATAGCACCATATACCATCAATTTACCGCAACGAAGATCAGCAGGAATCATCGAAAGATGACGACCTAATGCAGTAAGATCATCTCCATCAAGAGCACCCATCCTTCCTAATAAATCCATAGCACCATCAACAGCCATACTTTCAGGGGGAGTGATTGCACTGGCTAAAAATGACGCGACTTCCTTGATCCCCATAGCACGTACAGATAAACATAGTTGTTCTAATGGAACTCTTCTAATTTCAGGTTCCGGTCTCTCCATCATTTTCGACTTTTCAGCATTTCTTGTGTAAAGCTTGTAACATTTTCCGGCTTGAACACGACCTGCTCTACCTCTCCTTTGTTTACATGCAGCACGTGAAGCCCATACTTCTTCCAATTTTCGCATATTGTTTTGAGGATCATAACTTGTCTCTTTCACGCGACCAGTATCTATCACTGCAACAATATCATCAATTGTGATGGATGTTTCAGCGACATTCGTGGCAACTATAACTTTCCGTTTACCATGTGGAGCATGTGGAAATACTTTTCGTTGATCCGATGATTGTAAAGAGGCGTGTAATGGTAGAGCATGTAAATTTGGTATCGTCTTCAAGTAATCAAGTGTTCGAGTGATTTCGACCAGACCCGGCATGAATATGAGAATCCCACCATCTTGTTTCAGATAAGTTAATTCAGCATCAATCTCTTTAACTGCTTGACTGATCAAATCATAATTGATCCTCATACCGATACTTTGAATTGCAGCTGCGACTTCCGAATCCATACCAGATGTCTCCTGATTATCTTCCCGGTATTTACCACCAAAGCCCGGATTGAAGTTGGTCATTCGGATAACATCGTCAAGATAATAATCTTCCACTGGGTATGTACGACCACTGATTTCAACTCTGCCAACTTTTCCGCCACTCTTGAAATAGTCTTCAAAAATACCGGCATCCAAAGTGGCGCTCATCAAGATTAATTTTAAGTCTTTCCGTTGACGAAGAACATCTCGTAACAAAACAAGTAAGAAATCTGTATCCAAAGATCTCTCGTGAACCTCATCTATGATAACATGACTGACATCTGCAAGTGATGCAACGACATCATCACTACTCCCTCCGGACGTTTGTAATCGCCTAAGAAGTACACCCGTAGTCACGAAAGTGATCTTGGTATTGGGTGATGCTTTTGACTCTCCTCGAATAATGTATCCAACTTCTTGACCAACAGCGGAACATCGTTCATCACTAACACGATCCGCCAATCCTAATGCAGAAATACGTCTAGGTTGCGTACAAATAATCTTTGCACAATCTCCAAACGCTCGCTGGTACATATCATCCAAAATAAATTGGGCTGATTGAGTCGATTTACCGGAACCAGTTTCTCCGGAGATGATAGTAACTTGATGGGAGTTCACGGTATCAACGATAATATCCTTCATCTCCCATGCCGGCAAAGTTCTCCGACCTTTTATCATGGATTCCAACTTCGGATTCAGCTGTCGACTAATCCAGTCCTCCTTGCTCCTGTCGTTGGCAATCCACTTAATTGCTCGAGGATGTCTCGAAACGTTTTGTCTTCTTCGACGAACTGGCTGGACTTCACTAACTGTCGATGCAGCCGCAGAAACATCGCTGAGCTTTCCAGGTCTTTCAATGATGTTGTAAAGATTTTGCTCCACCCAGTCAATAAGAAAAAACAGCATGTGCTCGCCAAGTAAACCTTCCATAGCGTGATTTAACGCTTGCTTCATAATGCTCAAACGAATATATGCAGGTAATTGAACGTGAATAGATAGGACCGGAACTTTTTGGGGGTACTCTGATGATCGTCGAAATTGAATGATAGGCTCGATAGGGGGATTTGTTCCGCGATTTGCGGGTTTAATTGTGATCCTGCAAACATCCTTCGATGGACGGGAATATTTCTCCCCAAAGACAGATTGAAGACCTGTCATTTCCTCTTCCCAAATCTCCTCCGAAGATTCCTTGGCATTTTCAGTGTCCCACGAGTCTTCGCTTGGATTAATTTCCACATCTTTCCCACTCGACATGAGTATGTGTTGTAAAGCCTCGGAAGCTTTGCCTTCATCGTTATGAATATCAAAGATCTGCTTGCAAAGCTCAAGAGAGTATCCAGCTTCCGCCAGTCTCTTTATAGCGCCTTCACGCTTCAAGTCACTACTTGCCATACTAATACCAGCGACATATCCTTCTGGCAATGCCCATCTTGGTAGGTCATCTTCCGGGACATGGATAAGTAGCCATTCAAGAGTTTCCTCTCGATCCTTGCATATTTCCACAGCTTCTTCAATATGACTTTGCCGGAAATCCAGAGTCTTGAATTCCTTCACAATGGAATGCTTTTGGAAGTCTGATAACTTGACATCATGTGGATTCCAAATAGCATGTCTCCTCACTAAACTTTCGACCTTCGTCCGCGTTCGCTTGCCCATTTCGATTTTTGGAACTTTAGTCCATCCCCTATGAATGTTGTTATGTGATGAACCTCCCACTTGACTTGTGCCATTACTTCCATTACCACGTAAAGCCAAACCTACACCTCCTGGGCCTGCCGATCCTGGTGTATTCATAGCCTTTTCCCTAGCCTTTTGCTGATCATTCCGTTTCTTTTCCATTGCGGCTTTTGCATCTTCTCTTTCCCTCAAGGCAGCAAATGGATCCGCCTCATACATCCATGCTTTTCCTTCCTTGACATCTTCTTTCTTCAAAACTTCAAACTCTCCCTTCCATAAGTCTCGATAATCGGGTGGAAGTGTCATATGAATATTTCGCATATTAAGTACCCGGAAAAGTCCATACGTAGCAGCAAAATGTCTAGCTTCGAGGGCTGTCGGTTTGACCGCAAGATGTTTATGCGAAGGAGGTAATTTGAACGGAGCTAGCGATACGAGTTCTTGAGTTTTTGGATTTTTAGCTTTGAGAATTACCATTGAGGAGAATCCTTCCGGAGTTTTGCTCTATTCCGTGTCATTAGCATGCGCAATCCTTTCCAGCAGAAGCATACGTAAAACCCAGCAACACAAGAACACTCACCATAGTATATTCCGGCTTTTCCCATCTTTGCTTCTGACAATGTTCCGAAAGTAAATTGACTGGTAACTTTCCGGTCCACGATTGGCCCCCAATCAACTTCTTAACATCAGGCCTCTTCGGTGCCTCACCCATTGGATCAGATCCATCTTGTCCTTGAGCTGGTGGTTTTCTCTGCTTTGGCTCTTTATCGGAATTTGAAAAGACGATAAAACTATCATCTGCAACGGGTGCTGTTGCTGGTTTATTCTTACCAGCAGACGTACCTGGTTTCGGTCCACCTTTCGAGGACTGTCCCTTCTTGACCATATTTGGTCTCTGCAATCCTTATGATAGGCAGATCCATCAAAAGACAACTCAAAGGAATGAAGGTGGTGAGTACCTATTTAGGGTTTTGATACATTCACTCACTAAATCATTCATTGGAAGTTTTCCCCACAAGGCTGTAAGGTAAAGGTTAAGCTTAAGCTTGGGCCACCAATGGGCCTTCCCCTTCCTGCACACTAGAAATAGAAATGTACGAATGTGCGTCATTTTTGGTGGGACTTCAAGCTTGTGGCCGCAGCCTTGTGCTCTGACTTAACCTTATGACTCTCTCGATACGATGTAATCATCTCGTTACTGCACGCTCTCAATTGATGCATTCAAACACCCTGTAAATGCCACTCACGACGTCGACCTATATATGATCTATTACTTGGTCATTATGGCCTCGGGAAGAGGTGAAGATGCAATAACGGAAACGGCAGAAAATGGAACCTCTCTAGTCTCTCCCAGATCAAGTCAAAAGTCTTCCAAATCAATTCAAAAATCCGCCAAACCCAACGCATGTACCGTAACACCATTTGGTTTTTACCCACGTTATGTGCAATACTGATAAGTAATTACAGTTACCGAATTAATGTCAAACTCACGATCCAAACGGCCCAACCCTTCCCCAACCTCCTCTCCTCCTCCGAAAAAGATCGCAAATTCAAATCCCTTCTTCCCTGGTAGTGCAGGTCTAGGGGTCTATCTATCGGATCCATCATCACATCCTGCTTCACGCGTCATCTATCACACCCCTTTATTTGTAGCAATTCATGATTTATACCCCAAATCCTCGGTTCACACCCTTCTCATTCCACGAGAGGAGAAATGGTATAGCATGCACCCTGTAGCCGCGTTGTCCAACCCCGAATTCCTCGGCATGGTAAGAGCAGAAGCAGAAAAGTTAAAAGGGATAATTGCATCAGAATTACGTCGAAGATATGGATCAGAATCTGTACAAGATACGGAAAGGGAAAGGATACTCAGTGGAGAGGTCAATTTAGACGATGATGCTGAAATGCCAGAAGGTAGAGATTGGAGGAAGGATGTTATGGTTGGAATCCATATGCATCCATCAATGGAGCATCTTCATATTCATGTCTTGTCTGTGGATCGTTATTCTTCATGTATGAGGAAGAGGAAACATTATAGCTCATTTGCTACACCATTCTTTGTTAATCTATCCGAATTTCCTCTATCTGAGGAAAGGCAAGAAGCTTTAGGTAGAAGTGGCCAAGCTAAGGCATGGTTACAGGGTGATATGAAATGCTGGAGCTGTGGTTTGAATTTTGGCAATAAATTTGCTAAGCTAAAGGAGCATTTGGAGTTGGAATACATTGAATGGAAAAAGAAATGAAAATCAAACAGAATTCACCATCTGCATTTCCTATTTAGCAAATGATAAACCAACAGGAAAAAGAAGCTGCGACACAAAGAAAAGTTTCGTCTAAGCAAAGGAACGGCAGGAAACGAGCATTGGTCTTTCTTTGATATCTATTGCTTGGTTTACTCTTGAGCAATAATTTACTTTAGATATTCCACCAGCCAGCGCTTTGCAGGGAAGTTATCTATTCTCCGATATAAATGCACCTCACCAATTCTTTAACTCGGAATACATCGAAATATTTCTGAGCCACTCAATCCACAAACAGTCCACTCAGCAAGATACCAGCAGGCAATCCGAGGTGAAGCGAATACTTTCATATTCGCCTAGTTTGGGGAGCATTGGCCAGAAAGCTCTCCTACCCCTTAATTTCCTAAAATGTCCAATCATCATTCCTTTAACAATTCTCTTTTTCTTGTATACCAGTTAAGTTCTTCCTAGCCACTCAATACCTATCTCAGTCACCTCTTCTGTTAGTAAACTGTTCCTCCACGCATTGAAGAAAAATTAGTAGCTTTCACACTTCTTCCGTATGATTAAGTTGGTGATGAGTGACGAGGAATAGCCACAAAACCCACAGAAGAGGTATATGAAATATGATTGTGTGGAACGAAATGTCTCGAAGGTTGCATCTGCTCTACTACTTGAAACCCTCAAAGTAGTCATTCCCCATGGGCTCAATTTCAACTACATCGAGCTCCATCGATGAAGTCTTATATTTCCACCTGTGTTGGCTGAGAGTTGATATAATACCAGGTTTTGAGAAGCCTTGGGGCAAATGTGTTGGATTATGAAGCTGGTTACCTTATTGGGCATGTGTAATATGATGGCACAGCCGAGAGATTCGGCCTGCGGAGGACTAGCAGTTCGCTATTGGGGATATACTGAGGAACTTTGAAACAGGTTAAAGGATGAGGCATTAGAAGAGGAATGAATAATCTCTGATAGTTCATCTGAGGGAGAAGACTTGCTACTCTAGTATTAAAGCGTTCTATCGTCCGGATCACAGTCCAATAATGACGGTCGTCGATATTTGAGTTTATTTAAAAGAGTTGTGGTGTTTGTCTTTCATTTTATTGTGGGAAAGCATATTTCCAAGCCTAGCTTCATTATTCTAGCAGTGATCTGTTGCGATGGTATGTTTATTGCTTACTGATTGTGGTGATTCGATTGCAAAAGATAGCGGGAATATCAACTACTCTACTATTCTCTAGCCAGCCAGCTAAATACCAAAGTTATCCGGAGTAGGGATGGGCACCAATTCATACAATTGTAGTTCCTTTACTTTCTTTCAGTCAAACCTAAACCAAATGCCCGATCTACCACTACGACCACTGCTTCATAAACTCCCCAATGTCTAGAACATCAATGTAATCAACACACAACATGAGAAGGAGAAAGCCGGAAAAGAAACCAATAAACCTACACAGAGCTTTTCTAGGGATTCCTTTGTCTAGAAATAAGCAATATATCCCTCTGTTCTCAACTCCCTCTGTTCTCAACTCCCTTTGTCCTCGCCTGTGAACTTAACAAAAGAACTCCTCTTCATCTCACTTCCTAACAAGGTCTGAACAATGCCTATTATACAGGTTATAATCCCGTCCAACCAACTCATGCCCAACTCTATCACCACTCACAAACTAACCACAAATCAGCACCTCATCGCCAGATCCACAACGCTCATAAAGAAAGATGTCAGCCCAGACAAACGTCGCAGCAATCGTGGCCCTCTTCCTAATCTTCCTCACCGCCTTCCTCATCTACATTACCTACCCTGGAAACATCTTCATAAAAGCTCGACGCATGGCCGCCCAGAAAGGCCGCCCAGAAAAGCCGCACATCTGTTCCTCCGGCAGGCCAACTACCGGAAGACCGCGACCTCGAGATGAACAAATATCCCTAGCGATATCCGGAGCCGGTGATCACGACAGGAAACGACAAATTAGATGATTGGCCACTGCGCATTCCGATTCCGCCAGCGCCGGCGTCGATTTTGGCGAGACTAACTCTGCCGTCCTAGGATTGGCCTTTGAAGACTATTGAGCCGGTGGTGGTGAAGAAGAGGAGAAAATTTAAGGATCCGGATGAGGATGACTTGAAGTTTGGTGGTGCGGGTTGTAGTCTTGAGGGGTTCCTTATCGGGTTTGATAGATGCGGGCATCTGTTAGACAGATGAGGGGATTTAGAGAGGTGAGTGAAGAACGTGATGCTTGACGTGGACATTTTTCTCACCGGGATGAGTTAAGTGCAAGTGCAAGTGTACTTGAACATATGATCCTTTACCTTACATTTAAATATTAATTCTCTATTTAAAACTAGACAATTATGAAGTGAAAACAATAAATCCTCGTGAAAAATAATACATTGTGAAAACAAAGCAAAACTCTATAATCTAATAAATCTCAATAATGTTATTGAAAACATGAATTCAATCCATCTCCTTGCTTATGAAACAATGCAAGACATTTCACTGATCTACAACTGTAAGGTTACCTATGATCTTACGATCTACAGCGGGTTAAAGTTAAAGCTAACCGTTTACACAACCCATCATAAGATCTTACATCAATCAAGTAAGGAAGAACTAACTCATACAAGAACTAGCAATGCACAATCGCAAATCACATCAACCAACAGCACCAAACACTTCTGTATCTCACACCGACCTACACAAACCATGCAGATCGAAGCGCGTATGGAATACATATGATGATCTCGTGGACCTAGTCAAGTAATAAGTATGCATCGCCAGCTGCAATCAACACGAGAAAAGGTAACACGATAGGAAAGGCCTTACAATTGCGATTGCGATTGTAGAATCTTTTACTCTGTAGGCGAGAGGGATAATGCAAGGTGCCGTGTTGATACGTATTGATCGCCAATGAGATTAGTGTCCTGATGTGATGTGTATGTACCTACATTTAGGTAGTTTCAATTATCATTTTCTAGTATCTACCCAAGTCCCTACTACGAGTAGGTATATATGTAGAAGATTCCCTCGCAAACTAGGTGAGGTATACAGGTATACTAATTTTCTAATTTGATCTTACATTATCACTTAACTATCTCCGATTGCAATATCAGTACCAAAATACAAGAGAAACGATATTTTATAGATTATTAAATCTACTCCACAAATTTTCAAAACGAAATGTATATCCCAAAATTCCTTTTCGCACTCATCTCATTTACTCTCACCAAGCACGTGAGCTCATCCCCAACACAAATGGGTACACTATCCACGCCCCCACCACCTGGAGAAAGTAAGTTCCTTTCCCTTCCCATCTCACAATCAATCTCCCTTCTCCACCATCCCCTAGTGTCCGCACCCCATCAAACTAACCCCTCCTCCCCCCACAGACTACCAAACCAACTACCCCATCTGCGGCAGCCCAGGGTACACCGTGGCCCCAGGGTCCTACAACGAAACTATCCACGAAAGCAGCGTATCCACACTAGGACGCTGCATCAACGAATGTCGGGCCGCGTTTCCCGCTTGTAAGAGTATTGCTTTCAATGCCAAGTATACGGAATGTTTGTGGTATGATAGGCGAGTGGGTAGGACGCAGTTGTATGAGGATGCGGGGAGTGGGTTTGTGCATTATGACTTAATTTGTGCGGTGGATGGGTGTTATTAGATTGAGGAGAGGGGAGGAGAGTGGAGCGTGGATTTGTTGGCGGCAGGAGTGAAGTAAAGTGAAGGAAAAGGTGGTTATGTTAACCTACAGACCAAGATCACCATGAACTCTCTCTCTATGTATATGTATACATGCAAAACTTCTTCCGCAACAATGCTATCCCTCAACGGCAAATCTTAAGTCAATTCATAAATCCTCTTGGGTTATTCTGAAAATAGCGGCGAACAATTGAGACGCTCTGTATGATGAAGGTAATTCGAAGTGTTAATTATCGGGTTAAGAATGCAATAAATTGACACGAGGGGAGTGAGAAAAGGCAAGGAGAGATTTCGAAGAGTCACGACTTAAATAGTAGTATATGGAGCTACTGGCAATTCCTATTTCAATAGTGTGTACAAAACTTTCTGGGCTCTGTTGCACTGACGGAGGGGAAAAACATGAAATCTCACTATGAAATACTTGACAATAATCCAGTCTGTAATCTGGATTTGACAATCTGCTGTATCTAAGCATGAAATAGTGTTCCTATATCTGATTGTCTCCAAGATAAGTATCGTGAACAGAGTCTAGAGTTGCAGTCTCTTATTCTCTTTCGCGGTCGACCCCACAACCACTCGGCCATTAAAAGTTAACAATATAATTTCACCTATTTCTCCTCTGCTTCATTCCTTTCTTTCTACTCTCCCTCCTTTCCCTTCCCTTCCTATTCTTCGAAATGCCTCTCCTTTGTATTGTTCTCCTGAACCACCACAAGATCATATCCCTCATCAAAAAACAAATGACCGCAAAAGCAACCGGCAAAGCTATTTGCCAAAAGTATTTTTCATTATGTTGAATACTTGGCATGTCGGTAAAATTCATCCCAAAGTAACCTGTCAAGAAACTTAATGGAAGAAAGATGATGGTGACAATCGTGAGTTGTTTCATCGACTCGTTTTGATATGCTGATATGGTGTTAAAGATTAAATCAATCATTCCATCGGCATTTCTTCGAAGTTGATCCAGAGATTCTGTGATTAGAACGATATGATCCTCTACATCCCCGAGGTATGTTTGTGCCATTTGACTGATCTTAACAGCCGATGCTGCCTTTTGCACATCACCTCTTTGTCCTGCATATTTATGGTCCCGAAGAGAATTAATGAGATTAGCAATAGGATTGATAAAGTTGCGCAAGGTAGTAATTTCGCTGGTAACGACGTATAATGATGTTGTGTGTTTGATATTTGGATTTGTCAAGACATCTAGTTCTAATGAACCAATTATGTCTTGATAGGCAGAAGTAACGGGTATAGCAAGATCAATGATCGCATCGATAACGGCCTGCATTACCATTGATGCATCGCATGATCTGCGGAGTATTGTATCAAAGTTGCTTAATCTGTGGAGAATGGGTGTCTCAATATCATCTGCAGAGTTTTCGAAAAATGAGATGACGGTATTATCTATAACATGTCAGACGTCAACTCCATTTTATTGACATTAAGGGCTACTTGCCAGCAGTTAAAAATATCGATACTTGCTCGGCACTAACAGCCAACTTCTTTTGTGTTAAAGGAGAAACTTTCTCCATGTGCGCGGCCCTTTCTTGATTTGGACCTCCATGATATCTCTGTAAAGTCCTCAATTTTTGAATCGGCGAAGACTGTACACCATCCGTCTGTCCATTGATAAAGTCATTGGTAGTATCATGAACATCATTTGCAAGCTTGTCGACCTGTACCACGTTTGGATTCCTGCGTCTCACAAAATTATTTAAAAGCTTCCGGAATGGACCTCGTTTTCTTTTATTCGGACTCTCCAGAGTTAGATCTTGCTGGTCATCTCCATCGCTGTCCGATTCGCTATCCCTATCCGGATGTAAATGCACGAGTTTCTGCAATGTCAAAACAACATAAGTATGGTCGGTATACCTGTCTAGTATTAGTTCTCGATCATTGGAAGGTCCTGCACAACACACCAATCTGCTTTTGTCCTATTATTAAGATTTACCATATCCTCAATAGCCAATCTGTGTAGCTTCTTCCTCTTTCCAACCGCTTTTATCACATCCCAACTGAGTCCATTAATATTTATCCATCGGCATTTAATCCATTCCTCCTGTGCAATATCCAAAAATCGAACTAATTCATCATTATTAAATTCCCTCTTGACCATTTTATCTTCACTGAAATCAACGACAGTTATCTGACATTCCTCGTGTAAGTTGAAGCCTGTTGTCCTTCCACCATCAGGTTTCGATGGATCCAAACCAGGCTCTTGTCCTGGATGCCATTCTGGTTGACTTAGTGAAATATCGACGGTTTTAAATGTATTGGATCTTGAGCGGGTTGTGCGACGTCGCAGCGGTGATTGTCCCATGATAGAATCAGGGGAAGATTGAGTTTGCGTCAAAGGTTCGAGATCATCTGCAAGTTTGCGGTAAGCAGATTATTGCAAAGTGCGCATATGAATGCTTTCCATGGAAGGAAGTGAGGAATTATGCGAAGTTCTTGGGAATAAGGTATGCCTTCGTCGCACAATTATACGATTGGTTAGAGCTGTGAAAGAAACTCACAAGCTGAAGGGAAAGCCTCCAAATCAAATCCCACAGCTCTTGACGGTGAGCTCATCCCCCCAGGTGAAAAGTCTCTGATTTCCGGTTCAGTCATTTTCCCTTTCCTAATATTATTTTAATACGATGAATTGGTTTCTGCTGTATTGAGTCTCGTAGACTTGTATCTCCTTTCCTCGAAATCAAGATTTGCGATTCTATGTGCAAGCCCTCGACTTTTCTTTGCAATGAATGAAATTGAAATTACGCCACGCCAGGGGTATCAAAATAAGAGTGAAAGAATGGGTGAATAAGTGAGTGGATTGATAAGGAATATAAACAGAGAATACAGAAAAAAAAACTATTAAATACAGATGAAACGAAGACGACGATGTTCAGTCGTTGAAGTTCTGATGATTTTATCTAACAATAATAATTTTGTACGCCGCAAAAATAACAAGCTTTGCCAAGCCTGGGTGTGTCTAGACCCCACCCGCTTGTTCTAGCTCTGAAAAGTCCCCTACGTATATAACTTTAACGAGCTTGTACGGAGTAAATGTAAGACTTAAGATCTTAAATTATCCATTAAAGGAGTGAACATTGGGATGGCCTTCAAGCATCTGAATCATAATGTGTAATTACTTTCAACAAAATACTGTAGCGATATAAATACGTATTAATCATTGTTTTAGCTCAATTGATGACGCTCCGCTAGGCCACTGCCGTGGAGGCTTTTTCGCTTCGCTCTAGGAAAAGCAAAATGAAGGGGTAATTAATGTTGAGGAGGAAAAATGTTGTTTTTGAAAATGTACCGAGTAATAAGGGGAACGTCATTATTTCAATGAATACGAGGCACGGGATTGGATGTTGGAGAATACCATGGAAAAGACGATTATGAATGGCTAAAAGGAAGATAATCACTGAAAGATGGTTACAAATAAACTAGCATTCACAGAAGCTGTCTAGATAATGCTTTTCGAAGTATCTGGATCGTACCAAAAGCTTGAGACTGTCAATCCCATAGCGACCATGGTCCTTTGGGTTGCCGAAGTTAGTCATCATCTCAACAGCCATGAATTTGATGTAAAAAAAGATGTTTCATATCACCAACATCACACATCATCGCAACAATACCCCAATACAGTCGCGGGACGAAATGAATGATGCGAGAATATTAGCATCTACTTCGTTTTAAATACTTTATCTAAATAAAAGTGAATGAACTCTTTTACGACACAGCTGATGACGAGAACAGTGGACCCCACGAAGATCATTATATCCTGATATTGCTGACTTCTACTTTTGTACACAGCCATCCAACATTACCTACCCCAACCACCCCCCATTAGGCCCCAAGATATAAAAACTCCCATATCTTATTTAATCAAGGAGTATAAAATAGAGGCTGAATGGTCTATGAACTCAATTAATCAATGCTACCATATCTTATTTCCCCTCATAAAGGAAATGATACCCTAACCGCCGCGGTGGGGCAAAATTTCTTTTGTGCAGTCGCATCTTATCTTGGCATCAATCTTTCATTGGAAGCCTTGTTTGAAAATTTAACATGCCTGTACAAGTGTCGTGCATGGGTAAGGGGTAACGGGTCTGGGGGAGAACGTTGATGATTGCAAGAATGGGAAGTTAATTGTCGTTCTGTTGGTATGATGGTGGATGAGGAGTGACAGGGGCAGAGAAATCTTCGCATTTACACGTCTTTGAAGTCAATGGATGGAGTGAATCATTTTTGCATTCCACGATTTTTGGGGGGGAAGAGAGAGAGAGAGAGAGGAAAAGCTAGATTCGAGGTAGAAATTTCAGTTTACTGTCAAGCGTCCGAGGTAAAAAGAATTCCTGAAGAGCAAAAAATTCATTTGGTATCATTTTCCATTTCGCCTTTATAACACCCTGTACCCGAGTCATTTCTTCTCCTCCCATTCCTTTTAAAAGCCATCTACATTGATAATCCTTAATTCTGAAGCCATTCCGATTTCAAAGGGTGATCCAACATTGATGTCCAACTTCAAAAATGAGTCCCCATCCCCTTCAAGTCCCTCTCCATTAAACTCCGATGACGAGCGCGAGATGGGTAGATTCCATTGCGTCGGTAGATTAGTGGGTACCATAAAATCATATCGTGATTCACAGGTATTAATAGGTCGTAATAGAGGACTCGCACATGGTGTTGATCTAGTACTTTGGAAAGCGGATGATGTTGGTGTGTATGAAGGTGGTCCACATGTTGATTCTTCGGAAGCAGTACTTCCTCTCCTTCTACGTGCAGCGTCACCCGATGCTCGAAGGAGGTCAAAATCCATTGATGAGGTTTTTTTTATTGGTCTTTGACTTCGTGCTCCTTGTGCTAATTCTCCAAGTTTCATAAAGTTGTCCATATCTGAAATCGAAATGATTGGCCCGCCAGTCATTTGTAAGGTTGTAGATGAGGACATGATTGTACTGTTTTTGGTTAGTCCTTGTTGGATAGCAGTTTCGGATGAATGAATCAACCCACATTTATAAAACTCGGGAATGAAATATTATGAAAATCCCGACCAAAGTTTGGATTGTCGAGAATGAATGATAGTTATCAGAGTGCTGGGTTATCAGAGTGCTGGGTTATCAGAGTGCTGAATAAGTTTCCTCGGAGAGTAAAGCCGTGTTAAAGTTTTAAGATATAGTCGTGATGAAATGAAATCTTCGTGAAAGTGTAGTAGTCGTAATGATGTTTACAATGAATCGAAAACGTTAAGGATAGTATTGGGTTTATTATTATACAATATGATATGAATACAAAGAATGAATGTGTTTAGTCTGAAATTAAGATCCGAGGAGGACGAGGACGAAGGGATACATATATCAAAGACCCAGACTCATTGTACAACCACATACGGAATCTACCTAGCACGAGTTTGAGTACCCCATGGCCAGCGCCTATAGATTTAAGATCTGCCTACCACCTGGGCCACCCCACTCGCGCTTGTCACAATCCACCCGAGATCCACCATAAGGCTGTCTCCATTTCCCGATCCAACCACAACTTGCTTATATTAAGAAACGACCGTGCTTTAAAATGAGACGTGAGAATGTGAGAATACCAAGCGGTTGCAGGTTCGCTTGTCCTGTCGTTTCATATCAACACCCACGTTTTTGGGGGGACATGCGTCTAATTTTGTGGGCCTATCAATCCGCCTATCGACCATGTCAGCAGGGGCAAGCGAAGCCTGTGTTCCTGGGTCCCCTGACCCTTCGAATGAAGTAAATTTTACGATTGGCTCATTGTTCCCAAGGATGAGGGTTGCCGCTGATATAAACCAAGCTCATCGGATCCTTGTTTTAGACCCATCATCATAACCGTTTGAGAAACATTGATATCCAATGCAGCAACAAGGGAAAGGAGACACAAGGGGAAAGTGGATATATATGAAACTCTCACGTGTTGTACAATATATTGTTTTCCTCCCGGTGGATTTTTGTGCACAGCGAGTTACACACCAACGATATTCGAGAAGTTCTACCCAACTTTTGAGAAAACAGTTTCCACATTTCTTAACACAGGTCTACTTTTCTGCGACCGAACTGTCACTTCCTAAAGAACATGGTCTAGAATTACTCAGAACAATAGAATTCATTGGTCTACACATCAGTGAACACAAACAAAACAATCCTTCATGTTGGAACAATTCAAAACATTGAATATTGAATAGAATGCCACTCGGGTTCTTAGATTAATATTCGTTCTCTTCACAACCATGACCAATGAAATACTAAGTTCCAACATTTGAATTCGGCCAAAAACAATCTTTGCCAGAAGTATTCATACGAGATTAAAAGAATGGACTGGCTAACTAACTACGTGAGATAGGGAGATAATCTTATACTGTGCATTTCTTGAGATTTTGGAAGTTGACAAGTTGATCGCGTAGACATTTGGGGATACAGATATTCTATTGGCTTCTATACGATATGTTAAGCTCAGCTACTTATCAACTCATGGGTGGCGAGTTGCTCGGAGTTACTCAGCCTAGTGTTAGTTAATATGCGTGTAAAATATGGAATGCAAATCCATGGATATCGTTCATTTAGGTGAGTAGCTTAGGTTAGGAACTACATCACTTGACTTTAACATTCAAGAAATTTCCATCCTATTTATACCAATCCAAAGTGATAAGCTGAGAGCATGATGTATTATTCGAGTGAGTTA
Organism: Sclerotinia minor; assembly: GCA_025389075.1. Taxonomy (NCBI): domain Eukaryota; kingdom Fungi; phylum Ascomycota; class Leotiomycetes; order Helotiales; family Sclerotiniaceae; genus Sclerotinia; species Sclerotinia minor. Next base: position 158,243 of record QRFH01000007.1, read on the forward strand.
TGTGAACTGCACCTGCTTAATTTACCGTGCCATTCATTCCATTGAATTTCTTATCATCCTTTGACGGGAACTGCGCTGCCTCAGCCTGTCAATACTGACAATACTAATGCCTACTGGTGCAGACTAAACAACATTTACCAAATCATCTTCTGTGAAACATCCCCATACGCTCCCTACTCCCTTCCTCATTAGGAACTATTGCGATTCGCACAAGCCTTCTAGTGCCTCAATCTCTACCACGACCGCAACGTATATCATTGGATACTGCGGATGTTGGAATATCTGCATATCATCACCCGGTGTAATAACCCATAACGCATCTATATCATCAGTTGCCTAATAGAAAATCGACACAACTAATTATCAGAGGATTAATTATGATATCGGGAAAATTAGATCCATACAAAGAGAATTTCTGCTCAATGCTGCACAATCGTCGCAAATGCCTCCTTTTGAAATACATATAGAAGAAGATTATTGTCAATGAGATTTTTTTCGCATCTAGGACCTATTAGAATCCGACGTGCGTAGTGTTTATTTGCTTGGACTGTGATTATCACGAGCATTGCATTTGTAAATGCGAGATAATAAGATCTTACAAGTCTACTCCTCTTAAGTTTTTGCTATTTGTCATCATTTGTCATTAACCCAATAATCATCCGTTCATTCCATTATGTTGCAGTATGTGCTCCATCCAACTCCAAAACCAGTAAAACAATCTTCGGTTATTAGTATCAATATTGATTGGTGTTAGTGTTATACATCTCGCATCTACCTAGCCATCTCTTGATTGAAATCAATAACAAACGACCAACCAATCCCGGTTAATTTTTTCTATTTCCAGCCAGCAAGCTAGGCTCTAAGATTGGTTCTACAGTCTCGAGTCCTGAAGATTGAGAAGTTTATGATATCGATTCGTAATCACTCAAGTTCTCGGTAGATCTTTCTTTGAGCGGCACAGTTGTATAGAAATTTCGTTTCAGATATTAGAGACTAGACCTACTCTATCGTTCATGCATGCCGTGTGGAGGATATTTACTGAGAAATTCAAATACTATTAGCCAATAACAGTCGTATCCCACTGATTTCTAGTCACCGACTTGCAAGACCCTCAACAGACCAAAAAGCTACCAGGGCCTATCTCTGATGTTCGATAACGGTTAATTTACGTGAGCGCGTGTGTATCGGAAATTCCTCGAGCTTCTATGCTCAGCCACTTTCAAAAAGAAGTCCAATACTGCGAAACTAACAAGCTTGGGCTGCCACTAAGTTCTCCAGTGGCAGATGAATATTCACTAAAACAACAAAAATTACTATTTCTCAATAACTCTGAGAAGATGAAACAGAAGATCTTGAATATCATGGCGCGGGGTGAGATCATCTCTTCTCCAATAGTAGCACTCACCTAAGATAGCACTAAACTAATGCGATGAAAATGAAACGAAAAGGTCAAAACTCTGTACTTGGAGCCGTGAATGTGTAACTCCCCGAAGAACTAGAGACTAATAGGTAGTCCAAGCTCGGGTTGCCTTGGCGTCATGGTTCATCATTCATCGTAGCTCATCATTCATCGTAGTTCATCGTCCATCGTTCACGAGTATCTTGGAGATTCCAGAGGTGTAACAGCAGCTATCTCATATATATATCACTAAAATTCAGCACGCAATTCTGAATTCATCAGAAGTAAGGTATGAGATGAGCAATTTGACAGAAATCAATCCATATGAAATCCTAGTACGTGAAAAAAACACTTTTCTTAAGGGACGTGTCCCGCAAGCTATTAACTTTTTAGCTTATGATCAGCACAATGTACTTGAGTTCCCCACACAAGATTTAAGTCCAGAAGGAACGAAACGGCACAGTTCCTTTAAGAATCGGCCACTAGTACCCGTTATAGCGTCGAACAGACCCCCCCTAGCCATCCCACCGGCATTGAGATTCCCCACCTACCTTGAGACCCTTCATTAAAACATAAACTATATACCAAGTCTAAAAGAAAACGAAATTATTTACCATTTCAAAAAAAAAAATTGATTTCAACGCAATATTTTATCAATGACTTAAAAAATCTTGAAAACGATGCCGATTAGAAAATCATCTACAGCTACTTCCATCGAACCAACTTCTAAATCCCCAACACAACAAAAATCACATCATACGAAAAATTCCAGTTACAGCTCTAATTGTAGCATATCATCTAGATCTTTAAGTTCTTCTGATGCTTCAGTTTGTTCCTTCGATTCGAAGAGATTGGAAATTATGAAAACTCAAACGATAGAATGGACTTACGAACCTGCTTCACATTTCAGCGAGGCGGAGAAAGCGGAAAATAATTCGAATCTATATCATACTTAGGAAAGGATAGGTCGGATAAGGTTGAGAATTCCGAAAACGGTAAATTTTCGTTCAAGAAAGAAAGATGGACCAAAGATTGAATGATTACGACATTGGAACTTTTTCTTCCATCATTTAAACAGCATCAGCTAGACGTCTTAAGGGACCAAGACAATAGGAACGTCTATATTTATGATATTAAGTTGGAATATTGGATTTGGAGGCCCGAGATAGAAGCGGTATCTTGAGGGGAAGCCCCTGGCACAAGCACACTCGGAAATAACGGAGCAGTATGGTACAATTTGAGCGACACGTCCCAGCATATCATACGGATTTCGATTGGAAGGTTGAATTCGCGCGAAGAAAAGTAGATTTATGATGGGAGCACATTACGAGAGCATATGCGGAGAAGAGCCAGGTCCAACTTGTGATTGTATCATTCCAAGCTCGCTTACCCCTGTCTGGGAATACTGGAGAGCGCGACACCGTTGGAGAGACAGCCAGCAGCTAGGAAACGAACTTTGGATGCAAATGTGGTAGAAATCATTGAATAGGAGAAAGGTTAAATAGAGGTGAAGAAAATTCCCACGAGCTACCCAGTATTCAAGGCTAAGGATGGGATTGGGAGATAGGTTTTTGAAGAAAGTCGCTATGAAAGATGGATCGGACGGCAAAAAACATTTCGTCTAGATGATATTTCGAGGCACTACTCGATCCTAGCAGCTGATTGAAGGAATAGAATAGGGACAAAGACTTCTTTGTTATCCATTTTTAGAAAAAGACCTCAAAGAAAGATATCGAAAACAAACAGAGCATAGATCTTTGATTGCACAAAGAAAATAGAACAATGCCTCTGTTACATTAATAAAGCATTCCGCCCACAATCTCCTGAACTTTCCAAGTTTTAAATTTTTCACCCCCTAAAAACTCAAATCATTTCACAGAGTTCATCACAACAACTTCACCAGCGAACCACAGCATCTCTATAACCACTAAAGAAATGGGACTCTCAAACAAAGGCGACAGCGTCGTCGTATTCACCCTCGTAACATTCTTCTTTACATTTCTCATCATCTTTTTACTCTACGTACCCCGCTGTATCTATCTCAGTCTAAAAAACCACAAAAAGACACCTAGTCGTAACGAAATGAAAAAGTGGTTCGATCAAGGCGTTGAAGCTACCATTTCATCCATGGGAAGAAGGAAGAGAGTAGAAAATGATAGCCATAGGATTAGGAATGAAGATGAGTTTCAGGATATTGAGCTGGGGGATATGTCGAGGGATGTATCGGGGGGAGAAGTTCGAGAAAGAGGAAGAGTCGTTGTGGATTTGCCGCAACGGGCGCTGTTTTCGGGTGAGAAATTGCCGGGACAGATATAATTGCTAGCTTCTGTATCTCTCTGATGTTTACGAGGCGTAACTAACTGGCTATGATATGATACTGGACGTTATATTATGATGGCAGGTAAGAATATAATTTTATGGTTTTTCTTTTGATTAAAATGCTTCATTTGGATAGCAGTATTTTGGACAGTGACTCTAATCGTGTAATGAGATGCATTCTGCCTCGTAGGCTCAGTAAGACTGTAGAATTTCATCGGCATTACATATCTCCTTGTTCGACTAAACAAAGAATTTTGCTCGTCTTTCTCGTGTGTGAATGTTCTTTGTTTATCGAATAACCCCTCCGATTATCACTGGTATTAGATGATAACTCTTAAAGCGGTTGATATTGCCAGGAAATTGTGGTATTGCCATCTGAAACTCCCACCTTTGTTAGAATCATGTGACAGCAGAAATACTAGAGTAGTTCTGTGCCTATTATTCAGCGCCTAGGACTGTTTGGATATATCAGCTATCATTACGCCTTTGAATGTATATTTGGAAGACTACCTAGGTAGCTAACGCTGATTCTTGACTCCCATCGGGATCCATCTTTCAAAATCACAACAGACTTCCCCAGATCTACAACAGTGAAAACTTTGGATAACGCAATGAAATATCAATCCCTCTTCCGAATTTTCATGACGAGTAAATCGGAGAATCTGCCCAGAACTCAAAGTCTTAAACATTCCATATCCTATCTATAATCCAGTCTTCGTTTTATACTGCCACCTCACGCACATCCTGGCGCAAACGCAGCAGAAATACAAACTTGTCCCTTGCTCACAATTTTTCCGCTAGGCCTAGTCCATTTAGCAGAATACTCTAGCAACATGCCATTCAATGCAGCGGATATCTCTAGCTCGACACGATAATGCGGTTTAGCCTTGCGTATACTACAATATTCGCCTTCTATTAATTGAATCTTATTTTCTGTTTTGAGGAAAGTCATATCGAATTCAATTTGACCGGCTATCTGGGCATCTAGAGACTATAAGTCAGTAAAATAAGGAAAACTATTACCTTCATGTGTCACAGGCAAGAAATTGTGAACGTTGCTAAAAAAGCATGCAACGATAATAAGTGTGGTAACAAGGTGGGTTTACGGGAGTTGACAATGAAAATGCAAAATTCCGACCTTTATTGTACTCGTGATCGAAAGGATAATGAGAATACTTTGCTTCATCAGACACATAAATCAATTCCTCACATGTCAGCGTTTCATGATCTTCAGTAAAGGCGTGAATTGATATCCAAGGCCCAAACTTATGTCTAGGCGGAATAAGCGATCCCTGCTTGAAGGTCAATGAGGATCACTATGAAGCTCTGCCATAACTTAGCTCACCTTGAATATAAAATAATTAATTATTTGGATATACTGTTCGCCATCAATTGGACAATTGGTAGGAATGTAATTCTTGTGCCCCTCAAACCCTGGTACATTCGGTCTATAAGATTCTTTGCGAAATAATCCATAACTAGACTGCGCTCTTCGGGCTGGTCCATTTATTTATTCAAAGCAGCAAAGACTGCACCACAAGATACAGCCGTGACTCTGTTTGTTCTCCTAGTCAGTCTCTGTGCCGCAAGAGCTATGAGAGCAGTCTATAGGACCTACGGATATCCAGAGGCATCGTTTCCTGTCTTTAATTCAATTTCGTAACCAATCTCAGGCTTATTAGACATCTCTGTCAAGTAGTATCGAAGATAAGATCTCAATGATGGTGATGCTCCAAACCCTCCGAGCAATAAAACTTTCTGGAATGTCTTTTAGCTTATTATGTAGAATCAAGATCCGCACCAATACGTACTTTGACCTTGGGATTTTTTTGAAATGCGGCACACAACTGGATATGCAACAGATTCTTCAGCGCTCTAGAAGGGGTTTGAATACCCCTTCCCAGTCTTCTCTGTTTCAGTGAATAAGGCAACGTTAGCAGGGTCTCATATGCGTTAAGCGGGTGATACGGAGAGATACAGACTTCAAGATGACGATATAACCATCGTCGAATCTCTTCTCTGCATTTTCTCTCAGGCCAGGAAGGTGAAGGCGGGTCTTAAGACCAAAAATCGCGGTGACATCTTTGCGTCTCTTAAACTCTTTTTCAAAATTTGGCAGGAAACGATTTACAATCGACTCCAAGGATTCGCCTTCGGGCCAGATGTCCAGTAGGTAATGTTCGTCCTTCAGCCTATCAAGGAGCATTTTTTTGTAGTTCTCATTCAGATAACTGCTCCCACAATTGCCACCTACGATATCAGTATGATTGCGAAGATGCAGTCTATCCGTGCCTGACCTACCCCCTGGTGTACCCTTTTCCTCGCTCAGCCTGAGTGGATGCTCTGTGCCAATCTCATATGTGACTATATCGACCGTGCCTCCACCACAATCCGCAATAATGAACGTTTCTCCTGGCTGAGAGTATGATTTAGCTATCAATCTCAGCAAGTAAGCATAGTGTAGAAAGGAATCAGCATACATGTACTGAATTATCTCGCGCTAGCATATAAATTGCAGCTGCTTCTGGCTCCGATACAATGTATGGTACAACGGCTTTCTCTGCCGACATATCCCCAAATTTAACAACTCTTGCCGCGGTCTGTAAAGCAGTTTGAAGGATACGAGATGCGTTCGGGCTCCAGATCGTTGGTACTGTCAAGGCAAACTCAACAACAGAGCTATGGGGAAAGTTGTGTAGCTGAGTAAGTTGCTCCTTGGTATGATGCAGGACCTTCACCAGGAAATCGGTAAATGTATCGAGGACATCCCTTACATCAGGCTTATCCTTTAAACCATGTTTTCGAATGATTTGATGTTCGATAAGATGTTCAATAATGCGTACTAACTCAATACGATCTTCGCGCGTGTATGGTGTCTGGACTAGCCACAGCTTGGATCTTTTGACCCTAGTTCTAGTGTCCCTAGAAATGTTCTCTCTGTACTGCTGATGATGCACCTGATAACCCCAGAAGAACTCTGTAGAGGGCTCAGCTAACTCCAGATGGTCCGGCTGCGACTCGATATTTGGGTCTTCAATACTTGTTAAAGGGTGACTGTTATCAGCGTAGACGAATTCCTCCAATGTTCCACCGTCCTCGTCAATATCCTCAGGAGCCTCCCTAGACAAAGGAATTGGTGAGTACCACTATGGATCTAACTTAGCACCCTCAAACATTTCAGATATATGTTCAAGTAGCCATAAACTTACAGTCTCAGTGGGTACTTGAGGCCGAGTCCCACCTGCATCACCGCTACTCAAATCATCTGGCCAATTCTTAATACTCAAAAGCTGCTCTGGAAAAGCTCGAGGATTTCGATCATTAATAGGGTGAGAGAAATAAGACACGGATGTGAAAGTAGTTCCAAAATCTACGCCAATGACAAACTTTTGTGGTAGGGTGGTATTATTAGATTCTTCTTCGGCTGTGTTGCCAATATTGACTGCGCGTCTTTCGCGAGAAGATTGAATGTTCCGGGCATTGCGCTTGATCGTGATCTTCATTTTTCGAAATCTTACTCGAGTAGAAGAATCTGGATAATAGGTTTATCAAGAGCACTAAACAACTTTCGAGGGGGAAAAATGAGTATCGGACACTAGGTGCCGAAAGATATTTTGATGAACGTGGCGCCAATGTCTCACTGGAATTTCAAATATGATAGCGACTTGACTGTTAACCTTCGAAAAGATTTGCTTATGTCAAACGAAAAGAGGCAAACGGATGAAAATAACTAAATATGCAATCTAAACAGGATTTTCGTAAGGCGCAGACAGATTTGACACGGCCACGGGAGTCGGCGAATGGGAAAGTGACATTTTCAAGGATTTCTAGGCAGGAAGTATCCGATTTGTGCATTGTAAGCTAAACAAGACGGGATTTTGCTTCATTTTCGGGTAGTTGAACGGGTCGAGACAGCAATGCACAGAACTTGGTGGACACAGTAGAAGAGCAAACGCCCATTTAAATCTGCCATGATAGTCAACCTTCTACCATCTCAAGTTTCAATTTTTTTTTTTGGCAGTTCCGCACCAATTTCCAGTAAATTTCATATGGTCAAATATTCATTCAGTAACGATGCCAGGTTGGTCACTTGAAGAAGATGTGGTTCTCTTCGCTTGGCTCGATTTCTGCAATAAACACGGAGAAGATCACCTGGCAACAATAGAACAAAAAATATTGGAAGCGACTGATAAAAGTCGGACAAGAAATGCTGCAAGATATCGCCTTCGATTTATGGAGTGGAAATATCGTAAGTCGGACGAAAAACGCAAATTTAACCATGATGAATTTGATAAGTCGCGAAATATTAGCCAGAAGGGATCCAAGGCCTTGAAATATCCTCCCAAAGGCATGACACGGAAAATCAAGATTGCTTTGAGCGAGTATGAAAAGATACACAAGTCGAATGAAACTCAAAAGGAGGAAGAAGTAACACCCATGGAAAAAAATCTAGGTCAGCTAGAAGTGCAAGTACCTGCTCGCAAATTACTCGTAAAGACTAGAATCGTCCCAGCATCAAAGACCACCCAACAGGCACAAGATGAGGCAAGCCATGTTCGGAAAAGAAGCTCGCAGGAGGCTGGAGAGGATATTGCGAGAAAGAAGCGACGTCTAGAAGAGGTATGGGAACCCTTTGCCAGTACTCAATCAAGATGCGAATTATCGCTAGCCACAATGCATCCATCTAAACTCGGGATTGTTTTATTGGGCCCTCTGAATCATAACAAAGCCGATAAGCCTTCGGACTGTGAGCTCTTTTGCCGAGACAGAAGTGACTTATCGTTTTCTTGAATACCGGCGCAAGTATAGATTTTGAAGACGCAACAAAACTGACAGTCTCTCTGATATAGACCACTAGGAAAACCCCGCTTGAGAAGCAGGATAAAAAATCTGAAATGGGAGTTCCTCGACCCTTCGTCACAGCAGAAAGCCCAAAGTCTCATCCTCCGAAGGCGAAGTCGCCGGCTAAGGCTGCAATATCAAATGTTCATAAAGAACCAAAAGTTTCCCTTTCATCCAAAGCTCACTTCGAAGACAGAAGTAATGACGAATTAGTGGGATTGATACATCACAAGCCTGCCGAGGAGGAAATTCTCGAGAATTTGAAAGAAAATTACAGGAGGGAGCTGCAAAGGAAAGAAGCAGAAATAATTGCCATTCGAGACCATTGGGATAGCGACCTTCGAGAACTACATGGGAGGATCGAAAAGCTTCAACAAACGAAACTAGAGATGGAATCCAAGGCTTCAAATTTAGAAGCAGCAGACATCGCCGTCAGGAACGCAGGAAGAGATCCACTGGCTTATGAGATAGGCCAAAAGAACATAGAAATATGGATGTTGACTGATAAGATTCACCGGCAGTTCGAAGTATCAAGCCTTAAGGAGAGAGAAGCAAAGCACCTACCGCCTCAGAATATCGATAGTGCCATGAATGAGATCCGCTTAGAGTTGGAAGCTATGACTGAAATGCAAGACTTCGGGCGCATGCAGAGGCCAAAGGAATGGTTCGATGGCGACTTAACACACTTGGTGAACTCTGCTTTTACTTCTTTCGAAGGATCGAGTGATGGTAGGCTCCAATTAGAGATATCGGGCGTGAAATGGGGACAAGCTGCGGTATTTAGCATTCTAGCCCTAGCTGCATTGAGGGATTGGGTTTTCCTAACGGATTTTCCACACATTGGATTGGGATCTTTGAATCTAATTGAAGCATATCGCAACATTGCGTTTAACAAAGGTGAGCACTTGTCATAATGTCTTTAGATTTTTTGCTTCGATGGGGGAAAGATCCTGTCTTCTTTTTGGGTTAGGTTTCAATATCCTAGATAGTGACTTGAATAAATCAGGCGGATGGGTTGAACTACGACTCTTTGATGTCGGAGCCTTCAAGGAACACATGAAACAGCCATACTTCAAAGATCTTTTAAAACGCACCGCAAAACAGCTTTCCTGTCGATTATCAAGGACCTTGAGCCCTTTATTCGCTAAAAGTCTTGAAAATCTGGGGCATGATTTCTCATTCCATACTTGGGGCGAGGACTCGGAGTCTTGGAAAGAAAGACAGTACCATTTCGAAAGGCTTTTCCGCACAGCCCTTGAGTTAAAGAGTGACTCTGTAATCACGGATGATAACTATACTTTCGAATTTTCGTCCAACCAAGCATATGCCAACAAACCAGTCAATGCGCCAGACGTTCCTGAAGGATCTTGGTTACGTCTTACCATTTGTGCATACAAATCAAAACCATCAAACTCCCAGAGCGAGAAGGATATTGCACTAGTCCAGACACGGAACTTTTTACCTCCTGTCACTGAAGATTGTTTCTGCGATTACCGGAAAAGTGTATATCTTGGTGTCAGCCCATCGCAAAAGACGCAAAGAATGTTGCAGCCCAACAGAGATCTAATCAACATTTCCGCGACATCTAACACTGGTAATGAGGACTCGGAACAAAATATTTTACATCCTGCAGAAACTCATGTCTCTAAAGCAACTCACAACAGTCGTTCTACGGCCATCGAGATACCCATACAATCAAAAAGTATTTCTACTCAACTCCCAGATACGTCATCAAAGTATGAATGTAAAACATGCAAGGAGAAATTTAGCCGTGTTCAAGGTCTAAAGACGCACGAAAGATGTGGTACGTTCCAAGGATCACTCAAGCACGAGGGACGCTGACATTTTCAAAGAGACCTGTAAGCGATGCCAGACATGTAGAAACGTCTGGCCCACAATAGATGATCTGAATCAACATATTAAGAAGCAGCATACGCCGAAATTCGAGAAATCGAACTCGTCATTGTCATTAAAACGCGGCCGTGCAACGGCAGTGCTTTCAGCCCCGAAACGAATAACCACATCGAACGTGCCCACAGAAACAGACAGTAGTGAGGATACAGATCTTGATTCCGACTCCATGAATTCCTCGGAAGCTGTAAAAAGCCGAGAACCAGATAGTCATCGCGCCACAAATGACCACACATCTTCAGCTGGGAAAGATACGCAAAGCCTGGATAATGAGAAATCCGACAGCTTCGATTCCGATGACGATGGAAAGCCAGAAACGCGACATTCTCCCCTCCATCTAACTTCCATGATTGGGAAAAATGATTCTAACCTTTTAAATGTCAGACGTGGCAGTTCTAGCACCCGAAGCCTTAACACCACTTCAGAAGAATCAGAAATTGAGGAATTGGCGATCGCCAAAAAGAACAACAAGACTGAGAACATTCGAAAGAGTAGCTATGAGCTTGGCAAAAATGCATCGATACTATCCGAAGAGCTCAGATATGGATCTAATTTAAAGATGGACATGAGGCTCGGCAGTTCATTCGGAGTCAATCGAGGAACGGTTGAGGAAAATTTGAACGAAAACGTCATTCTTAGTCCAAGTAATGGAAAAATCAGAGACCGTTCCGAAAACCCAGGTACTTCTAGTTCCTGCACAGACGATATTGATTTGAGAAATCAAGAAATCTTTTTCCCATGGAAATGGTGCTCGAATAGAGAATATGGAACCACGGATGTTGTATTTGAAAGCCCCAGGCTCATACCCGAAAGACATGAGAGCCAATTTTATTTAATGGGCGCCGAGGAAGAGGAATCTGAAAAAAGCGATGCAGATGAAGACCATAGTGTTGTAGTGAACGATGGTGAAAATGTCAATGCGGGAAGAGCTGAGCAGGCTGACACTACTGAGGATGAGAGCACCGAGGTGGATGAAAACGAGGACGATGAGATGGACGAAAATGAAAGTATCGAGGCTGGCCATGACGATAATTACCAAATGAAGGAAGATGAGAGGCACGTTCCGGATAACGAGGATGCTGTCGAGTTACTGAATATTGAGAGTATTGAGGACTATATTTGTGGAAATTCTGATGCAGATAACGACGAGAATGGTGAAGTGGCTGGTGAAAAAGCAACTGAGGCAAAGATGGATAACTGCCATGAGGTTATCGACAAAGCGACAACTGAAACAGAGGATGGCGACAGCGATGACGTTATGATCAACTGGTATGTTGATCTAGAAAATGAGGACGACGTTGAGAATCACGACAATGAAATTCTTGAAAGACGGGTCACTAGCTGCGAGGGATCGATCGATGAAAGAGATGAAGTAGAAAGAGACGAAACCATTGAGTTCGATGATAGTAGATATGGTCAAGCGCGAGTCGAGGAAGATTTCACCGTTGACAAGAGTACCGAAAGCCGTGGCGAGAAGACTAAGGGAGTAGAAAATGACGATAATATTAAGGCGACTGAGGTGGAGAATCATAAGGGCGTTGATGTTGACAACAATACAGTCCTCGAAGATTCAGGCCTCATGTTCGATATTTCTCTCGACACATCCGTTGAAACATACAACAGGGATAGCATCCAATTAGGTGGCAAGGGAAAGGTTCAAGTGACGGAAATCAGGCAGAAAGAGGTTCTTGTTGAGGAAGAGATAGAAGTTCACGGCAGTAATGCTACTGAAGCGGTAGACGACGAAAGGATTGAGATTGAGATTGATGGATGCCTCCAAGTACGAGGGGCCGATAAAAATATTACTATGGACAATTGTGCCGAGGGTATCTGCGGCGATGATACTTCTGTATCGGGGCAGCACGACAGCTTTGAGGTGGATGAAAAGTGGAAACTTCAATCGCGCGAAGTTGTAGTGGAAAACGAGGACGACCTTAGTACGAGTACAATGAATACCTGCGCGTGCGAAACATTGAAGAGAATGAGACTGATTTTGACGAGATTATCGAACAGTACCTCGAGAAGACTGTCGAAGCGGAAAATGACGATAGCATTGAAATCGAAGCAAGATAGACAAGATGAATTGTCAAGAGTGCGAAGCTAAGGAGCAAGCAGTTCACAACAGCTTGATCATTATGGCCGAACGCCCCAAATATGGTCCGGAGCCAGAAGTTGAGCAGGAAGTAGTCAACTTGAACGAGGGTATGGAAATTGACAGCAATAACACTACTAGACCTAAGAATAGCGATAGCAAGATAAATCCTCAGGATGAAGAATTCCACAACAACCAGACCTCTGTGGCAGACAATGACAGCAACATTGACGCCAACTACCTTGACTATATCTCAGCGCGAAAAGTTGGGCAAGATGCCACGGACGAGGACATCAAGGTCAACGGAGATGAAACGGCAGAAGCGGAAAACGCGGAGACCATCTCGACCATCGATAATCCAATGAACAAGCAAGAAGAACACCCAAACTTGGAAACAATTCGGAGCGGCGGCGAGTTCAAAAATCCATTTTCCGATCTGATTGGAGTACAAGAACCTCGTTCGAGATTCGGAAATGAAGGTGTGTCCGCTGGACCTTTCCACTGGAATATATTGAAGGATCGAAGTATATTTCATTGCGGAAGGCCCAGCAACAACAACAGCATGCGGGAAACAAATTGAGGATGCAATGGGGGGAGACTAGGGTTATGGAAGTTCAAGAGGAAGAGGATGAAGTACAAGGCGTTTCGACTGAATTTGCCGAGGATTAATGATTAATGCGTGAGAATATTTAATCAGGTTGTATTTTATCAGCGTTTCTTTTCTTTTCACGAATATTTAGGTAGCTCAGCAATAAAAGATGGCAATCATGAGAATGACTGATGAACAAATGATGGCCATGATGATAATGAGAAGATTCGATGACAGGAACACCAGAAAGTATTTGCCAAGCCACTAATTTCATCTTAGAATATCACGTGATCGACATCTAACCTTATTTCATCCGAACTTACAGGCTTAACCATACGGTAAATTTAGCGACAACCTCAACCCAGACCTTCAGGCTCTCAACTGCAAACATCCCATCTCCCCAACAAAACCAGGTTTCCTATACAAAAAACCAATAATTATATCAATATCCTCCCATCCCATCCGATAAACATCTAAAACCTCCCGAATAACAAACAGCAATGTGAAGAATAAACACTCACACGGATAAGTTTCCGCAGAATCACGTTTCCCTCAACACACAGCTAACCTTAGCTGCCTTACTCAGAATCTATCCCCCAATCTCCTCAGCGCCAACACATTTGCTATACAAAAGAATCTTACAGATTGATATATTCATTTCCTAACATTCGGATGAAACTACTTGGGTTATTGCAAATAGCCAAATACACAATACCAAATAGCAAGAACGATGTGAAAGAAAGAAACGAGAATGCAAAGAAATGCGGCTGGTATCCGACAAATCATATTTCTCATCAACAAGTATCATTCATCACTCCATATACTACCTCACACAACATACAGAAAACAGAATATAGCATAGTATACGGCATACAACAAACACCAAAAGAACCCACTACTAACCTCCCTAGCCACCCATCCACCAGAACACCCTAACCACAAAAACCAGCATGTACACCACGCCAAAAATCCTCACAACCACAGTCACAGTCACGATCATAGCCCTAACCCTAACCCTCCCAACTCCCATATCACCACCATCCCACCCTCGTCCCTCATCGCAAACAATCATCCCCCTAACCCCCGCCCCCTCATCCGCCGCCCTAGCCCTCCTCACCCCCACCACCTTGATACGCGGAGCCACAGCTCCAATCCGATGCTATGAGCGAATCACCACGCTCGCTTCTGCTCATGACTTCAATTGCAAGCGCAAGGGTGCTCGTAGGGAGTGTAGTGAGGGGAGTTTGGTTTTGACGATGGGTTAGGTTGAAATTTAGTTTTAGTTTAGCATGGAGGGTTCTGTACTGGGAGCTTGCTCTTTGCCGATGTTTAGCTGAGACATTTACTAGCTAAGTAGCCAACAAATGGGAGTTCGGGATGGATGCTCTGAAATAGCGATAATAGGGTCACCACCAAAAGATGAGTTAGGAAATTATTACTTAATAGTACCTTTATCGCCTGAACTATCACTAAATTTATTTAGCACGAACTGCGTGCTTGCAAAATACCATGCGCCATAATCTACTATACTTTGCTTTGTGACTCATTCCTCCCAAAGACCCCATATTATACAGCCTATTGCTTACTTCACATCTGCTTGCCCCAAAACGCCTCAAAAACTCACAGCTAACCAATCAGCTCCATTCTCGATCACTCTCAACCAAATATTTTCCCACAATCATCCACCACCAATCAGCCACCTCCCAACCTTCCATATTGCTTGCCTCTCTCGCCGTTGCTCCCAAACCTTCATAATCACACTTTTGCCAAACACCTTTCTCAACCCCCCAGTCTATCAATTGTTTAATTTCCCATGCGTCGAGACTAGGCGCGAATACTTTTTCCAATCCTTCAATGTCGATACTACTTCGTAATACGAAAGCACCCGTAACTCCTAAGAGGACTTTTCTCCACATACCATCTATGATTTCCCCTTTTATACTTCTCCAAACTGGAATTGCACCTCGTGAGCCTAGAGATGGAGGGTCCGAGATTAATGCGTCAAGGTTGGGAATTGCGTGGTTATAAACATAATTTGAAGTGGGCGTAATATCCATTTGGAAACGATATTTCGCTTTATCAATAAGTCTAGTTTCATATCCACCTTCCGTAAGACCGAATTTGTTTGCTCTGATGTTGCTTTTTTGGACGTAGATACATCCATTAGCTTGTAGATTCGTAATAGCTAACACGGCACCTTCATTTACACCCCATGGGATATTAACAATGGTCTCACCATTTCGGAGTTTCTGATCCAATTCGCATTTGAACTCATAAGCTTCTCGGAATTGTTTTTCGTAAATAATCTTTCCCGTACGGACGAAGACCGCGTTGAAAGCATCTGGAAGATTGTAAACTCGGCCATTGGTGCGAAGACGCTTATTTTTGGTAATAATCTTGTTCTTCAGCAAATCCTCTCTAGCTTTGATAATGATAGCACTAGGAAGACGATTGAGCAATTTATTGGCTGCTTTACTGTCCCATAAATGATCGGGTGTAACAGCGGCTGCCCTGCACCAGGATTTCGCTAGTGCATAGTCATCTATCTCATAATTTGGAGTCTCTTGTTGTATAGGATTTGCAAAGGGCACAGAATTGACGAGATTCATCCTCTGATAAACAGCGGCAAGAGGATAGTAGTATTGTTCCGACCAGTAGTTGCTTCGAGCTTCTGGGACTAATGCATATTTCTTCTTGAGTTCTGGAAATGAGTTCGGGAGATCAAATACCTTCTTTTCCGGTGTTGGGGTATTGATCTTGGTCATGGCCCAGTCGATTAAAGTGTTGAAATCGTAATCTACAATATGATCGTAGTCGATTGATTGAACTTGACACTTCCGATAACCCATGATAAAAACTTCCTGAAAGTCTTTCGTCAATTTCTCAACCATTGGCTTTTTCTTTGCCCAAACAACTTGCCACCATTTCTTCAAAAAGTTTAAGGAATAATCCTTGAAGACGGAACCAAGTATGACCCAATCAATGTTCATTTCCAGCCCCCCAAGCAATGCTCGAATGACAACAATGCCCATGGTCAATCGTTCTTCTTCATCAGCAGCTAAACCTTGCTCCTTGAATCTCTGTCTCTTCCTCCGAATATTCATATCATAGTTTACCATCTGAGTGCCGAGTAATTCCGCAGCGTATCTCACATCTCTATGAACACCAAGAAGATCATCTGGTGCAGATGTGAGACGTCTAGGCATTACCCATTTGTTTTTTAGACCTTTACGAACACCAATATTGGGTTCTTTGATTTGTTGTCTTTTGCGTTTTGGTCCAATGATAGTTTGTTGCTCTGGTGGTAGGTCATCATTGTCCTCGAGGGCTGAGTATGGTATCGTTTCCAAGGTAAAAGCTGTACGATCAAGCCATTGCATCTTAAGCTTTCCAACATCGGTGCAAGCTACAAATGGATGAGCAAGACTCCAAAGTCCCGCAGATTCGTTCGAGAAAAGATGAGGGAGACCTGGTGTTGCTGGAGCAGATGGTATGCTGGCCAGACCAGGATTAGTTTGCCGACCAATTTCTTCTTCAAGCGGCTTCGCCTCATAGTGATTCAAAATATCAAGCTCAGTCAAGCCGTCGATACTAGCTTGCATCAAATCCATAGGATCTGGTGTTAGTGATCTATAACCTCGCTTTGTATGTCCAGTATACCTTGAAATCTCTGGATTCTTTTGTGATCTGGTACGATATGTGTAATGTCTTTTTGGTAGTCCAGTAGAATCCGAGATCTCTATTTGACCATCGGGTCGAGCAACCAAGTCTCCCTGAAGATTTTTATTGAGGAAAAACTTTGATGGAACGGACGGACGCATGACTGGTTTGTTAGGATGAATGACTGGTCGATGGCTATCTTCTCGCTGCTGAAGATAATGTTCACCTTGAGGGTTTCCAACGACCATCTTGTTTGGTCTAGCAAAAATGGGATTCACACCATGTCCAAAAGGTCTCACCGACCAAGAACCAGAAGGATCTTGCATAAATGTATTTGGCTCCGGAAGACGTTCTCTCAACTTGTAGCTTCGTTTTGGCTTTGAGAAAATGTCCCATGCGCTATTCTCTGAGTTTTGGAATACATTTGGTAGCGGGGCCCATCTCTGTTCCTGCAGAGCATTTGTATGTTGCCTTCTTTCTCGCTCTTCATGAGTTAAAAAATGACCTGGGCGTCTCATATGAGGTTTTATTTGACTGCCATTAATCTTTGAAGGTATCGGTCGATGCAGTGAAGTAAACTGCAAGTCTTGCGTAGGGGTATATTCCGGTGAGAACCCGGTCCCAGCATCGTCAGAATCCAAATCCAGGTCCATCGGGTCATCTTCAGGGCCATCTCCTGCGTCTAATTCTTGGGTATCGGGTTTAAATTCATCATCTGAGGAATCACCCTTGCCTGCATCCTCATCAGGCCCTAGTATCTCATTAAGTTGTGCGGCTGACATCTCCGGGGCCATGGGTGGAGGCTTTCCAATAGCATTCAAGATGTCCAAAATGACACTCGGAGGAGAAAATCCTGGTGGAATATAGAAATCGGGATGCTTGGCTTTTGTGTCATCTTTCAATTTAGCAATATCAGCTGACGACGGGGCAGCTACTTTCGGATCGAATAAAATGCTCCTACTTATAGTTCTGCTCCTAGCACCAGGGAATTCAAATGTGATTTTTGAAAGTACTTTGTCCTCAAGTAACTCATCGAGAGCTCTTGCAAATAGTTTGTGTTCGGGTAGTACTCTGGAAGTAGGATAATATTTAAGCCAACATGCAACAAAAGCGAACCAGAGACCACGTTCGCCAGGTAACGTATTATCATTAGCCCGAAGGAGACAAAGGATAATATCCTTCACAACCTTTTCTTTTGACATAGGCGAGACTACTTCTGGAAGTGATTGGTCTGAGGTTTGGGGCAATGGTGTGATCTTTGCGAGCTCTTCCGTAAGTGATGTTGTTTGCTTCACTGTTTCAGCGATTTCCAATAGTGCTGGTCTTTCACCCCCCAACGATTTGTAGACTTTTCCACTTCTGCCTATGACTGGATCCCCCCTGTCTCCTCTTTGCTTTTTCGGGGATTTCTTCAACGTAGCAACTTTTGCAGCCCATTCAAAGATAGAATCATCAGAGTCGCCTCCTTCAGACTCAGACTCAGGTTCAGATTCATCCGTCGGTTCAGGTTGAACCTCCTTCTCTAGAGAAGCCACAAGTTTGCTCTTCGTTTTAGTCACTTTGCCCTTCTTCGATGTCTTCTTTTTTGGTTTACCATGTGGTTTTGGCTTGGCAGTCTCTGGATCAAAATCTGGGTTGCAGGTCGTCTGTGATTTTGAAAGATGGTATTTAATGCCTTCTTTATTCTTGAACCTAGCACCACACTTGTCACATTTCCAGGGCTTAGTAGCAATTAGTTCTGGGTCTTCTGCTTGGATTCGAGGGTTGGCCATTTGCACGAAAATTCGAGCAGTAACCAAATTTGCTCTCATTTCATTTGCGAATTTATGAGCTTCCTTAGTGCGGGCAACCAGAAATCGATGAACAACGATTGATTCATCATCTTTCTTCTCCTTCATACGTAACTCCATTGGATTTGAACCTGGCATAGAGACTATCGGGTTCTCAGCCAATCTCCAAACTTCCATTGTCCAAATTGGATGAGTTGTTCCTTCAACCATTGACCAGAACTTCAACGTTGTTTTATCAGAAGACAAAATGAGGTTGCCCATCACCGAATTATAAATTGAGGACATGCGAGCAAAGACCGATTCAAACTGAATAGCTTCAGCCTTTTTAAAACCTTCAACATCATCTGGAGTGGCTGGTGGCGACATTTGTTCACTTGCTTCAGTAATGACAGTTGAAGATTCTGGCAATGTCGGGCTCATTGCCGCAGAAATCTGCGGGCTTGGTAATTGTGTTATGTTAGGATTGGGCCTCTTTCGTTTTCTTGGTTCTAAAGTTGATTCCGAAGGGGATTGTATAGATGGTGATCTGTGTAATTGAGCTATAATTGACGCCGCAGGCTGGTCTGGGCTGGATTGAGATCCTGTAACCTGTGGCTGATGAGATACAAGATCAGGCTTGCTTCGCTCCACAGTTTCTGTTGAAACTGTGCCCTCAGCAGAGGAACAAAGGCCTGCCGGTGAGTTCTGGGATTGTGTCTGAGCCTCTCTTTTGCCTTCGAGTCCCGCCGATTGTGCATGCCTCTCGACATGTGGTTCATGCGCTGCGCTTTGAGCTGGTATCCGATCCTGTTCCTGGGTTTCGGATCTAGATGGAGGCGCATGACTTTCTATAGGCTCTGGATGTGGTGCTGGTAGCACGGAATCTATGGATTTGAACTCCTGGTTGAGAGGCGATGGTATTTGCATTTGGTCGTAACCATTTTGTCTTCCTAAAAGACCCTGCAACTGTTGACTCGTTGTAGAAACCGCAGGCTTGGAATATGGCGAGGAGGTATATGGAATAGATTGACCAGATTGAGGCTGTGGTACGGGCGGGTGGCTCGTCGAGCGAGGACTGCCATATGAATCTGGGCGGTTGTAAGCCGATTCTTGTGATATATGAGTTTTTAAAGGTGGGTCAGACGCATGTGATGCAGCAGGACTTGATTGCTGCATCGGCCCAATCGTCATCGGACTAGATGGGATGGCATCTAACGGAAGAGTATTCGGAGGTAGGAAGCCAGATGGCCATTCAGTCTTTGGACGCATCAGTGATGGTCTAGGAGGTTCGGGCGGCAAGAAGCCAGCAGGCCAGGAATTTTGTGCTAGACTTTGCTGAACCGGGCTTTGTTGAACGGGGCTTCGATGAAGCGGATTGTGAAGGTGAGCAGGACTCCTAGCTAACCAAGGGTTTACAGCTAGGAATGAAGGCGCAGGTTGCTGTTCTTCTTCATATGGAGAAATGTACCTGTCTGCTCGAGAAGATACCAGTGCGCTCCCATGGTATGGAGGTTGGCTATAGTGATCGGGAATGTGATCCTGCCCGGATTTTCTATTGTACGGAGAATTATAAGAACTGATATTCGATGCTGGAGGTATAGAGTTTCGGATGGTCGAGGATGTCTGATGTGGTTCCAAAGGTTCGCCCCATCGTGGTTGTTGTGGGTGATGCATGGCAGTTGTATGGGCTCCTTTGTGAAGTGAGTCATTCTGATGTTTGATGTTTGATGGGGACTCAAATGGCGGACTCATATGCGGCATACCAGGTTGAGTTGATCGTGGACGCGTAGAATCCATGTACATTGTAGGAAAGGAAGAGCTTGGTCCTGCACTTTGCGATTTCGGAGTACTTGTAGAAGTTTCCGGGTGTGACCATGCCGTAGTCTGCTGCTCATATAGCATTGAATTCGCCACAAAAGGATCTGTTGTTGATCTAGGTGGCCCAGATGGTTCAGGTGTAAAGCCTTGACTAGGCTGTCGGGCAAAGCCACTGTTAAATTTCTCAAACTCTAGTGCCAACTCCTCGTTTGACGGGAAGGATTCGGTGTTAGAATTGGAAACTCCTAATGGCTTTGCGGCCGAAATGGCCTTAAACTTCTCAAACTCCGACGCTATTTCCTCATTCGAGGGGAATGAGTTCGGACTGGGACCGGCCGACTCCAATGACTTTGCAGGTCCAGGAATGGGGGCCTCTGGTACTCCTATGTTTTCAATACTGGGAACCTCTGATGCCTTTTCAGATTCAGCAATGGGAGGTTCCACCTCCGCGGGTTCAGCAACAGAAGCTTCTAATGATTCCTTGGTTCCAGCACTAGACACTATCAAAGACTTTTCGGGCTCGGTATCTGAAGGCTTTGGGCGCCTTGAACGTTCTACTTCGGATTTCCCATCCCTTTTCCTTTTCTTAGACTTCTCCTCTTCAGTAGCGGCGGCAGAAATCTTCGCTGCTTCCGCCTCGACGATAGCTTGCAAAGTCTTTCTCCTCTCGGCAAGTACTTCAATCCATGTTCCCTTCCGATTCTCCAATAGATCCGGGTCACGAAGCTTCTGGCATTTTACAACGACGACTAATGTCTTCTTTCGAGCAAGTGATCTTCCTTCCTTTGCATCGAGGGGATTGATGTAGACG
The DNA here is from genome assembly GCA_025389075.1 of Sclerotinia minor. NCBI lineage: Eukaryota > Fungi > Ascomycota > Leotiomycetes > Helotiales > Sclerotiniaceae > Sclerotinia > Sclerotinia minor. The sequence goes on from QRFH01000007.1 coordinate 179,453, forward strand.
CCATCAATTCCAGCTTTGCGTTTCTGATCGTCTTCTTCCCTTAATAATTCTTCGTAGGATGTATAGATTGGTTCACGATGCCTTCGAAGAGATCTGGATTTCGATGAAGGAGAATCCGCAGTTTTGCCAAATTTGACAGCCCCAGGCTCAGGCTCAGGTGATTCTGTTCGAGTGGGAGTAAAGAATTGTCGCGGCTTGGGTTGCCTTCGAGATGTACGAAGTCCGGACTCCGTTATGTGAAGCCCTGTGTCGGCTAAGTCTTCGGGACCTATCTCTGCCGGTGGTTCATTGACAGGTTGTCCTTTGTGTTTGATGGTTGGTCCCCTGGGACGTCCACGCTTTTTCTGCGGAGGTTTTGGAGTTTGGAATTGTTCCAGTTCTGCAAGGGATGAAAAGCCCATAGATGCCGGGTCTTTCGGAGAACTTGCCTCCACTGATATATTTCTAGGACTTGGTTGACGACCAGCCCCTTTTGGACGGCCACGTTTTCTTTGTCCTGGCACAGGTCCATGGCGAGTGGGTTCCGGCGTGAAATAGTCAATACCATCTTCGTCATTCTCAGTTGAGATAGTCTGTTGGGCGACTTTACGAGTTTTTTTAGGCAGTACGGAATTATCTGGATATCCAACTATGGGTATAGATTGACCAGTTGGTGACATCTGCACTTTTGCTGGATGTTTTGAAATTTCAGTGTCCATCTCATTGCGTTGTTGACCAATGGGAGTAACAGTTGTGTCTGAAGTCGAGCCAGACGAATTTGGATGTTGAACTTGAGAATTTTTCATAACAGTATGTGTTTGGCTTTGTGGTAAAGGATTAGTCTCAGGTATATGGGTACTCTCGATAGGGGAATGCCTAGTATTCTCGACGTCCTTAGCTGCATTGTTTGTTTGCGGTTGATTTGCAAGATTAGGAGTGTGAAACCAATCAGCCTCAGCGCGTGCTGCATTCAAAAGACTTTGTAACCTCCTTTGTGAACCTTGGGTACCCCGTGGGTCGTCCGCAATCTTATAAGACTTCTTATTGCCAGGCCTTTGCTCAGAAGATGGAACTGCTTTTGTAAATGAACCATTGCCAACTGGGATAAATTGCCCTTTTGGCTCCGGTGATGGCTGGACCGGAGTCGCTCCGTCTGTAATGACTTTTCTGGATGAACGAATCGTGGTGTCAGATTGCGCAGTCTCATCGCTTTCATCCACTAGCATCTTTTTGGACTCCTGCTGGCTGGTTCTCTCCATGGTGGCTTCAACCATTTCAATATCAACTGATTCTATTTGAATCACAACCTTCCTAACTCCATACCCCAAAGCTAGAGTATCGCCCCACTCCAAACTCTTCATCACACCAACCTCTTCCTCGGAGCCCTCTATCCTCACATCATCTCGCTTCAAAAAGGTTTGCCAGACCTCATCTTTGACCTGCTCATTTGCAGCAACTTCTTCCCTGAAACTTTGATCAAATTTCTCGGAAAGGTCTTGTATAGCAATCCCTTAAATTAATGAATCAGCAGAGCTCTCCCACCTCAAGTTTCTTTCCCCTATGATGGAAGGGTGCAGCTGATTTTATTGGTCGATCGCACGTGATGGTTAGAACATCCATGCGATTCACAGCAACTCCCCAAAAAAGCCCCGCTCTCTCAAATGCGACTTCAGACCACTAAGCCATCATGACATTTTGCTAAAACAAATCTGCTCTTCGTGGAGACAGTGTATATCGATGACCCCGGTCGTCAAATATCCAATAGAAAGAATTCTCAAACTGACTTTTGACGAGGCTGAAAGTTTTTGAATATAAAATTTGACTCACCAGACTCTCCAAAGCTCTTCACGAATTGATAGAGCCAATCCATTATTTCCTCTTTTCCTTTTGCCATTGCGAAATATTATCGATTATCATAGTTTTTTGTATTCAAACTCAATCGACAGAAGTAATGAAAATTTATAAAATATCAAGGCTGCAAATGTTGCGGTCGTTATTGTACTGTTGAATGTTTTTTTTCTTTTTCGTGCATCTGAATTGAAGGTCTTGAATTTTTAAGCGGGTAATGCGGGGTTTTTGGGAGCCTGAAGGCTGATGCATGATTACTCTAAATATGATTGGACAAAAGGTGTCTGACAAGGCTGAGACCTCGGCGGTAAAAGTAGCTCGTTAACAAGGCTGACGGAAAATATTATTCAGTACAGCTGATGAATGCATTGGTATCACTCATTGACTATAAAATATTGATAAGGTAACTCGTAAAGGTTGCATATCTTTGTATTATCTATAAAATCAGGCCAAGATGTCTCATCTTGATATATTACTGTGACTTGATTTTGTCCTTATGATCCTTCATCATTTGTCTATATGATTCAACAATGTTCTTCCTCTCTTCACCCAATTCTTCTCTTCTCCTCAAACTTCCAGCTGCTTTGGGTACATCTGACACCTCCACCTTCGCTCCATGAAGTTCCTTGAACTTAGCCTTAGGAATCTTAGTGAATGTCGGCGGAGCTTGTACCACATCATTCAAACCCGCCTTCACTTCACCTCTATTCTTCGCAATTATTGCCCAAGGGTCATCATTCCCATCATCTATTTCTCCCACCAGCTTCTTCTTTTTCTTCTTATTCTTCCCCGTTTTTCCAGCTGCATTAATTTCCGATTTCCATTGCATTTGTCCTTCTCCATCCATCTCCATGTCATCTTCTTCCCGCAACTCTGCTTCTTCTTGTCGTTTCTCCTGTATCTTCTTCTCTTCTTCCCTCCATTCATCATACATGCGATGCATCTTCTTCTCCGTCTTTGTACGTCCTTGTTTGAGACCTAACGGATCTTTACCACCTTTTGCACTCTTGTGAATTAATCCTCCAACTGGTAATGCTGCATCAACTCTTGCTGAAAACTCCCACATCTTCTCTCCTGGTCTAATCTTCGGAATCTCCATTTCTGGTTCCTTCTCTGGTGTTGGCACGTCTTTCCTCTGCGGATCACCATCGCTATTCTTCGATTTCTTGGCCTTTGGTCTTTTCAATCCATCGTCCAATCCTTTTGGTAATTTCTGTCCGGACTTAAAGGCCATAAGTCTTGCAAATGCTTTAGGCGTATCATCATCTGCATTTGTATTTCTCTTCCTCTTCTTATTTTTGCGTGTGGAATCTGTTTCAGTGGTAAAGATTCCATTGGCATTGCTAGACTTGGAAACAGGTAAAGGTTTTGCGATTGTGGTGGGTGGTAAGTTAATACTGTTGGGACATTGTGTCAGTGATAGGATGTGATGGTTTGGCATGGGAGATCATACGTAGATTTGTCCTCCCCACCTTTGCGGGTATGTTTATGAGGCATTTTTGGTAGTGAATGGGTAATGGTTTAATATTCTTGCCGTTGTCTGAAACTTCATATATTTTTTGCTTTGGCGCAAAGATAGATGGGCATTAAGTTTTTCTGCTGCATGTTTTAGGCGGTGAGATACTTTGAGCTTAGCGGCGTTGATTTCGCACAATGTACGTAATACTCCGTATCCGTCCCGTACTCCGCACTCTAGACCATCAAGGCTCCGCTCCGCACAACCCAATCCATAAACACCAAATATGGATACAAATCAACGACAAATGAAAAATTAGCTACATATCTAATACCTACGTTCATTGATTCTAATTCATCATAATTATGTGATGATATATCTTCCCGGGCATTGTATTGTCATATAATTATTATGGGAAATCATAAGTAAAGTGTCTTGTTTCTGACTTTTGTTCGATGGAGGATCTCAAAGCATTTCTTGACAGTGGCTTATAGCACGTGCTTGATGCATGCGGCACAGTTTGTTTAGTTCCTCAATTGTGCCTGCAGGTCTAGATTCTTTCGATGGGGTGAGGATAGATGGATTGACATATAGGATGAAGACATTGTAAGGTGTGCTTAGTTTATAGGGAAATGCTAGGATAAATGACTGAAAATAGAATCATATTCTCGCTCCTCTGTGGGAACTGGTGGAAGCATGTGTTGAGATGCAGATGAAAAGGTGCAGACTATCAAAAGAAGGATGTGACTGGTGACTGATGACTTATCCCAAAAGTGTTTTCTAGACTCATTTTGATTCCAGTCAATTGCAAGTCAGAATGGAAGCCAAAAAGTGCCGCCAACATGTATATTACATACTCAAACCTAGATACTCGTATTTCCATTTCTATTCTCCACTTGTAAGCCATTATCTGAGGCGTTTGACTTTCCTTCATTTCTCTTCCTTTCCCTTCCTCCTCCTCTCCTCCTTCATCCTTTCTTCCCTTGCACCGGATCGTGAAACCTCAGCTACATACCTAGTAGCTCGTATAGCCACCAGAAACCTTTCCAATCGAACGACTAATTCAATTCTCACCAAATCCCCACGCCTCAAATCCTACCTGTGTTAGCACCCATAGTAACACAACTAAGTCCTCCGGGCCTAGAACTGTACCCCCGGTCAACTCTAGCTACGCTTTGAGAATGACAATAATTGCAGAGAAGTACCGGTAGACAACTTGTTCCCTTTTCATCGACCCCATCCTGTTTGATCCATCAGACAGATTCTCTGCAGCAAACGCACGGAACTTGGGTCTGTGACTCTGGTCCCTTGGGCTGGCGCACTTTTGAACCAACACCAAACCGCGAGACCCCGTCGCATGTCTTTAATACCTCATAATAATACGGAGTAGAAGAGTAAAATCTCATCCAAGCAACTAACTTGCTCACGACGCACAACTCATTACTCACTCCTCACTACTCAGACTCAAACATACCTGTTTCACTGTGGATTCAAAAAAAAGAAAAGGACTTTATTTTTTACCGATAACCTTTATCATATAAATTTCTATTATCGAATCCAAACTGTTCAATTATAAACCTTGTACTTCCCCAGCTGGAGAAAAAGGATTGGCAGACCCTGCCAAGAGTCTTGGTTCCTCAACTCCATTCGATGAGAAACATCAATACGCCGTAAACATGTCCCACTTACCATCAATTCGTCATGACACCGGAGCTACTGGAAGATATGATGAAATAACCCAAACGTTAAATGGTTCCCCGCGAGACTTCCACGATGACGATATCCAAGCCTCAATTCATTCATCTAGTTCATCAATTCAATTCAATTCCACCATGGAGAAGCCAAGGAGGCCAGCAGATTCATTGGAATATTCCGATACGCCTACTCTACGAGATGAGTTTGTGTCGAGACCAAGAAACTCTGGTCGGCTGAGTCATTGGTGGAATAAAATGTCTTTAAAGAGTAGGAGGGAACAATCATTCGATGAGATTGACGTGTTTGAGGATATCGACACAGATGTTGGCGATGGATTATTAACAGGTTTACATAAACAAGCTAAAAGTCAACGGAGAAAGAACGGAATATTCAATTATTTTGTCTTTGGAGGTATAAGTGGTTTCAGTATATTGTGAGTTCTGCAAATACCGTTTATAATTGAACTCGATACTAATTTGTCTTAGGTCAATTCTTCTTTTCACAAACCTTCTCCTTGGAGCTGCTACATTACTTTGGAGTCACGATATCGATGATGTTTTGAAGAATTGGGGAAAGCCTGGAACGGGAACTGAGGGTTTGGCATGGTATCCGACCGATTTCACACGAGATATACGTCCTGTTCCATGTCATTCGCACAATGATTATTGGAGACGAGTACCATTATTCGATGCATTACGAGCTGGATGCACGGGAGTCGAGGCAGACGTGTGGCTTTTTGATAATGATTTATATGTTGGACACAATACTGCTTCCTTACAACGAAATCGAACCTTTCAATCCCTTTACGTCAATCCTCTAGTCGATATCCTCGAACGACAAAATCCAACGACTGATTTTTATAATGGGACAAATCATGGAGTTTTTGATTCAGATGATGGAAAATCTCTTACTCTGTTGGTAGATGTAAAGACCGATGGTGCAGAAACATGGCAATGGGTTCTGGAACAACTCGAACCATTGAGAAAACGCGGATGGCTCACATATGTCGAGAATGATACCCTACATACACGACCCGTTACAGTTGTCGGGACAGGAAATACACCATTTGATGTCCTTACCCAAAATTTGACCTATCGCGACACCTTTTTCGATGCACCACTCGATACAATGTGGGAACCAGGACATACTACCGAAGAAACGAAAGATTGGCCTGAATCCGATGGCGATGCACCAGATGAAGAATTAGATGAAGATGAAGAAAGTGCAGAAGATCTTGTACCTGGAACCTCCACTTCAATTCCTCATCAGGAAGCAAATAAAGGACAAGGAATGTCAGGAGTATCATCCGATACCGAGTTTAACTCATTAAACTCATACTACGCATCTGTTTCCTTCAATCAAGCGGTAGGTAAAATATGGAGAGGAAAATTAAATCATAGACAAATGAAGATTATTCGTGGACAAATTAGAGGCGCGCATAAAAGAGGTCTTAAAGCTAGATATTGGGATTTACCCAGTTGGCCTATTGGATTAAGAAATCATGTTTGGGATGTTCTTGTTAAAGAAGGAGTGGATTATTTAAATGTAGATGATTTGCGAGCGGCGGCAAAACAGGTTTGGTAGAGAGGATTGTGAAAGTGGGTTTTGTTTAAGAAAGAGCAGGGAGTTTTGAGAAGGGCCTAGAGTGGTGCAAGGCATCGGATGTTTCTGATGATGGTGGTGATGATGATGACGATGATGTTGGAATACCAGCATTGAGACAAGACAAAGAGTGCTTATGAATTTGTTTTGCTGGTGTGTATAGGCGTTTTTCTTTATCGGTATTGGTACTGACTGGTATTGGTATTGGTATTGGTGTTAGCTGTTGGCATTTGGTATACCTTGGGAGCGAATTGCATAGGCATATATATGATCCGTACGCAAGTAAATAAATAAATCAATTAGAGTAGAAAGAAATAGAACTTTTTTTATACTTTATGGATGGTTCGTAGTAGGGTCTTTTCTTGGGGGGAGGGATTGATTTTCATTTGTTGTGTGCTGGTAACCAGGTAATATTGGAGGTAGGAGGGTAGGATGGGGCGGGATGTAGGATAGGACTTAGGGAAGTGAGATAGTGGCTTCTCGAGCTCATTGCTGACTGGAAATGAGTATTGGATTATAAATAATGCCAATAGTAATGGTAGTGGTAGTGGTAATGTTGATACACATGACGCCATATCATCACCATCACCACTAATATCATCTCTTCATCGGGTTGGTGCTCTCTGCCTCTTTTATGGGGATTAATATTGAGACTTAAGATTACGATTTAAGATTGAGATTATTTCAGCAGCTAATTAAGAGAAAGATACTAGTTTTGAGTTGGAAAGAGGAAGTAGGGAAATATTTTTGAATCTCAGAACTGGATTTATATAGATATAGGTATATATGGTTGCTTTTGGGTGTTTACTAGGGATTGTTCCTAGACGGGTTGGGGTATGATAATAGGGGGAGGAGGGGGGGAATGGGATAAGAGGAATGAGGTATACGTATAGGGTGTGGGAGTTGGAAATTGGGAGGCAGATTTTAGGATGGGGGAGTGCATACGTGGTATGGAGATGAGGGATGGATAGGTGAGGTTCTGTATGTTGATGTTTTTGAGGGGTGCGGTTTGGGTATGTGGGAGGAATGGTTTACATAGAATGAAAGAAAGAAATATTTCGTTTAGTAGCGAGCTGAGTTGGATTCAACGGAGAAGAAGGACATGGTAGTTGCTATCTAATTTGGATGAATGGTTGTGTAAGCTTGCTGGGAAGTTTGCTAGTGAGTGAGTAGGTGAGTAGATGAGTAGGTGAGTAGGTGAGTAGGTGAGTAGGTGAGTAGGTGAGTAGGTGAGTAGGTGAGTAAGTAATTAAGTGAAGACAGGAAATCGATAAACTAGAATATTTCCTCTTCAAACACAGAATGCAGAATCCTAGCAGAAAAGAAAGAACACTGGATCATCTACTTGTGCGTTAATTAAGAGTTTATACCACGAAAGTATAAGTCTTTTCGAGAGTCGAGATAATTAGGGGCGATGTCTGGCTAGAAACAGCTATCATTACACCAACTAACTCATCGATTCCCCTGTATTCCCATCAGGAACAGGAAAAAACTCGTAGGGAAAAGTATGACATGTACGTACTAGATAGGTAAGAAGGTATATTCATGTTCATATGCAACGCAAAAGATCTGTACGACCAAACATCCAGCATGATCGGAGGAATCATGGGAAGAAAGACCAACTTCTAAGATCTTACCCAACCTGTTTCTATTTCGAAAATAGTTAAATCTTATTTTATATAGAAAGATTATAATGAATAGATATCCCCTGTAAAGATATTTTAATCTTATAATTATAAGATTGAAAGGATAATTCCTGTAAGGTTTTGTTCCTTGATCTTATAGGTTTTTGTAAAAAAGAAAGAAATCAAACAAATCGAAAAATGGAATAGGATTTATTGTCTCTCTTTTGAGTATTCGGGGGTTATCTATATATCTTCTGATATAGCTGTAGGCCAGTGAGTGCCCTGTCTTGAACATCATCTCTTTTCTTGCTATTCTGTATATTTTCTACTTGTATTATTTGTGGATTGGTGTGTGGCTATTTATGTAGTATAAGCCAGTACCATATTTGTTCTGTTTTCCCAGCCACCTTTCCTATAGTCGTGCTCTGTATCATATAATATAGATCTAACCTAGTGGTAGAGTTTCACGATCATCGACTCAAAGGGAGCGGCCGTTCTCATGATATATATTGCAGCGCAATAACACAACAAGAGTGTCTCTTTGAGAGATCAACCTTGTAAGATTTACTCTGAGATGAACCTTAGTATAATTAGTATACTGTTCCTAAGCAAATCTATCTTAAATTGTGAATTCTGCAGAAAGTCCTCTACGTCGTAACTTTTCTCCTGTAAGATGAGGTAAAATTATCTCTCTTATACTATCTCTAACTCCAGTTAACCTTATCCACTCACGGGTAAAATCGAGATGATCTTCTGTGATCTTATATATACCTTATACATAATTATATTCTATATATTCCTTATCACCTTTCTCTATCACTAATTGTAATATCCCTGGAGAAATCGCCATCTGTTGACCTCCTGGGATCTTGGCAGCATATGCATATATATTGCATGATGCAAGGAGCAAACAAAACTCAACTTTTAATTCATTCTTTCCTTTTTGGTATACTGTTTGTTTGCTTTCAATATTTTGATTTCAAAGCACTTTAATTCCGAGGGCCGAATACCTAAGCCTATTCCTTCATTTTTTGAATATATACTCGCAGCTTAACTGCTTAGCTAGATAATCAATCAATTCAATCTGATGCTCTTTCTGGTCTCAATAAACCCAATACCATCTCAATAACTTTCTCTCTAACAAATCTTCCTAGAAGCTTTTCTAGATTAATTAACCAATTTTTGTATGGGTTTTGCTGTGATGGTTGTTGTATTTTATTGTCGATATTGTGTGGATCGAAAGAACTTTCAAAGTATCTTTGAATAACATGAAGGAATTCTTATTATAAACATTCCTTGGCAAGATTACTTTACCAGTTGCAAAGTAAATACAGGATTTGCATAGTATTTTGAAATATATACATCTTTATGGATTGGGATTAAACACATTGAATGCCTAATTACTAGATACCTCTCCTCCTTCCCCCATAGAGCGAAGCGAAGAAGCCTCCACGGCAGTGGCCCAGCGGAGCGTCATTGATATCAACATTAACTAAATGCCAAGTACATAGCAGCACATAAATCACAGTCACGTATTATAATTGGGAACGAATTATTGCTTGTGAAACCAAAAATTTATTGTATTGGCACAATCATGATGGCACAATAATGATACAAAATCTAGCACGCCAACTTAGACTAAGATATCGTCAACTTCAGGAGGATGATTTATGTTGATCCTCCAACGCCATACTCCAATGTCCATCCAAGGACTTTTCACCCGTTACACCACCATCCATCATAAAAGATTTCCCATGTACGCGCACCTTACTAAACTCTCTTAATCCAAACAAGTCCTCATCAAAAGACTGCCCGAAATCCATTACCGCGTCCGGTTCTGAAATTTTCGACGTCTGTGCCTGTTCCTTCATTATAACTTTGATAGCCCAAGACAACGTCATTAAAGATTCCAAACTTAAAGACTTACCACCATTTCGAAGATCACAGACAACAGCGCCGTTCATACAATCGCCAGCTATTTGTTGATTAGACGATAACCGCATTGCCGCCAACGTCGCATCCAGAAGAGGACGCGCCATGTTGGGACTGCAGGCTAAAAGTCTTCTCAACAAATGAATCCGAAGAGTGAACTTCGGGCGCAGATTGTGTGACCTCGTCTTGGTGAATGAAATCATCGAAGAAGAAATCGTTAGCGGCGCCGATGTTGTCGCCAGCCAGATTATCAAAGTTATTACTGAAGGCGTCGGCAATAGGACCGACCCTTTCGTTAAAGAAAGTTTGATCTGCTCCAAGGGAATCAGGATATTCGAGATGGCCACCAAACCCATCATTTGAATCCAGAGAATATTGGCCAAAACTTGAGTGATTAGGAAGTTCTGAGCTGAACTCATCCAAGGCCGTTGTACTTTCGGTTGACACTGCAGGTCGCACAACATCGCGGCAGGATGTTGTGTCATACCGAAAGAACTGGCGCCGAATGAGTCATCATCAGTTGATTCCATGGGTGGAGGTGAAACGGACGCTAAATCAACAGTACCCATTGCTGATCGCATGGTATTGTGAGTATCGCTAATTGGTGTCATCAATGGCTGGATTGAGGAATCTTCCGATTCAAATAATCCTTTTGTGAGAGCGATTGGAGATTTTGCGTGGAAAGTTTCCGAATGATTTGGGGTGGAATTAACGGATGGGGAGGCGAAGGTTGATGTAATGTTCTCACCAGTCATACCAGTGAATTGTTCGAGCTTTCGACGAACTGCTTCATATTTAGATGCCATATTCGCCAATTGTAATTCTAGATCACGGTTTCTACGTTCGATTTGTTGTTTTTGTGCTTCGAGAGCTTCGACTTCTTGTCTCTTTCTCTCTCTTGATGTTTGAGCAGCGCGACGATTTCTCAGGACTCTTTCGACTCGACGCTGTTCCTTCTCATCTTCTGTTTTTGCTCGTTTTCTATGCGAATGATTAGTCTCATGTTTGAAGTGGCAGGTTTGTACTAATTACCTTGGAGGTAGATTGGTCTTGGGTTCAGGTAGTTGCTGACCCCAAGACTTTCTCTTCTTTACCGGTTTCTTTTCTGGTGCCGGCGTACCAGCTGAGCTTCCGCCCATATCATCCCCAAACATGCTATCATCATCGAAAGATTGCGGAGTCAAGGCTTGTATTGACTCTGCATTTTGATGTGGGTGAAATAATGAAGTGTATTGTTGACCAGGAGTTGAGGTAAATGACTCGGCGACAGACTCTGCTGGGGATTGCTCAAACTTCAAATTTGGGGTCGACATCTTGTATGGGATGTGTGGAATGTCGGGTAGTCTTGACGATCTCAGCTTTGACCTCGACCTTGACCTCGACCTCGACCTCGACCTCGAGTTGAACTAATTTGATTAGATTTTGATGTGATGTGATGTGATGTGATGTGATGTAATGTAATGTAATGTAATGTAATGTAATGTAATGTAGCTGTATTCTCCGATTTCTCCAATATATCTCAAGTGGATCTAGAGGAAGGAGAAAGAGAAAGCTACACCTCAAGGTATGTGCAGGATATAACAATTATTGTAAAAATAAGTAGAATAATGTGGATGGCCCACAAGAAAATGAATGAATGAGTCAAAAAACGATAATGACGAGGATCGAGGATGGGAGGGATGATGCCTTGAGTGTGTGTGGTTGCCTTGGGAGGTGCCTGATGCCTGAAAGCCGAGATGGCTTAACTCAATTAACGAATAGAATTAAGAGGATAAAGAAGGAAAAAGAAAGGAACAAGGATGTAAGAAGTAAAAAGAAGAGGGAAGATGATTGAGGAATTGAAACTTGTGTGAGGGAAATGGGTAGAGTGGGAAATAATGTCGAGGTGGGAGATCTGTCCTCTTTATCATTTGAACACGGTGTTCGGTTAAGGGGCATATCACAAACGGGCGAATGCACAGGAACCAATCAATGATTCATCATCTTTGACATGAAAAGGGATGTTCTCAATAAGATCATGGCTCGATCAAAGAACCTACTCCAAAGGGTTTAGCGTCAAACTTCCAATGTCACTAAGTTCACGCCATATGAATCAATTATTTATTAGCTCCATACGAGTAACTTTATTTTTATTTTGGATGGATGGATGGATACCTTCCCCTCTTTTTACTTTTGGTGGGTTTTCCAGACTTTGAAGTTCCAGAATATCATCCATATGCATTTGAGTACTGCAGTCTGCAGCAGTACAGACAGACTGACTGCACAGTCAGTAACACGTCTGGGGCAAAGTTTAAAGTTGCAAAGTGCAAGAGTGGGAGCTAGCTAGTCTTTTTGGTGCTGTACAAAAGTGCGCACTTCGTTCGTACTGACTGACTAAGTCTCTACTCCATACAGTAGCACAAACCCAAGTTATTCTTACTAAACACAGCCTCTATTTCAAATTCCGTTAATCCCAGGTCTGAACTCATTCATAGCTTTGAAAGCTTTGAAGGCTGATGAATGAATGGTTGGTTGGTTGGTTGGTTGGTAAGAATCCCATGCCAGTGTGTCCCGCCCCCATATCAACCAGCATACGTGAGAATGGAGAGAAGAATTTATGTGCAGTGTTCTTGGGAATTATGGCAATATGTAATAATTACAAAGAAGCTGAAAGAAGGATTTACTCGGGCATTCATGTTATCCTAAAATTAGATGATGACCCAACAATAAATATCACACGATTGCGCCTCTAAGAATTAAGAAAAGGCTTATAAGACGGACGGGAGATTTACCTAAATTTGATTTAAATACTGAATGGCTACCTAGATGAGTACCTGGATGGTACAGAAACTGTAGATACCACTCACCTATCTACACGGTAATACTCACTGACAACTTCATTATCAATCAATCTTCTCACTTGAATCTATTACGAGCAATTAACTTGTCACCATGGTGAAGCTCAAGTGGAGCCTCTCCGTATACTGGGTTGGAATTGGGTATCTACTACCTACGGTGACTAGGGAATGATCTGATAAGTACGGAGGCTACTACTATCGTACGGAGTATTAAATTTACAGTACGAAATATGTATACGCCAAAATAAATCTCATTCGTGAGAGGGACCGAACCCCTTTATTTGAACCTACACACTTACACACGGAGATGTCCCGACTCCCATAGATTGTACCGACCAGCCAGCCAGCCAGCCATCTCAGATTTACTAAAATTCCCGAACGTTCCAAGTGTTCCAAGCCAAGTGTTCCAATTTCCAAAACCTTCCTCAATAAACTTTGAACTTTTAACTTTTAACCACAAAAAAGATGAACTTAGGACGTTAGAGAGATACCATTAGGAGTACCGATCATTGACCAAAACATCTTGTCTTTCATGATTTCAAAGAACCTATCAAAGATAAACTTTTGAATCTGTAACCTTACAAAGGTACATACAGTGTACAGTCAGTAGAACCCAAGCCCCAACCGCCGCGTGGATTTCGGGGTGGAACTCTTTGTTACCTATGTACGGTGTTGAAAGATTGATCCATATGTATTAAGTTCCACGTCCTTCACACCGAGGTTTTAAAGAAGATATGTACTAGGTTTAAGCTGGTGGGTGCTGGGCTTTGAACTTTGAAGCTCTGGCTCTCTCCCAAAGATAAAAGGGCTTCCCTTGAAGGAATCAAAAGATTGATTCGTAAAACTTTTCTACCCGGTTGCCCCTCCTTTGCCGATCAGGGGTTGCGAATTCTGATAATGTAAGAGACTTGACTGATGAGGGGAGACCTGGTGGACGTGCGAGGGTATCAATGCGAAACGTATAAACTCCATAGAAATGGAATTGTTCGAGAACGAACCACCGAACTTTTGGATTTTATTTCTCGATATCTTCGGTACCGGTAGGTAGTTGTTAAATGAATCTTATAAGATACCGAGAGGAATTACTTTGGTGAGGGTATTCTTTGGGGTAATTGAAAGTTAATATATCGTATTTCCCTCAAGGTAGTATTATAATTATAATTATTATTATGATTATTTGGTCGATATACGTATAATTTCTCTTATCTTGGCTTTGCACTAATAACAACAAGTAGGTACGGTAGTCAGCATTTCTACGCCATCTCAGCAGTGAGCACATATTCGTACCTTTACGCCATTGGCTAATTATAAAACACCTTAAATACATACCTACTACCTACATTTATTACTCCCTGCTTCCCTCCCTCTCAAAATTACATTCCTTCATCCTTCCATTCCATCTTCCTCACATAAGAAATACGACATGATTGTGTCCCCATTACCAGAATTCTCACTAGATATCGATTTATGATGGTGTCGGTGTCGGTGTCGGTGCTACCAAGCCATCAATCATACAGTATTATCAATTATCCGCCCGGGCTTCCTCCTTTCACCCATCTCGAATCTCATCCATCTGTACGGAGTAAAAAGATCATCATAAGATTACATTTATTAACAAAGAACGAATTATATCCAAAATACCCGACATCCCATCCATTCCAATCCAATCCAATCCAATAATGCCAAACCAACTCCGAAATAAAAACACTCACACTACCCCAACTCTTCCAAAAGACCGTTCCACCCAGACCACTCAGCGCAACCCCCCAAACCATTCATTATCCACCAAACCTCGTGATATTCATGACATGGCATATTTTTCCTCCGGCCCTTCTCCCCTTCTCCCCATCTTCAGCGGCGGCAGCGGCACACGACTTAGCTATTCCGTCTATCAAAGTTCATACACTTCATTATGCAGAAAGGCGGAGGGGAAGAAGTAGCTGATGATCCCTTCTTCATCTTCCGCCTTCTTATTATTATCTGAGAGGCTGGATTGAATTTTTTTTTTCTTCATGCTTGCTTTGAACGCGGCACGAACTCCGCGAGTGGCAAAAGATATTCGATATTCGATGCAATGATTATCATTCATCATGATTCATCCCTCCCTCCGACCCTCCCTCACACGAATAATTCCTCGGATGAGTATCCTGAAAAAGAAGTTGTGGGATTTTTTATATATACTGTATTCTTGTGCGCCGTGCGGTGTGTACTGCGTATTTGTCCTTGCATGGAAGTTGCATAGAGTTAATTAATGTATACTCTTACTCTTCTCTTTCATTCCATTCCATTCCCATTCCTCTCCCTTCCTAGCTATCTACAATCAGTTCCAGAGTAGTATTACAGTGGCGTGTGTGGCACATTTACATACGGTGATGTTACATTGAAAATCAATCTTTAGATCCTCCGGACTACGTACAGTCAGATGAACCTAATAAGAAGAGTATTTTCCTGATTCACCAATTGTACTCTGTGAGATCTTAGTATGGTTACAAACCGATTCGAAATATCTAACGTTCAAGCTTCTAAGCCATCCATGATCGGACCTCCAGATCAAAACAAGAGAATCGAAATCTAGATTCTCAAGAAACTAGTAGCGCTCCCTCCTGCAAAAACACGGCATGCAATATCTCCAACATCTAACATCTAACCCACAATCCACAAATCCAAATCCAAATCCAAAAAAAGGCACACATCTTCTTCGCCATCATTCAGAATCACACAACCATAGACTTTATATCCGTACCTACCTTTATGTATATTCTTGTAATCCTCTTCTCCGTATTTCATCTATGATCTCACCTACTCGTACACCATGCACTATATAAAAGTAGAAGGAAAAAAGAAAAGAAAAAAAAGAAAATAAAACAAACTTTCACCCATACCTACCTCTCTACATACCTATTCAGTAAAGATTATCCCTTCAGTGCGCAAAACGCAAAGACGCAAGACAAGACATGCAACAGCATGAAATCTGGATCAAGGATCAGCTTTGGATAATCGATTGCGTAAGGCGAGATGAGGTATGATGATATGATATGGTATGGTATGGTATGCTAGGTATGGTATGATGATATGATGATATGATGGGTGAAACATTTTGAAACATTTGGGAACGGTTGGGAATATTTGGGAATATTTGGGGAGGATATGTATGTGTAATGTGGCACGGAGGATGAGTTTGAACTTTGAACTTTGAATTTTGGGGCGAGAAAATTACCTGTTTGCTATTTTTGAGTTCTTTTTTTTTTTTTTTTTTGGAATTTTGGAATTTTGGAATTTTGAATTTTGAATTTGATACATATTTCATTTTTGAGGTAGGTAGGCAGGTAGGTAAAGCTTAGAAGGTAAAAATCTACTTACTTACCTACCTACCTACCTACCTACCTATCCAAATGTCCCTTTCCCAAGTTTCCTTCCTTCTCCTATCCTGTCCCATCCTATCCCATCAATCCCATCCAATCCCGTCAGATCCTCATAATACGAAACATTCCACCCATCCCCATCCATCCACCCACCACATACCAAGGAACGAAGTGGCACTTGTGGGAGTGGGAGTGGGAATTACTCCACTCCAAACGCAATGCAAGTCTCCACCTCCCGAATTCCCCCCTTTCAAGTTTCATCAAAAGAATTTCAGACTCGTCTTCCACCATTCTTAATTTCTTATACTCCGAACAATACGTACCTCACCCGCTTACTAGGTAGTAGGCAATAACTATTTCATGCTAGGTTGACCCTGATGTTATAACTTGTAAAATTTAAATCCCATCATACTACGGAATCTACGGAATATATTATATATATATATAGCACGGCTTTTGAGTACGTAGAAAAATTACCTTATACCGCCCGGCAATAGGCTTCACCGCTTGGGATTTTATGTACATACGACGTACTAAGATACTATACGGAGTAGCTATGATGTTGTAGTCACTAGTTTATATGTACCTAGGTCCTAGACTCCTGGGTAGTGTGTGGTACGTATAGGTTGACTCCACTTTATTGCCCCTCTGCCCCTCTCTGAGCCCCTCCAGTCCGTCGTCGTCCAGTTGATGCTGGGAGTCTAGGTAAGGTTAGGTATCTAGAATTAGGGGTATGTATGCTATGTACTTGGGAACGGCTTAATAAGTTCCAAGGTATTCTTGAGTTCTTTGATAGAGAAATCTACGGCTTTAACTATCTAGACGATACTCACCGCATTTTATGCATATCACGCCTCTACAGTCTATCCATTGTCCAATGTCCAACAATATAATCTTTACAAAATCGACCTCGACATACATACACACATACATACATACATACGTACCAAGACCCCACAAACGCCACCATCATGTATCTTAGATACTCTATGTATCGTATGCAATTCCTCAACTCGCGACTTGAAACTCGAGTAATGACACATGCGAGACAAAGACATTAATGCATGCGCTCCACACTTTCTAGGCCCTAGGGAGAACGCAATGGGGGGTTCGTGGTACCACGTCAATGGTTTAGACGCGGGTACGTATGTACTGTGTATGTACTGTATGACTTGTCAATTGAGCTGTTTGGTAGCTGCTTGTACATATGTACTATGTATGTATGTATGTACATATGTATGTGTGTAGTCGTGATGCATATTTGGATTTATATGGTGATTCTATGATTTTTATCATGCGCCGTACGAGTAAGTATGTGTGGGTTAGGGTAGGTTTTTGTATGGATCGAGTCTAGTACGATTAACTTTAAGCCTTATTCAACCAATTATTTCGGGATTTTGAGGAACGGGGGGTAAGTTAATATTTATGTTGGGGAGTTTGATCGTATGGTGTATTGTATAGAGTAGGGAGATACTGGTAATGGGGTGCAGTGGATGTGATGGTATTGGTAACCTTAATTAGGTATATATATATATATATATAATAAATTCGGGATTGATTTGGATGATTGGACCCCGGAAGTTGGTATGAATACTAGGTATGTTGTCGGTGTATATAAGCATGTAAGCTACCTAACAAGTCAATATTTGAAAATACTGCAAACAGTGTTTACCACTACTCTGCATCATACATAGAGTACCTACACACTGTTTTTCTTATAAAGCGGTCATTTCCTATCATGAATTTCTAAATGTTTATAGTCTAGAATTTCCTTTTAAGTAGGCTTTACGGAGTAGAACGAGTGTTCTGTCTGGATTAAATTAATCTATCGATTTGAATGAGAAAGATCACGACTTTTTCCTACGTATTCTTACATGTACATGGTCAGTAGGTAATCATAAACACTACTCGCGTTCTGCTTTATACTTTATGCCTATAGATTTCCTATACGTACGTATAAGAGATACTTTTGATGAGTATTAGTTTCTAGATGATAGTCCTACCGTAGTGGTATGGTATGGTATCATTAGGAATAGGACCATACAGAGTACGTACTGCAGTACTAATAATAAAAACTCTCAAGTAATCTGCCTCGTACGAAGTTACTGCCTATTTTTTTCTTGTATTCTTTTCTAGGGGAGATTTAATGGGAATCATTTTAGCGTTGATAAGGAGTATATACTCGAGTATACCTGATATTAGTTAGGGTTTCTTTCCCATCCTGTCCTGTCCTTTCCTGGCGATAAATAACTGGTGTATAATTATGTATATGATATATGATTCTGGGCTGCGGAGTAGGATTGGCTTTATTTATTGTACTCTGTTGTATTTGACATTGGGGGGTTTTTTATTCAGTCTCCTGGCGGTTATTAGAATTTTTGTTAGGTAATTACAGTGTAGAGTCTTCGATTCTAAAAGAGAGTTTTGATAATCTTACATTTGATCTGATTTGAATGTCGAGTTAGTAGCTGTGAGGGGTAGAAGAGGTAGAAGATGGGTTAGAGTAAGAGGGTGAGTGAGAGGAAAAGGATAGGATGAGGAATTCGTTTGACTATTTCAATGCTTTTGTATGGATACTGTATGTATATTGATTATCTCTATGATTATAATCCATCCATCAACTAGTTTGAGCTTTCCTTTAAATCTGAAAACTAGATAGATCTTCGAGATGTGGGTATTGTTGCGCTAAAACTTGAACTGTGTCTCGAGATGTCCTGGGCAAAATTAATGTTGTAGTCCAGGATACAGGATACACCCCTCAATCATGATTGGTTATTTGTTAAGACAAAGGTAAAAAGCTTTATACCATGCCCAACTCTAAATGCATGTGTGCCTCCTCCGACCGTGAGGATCCTCGAGCGGCTTAGAGAGGTGAAGGAATGTCTAGTACTTTTAGAGTGATGTCGTTTCGGTCATGGATTTCATGAAATTTCGTTTAAATGTAGGGAAATATACTCGAGTGTCTTTTAGAATCAGCATTAGTAGTTTACTTGGATTCTGAAGTAATTAATTAGTGCTTTTATTTATACTACTAGATAGTTAATACATTTATTCTTCTACACAACTTTTCCGGTGTATTAGGAAGGGAAGGGAGTTAGTCTGTCACCTGATAGGGGAGTAGAATATTACAGAATAATACATGTCGTTTATTTGTGAGAGGTATCCGAGACGGTGATTTAAGTTTTGAGTTTTGAGGAGGGTGTGAACGGGTGGCAGAGGCGGGGAGGAGGGGAGGAGGAGGAGGGGAGGAGGGGAGGAGTGGAGGAGGGGGAGGAAAGGAGTTGGGTGGGGTTAGACCTGGGTATCGGTGTGAGGGGAGGCGGTGTTTGTTTGCTGTTTGGGTGGATAGTACAGTCGGGAGGTTAGGAAAATAGGAAGTTATTGTTGGGTGGAGTATGAGGTTCTATTTATTCTTTCGTAATACCGTTTTAGAGGCGCTGATATCAATACTAGTCAACAGAAGTTCGGCTATCCTATACGTGGTTAAAGTCGATGCAGTAGGTAAGATTATTTTCACGGTATCGCTAAACACATGCCCCCTTTTCACAACTACCAGGATGATTTTCCTCGTTACCTACAGCAATTCGGCGAGATGGAGTTGGGGAAAACTTTCATCCTCCTTCATCAATTAATGAGGAAGTTTATGGACAAGAGAGCGGGTGGTCTTGAGTAGTGATATACATACTACCCAGGTAGAGAATATGGCTGGAACCTAGAGTTGTAATTCTAGCTTAGTTTACGGGGAAAGGGGAAGACTGCAAAAGCGATCAAATAATATTATCGAGAAGAAAATCTGGAGAAATCCAAAATCCAAATCCAAATATTTCCATAGGAACATAGTGCTATGCAATGTTGACTTGATGATTGATACTATGATTGTATTTGAATCGAAAATGCAATGAAGTGTGGTTTAAAAATACCATATAAACTGCGCTAGGAAATGGAAATGATTGGAGATTTCTGGGTGTGCAGAAGAACATATCTTTCTTTCTAGGATATCGCTTGACTGTTGAATTCAATGATGTAAATTAGAATCACCTCGAGCAGAGACATAAATATTAAATTAGACTGTTTTTAAAATTCGGACTTTTCCATCTCAACCTTAGCCTATAGAGAGTTTTGTCGCGATAAGCCCGATAACAACCTATCACGCTAAAACATCAAGAAGTTATTGAGAAGCCATCCTTCTAAATCTCATATTTCTAAAAACCATCCACAAGAAAATATTAAAAGTTTATAATGGGTAAAGGTTCGTCGCGATACCACCATAACTCAAAAGCCAGAAGCATACTAACATATTTCTCCTACAGGCACAGATAAACTATACGTGAGCTTGAGCTTGTGAACCACCAACGTCAACTTTCCCTTGCTAATATATGACATCCAGATCACCCATTCTGAATGGTCTTCCACCGATGCATTCTCTGCCAGCAGTGGATCTAATGTTTCTTTAAAAGCCCCCAATGGCTCATTTAAACGTCTTCCCTTCAATTTTTGCGCCGCGAGTCTACAACCCTTCAAACATCCTGTCTGCACAGCCGAAGGCACAATATTCGACATAGAAGTGATCTCACAATGGCTCGAGAAGCATGGCACAAACCCTATCAATGGAGAACCTTTGAGTGCGAAAGATTTGATCAAATTGAACTTTGCGCGGAATGGCGATACTGATGCGCAAGAAAGAGGTTCCGGTGGTGCTGGAGGTGATGGTAAAGGGGAGATGGTAGATCCAGTTACTTTCAAGGTTTTTACGGATAATACGCATATTGTTGCTATACGGCATGGCAGTGAGGCCAATGTTTTTGCTTGGGAAACTGTGGAAAGATTGAATATTAAAGCGAAAATGTGGTTGGATCTAGTCGATGATCGGGAATTTGGGAGGTCAGATATCATTACATTACAAGATCCGCAGAATATCGAAAGTCGTGATTTAAGCAAGTTCAAATTTCTAAAGGAGGGAGAATCTGTGTTGAGTAGAGAACAGGAGGAAGAAAGATCTAAAGGTAGCGTTAATATTAACGCGCTGGGCAGAGTTGGAGATAAAGTTTTGAGGGCAAAAGAAGCTGTTGAGAAAGCGAGAAGAGAAAGAGAAGCTGGAGGAGATGTTAATCGCGCAAAATTGATGGTTAAACAAGGATCTACGACTTCAATGTCGAAATCTTCATTACTCCAAGAAAAGAAGACAGCATACAATGCAGCACAATATACAACCGGAAGAGCAGCCGCAAGTTTTACGAGTACAGGATTAACTCCAGAAACCAGTGGAGAGAGAGCAATTCTTACGGACGAAGAGTATATGTTAAAGCCAAAACGAGTCAAGATAAAGGGATACGCTAGGATCGAGACGAATCTAGGTTCATTGACAGTTGAATTACAGACCGAGACGGCACCTCGAGCAGTATGGAATTTCGTTCAACTAGCCAAAAAGGGTTATTATAATGGTGTTTCTTTCCATAGGAATATACGAAACTTTATGATTCAAGGAGGTGATCCGACCGGGTCCGGTAAAGGAGGTTCAAGTATCTGGGGAAAGAATTTCCAAGATGAATTCGACGGACCTTTAACTCACGATTCAAGAGGTGTGATGAGTATGGCCAACAAAGGCAAAAACACCAATTCAAGTCAATTCTTCATCACCTATAAAGAAGCCAAACATCTCGATCGCAAACATACCATCTTCGGCCGAGTAGTCGGTGGCATGGACGTCCTCAGCAAACTGGAAAAAGTAGAAGTAGACGAAAAAAGTCGACCGATAAACGACATCATTATGGAAAATGTCGTCGTCTTCGTCGATCCATTTGAAGAATTCCAAAAGCAGAAACAGGAGAATGATATTGTGGAGAAGGAAAAGGCGGAGATTATGAGGCAGGGTGGTACGGAAGATGATAAAACTACCTGGACGGGTAAACGTATTAGGGGGGATGGATCGGTGGTGCAAAATGAATCTGCTGGGGGCGTGGGGAAATATCTTAAAGCTGGTGCTGGTGCGAATGCGGGTGTGAGGAATGCCGGCAGTGTTGGCGTCGGGGAGATCGAAGAGGAAGAGATGTTACCTGTGAAGAAAAAGGTCAAGTCTAGTGGATTTGGAAATTTCGATGGATGGTAATTAGAGCGGATGCTTTATAGCGTGATTCCTGAGTTGTAATAATACCTCTTTCGTACGCGGATGGATTTCTGTCTGAGGGGAGAGATGAATGAATGAAGGGATGTTTTGGAGTCCTAGGTACTCTTACCCTAAGAGATTGGAGTAGGCGATGAAATTGAAGATATATATGTAAATGTAAATAGCAAGACAGTTGACAGTTTATTGTATGCATACATGCATGCAGCATCTATGGAGTTTGACGATGATGAGGAAGAAATTTAGGGTTGGTTGCCTGAGTAGCGAGCGAGTGGTAAGATCTTAAGATCACGACGATACATATATAGCAGAATGGAAAGTGTAATTAGATGATTGAAATTACACAGTATGTAAGATTATGTATATGGAAGATTTAAGATTATTGGCCATAGCTGAATATGCAAGTATGTATTGAGTATCAGGGTCTATTTGCATAAATGAATCTATTGTATGCTTTTGTTGTGCATGCCATGTATCAACCCGTTTTCCACCCAATTTGACACAGCTCCAACCCAACCTAGTCCAACCCAATCCCATCCATCCATCCCATTCCATCCTATATGTGCCTTGGGATCTACAATCAGGAATCGCCCTTTAAGATCCGAGATTTGAACGCCCCAATGTATGCCATGATGTGAAAACCCTCAAAAAAACGCCATCCACAATTTTGGTACAAGTTCAGTCCGACGTCGTCATACCTATCTATCTCTTCACGTGAGAATAATCGCGCAACAAATGTTGCATGTGAGTATTTGTAGTTCGGCCACCCTTCCTTGGAGCATTTCTCTTCTTTTCTTTTGGCTTTGGAGCTGCTTTGACACGTTTACTTGGGTCTTCACTAGCAGGCTTTTGACCAGCTTCGAGGAGTTTGCGAACGAGATCATCGACGCTAGGGAGTTCGGTTCTGTGCCACATGACTTGGAATTCTGATTCGACAGGGTGAATCAAGGTAGGATCGTTGATCCAAACCATTCGTGCATGGTTATCCTTCTTTGTCCTCGTAACCAAAATTCTATGTTCGGCTTCCAACTCATTTATCGCTTCCTCACAGTCTGGCCAACCATCTTTCAAATCCTTAACACTTACTCCTTGTGCGTCAGGTTTGTTTTGGAGATATGATAACAGAGCGCCCTTGTTACGAACACCGATGATAGGTCGATGTTTGAATGTGCCAGAGTCCCAAGTTTGTGTCTTTAACTTGGGATCGGGGATCCATTGAACTCGATCGTGTCTTCGAAGGATTTGTGCAATAAGTTGTTTCTTGCTTTGCTCGACGTGTGCCTGGCTCAAATAGCCTAGGATTTCTTGGAATGTTTTTGGCTCATCCTTCTTCTTCAAGAACTCGATTACGTAGGTGACTTGTGTAAATGCTTCTGTGCCATAACCAGTAGCAGCAGGTTGAGAATAGACGACATTAGATGTTTCTCTCTTGCGCTTAGCATCTTTGTTCTCACTTTTCGATGTGTTTGAAGCGTTTGACGGAGCGGGTGATGGTACGGAAACTGGTGCGGTGGGACGCTTGCTGGTAATCTTGGTAGAAGTATTTTGAATACCTTTTTGAAAGGCCGCCTGCTGCTTCTCGAGGAACGAAGACATGATTATGGTTGAAGACGTTGGGCGCTCCGGGGTTGAAGAGTCTTGATGGGTCAAATTCCAAGAGCCTTTTTGAGTCCAGACCTAGGAGATGTTGTAAGGCCGTACTACGTACAATAATTTGCAAGTCCAGATGACGTCGATGCCCAAGAGTTAAAGCCGTAGTATCGAGTCGCAGATGCCTACAACAATAGAGACCTGAATAATGCGGTCTGTCGTCAAGCCGACGGGCGCAGAAGTTTGAAGGTGTAAGGTTCAACTTTTGCAATTGTCGTGGATGTTGAATTGAACAAAGAAGTCCATGCAGGTGTTGAGGCTGAGAAATTACATGGGAGCAATTTTTAGCGTGAATAGACCACACAGGGTCCGAACGCAAGCTAATACAACCATTCACCTTACCTCAAAATCTAAAGTTTGGAAATATTAGTCAGCACCTTCTCGTCCTGAAAGCGACAAGGCTTTCAATGCCAAAGACTCTATTCAAGAAATCGACAACACCACGATTTGACCATCGTAGGTATTTCGATACGAATTCAAAATTCATTCATTCATTCGAGATTTGTTATGGTCATACCATAAACGACAAGAATATCATAGATACTATCTAATATTTACAGCCAGGATTTCTTTGAGCTTTATTACTTTTCCACCTTTACTTTCTCAAAGCAACGCGATCAACACAAATTCTGAACCACCCTTTTCAGATGGTCCTCTACAAAACGCATCAAAAAAGTGTCTGAAGGACCGTTTTTAAGATGGCAACTGCGGTACTCGATGTCGACTACTTGTCGGCATATTTGAGCGTGCCGCAACAAACTCTCAGCACAGTTATTGATAACCCTACTGCCGAATTAGTTCGAAGTGTCCTTGAAGCTGTTACTGCAAAAGCACGCGAACATGATGAATTGGCAGCGGATAAATTGCGAGTTGATATCGAGCTTGAGAATGCTGTGAGAAGTTCAGAGACGCGCATTGAAGGACTTCGATCGAGTGTGGAAAAGGCGCAGAAAACCGTGGAAGAGCTGAGGACGAAGCTCAATGAGGAGGGTAAGCTGTTCAATATTATGGTAATAAATGGCGGCGCTAATTTTTGTCTCAGAAAATTCAAGATCATCTCTTGAAAGCGAACTTCAAGCCTTGAAATCTAGTTCCTCGACGTCGACATCTGAGCTAGAAACTTTAAGGTCTCGAATCTCATCACTCGAATCCTCCAATCGCGATGCATTAGCCGTCATCGAGTCAAAGACGACTGCTAACGGTGCCCTTGCACAAGATTTACAGAAGCAACACCAGAAGGGGTTGGAACTGAGTCAACAAATCACAGCTTTACAACAATCCGTTCAAAATGCAAATTCTGCGGTATCCAGTGCTAAATTCCGAGAGCAATCCCTGAAGCAAGAAGTCGAGCTAGCCAAGCGCAATAATGAATGGTTTGAGAATGAATTGAAGACTAAAAGTGCCGAGGCCTTGAAGTATCGCAAAGAGAAGGGTGCACGAATTGCGGAGTTACAGCGCCAAAATGAAGAGTCTACTTCTAATGTCGAGTCTTTAAGACGTACCGAACAAGCTTTACGAATTAGGTTGGATGAGGTTCAGAAGAAGGCTGAGGATTCACTTCACAAGATACAACAGCTTCAAGAAGCCGCTGCAAAGACTGAAGAAGGTTTCCGCCAGGAATTAGAAAGCGCGCGTCGTCTCGCGGAATTGCAAGCACAAAAAACCGAGACACATCGACAGAGATTGAAGGAGGTCGAAGGAGGAATAGAAAAGATGAAGGATGATGCTGCAGAGGAGATTGGTAGATGTCAGCAAGAAGTTGAGGCGGAGAGACAGGAACGAGAACAGGCGGAGCATCGTATTTCAGAGCTTGAAGCTGAGATTGATCGACTTGAAGCTCTTGTATCATCACAACCTCGTCCCGGCTCAGTACCATCAACCCCACAACGAGGACTTAATGGTTCAGTGTTTGGAAGATCTGGTTCACCTGCTCAATTTGGTACACCTGGATCCATGCGCAGTAAGTCTTCTATTACCGCTACTCAAGCTATCGATGAACTCTACAAGGTCAAGGGTCTATTGGCTACAGAAAAGAGACGAAGTGAACGACTTGCGGCCGAGATGGAAGAAATGATGCAAGGACTCGAGGCAAAACAACCTGAGTTAGAAGAAATGCAAGCCGAGCATGAACGTCTTCAACAGGAGGTCGTAGAGATGTCAAAGTTTGTCGATCAAACTGGCAAGGAGCGTGATCGTGCCAAGAAGGATGTTAGGAAAGCTGAAAGTGAGGCATCTACGGCAAAAGCAGAGGTGAACATCCTTCGACAACAACTCAGAGATCTTAGCGCTCAAATCAAGATGCTTCTTTGCGATTTAGATGCGAGGGAAAGAGGATTACAGAGTTTGGATGCTACTGAGCGAGCACAAATGGAGCGTCTGGCACGAGGAGAGGTTAGCGAAGATTCATTCGAAGGAATGACTGATACAGATCGATTTATCAGTCAGAGACTTACTGTCTTCCGCAGCATTAGTGAGTTGCAAGAGAAAAATCAAGAGTTGCTCAAGATCACGAGGGAGCTGGGTCAGAAGATGGAAAGCGAAGAAGCTCAAGCTGCCAAGAACCAAGCAGTTCAAGATCATGAAGAAGTACAAAAACTCCAAGCCAAGGTTGAAGACTTGAAGGATGAGTTGAGATCTATGATCACTCGTTCGGAAAGTTATATTAAGGAAAGAGACATGTTCCGCCGTATGCTTCAACACCGAGGACAACTCCCAGCCAATTCCGATCTCGCATCTATGTTTGGTCAATCAGTCGATGGCAATGGTGTCATGTCAACTAGTGAAAATCCAAACCAAAAGGACCATGCTAATTATGCCGCGTTATTACGCGAGTTGCAAGCCCACTTTGATCAGTATCGCGAAGAGCAAACTGTCGATCGACGCACACTAAGAGAGCAAACAGAACGACTTTCATCGGAGAAGGCTGCACTTCAAGCAGAGATTTCCAGGGTTAGCAGTCAACTGACACTTGCTAATGAACGCTACGATATGTTACACTCCAACTACACACTGTTGCAGAGTGAAAATAGCGAGTTACAGAAACGTTCTCAAATTCTTTCCGAGGCTGCTGCTAAGCAAGACTTGAAGACACAGCAAGTAGCTGAAGACTTGATTGAAGCAAAGGGATTGGTGGAGAGTATGAGAAACGAGACTGCTAATCTCAAGGCTGAGAAGAAGCTTTGGAAGGATATCCAGGACCGCCTCAGTCAGGATAACGAGAATCTCACCAACGAACGCAGTAGACTCAACACCCTCATCGCGAATCAACAAACTCTTCAGAATGAACGCGAGCTATCCGAGTCCGAGACCAGAAGGAGACTTCAATCCCAAGTAGAATCTTTGGAATCTGAGCTGAACGCCACAAAGCGAAAGCTTAATGATGAAGTTGAAGAGAGTAAGAAAGCTCAATTGAGAAAGGACTACGACACTCAGCAAACTCAAAAGAGGATTGATGAGCTTGCAGCGAGTCTGAGCCAAGCAAGAGAGGAGCTCGTTGCTGCCCAGACATCGCGCGACCATCTTCAGGCTCGTGTAGATGAGTTACACATTGAGCTTAAGAGCGCAGAGGAACGAGTTGAGTTATTGCAGCCAAGATCAACCCCACGACCAGGCACCAATACTCAAAACTCTGATGGACAGGGTACGGCTGCTGAGGATGAATCTCTAAGTCGTGAACAAGAGTTAGGAATCGAACTTTCTGAATTGAAGAGAGATTTAGAACTAGCAAAATCAGAACTCGAAAATGCAAAGCAACAAGCAGAACAATTCAAAGCTATCAGTCAATCATCTGAGGAGGAGTTACAGAGTCTCAATGCGACGCTGGATGAATTCCGTGAGGAGATGGATAAGATCATTGAGGAGAAAGATGCGAAGATTCGCGAGCTTGAGCAACGAGCCGAAGATATTTCTGCTGAGCTCACTAATTCTAATAATGAGTTGACGACCCTTCGAAACCAACAGGGTGAAGTAGCTAGACAAGCTGAGGAGGAGAAATCTGGACTCGAGGCAGAGATTATACGTTTGAAGGATGAGCAGGAGAAACATGCTACGGCTGCAAAATTTCATCAAGAAGACCTTCGCGCACAAGCAGCAATCGCCACTAAAGCCCAGCAAGACTATGAAAATGAGCTTGTCAAGCATGCCGAAGCTGCTAAACATCTTCAATCTCTACGAGTTGAATATAATCAACTCAAGTCCGAATCAGCAACGTTGAAAGCTGAAGCCGAATCTGCCAAGGTTACTTTAAGTCAGAGCGAAGCCTCTTGGGAGGAACGACGCGAGCAATTCGAACGAGAGTTGAGTGAGTTGAAGACTAGGCGAGATGATGTTAATGCACAGAACAAGCTTCTACACCAACAGCTAGATAATGTTTCTTCACAAATCATTGCATTGCAACAGACACGCTCCGTTGGTCCGGATGCATCAGAAGCTGGATCCCCAGGTGCGGATGGAACAACAGATCGTACCGTGGAAGGGTTGCGGGAGTTGAACACATATTTGAGACGCGAAAAAGAAATTGGCGAGGTTCAATATGATATCAAGATTCAAGAAGCCAAACGACTACAACAACAACTTGAATACACTCAAGCACAACTTGATGAGGCTAGATTAAAGCTCGATCAGGAACGACGCTCTCATGCTGATGGTGGTAAAACCTCCATTGCACACAAGGACCTAATGGATAAACTTAATGAGCTCAATCTTTTCCGTGAAAGCAGCATCACCTTGCGTAATGAGGCACGTCAAGCTCAATCTCAACTTGCTGATAAGACCAAACGTGTTGAAGAACTTTTGGCGCAAATTCAACCATTGGAGACAAAGGTTCGTGAATTAGAACATAGCAAGGAAACCATGGAGGGTGAAATGCATTTGTTGCAGGAAGATCGAGATCGTTGGCAGAAACGTAACCAAGATATACTTTCCAAGTACAATCGAATCGACCCTGCTGAAATGGAACAAATGAAGGAAGCTATTGAAACTTTGCGAGGTGAGAGAGATGCCTTGTTAGAGGAACAACAACCATTGCGGGAGAAGGTACAAACTTTGGAGAGCTCTATGGAGAATGACAGAGC
Source organism: Sclerotinia minor (assembly GCA_025389075.1). Lineage (NCBI taxonomy): Eukaryota > Fungi > Ascomycota > Leotiomycetes > Helotiales > Sclerotiniaceae > Sclerotinia > Sclerotinia minor. The sequence continues at coordinate 208,632 of QRFH01000007.1, forward strand.
ACAATGGCAAACTACTCGACAAAAATTAATCGAGCAAGCCAAGGAGAGAAATCGCACTTTGACCAAGGATAAGAATGATCGAGCTGCAGAAAGAGATGTGGCCATTTCTGAGAGGGATTCACTTCAGGAACAACTCACTTCACTTCAAGAGCAGCTTCAAACCGCCATTGAAGAAAAGGAAGCTGCGGAATTCAAACTTGCAGAAGTACAACAAGAATTGGAAGATGTCAAGACTCAGCGTGATCAGGCATTGGCGAACGCTGTTCAATCTGTTGCATCTCCCAAAACTCCTTCCGCACTTCCAGCAAATGCTTCAGAGAGTGATGAAGCTGTCAATGCACAGCTTGTTGAACTCCGTAAGGAGCGTGATCAGGCAATCTTGGAAAAGCAAGCTCTTGAACAACAAATCGCAGAACTTAAACAACAGCTCGAGACCGCCAATTCTGAGAGAGACGCTGCTATTGCCGAGGCCGCTGAAGCACGATCACAACAAAAGGCCCAACCATCTGACACTGCGATGGACGATGGTGCTGAAGAAGGACAGATCGACGAAGGCCATAATGGTATCTCAGATGAGGAGAGAAACGCATTGGAAGCACGTATAGCTGTTGCTGAAGCAATGGCTAAGGAGCGCGATGAAAAAGCGAAGGAGATTGAAGAATCCATGGAAGCTACACTAAAACAACGTTCCGATAAGATGAAGGCAGCTTTGAACAAGAAACTTGGCGAATCCAAGGAAGCTGTTAGGGTACAACTCGAGGCTGACTTCAAGCTGAGACTCGAGCAAGAGAAACAAATTTGGCTTGCAGAGAATAAAACCGCCGATTCTTCTGTCCCACCACCGACACCATCTGCAACCAAGACAGAAGAGAATGCCGTTCCAGCCACCCCCGCCACTCCAAGTAAAGTTGCTGCACCATCGGCTGATGGCTCGGATCTTTCGGATGAACAAGTTCGACATCTTTTATCGACAAATCCAACAGTCAAGAGTATTCTTACCAACAACTTGAAGAAACTCCTTGAAAAAGAAACGCAAAAACTCAAATTGGAGCAAGATAAACTCGTGGCGGAAAAGCTAGCTGAAGCGCAAAAGAAATCTGAAGCTACTTTGACTGAAGCTCAAGCAAAGGCTGACCACACACAAGCTCAAGCTGTTTTGATGGCGGAGAAAAAGTCCTCATTGAAACTCAACATGTTTGACAATAGAATCAAAATGGCAACTGCAAAGATTGCAGTAGTTGAGAAAGCTGCAAAGGATACACCAGAAAAGCCTGTTGGTGAGGTGTGGGAGATTGCTAAGAATGCCAAACCTCCTCCCGCAGCACCAATTGTACCAGTCCTTGCAACGTCGGCGCCTACCCCTGCTGCTCAGGCGGCTCCATCTCCAGCGATCAATACTACACCAGCTGCAGTGCCACCCGCGAATGTTCCCATTACTCAATCTGATAGCGCACCCGCTGAAGATGGTAAGCCCGAAGATATTGAAGCCCCAAAGAGTAATATACCTTCAGGACCACGTCCAATAACCCCATCGACAAATGGGGCCTCTTCATTACCTGTCAGTAATATCCCTTCTGTAAGTAACCCGTTTAAACTCTTTTACCTCTAGCACTAACCAAATATAGGCCCCTCAAGCAGGAAACCAGTCACGACTACCACAAATGCGTGGTGGTAATCAAAATCGTGGTGGTGGAGGTGGTGGTGCTCGTGGAGGAATTTATCAACCACGTGGAGGAGCAGCAGGTAGAGGAAGAGGTAATCTCAGTGGACAACGTGGAGGAATGAACGCCGCTGCTCAAAGTTTTAGTCCGAATGCACAGCCTGGGCAGAAGAGACCTGTACCAGAAGGTGGTCAGCAAGGGAGTGGAGGAAAACGTCCTAGGGGAGGAGGCAGTAATTAATTTATCGGCAAAGGTTCAGTTGCATTTGCATGTATTATATTTCAGGGTTACATAGCCATAGCTTGGCTGTTTCTTATGCTAAGAACGAGCGAAGGAAATACTCAGGGAGTTACGGAAAACATGTATGAAGAATAGTAGCGTAGCTATCTATACATATGAGTATTGAGACAAACGAATATCAGGAGTATTTGGAGGAATCAAAAGGATATCATTGATATTTAGATAAATTGTTAGGAACAAGTCTTTTAAGTACTTCCACATGTCGACCGATCATCTTCATCTTAAGGCCTTCCACACCACTTTTGTCTAATCTACGCAAGTCATTACCATATATCACCGTATGATCTGGAATGACCTCGTCTTCTGCAACTTCACACATTGGTCCAATCTTGCAATGCTGGACCAAATGTTAGCATCAAATAAATTTTCCCCGCTTGTGAAATGCATACCTTTCCAATAACAGCTCCTTTTCCTACCTTTGCATTAATCTCAATGAGACTACCCTGTCCCACGAACTTTGCTTCAACAATAGCCCCAGTTTCTACAACGACACCAGTATCCAGCACAACCCCTTGAGCTTGTTCCTCAGATGGAGCGCTCAACATGCCAATTGAACTTCGCTCACCAATGACACATTGCATGCCGATCGCGATGGGAGCATAGGTGCTGTTCAATTTTGTACGTGGATGAAGTACTGTGTGTCCCCGGATGGTTATAAGATTTGTGCCAATAATCGAAGCATGGTCGGCAATTACGATATTGTTTGAGAAAGAAATGGGAGGTTTGGGAGGTGGAGGAAGCATGGAAGCTCGTTTGGTAGTGGACATGGCGGATGATGGGCGGTGTATAGGGGAGATGTAAGACGAAGATATTCAACACTGAGAAACACTGGGAAATATTGGCCAATAATTCGTTGTATTGGTAAACCCGAACACGAATTCGAGCCTTCGCGACGGCCAAAGCTGTAAGATCTGCTAGAGGTCAATAGAAGTGTTGTAAGGGTTTGTACCTGATTGTATAGCAAGCAAAACGTCAGATATCAGAATGGGCAAATTTAATCAATTTCTGCCGCTTACTTCTGTGATATCTCTGAATATCATCAACTTCAAAATATAGATGACCAGACGATGACTAGAGAATGAGAATCAGTTGGTTGATGTATAGTACACGGGCTAAGACGGGGTAAAAATTTAAAGTTCCAGATTCACACTTATCAACGGAAGTTTTCGGCTATCGCCACCATTTTGAAGCTTGGTCATTTAAACCAATCAAACATTCATGATTTCTATGATGACTTGAACTTATTCGGAAATATTTACAACCTCAACTCCCCCTCTACGACCCTTTACACTGACAACAACTCTCAATTGGGCACAAAATACATATCGAAAATGCTTTCGCGAAATGCGCCTTCTGCAAAGGCAGCCTCTACACTTTCCACTCGAATCCTATCCTCCTCAGCAACAGCACGATTATCTCCTTCGATCTCTTCAGTACAACAATCTAGAGGACTCGCCACAGTCGCCGATACACCACCTCCACCAAAGAAGACACAATGGGGTGGATTAAGGGATCAAGACAGAATCTTTCAGAATTTGTATGGGCATCACGGAGCGGACCTGGCCAGTGCGAAGAAGTATGGTGATTGGCACAGAACGAAGGATATTCTTGCAAAGGGACATGACTGGGTATGTTGGAAAGGCTGTTACTATGATGAGGTCTGAGAGTTAACATGGAATAGATTATTTCCGAAATCAAGGCTTCAGGTTTGAGAGGTCGTGGTGGTGCTGGTTTCCCTTCTGGTATGAAATGGGTAGGTCTGATGTTTCACAGAACAAATCAACAAGGCTAAAGCTATGATAGTCATTCATGAACTTCAAAGGTTGGGAAAACGATAACAAGCCAAGATATCTTGTAGTCAATGCAGATGAGGGAGAACCTGGAACTTGCAAAGACAGAGAGATTATGCGAAAGGATCCACACAAACTCATCGAAGGATGTTTAGTTGCAGGAAGAGCAATGAACTGTACGGCAGCATATATTTATATTCGTGGAGAATTCTATCACGAAGCTACCGTCTTACAACGCGCGATCCAGGAAGCATACAAGGATGGATTAATCGGAAAGAATGCTTGTGGTAGTGGATATGATTTCGATGTTTACGTTCATCGTGGAATGGGAGCATACGTTTGTGGTGAGGAGACATCTTTGATTGAATCACTCGAAGGTAAACCAGGAAAGCCACGTCTCAAGCCCCCCTTCCCTGCTTCTGTCGGTCTTTTCGGATGTCCATCAACAGTGGCAAATGTCGAAACTATCGCTGTTGCACCAACAATTTGTCGAAGAGGCGGAGGCTGGTTCGCTTCATTTGGTCGAGAACGTAATGCTGGTACCAAGCTCTTCTGTATCTCTGGTCATGTTAACAACCCATGTACCGTTGAGGAAGAGATGAGTATTCCTCTCAGAGAACTCATTGATAAACATTGTGGTGGTGTTCGTGGAGGATGGGATAACCTTAAAGCTGTTATTCCTGGAGGATCATCTACACCAATCTTACCAAAGAATGTTTGTGATGATCAATTGATGGACTTCGATGCATTGAAGGATAGTCAATCTGGTTTGGGAACGGCAGCAGTTATTGTCATGGATAAGAGTACTGACGTTGTTCGTGCCATCTCAAGATTAAGTCATTTCTATCGACATGAATCTTGTGGTCAATGTACGCCATGCAGAGAAGGTAGCAAGTGGACTGAACAAATCATGAAGAGATTTGAAAAGGGTCAAGGTAAAATACGTGAGATTGACATGTTACAAGAACTTACAAAACAGGTTGAAGGTCACACTATTTGTGGTATGTATATCTTTCAATAACATGATGAATTTAACTAACTAATATCAATAGCTCTTGGAGAAGCTTTTGCATGGCCTATTCAGGGTCTTATTAGACATTTCAGACCAGAATTGGAGGCAAGAATGAAGGACTATGCAGAGAAGAATGGAGGTTCACCATTGGCTGGTGGTTGGGATAATAATGCATTGCAACAAGGGAAACTTATTTCACCTGGACAATAGATTTTGAAGCGGAGCATTAAATGGAATGGAAGTGATGGGTGGAATGGTAGACTGTTCATAAGAGGTCGTAAATGTATTTATTGATGTTAAGCATGGCTGCTTTTATTTCAATGGCAAGCAAATATTTCTAGTTCATTGAATCTTGACATGTGGTGTGATGGTGATGGTGATTGGTTTGTGGACTGTGGGTTGAATACTTGATTGTCTGTACAGTGAATCATGAATATGGGATATGAATATGGAATTTGATGTTAATACGTTTATATGGTCAAGAATACTATTGAACAATAAAATGCTCTAGCGTTGATATTGGTATAGGTACCGACCATAGCATAGTATTACCTAGGTAGACTAATAATGAACTAAAGGTACCTACCCAATAGGTGATAACTTCAGGAGCCATCCCATCGCATCTTCATCTCCGCTAATTAAGCGATCTTGGAATTTTAGCCGTATCGAAGTTTCGGGTTTCTGCAGCATGGACGAAAATAATGGGCTTCATCCACTAGTTTTGTGACTACGGTTTATGTGCTGCATCATTAGATGCATATATACGTAAGTGTATGTAACTGTGACTGTAAAGTGTAAGTGGATGTGGTATAATAGAGTGGAGAACTGTATTTTAGATTCATATATTCATATATCTATATTTAGATACAGATATATAAATATTAATTAAGGATCCCTCCCGACTTCAAGATCCCTTTTAACTTTTAAATAAGATTAAGGAACAAACTACGCGGTTAGATTTGTTAGATTAATCTTGTTTGAGCTTACATAAGCGTTTTGACTTCTCGAGTTAACTCTCATGGTCGGTCATCTCACTGGCATCCCTTAATTAAGTAAGTGAGTAAGTATTGTTACTGCGGTGTATTTAAATACTGTGAATTTGGGAAATTTTAGTTGAAGATATAAGGTAGATTTGGGTAGGTTTGGGTAGGATTTTTAGGAGAGGTTTACGGGGAGATTTATAAAAGAGGAAGAGAGAGATTATGGGGTTCTTTAGACAGATGGTGGATTTTGTGGGTGATGCTGGTATGTATATCTTTTTCCTTTCTTGCTCATGATCATTGGATGGTTTTCATTTCTTTTCCTGTTCGGTTTTCCCGTTTTATGTCTTCTTTTATTATAGTTGGTGGTAAAAGTTTACTCCCGGGTGGTATTTCATGTATCTTTGGGTCTCATTAATTCGACCAACTTTTCTATTTTTGGGTTTTTGTATTTTTGTTCTCTTTGAGGAGAGTTGATAATAAGTAAAGAAAATAGCTAATACTCAAAAAGCGGGATTGGAAAAAACCCTGAGGTTGATACAGGCACTATGTCAGATATGTGCTTTTTATCCGGGGATTTTGGGGGGTTTATTGATGGGCATGGGTGTGGATGGAAAGGATGTGGATGGAAAACAGGTGAAGGTTTTGGAGGGGTTGTGGAGGGCGAGGAGGGAGCTTGCAGTTGGTATGTTTGGCCTTCTTTCTTTTTTCCCCTTTTTTTGGCTGCGGAGGAACGTGTTCTGGGGAGGGAGTGAGGGAGGGGTAAGAGGGCTGTGGGGAAAGGGAAGAGAGAGAGAGAGAGAGAGCGCGTAGGAAAGAGACGGAAGGGTTTGTGGAGGATTTTGAGAGACATTGAGTTCAATAAGGATACTCGTGCAAGTGCGCAAGATTCTCACCACATTTACTCTCAGATGCCATAGTTCTAGCTCAAGGACACGAAAAATCCAGCTTTGGTAGTCAAATTTAGGCTCCAAGGTAAAAGCTCAGTATACGGTGGTTAAATTTCTAGCTTAGAGTCCACGAGTGAAGAAAACGACAGAAAAATAAATAAGTTAACACAACACCCTCCACAGGACGTCGCTATCTCCGCTTTTTCCGCTTTATAGGACATCTTTCAAAAGCCTGGGATAGTCTTTTAAATGAAAACGGGATGAAGATGTTAATCAACGTGGGAAAGTCGGGGTTCATGGGTGCTTACTTAGGGTGTGAGTTTGTTTTCCGATTTGCTCTCCGTCCACAACAACGCTTCTCTATCTTCTTTTCCGTTCATTGACATGTAAAATGTGGCTAACTATGAAATTGTTCTAACAGTGGAGAGTCTCACGATAGTAAGTGCCTTTCATCCAGCTAGAATATAATAAAAAGGTGGATGGTAGGAAAGAAAAATTACTAATTTATGGCATGAATAGTTGGACGTTATGGACGTGTGCAATACCCCATGGTTCCGAACCTGTGTACTCGAAGGTCAAAAATTTTGGTTCTATTCACTCTGCATATCAATTTTTGGAGGATTATATGATCTTTACCTTATGCATTTTGATATCAACACAAACCGGTCTCCAGACTCATCGTCACATGAAAATCCCACACCACCATCAACATCAAAATTAGACGAAGATGCGCAAGCCGTTCAGAAACAGGAACAAGACAACAAACGAAACGAAGTGAGTCAAAAGAGAAAGAAGAGAAAGAAGATAGTACTCAAGATTATTGAATATATAGCGGATCTATTCGTTCCCGGAATGGTAACAGGATGGATTGTTAGTGATTTGGGGGTTGTGGGGTGTGCATTAATTGTTAGTACCGTGTTGAGTTCTTGGGAGATTTGGGGGAGGGTTGGGGAGAGGGAGGTGGCAGTAAATGGGAGTGGGAAGAGAAAGTAACGGCAGAAGGGGTAACAGCTGGTAATGGGGATGAGGGAGAAAAGAACAGCGAGTCAGGAAGCAAGTCGGAGATTTGGATTGGACTTTATGGGTTTGTAAATTAATGGGTGGATGTATGGATAACTTGTTATAGATTACAAATTTGGGGCAACCACGGAGTAAAGACCGATTTGATAACTAAGTGAGGATTTGAAATGGATACGGCTCATCGTATTGTGTGAATATCAACTTAACAATCAATCGGTGGGGGCTTAGCGCGTACCAAGTCTTACATAAACATTTCCTGAACTCTTAAGGTCAACCTTGGTAATCTTTACTCCGTACGCTTCCAATTAAATGACATCGTCCTGAATAACCTCAAACACATGGACGGACGACATTCATTGCAATATTTCATACAGGTGTTCAATCGATCGTCTATTCCCTCATTAAATTCTTTACTTTGTGGTTTCACGGCATGAACAACTTCTTCAACCCCGCACAGGTTCCTTGTGTTACAAGATACAACATACACAACACCAATGGGCAGATATATATGCAACCATAACATGATGAAATGGAAATCTTTACCTCTTCCAAATTTCTGTTTCCTGAATGGGCTGCTCAGCTTCTCTTCAGCCAGCCACTATTCTCATAGACAAAGCTTTGGATGATGACCCCTCATTTTCACAATGAGCTTCCCCGCTCAGTCTTTGTAGACTCGAGAAATCTGAAGCAGAAATGGATAACATGCTGTAGCAGAATACTCGGAGATCAACAATGGCTTTAACCGCTTGGCTCAAATACGAGGAAGACTGCCGTGCAGAGATCTTCACAGTTCATATCAGATTTCACATACATGTGTAGATGTGTTATGGCTGTTACATCATTTTACATTCCAATACGTGGAGTTTAAAATATTCCCCAAGTCAAAATTCAAAAATCTTTCTATAAACCCCTTCATTCATCCTTCACCTTTTCCACAACTGCCATCCATTCCTACTTCAATCACTTCAATCACTTCAATCATAAATCATGGCAACCTATCCTACAGATCATCAAGACTTCAAGAATGCTTCGGCAGGACTCGTGAGTTGGATGGACAATTGTGTCATTCATTCCGATACCGATGAGTCTGTCGTGATCTGGGACAATCAAACCTACGAATCATTCATCAATGACGATGCAACTTGTCCTAATGAAGTTAATCCATCCCTATTCAGACAATCTCAACTCTGTGTTAAGCAGGGACTTTTTGAAATTGTCAAGGACAAGATTTATCAAGTTCGTGGCCTCGATATTTCCAACATGACCTTCGTTGAGACAATCGATTCGAATGGTGTTGTGGTTATTGATCCCTTGACTTCCATTGAGACCGCCAAAAAAGCTATTGAGTTATATCAAGGGTATCGTAAAGACAAGAAGTTTTTGGCGATGATTTATACGCATTCTCATGCTGATCATTTTGGTGGCGGAAATGCCGTTGTTGGTATGTCGTTCGTCCTTTTATATCTCTATGCTTCATTGTTTTGTCGTTGCATTGTCTTTCATCGAATCTTGAAAGTTCTCATATGACATTGGCCGTTGGTTGTTTTAACAAGCAATTCTTACCTACCAATGTCCTGTATTCAATATGATATGTCGAAAATGATAAGATGGATGCATTGATTGAAAAGTCTTCCCAGCTGATGTTATGACTTATACTGAAATTGGAAGTTATGTTTCGGACTCTGAACCTCATTACTTTTTTTTTTCAAAGATCTTTCCAAGTTAAAAAGATGCCTGTTGGTAATGGACCTAGCTTGGATAATAACTTTACTGACTTTTCAAAATTACAGAGGCTTCCGGTGGTACCCAAGAACACCCATACGATGGCACTCTACAGGACATATACGCACCGGCTGATTTCCTTGACCATGCTGTGAGCGAAAATGTTTTTGTTGGGGTAGCAATGGGTCGTCGAGCTGTATACATGTACGGTGAATCACTCGAAAAATCTCCTACAGGACAAGTTGGAACTGGCTTAGGCATGGCTACATCAACTGGTGCCAGCTCATTGATTCCTCCAACAATAAACATTAGTAAGACGGGAGATACGAGGAAGATTGGTGGTTTGGATATCGTTTTTCAGGTGACTCCTGGAACTGAGGCACCTTCGGAGATGAACTTCCACTTTCCTCAATATAACGCTCTGTGTATGGCGGAGAATGCAACTCATACTTTACATAATCTTCAAACATTAAGAGGTGCATTGTTCGTGATGCTCGAGTCTGGTCTCGGTATTGTGAGTACAAGTTTTTCTGTCATCCACACCTCCCTTTTTATATCATTCAAGCGTGTTTATTTCATGATACGGATTCTCTTTCCCTGTCATTTGAACACCTTTTTTTTGTATTAATGATTGCATTTAGTGGACGAAGCAATCGTTCTTTTTGCCGACAAAACGGACGTTCTATTCGCTAGTCATCACTGGCCAACTTTCAAAACTGATGGAGGCAAAGAAATCATCGAGTTTCTATCGGGACAACGAGATCTCTACGCTTATCTTCACAATGAAACTCTTCGTCAAATCAACAATGGTCAAGTAGGCATAGAAATAGCAGAAACATTCCAAATGCCCTCTTCTCTAGAATCAATCTGGAACGCAAAAGGTTATTATGGTTCCATTAGTCACAATGTCAAAGCCATTTATGATCGCTACCTGGGCTGGTTCGACGGTAATCCGGCTCATCTATGGGAACATCCACCCGTTGTTATCGCAAAACGCTATGTATTTTGCATGGGAGGCATAGAGAATGTAATTAAACTAGCCCGAGAAAATTACATCAACGTCTCCTCCCCCGATTACCGATTTGCCGCAACCCTCCTATCCCACGCCGTCTTTAGCGATCAGACCAATGTCGAAGCCAAAAAAGAACTTGCAAATGTCTTTACAAAACTCGGGTATGGTTCCGAAAATGCTACATGGCGTAATTTCTATCTCTGTGGCGCAAAGGAATTACTAGGCCCCATTCAACCATCTCTGAATGCCATGGATACTGCTACCTGGATGGCTCTCTCCATCGAACAGTTATTAGATTCGATGGCTATCCGCATCAATGGACCTCTTGCAATAGCAAATAATACCAAATCCTTCAAAATTGAAGTCATGCTCTTGGATATACCCATGAGCGATGCAAGTGCTGATACATCAGGCTGGCATATCAATTTTAGTAATGCGGTAATGACAGATCATGAGATGACGTATTCTGATACGGGGAATACGGATGTGGATTTGACGGTATGGGTTACTCATCAACAGTTTGTAGATTTGGTGATTGGTAATCGGAGGGATTTTGAGGGCTTGAAGACGGAGGGGGATGAGGAGGTTTGGGGTTTGTTGTTTGGATTGTTGGATAATGGGAATCCGGGGTTTGCGATTGTCACGCCGGAGGCGTAGATGAGAAGGTGGAGGTGGAGGTGGGAAAGAATGAGTGATGATTTTTGGTTGGGGGTTGTGATAAGGGGTAATTAGCGAATGGGTATGAATTCTCTACTTTCTACTTTCTTTTATTCTATTCATCTATCCACCCATTTCTTTCCATTCTCCTCTTAAAACTTACATATTTCACAATCATATACGAGTATAATTAGTATACAAAATTACCATCTCATTAACACCGAATGATAATCCAACTCTTCATCCCCAACTCAACTCCATCTCATCAAAAAACATCTCTCTCTATATTCTCATTAACATAACTCTCCGATCGATTTCCAAAAATCTAAAAATAAAATAAAAATTTGATCTCATAATATCCTCTTCTGCAATCAATCAGTAAACAAACTCCCAAAAACCCTAGACACTATTCGAGTACTCTTTTCTACTCTACTCTATTCAGACCCCACCGGCAGTGGCTCCCGGAGGGCCAGCGGAGCATCATTTATATATATGTATATATCTATCTAAGTATCTATTATTTCCTTCCTTCTACAACAATGTTTCCTTTATAATTCTTAACTCTTAACCCTCAACTCCCAACTCTTAAAGATTCAAGGATTTAAAGATTTGAAATATCCCACATAGATATCCATATAGATATCCCAGATATCAATCAGGTAGCTCTTATGAAATTTAAAAAAAGTTGTTTGTATATGTTTTGGATGTGGTTGCATTGAGAAGTTATGCAAGTACCTATGTAAGTATATAGGTATGTAAGAGGGGGTATTATATGGGAGAGAACTACGGAGGTAAGAAGATATGGATGAAGGAGAGAGGGAGAATAAGAGAGGAGAAATGAGGGTAGGGGGAGATGGAGATGTAGTGTAGATATAAGGGGCAACGTTTGTATTTTTGTGTGTGTGTGTATGTAGTGTATATTTTATCTATTGTGTCATCTAAAAAACAAAGAAAACTTTAACCTTTAATCATTCGTCAGTCCGTTCATCCATCATTCATAGTAAAAATTTCAACGCCATTCTGCATTTATCTAGGTATTCATTTCCTTTTCATTCGCTGTAATCAATCATTCATCCATCCATCCATGCTTAAGGAGCAAAAGTCGTTACTTTTGTTACCCTTTTTCATCCCCTCACTTCTCCATTCTATCCATCACTCCATCTAAAGAATTGTACCGAAGCTATTTATATCATCATTAGTATAAATCCAAGCATCAAAAACCCAACAGAATAATCAAAAACTTACCCAAAGGTCTGCTTAATACTCCTAACATAATATTCACTCCAATTTCTCTTAGTAACTTCCTCCTGACCAACCGGAACACCAGACCAAGAAACTCTCATAACCGTAACATTATCAACATCATTTTGATCAAAGTTAATCTCCAATCTTGAAAAATGTCCTGTTGGCCATTGATCAAGTCTCCAACTTTGTACGATTTTTGTTGGTTCAACCAATTCAAGGTATTCACCAGAAACATTTCCTCCGAAAAGTTCAAATTTTCCTCCTTTCTTTGCACCTTCAAATAATTTTGGTGCGGCGCGTGTAAAAGCGGAAATTCGAGCTGGATCGGTAAATGTTTGATAAAGTTCTGAAGCTGGAGCTCTGAACTCTTCATTATCGGTGACGGTGACTGTATTAACTAAAGATGAACCTTTATTGGTGGTGGTGGTGGTGGTGCTTGTAGATTGGATTGGAGCATTATGAGGATATGTCTTTGCAGCTGTAATCTTGGATGATGGGTTTGCATCTGGTGCATGTTGAATATCTTTTCCATGTTCTGAAATGAGAGCAGGACCTAATTGTGCGAATTGTTTGCGAAGTTGAGGGGCGATCTTTGCACGAACAAGATCCTTCACAGGTGCTTTGGAGTTGGCATCGGAATAAATATCAATGTCAAACTAAAAATCACATTAGATACTTTATTTCAGTGTAAATCCATGGGATGAACAAAAACATACAACATATTCATTTTCTTCGGTATCATGAGCAACTTCAGGAATTGTGATGGTACCACTAACGGATTCATCATCTTTGGTTTTGCCTAGTCCAATTAGACATAAATTCATAATATTGACTATAACTACAGGGCATACCTGAATACTCAATAACGAGCTTGACATCAAATATGGTAATGACCTTTCCCTTTCGTTGATTAACATCAACATCTCCATCCATACTGATCAATTTATCCAATTGAGCGGTAACACCATCCTCCTCAGCCTTGATTTCCTTTATATTATCCTCCACCCATTGTTTCGCCCATGAAGAAGCATCTTTGTTAACCCAATGCCAATTGTTTGGATTGTGAAGAACCATATTGATTGAAGTTTTAAGAGATTGAAAATCTATCAAATTGAATGTTAGTAACATGCATAGAAATGAATGTGATTAAAATTTCAAAAGGTAGAAAAGATTTAATTGTTCAGAAGGAGGCTCGAAAGCCATAGCATTGTCTTCAAAGATATGAGTACAAATCGACTCAGACTGGTGCCAGCTTGTGTCTCATCATAAAATGGTAGAAGGAAGGGGATTTGAATGAGATTTCTGCACGTACCTTTTGTGTTGTAGAAGAATGAATTGAATTTAGATAATTATTAAGAAAGCTAACACAATTAATTGAAGTTACAAAGCTTGATGTTGATGTTGATACGTTTGTGTATTGTTGTTGTATTGAAGAAAGAAAGAAAGAAAGAAAGAAAGAAATTGATTTAAGAAGTAGAGGATGAGACGCGAAGAAAAGGCTGAAGAAGCAGAAAGTAAAAAGTAAGAAATTAATTTGAAGAAATCAAAAGAATGAATTGGAACTTTCTGAAGAGAATAGAGCTTCAAGGATAGTGGGGCTGAGTTCAAATATGGTGTAGTGTGAAAAATGGTTGATGCCTCAATTTTGAGGACTTGAATTCTCAGGCATCTTTGACTTTGATGTTCGGATGTCGATTGAGGTTGATGTTGATATTAGGTACCTACTAGGTGTTTATGGTAGACTTGCTGGAATCACAAGTAATTTCTTATATTAGCGTTAAAATGTTCATTAGAGTCATTCCTTCGGCGAACACTCATGATCCCTCAATAATCAAAGCCCACGCCAGGAGAAGAAGTCAGTTAAACACTAAGACTACCTATCTCTGAATCTTTCGCTCCATCACTCTTCTGGCTACTAGGTATCTATCTACCTTCCTCCCTCGTAGTGATTTGACAAATCTATATGAACTTGCCATCCAAACCCAGCCCTTTCATTCTAACCTGAGCGGATATTGTTTGCGTGAGTTACCTTCCGTCGGAAGGTTGGCGGCTTCTACCAAAGCCGGCGCTTTACACACTAGTTTTCTTTAAAACTCGATACAAGCTTCTTAAGCTTCAAACCCAGATTGTATGGAATGTACAAGTCGACTTTGACTCTACCTCGATCAATGGACGATCACAGCTCTTATATCTCTCATTTCTACTACGAGTATTCTACGTCCAAAATATATATGCGCACGTAAAGATTTCCTAGTCAAAAATCATACACATCTAATCAATCACACTCCCCTTTTCCGCAAGCGATGAAACTTTTCCGGCCGGCAAGTACAGGTAAACATCAATCTTCACCAAGGTTTCGCATTCAGGATTGATGTTTGTTGTGGCGCTGGACTGATATTGTGGCTGCGAACGTCATTTTGATCTCTCCCTGTCAATTCCAGCCACTCATTCCTTCAAGAAGTCGAAGGGAGGAAGATCTTTTTGAAATTTTCATCAATGCACGCACGATAAGGATGGGATTCCCTACAGATTTCCAAATCTGATCATCGAGATTTAACTTTTATAGATCTGCAGTAGCTTGGATCGAGCTTTTGAGTAGGTACCTACCCTACTCAGGCTAGGTAAGTAGAGTATGAGACTGCCGTGGTAGGTAGAGTTTTGCAACACCAAATAAACTCCTTAAGCTTCATGCCCTACCATCGATCAAGCTTACATCTTTATCTAACTCTCAAACTCTCATTCTTATGTCAGTTGCGATAGCACTTGTGTTCAGGAAGGCTACACTAAGTTAAAGATGTGTTGATATAATTAGATAACCTATCAATCTCCATTGTACACCTAACTGACTGATATCCCGTTTGCATATCTTGGTCCTCATCCAAAGTTACACATTTTGTTGCATTTGTTCTAATTTCGGCCTTCCAAGACACCCAAGGTTCGTAAGTAACTGGTCGTTACCATTAAGAATGTGGCTACATGACCCCGATGGCTCCTTGGGCTTGGGTACTTCCACCATTCATCTCCATATGACGTAGTTGGACGGAACCCGCGAAAACCAAAAAAAAGAGATTATCATCATTTTCTACCAAGAACATCCGCCATCCAGCCTATATGATGATGATGGCTTCATCATTATTCAAGCTTTTCCTCTTTTCTCTTTTTTCCTTTTTCTGCCTATAATCAAACACAAAATACACATCCAATAACTTTTAAATTTTTATATCTTTATGATTATTAAAGGTTCAACTCTCTCATTCTCACTAATCAAATCAACATAATAATCCTTTTGTTATTCACTTCTTCATTGATACCTTTCAAGGAAAAGATTTATTTGAATTCACACTCAAATACAACAGCTACCTCATCTACCTTTTTAATCCCCAACCAAAAGACCTCAATACAATTACTTCAAAATGACAGTGATATGGGGTTTAGATCTCAAGGAGATGCAATGGGGTAAATTCAAAGGAGCTTACATGTTTAACCAGATCTATCATCTTCGAAAAACAAAGATGATAGTCTATCAAATCGCCATGATCTTGTGCGTTTGTTCCGAATCCGTAGGAACAGCTGCTTTAAGTGGTAAGAATCCTTTTGCCATCAAAACTTACTGACCGTCAATCATTGAAAGCACAAGACTAATCATTATTCTATCCAGATTATGTGGATCAACGTGATGGTATAAAATCACGATATGGTTATCATACTTCCGTGAGAGATATTGTTGGAATTTTCTCATTCAATATATTTGTCGGTATAGCGGTTGCAACTATCTTTGGTTCTGGATTCTTTTTCGATCTCTTCTGGCCTCAACGTTATGAAACTCCTGCTGTGAAGATGGCTTGGAAGATTTGTTCCGTTTTGATGTGTATCTTTACTTTGGCAGATGCTATTGCTCTTACTGTAAGTATATAGCTATGATCCTATCTACCGCTGTTGAGTCGCTAATTCTTCATACAGGTCATTGTGGCTACACAAAGAGCAACGATTGATGGATTAACAAACTCGCAAGCGCAAAGATATTTCGATTTAAATGGTCCACCAAATCCTATTTATCGTAAAAATGCATATTGTATTGCTTCGACTGTACTTTTATGGCTTGGTATGCTAGGTACATTCGCTAGGTTAGTTCTCCAATCTTTCTCTCATGAAATCACCAACTAACTCATATGTAGTACATATATCATGTGGAAATCACTCGCTCATGATAAGAAATTTGATACA
This sequence comes from Sclerotinia minor, assembly GCA_025389075.1. Taxonomy (NCBI): domain Eukaryota; kingdom Fungi; phylum Ascomycota; class Leotiomycetes; order Helotiales; family Sclerotiniaceae; genus Sclerotinia; species Sclerotinia minor. Next base: position 225,145 of record QRFH01000007.1, read on the forward strand.
CCTTTCGCAGCTGGTAAAGGACCTGCTGATGATCCATGGGATAAATCCAATCGACCAGGAACTGAATTAGAAAAATCATCTCCATCTACTGAAACTCCGGTTCAAGTTCATAATAATGATCTAGAACAAGGTAGAGGTGTTCACGACGAACCTGTAGCGCCAGAAAGAAATCCAGTTGTCAATTAATCAGACCTTCGCACTGCTTTTATATATCTACGAGACTCTTTTAAGCTCAGGTTTACACCTCAATCATTGTTAGCCGATCAAATTACTCGAAATGTCGAGTGTGCCAGAAAGTGCGAGACATCGTCGACGAGACAAATCCTTCAAACGCATGCGTTGTCATACGAAAGAAACTATTTCCTTGCAAAATTAGTCCTACTGAGGAGAAACTACTTTCTCACGAACTTGCAAATTGCAACAACCATTCCACAGTCCAGTCCGACTACCAAGAATAGGGCGATAAGATGGTATCAGCGGGTAAAGAAACAAGACGAATAAGGGTAGAAATACCATCCACAACAAAGAAGAAGAGCGATGAATTAATATCACCATGAACAAAACTAGCTACAACACACGAAACTTATTCATCCTGGCACATTGACATTATATTGACTTACGGAGTATGGTGTTTGGAGACGAATCAAAATAATTGGAAGAAAAAAACAGAAAAAAGAAAGGGATGGGATGGAACGGGTGTTGGAGTATACAGTGACTTTTGTACGGAAATGAGAGGGGACGGGATACACAAGGAAGAGGAAGGAGGGAACGAAAGGGAAGAGAGGGAAATAAAGATACCAGGAATAAATGGAAATGGAAATGGAAATGGCGTTGTAGTTATGAGAGTTATGAGAGTTATGATGGGTATAAGGTACATAGATACCTCACTCAGTTTACTCAGTTTAGTTTACTTACTAGGTAGGTAGTTAACTTACTTATTTTAATTAAGGTGTATAGGTAGTTAATAATGAGGAAGATTATTAATTAATTTTTTATTTCACCTGTTTACTAATCAAGCTGCTTAATATCCACCCATACCTCTCCATAGCATAGCATTCACCCCTCATCCATACACACATATTTCCATCTCTATACCTCCCTCTCCATACCTCATCTCTTCTCTCTTCTCCGTACTCCCATCTCTCCTCTATACCTATCTATACCTCTAGTAATCCAACACATCACATCACGCATCACACATCACACATCACACACTCTCTAAACCCTCTAGCCCTCTTCGCCAGATAAATACATAACCAAAACAAACAAAATAAAGCAAGGTAAGTAAAACAAAACAAAACAACAAAAATCCCCCGCTCAATTTCATTCTATGTATTAATATTCTAACCAACTAATTATGAAATTACGAGAGATGGGGGGGTGCGGTGGCAATTATTTAGATCTAGTTTTTATTATCATTTCCAGGTCCTGTGCTAGCTCCAGCCAAGCACGTAAGGTGAAGGTTAAGCGAGTAATTAATTGAATGCTCGTTCGTCCATAGGTAAGCTTACTTGGGTATTAGATCTAAGTATGGAGTAATTTTGCATGGCTCTCTCTCTCTCTGCCTATAGAAAAGTTTGTATTTTTTTTGCTGCAAAGATTGCTAGGTAGTGAAGAATTACTATCGTTCCTATCGTCCTATCAGGATCGAATAGTCATATTCTGTACTGGTAGGTACTCGTAGGCCAAACTGGTAAATCCATCCACCAAGCCATCCACCAAGCCATCCATCAAGCCATCCATCCATCCATCCATCCATCCACTCATATATTTCCCTCCCCCATCTCCTCTGCTTCCCTCTGCTTCTCCATTCCATCTCCCCCCATCCTCTCTCAACCCTTCCACTCCCACAATCAATCCCTCGCCCCTTCCTCTCCATCCTTAAAAAGAAAGAATTAAACCCCAGCCAGATATTCACTCCAAGCCAGCCCCAAGCTTAGCTTCTACTATACTATACCATACAAACTAAACGTATAGACAAACCGCACCACAAACTCAACACGCTCGTAAGATACTTCACCAAGATTGCAATGCAAATAAGAACGAAGAAGCAAACCGTGTATGGCAAACTGGGGACGAGATGAGACGAAAAAAGAATCGTGAGAAGAAAATCGACAAACTCCCAGTAGGTAGGTGATGAAAAAGAGAAACAAAAAATTCCTCGCTATGCATTCAGAAATGAATAATAGACCATATTAAACTCCCTTGTCTCTTCTCTCCCTAAACGCCCCCTAAATCCGTCAATTTAAGGGTTTGATCCTCAAAGACATATACTGTAAGAAAATATAAAGCAAAAGATAACTGCCGAATAAACAGGGTATACCCCAACCCATTTCCCATTCCCATAGCCATAGGCATTTTCCCGATGAGTCTGAATGGTATGAAAAAGACTAATTCAATTTCGTACATTCTCGGGAATTAATTTTCATTAGACGTTTAAAATTTCATACATTCGTTTATGCATTTGCATTATCACCAACTTCAACGACTCTTTCGGTTTCGTCTATGCTTGGTAATAGAATACGATGACCACGTTCGGATTTTGGAACACCATCTCGAGATGCACCGAAATCAAGAACCTAGAGTAATTGTTAGAAAAAGGGAAACGTTTCATACGCAAATGCTATGACTAACCTCGACAAATGTGAAATTATCACGTTGAACAGCTGCAACACATCTTCGTTCATCGAATTTGACTTGCCAAACACCACTTAAATCACCCAAGAGGTCCTTGATGCATTCACCAGTTTTAACATCCCACATCTTTAAAGTACGATCCGATCCAGAGATAACTTTTTGTCCGTCATGTTGAAAACAAGTAATGGCACCTGTATGTGCACTCAATGTACTCTTGCAAACACCACTTTCTGGATCCCAAATTCGTAGCGTTGAATCTGCGGCTGCTGAGACAAGGCGTTCATCACGTAAGTCTAAAAGACCAACAAGTGATGTGTGACCTTCAAGTGTGAATAAACAAGATCCAGTCTCAAGTGACCAAACCTTAACATATGTATCCATGGAACCACTGATACATCTGTTACGGTTATGATCCAACACAACGCTATATACCTTCGCGGTATGTCCTTGTAGACGATGTATTACTTCACCAGTTGAGATCTTCCATACTCTCACAGTACAGTCGTAACTACCACTTACTAAAGTATCTTGATGTGCAGCGATAGCACGAACAGAGTGAGTATGTCCAGCTAATACTCGAACAAAGTAAGGGCAATCAGCATCATTAGTCGGTGGTCCTGTTTGGATGTATCTCTTATCTCCTTGAGCTGGTAGCTTCCATACGCGTAGTTGAGAGTCACGAGAACCGGTAATAATAAGGGGTTGCTCGGGAATCATGATAGGTTGACCAGTTGCTGTTTTGCCAGCTTCTGATGGCATAAGAATTTGTAAACATCGTACAGTTGATGTATGACCATGAAAAACTTGAGTGCAAAGACCTTTTTCAATATCCCACACCCGTACTGAGCGGTCGGTGGACCCAGAAACAAGAACATTTCCTTCATACTGTAAAGCCCAAACACCTCCATCATGTCCCTCAAGCTTTTTGCGTAGAGCTCCAGTTTTCGTATCGTAGACATGAATACATGTATCATCACTACCTGTTAAAATCTTCTCATCATCAAATTGAAGGCATGTGATTACATGTGACGGATGAGCTTTGAATGCCATATGATGAGGTTCAACGGCACGATTCGTCCAGCTATGACGGAGAAAATAGTGACGACGATACAAAGATTTGAAGAGATGAAGTTTTCGTAATCCTGGGAGACCTAATTCAGGATTTGGTACGGCTAAAGCAGCAGCGCAAGCAGCGCTTAACGGGCCTTCAGATTTGTGGTATTTGGATACTTCACCTAATTTTTTAGTTGAAACGTCGTTACCTATTGCTCTTCTCTTTGCGCGTTCCGATCCCAAATTCCCAGTGGTCCTCTTTCTTTTAGTGGTAGCTCGAGATCTTCTAGTTGCATCAATCTTGCTACCACTACTAGGTGTACAGACTTCTCCACTGATTGATTTGTCTTTAATGCTCAAATCCTGTTCATAACCATCTGGCCCATAAGGATCTTGCCATGCCCATCCTTGACGTATTGCTCGCTCGAGTTCCTCGGGTTGGAGCACGAAACCATCACGATCAAAGAGTTCCTTCCATCCTGTTTCATTCGAGTCTATGACATTTCTCCAGCGCTTCGAAACTTGAGCCGCTCGGCAAAGGTCTTTGTGGTCAAGATAACTTAGAATATGTAGGCTTAGTTCAGTGGGAAGCTCATCAAGGAAATCGCACATCAAAGCAGGATTGACAAAACCCGCAACAGCCCGAAGGGTCTTCTTTGAGCACCTTCGACTAAGCTGATACATCATAAGAGTCTTCAATTCATTTGGCATCGCATCGAAAGTATCCAGCATAGAACCAATCTCCATAACGGTTGAAATTTGTGAGTGTAATCCTGTAGATGTGATACGTCGATCCCGAGCCGTATCTGTCTCAGATACCTGAAGAGCGCACTCGTCTAATATCTCCTGACTGTCACCATTATCATCATTGTCGAATGATGGGGAAGTAGCAGCGGGCGAAAGGCCAGGACTAGGGAGGCTTGCGTTCTGAGCAGCTGTAGTATCCAAATGCGGGCGCTGTCCTTGTGCGAAATTTATACCAAGACTGGACTCCTCAAGGTCAGAATCCGCAATTGGAGGAGTAGCGACCGCTCTATTGAATGTTTCGTCAATTGCGATTTCGGAATGACTTCCCAGACTGTCGAATGAGCCGTTTTGACTTAAACCGGATTGAGGGGTGTATACACTGGTTTGAAATCGAGGAGGCAGTGTTGGAGCCATGTCTCTTGAGGATAAATCTACTTCTGACATATCAGGTGTAGCTGGCAGATCGGGAATGTGCATACCGAGACCAAGGTTTCTGCGCCGAGTTTCATTGTGGGTAGTCGAAGCGGCATCTCTGGCTTCATTCTTGAAAACTTCTTGTGACTGCGAGCCGCTCGACCCTGAACTAATACTGGCGGGTAAACAATCAGATATTCCTTTCGATTTCAAAGATTTTCTCAAATTGCTGGTTTCTGCATCGGATCTGACAGTTCGATCTATTCTGTTCAACCCATCTCTGAACTGCCCACGATTCTCACTCGATAGATGACGCCGGTGGAAATTACGGAGAGGCTGTGTTTGTGAATTCTAGAAAAAATTCAAGATTAGTATCACAAAGTCCGAAGGAAATGTGCGATAAAATGAAATATCCGAACCTCGTGCATGACATTTTGTAAATCATTTTCCTCATACTCCATTTGTTGTCCGTCAAGTTCATATGAAAATTTGGTAAGTTCGGGAGGAGTCGGTTTAAATGCCAAAGGATATTCCTTTGCATCTAGGCTATCAACTGATCGGGGGTTTTGAAAGAGTAATGAAGGATAAGATCGTTTGGTCGTGGTGGTGGTAGTAACAATTTTCGTTTCTATAACATCTTCCAACTCCACTTGTAACCTCGATGTATGTCCACCTTCATCATCCCCATCTTCCCATCCTAAAGAAACCGTCTGACTTGGGTGTCGAGTCTCAACACTATGCTTCACCAACTTCGAATTCGAAATGAAGGGACTCGGGGAAGCTTCCGACGGAAATTTTTGAGCTCCGGGCATTTGAGCAGTTTGGGGGGGATTTCGATGTTTACTTTGAGGCCTATGAGGAGAATCCATTTCGAAAGAGGTTGACTATGTGTTTGACTCGTAGCCGTGGGTAGGTAATTTCGAGACTTTTGAGGAAGAGTTCTAGCCTGCCCCTCTCTTTTAAGCCGTACCGTACGCGTTCCTGCCACGAGGTTGCCCACGCGCGAGTAGTTCGCAACCTTGAAAGAACGCCTATTATCCTATGATGCCAACGATAACATAGCCAGATCCCCTTGACGTCTGAGAGGGTTATCGTGGTGGTGGTGGGGGTATTTTTGGGTTGGGAATCGACACGGATGACAGACAACTTGCAGAATATGAATCCGGAGGCAACGTGTAAGAAAAACTGTGGTGAGACAGTATGGAGCTGATGAGTGGAGACAATTATACTACTGCAGATAAAGGAAAGGGAGAGAATGTACAAGAGAGAGGAATAGATATCCTTTTTTTTACCTGCGGTGAGTAATGGAAGTATGGTGAAGATTTATCTCAGCGCGTGTGGTAGATGAACGGAAAGTGGAAGGTGGAGATCGGTTCTTGAGGTTTTGTTCGCCGGCCTGAGCTTTTTCGGTGTTTGGGATCAGAACAGACCCATCACCCATCGCCTTGTAGGCATCGTACCTTGCTTATACCCAACCGTACAGTAATGTTATTCCACCAAGCAAGGCACGGGAAGGCGGAGTCGGCAGAATGGAACGTAAACATTACATTCTCACGCATATTTATATTTAAATTTATATTTACATTTATATTTGTATTTATACAAGACTTACATGAATATGTATCTTATATTCATATCTTTATACTCTTCATACCACCTTCATCATATGCATGGATGTTTATTCAGGTATCCAGATGAAAGTGGAGAATGAGCCCTTAAATGTAATCTTATCTCGACATTTTCTTAAAATCTCATTCTACATTATCATCGTCACCATGCACTTTGATTTACCTCTTTTATACTCGGGTTTCCGCTCCCATTGCGCTACGATCAGGAAGCAAACCTGTCTGATATCTTTGATATATACGGTATATCAGACTTCTTTCCGTAAACACATTCCGTGAGGGTTGGATGGAGTGTTTGAGATATTCATTCTTCCCTTGGTGGTATAGTAGAGAAAGGAGTATCGTGAGTTGCCTTCTGCGTCGGGATGTACCTGACTCAAGTGTGAATTCCTGGGGAGGGGGTTGTTGAAGGGCGACTTTTATCATCGCTTCCAATCTGGGATCTCAATGTCCCAAACTCTACTAGGTAGACCTTTATCAGACGTGCCGAGCCCGTCGCAAGAGGAAATTATACGACAGTGACTATTCCGTACCTGGGTAGGTAAGCTTACCGTCACATAATTAGAGAACATCTTCTCGCCTTCAGGCAATGTCGTTTATCTTTATGAATTTCAATATCTACCAAAACATCGATCATGATTCTTTATGGGAAACTGGGGTTAAACAATTGATGTTGATCGGACTCTGAATGGCACTTTCATGAAGGAATTCATTTCCACATTTTCGGCCTCCACGGCAGTGGCCCCCAGCGGCTCAGCGAGGCGTCATTTCAATGATTGACTAATTAGGTAGTTGTATCGTGGGGGTCCAAGGGAGGTGAAGGTCTTCAGCTTTTCAGGAGTATTGAATGGGGGGGGATACCATTAAGATCCTTCAAAGGCAGTGGAGTTGGGAGGAAAAACCAGTGGATTCTGCAAGTGCCGGAATAAGAAATTACAAAGACCCTGCAAGAATGAGGGATTCTACCATAGACTGAACACGACCACACTCAAGAAAGACGACACGTGAATGGAGAGGTGTCCAAACAATTCATATGATGTCCCAATATCTGTTGAAGTCAAGGGTCTCATGAGTGTAGGTATCTTGCAGTGCTTTGGCGATCATAGGTTGCCTCAAGAATGAATGGTAGGTATCTCCATAAATGAAGCAAATATTCAATTAAAAGATGACTCGGAAGAGATACATGACCAAGGAGGAACATAGAGTCGTTATGAGTCTTCAATTTAGATGGTGAGTGCTTGGAAGATTCTAGAGAACATCATCCATCAGAATGAGGAAATCTACAGGATCTTTGTTCTATTTAGAGATTATACTAAGGTGTCTGGGTAGGTAGATAGGTAGGTAAGTAGGTAGGTAGGTATGTAGGTGTCCCTCAGTATCTACCTATCATCCGCTTTGTATAGAAAGGTACTATGTTTGATCACGCGTTCTGGAAGTGAGGTGAGGATGAAGAAGGAAAGAGGCAATGTCGTACCCTCACGCTTTTCCACGTACCTTCCTATTACCCATTTTCAACCCTCATTTTCTTAGTCAGTATCTTCGCCTCTCTAGATCCCACAAATCCTCACTTTCTGTCAATTAATTCAACCTTCATCTTCATCTTCATCTTTACCCCAGTCTTCATCTTTACCCCAGTCTTCATTTTCACCTCATCTTCACTCTCGTCATCTTCACTCTCATCATCTCATCCTCATTTTCATTAGAAATTTAATCTAAACGACATCTCAATTCATGTAGTCTCCTTCTCATATTCTCTTTCCAATATTAAGATCAGTTTATAATTACTTATTCATTCTCCAATCCTCAACATTCCATATTCATTGTCTTGGATTGTGTATCCCTGTTTATCGAGAGAACTTTTCAGAATCAAAGTCTTCATCGACAGTTCAGGTTTGACTGATCAGAATTTGAATGATACCTCGGACTTCTCTTTACATCCCACTCCCTTGGTTTTTATTTTCTTTGGATTCTATCCGTCTCTGTGCTTCATCATGCCACCAAAACTACTTAAACGTCCTGTTTCTGCTAAACGACAGACAAAACCACAGCCGAAGACAAGGCAGAAAGGTAAGGGTAAGGTCCAGACTGTTTTGGAGGCTCCTAAGACAGCACAAGATCTTTTACTCAGTCAAACACAAAGTCTCGAGTTGGTTAAGATTGGTGTCAATGCTGCTGTATGTACCATAGAACACTTTTACCTTTGATTCTGCTAATCAATATATCTCAGATCAGCCACTTTGTCTTTTATAGACGGTTCTTTCCAAGCAATTGCTACAAAACCCGAATCTACAATGCATCTGACGCTAATCCTACATATGAAAAGTTCGTGAGCGGCACAAACATTCCCAAGAATTTCAACTTAATGGAAGCTGGCGATGACATCCTTTCTTTCAACACCATTGTACGAGGATCGGGAAATCAGGGTGCCGAAAAACTACTTGATTGGCTTGTATTTCTCCCTGTTCGAATCCATTATATGGCAATTGACTAATGTCAACTTAGGAATTCGGTGTTAGTAATGCTGTAGATGACAAATGTCTGGCAAAACTTCAGCTTTCCGTTTATCGTGAAGAAGTTGTCCTAGAAGAGCTTGTCGAGGCTTTCACTATAAACTTCACGTACAAAGATATTGGGAACAATACCCAAGTTCAAATTTCTGCTTCAACGTCGAACGAGACCGGACAGATCATCAACCTCGGAAAAGCACAAGAGGGCTTAAGGGAGCTGGTTAGACAAGTTATGAATTGTTCTCGAGATATTAAAGGCAAACCATGTAAGTTTACAGTCATCAATCAAGTAATTTTTCATATTTGTTAAAGGGAAACATAGCTGGTCGCAAAGTGAGTATGCAACTGCTATACAATGACAATCCGCGTCCCAGAAACGAATATCGTGGATTTCGTGCTGCATCATCATTGCAGATTCTCCCTGATAATTGTGGGTTGTTCATAGGCGAAATGAACAATGGTTTTAACGGGTATGAAACTATAGTTCCAACAATATGAAGGCAGGTACTAACTTGCGTAGACTTGAGGTCAAATACTACGATGCACCAGCGATCGATAATCATCTAAAAGCAAAAGCTTCCCGTAGTGCCAAAGAGACCCTCGGTCGAAATCGTTTCGCCATGAGTAGAAGCCCCAAGCCTACAACACCAGAAGCAATCATTGATGATAGTCAGCCTTCCTCGAGACACACTCAATTCTCACAGAGCCATGACACACAGGAGAGCACTGTGAAGTGGATTAACCAGATTGTAAGTGATAAATCAACAAACAAAATGGTTCAGCCAGTTTGTATTTGCTGACATGGCCAAATTGGAAGGGACACACCAGAGGATCCGATGACATGGATACACAACTGCTTTCGAATCACGCGAGCCAGTCAACCACCTTTGGAAAGCATACAACGTTTCCTGAGACAAAAGAGCTTGATTATATGGACATTCAGGAAGAATCAGAAGAGGGAGAAGCGGTGAGCTGTGAGTGTACCAACTACGATGATCGTGAAAATTTGGTATGTCATTCTCTCCATTCATTCGCACATCCTAACAAGTGCAAAGATCCAGTGCGGAAAATGCAGAAATTTTTGCCACAGCCAATGCTACGGTTACAGCAAAGGAAGTGTCGGTGCAAACTTCGAATGTTATGAATGTCTCTTGGCAGAATCGGAGCAAGATATTCTTTTTGAGAAAATGTATCCTCTTTGCACTCGCAGACGCATGGTTTATTACCTCCAAAACAACGGCTTCAATGACATGGAAGGCCTTCGTCAGTACATGAGTAAGGTTACCCCAGCAAATGTCCGTATAGAATTAACCATCGTTCTAGATTTGAACTACAAAGAGACACAGGCTTTGGTAGAGGCTTTGAAAACAGAAGGAATTATTAAGAAATGTAACGAGTCTTCCAAGGAGCCATTCCAATTTTCCAATCTTAAGAGACTTCTGGGTGAATTATTTGATCCGTCAAAGCATATCTCTCATACCAAGCTTGTGAGTACTTCATTAAGCTCCTCCGGGCTTTTGGGAAAATTGATGGAAAGTTCTAACCCATCATAGTTTGTCTCAGCAGCAGCATCGAAAGTCAACTTACCCCGAAAATCCCAAGCCCAGATCCAAGCCCAGCTTACGCCACTCGCTCGGCATCTTGTACCATCTAATGGTCCAACTCGCGGCGGTTTGCGTAGTGAAGGAAGTAGTACTCAGACCCCGAGCTCATGGGGAAGCTTGCATAACGAGACCTTGCGCAGATCACCACGAGTACCTGCTCAATCGACCCCTCAACAATCTAACAAACGTGCTGGTGACGAAATTTCCGAGAATGCATCCAAGAAGAGGCGTGCTGCTCTAGATGCAACTAGTCCTTTCAGCCTCAGATCAAATAGTTTGCATTAGTCACATCATAACCTTCGAGAAGTTTGACCGAGAGATAAGCTCTATATTGGCTGGATTGTTTGATAATATAGTTTGGGAAGGTATAAGATATCTTTTATTGATTGATAGTTTTTGCTTAGCTTCAACGCTATTGCATGTAGATTAGCTTTTGATCGTCATAACATAAATAGCTTGGGTTGATGCTTGATCAATAAATGCCATGACATGTTCTCTTTCTTCGGTCTTCCTTGAAGTTTCACCAAAAAAATAATAATGATGATGAAAAGTTAATATTTTTTCTTGGACTGACGTAGTACTTGTGATTCTCTCTAATTTTATATCCATCCAACATTTTGGCTAAACGTGGGAAGGGTGGCACCCGCACCGTGCTTTTTCGTCGTGGAGGCCATGCATCTGTCTGTAACTGTGTAACCATAAGGTTATAATTATGATTTATTGGATGTGGTGAAACGATTAGATAGATGTTTTGAGTATTCGGCGAGGAGGATGAGATGAGGTATGTATGTGTGTATGAAGTAGAAAGTAGGAAAGCATAGGTTGGATGAGACTTTACGAGTACCTAGACCTAGGATGAAAGAAGAGGGGGGAAGAGGGGATGGTATGGGATGATTGGATGATGGGATAGATTAGTTTAGACTAGACTATATGGGAGTTGAGTGAGTGGTAAAGTAGGTAGATAGTTTACAAGTTATCGGTGTTTGCCTTTGCTCGAGATCTGTTGATGGGTGTCTGGGTAATTTCTTTACTAGATAGATATATACTTGGTAGATATATAAGGTTACTGTAAAGATATTGAGTTATTGAGTTATTAGTATGGCCCGGAAACTGGAGTATATACGGAGTATAAGATAAGTAATCATCAATCAAATATATAAATATATAAATATATAAATATCCTCGGCAAGACGGTCCTAGTCTACATATTACTGGGTAAGAATCGTAAGATCTTAGTACACCGATGTAATTGCAAGATTATATAGAAATTAGAATCCGTTAAAAGCATCATGACTTTCTTAGTTATAAATCATTAATCCGGTTCATATCTAAGGTTACTCTAAGATCATAATCATTCAATCTATTCATTCATCCATATATTCATTCATTCAAACCCTATATTCCCTCCCCTACCACGCCAGATGCATTTATATCATTCTACGCTCGAACATATTCTCCACCATCCATCTTCTACCCTTTTTTTGTCCTTTTTCCAGTTTCTTTTTCCTTTTTTCTTGGGCAGCGTTTTAAGGAGGGGGCGTGGTATACTGGACGTGCTGTTATTAGCGCATAGAGAAACCCTGGGGTTTGTAGGATAGGATCGATGGATCATCAGATAGGATGGGTTTCTAGCTGAACTTGTATGTCTTGTACATACATAACTGTACGGAGTACGCTACGCTACGGTATCTACTAGGTAGGTAGGTACCTGAACCAGTGAAAGTTCTTTTTGAACCGTTGGACTGGGCTGGGGAAGATGGGAGATGGAATGAAGGGTAAATCATTTTTTTGCTTTTTGCTTTTTGCTTTTTGCTGTTTTTTTTTGAGGGGGTTCTTTTGATGTTCTTTGTTTTTGATTGGGGGTTCTGGGGTTCTGGACTTTTTGCTTTTTTGTTTTTTTTTTTTTGGCGGGGAGGAAGAGGAGGGGATGGAAAAGGTATGTAATGCATAGATAAATATTATTTCACATATCATATCATATCACATTCACGAACTCATGAGTGAGTTGTCGCGCCATAAATGTAAAGAGAGAACCAAATTACAGGTAACCAATCTAACATGATGATAGATGGTTACTCCGAGACTTTCAGGATGAATGAGCAGAATCTTTTTTTTTTTTTTTTTTTAATTTAATTTCGGAAAGGGGTCTCGTTCAGGTGGGTGTGTCACATGCTTGTTTATCACATGGTTGGTGTACCGTAGATAGAGATGTAACGGGGAATATTTTATTCTATACTATGCTATGGGTTTCGGATGGAGATGGAGATGGAGATTGGAGATTGGAGGTTGGAGATTGGGGATTGGAAAGCCCCGAGTTTTGCGTGTGCTCCCTGATTCGCATGTGTGTTTGTGATGCACATGGCATGCATAGGTAGGTATGATATGAGCATGATTTTGGAGATTTGGTATTCGGGTATTTTGGTGTTTGGTATATGGATGGGTGGGCTTATGTAAAACTTTATATACCCGGCCGGTCTACAATTTTACGTCAAGATTGTGGTCTTTCGGAAAGTATAGTACATTAGGTACTGTATTGGGAGAAGTTTAACTGATTGATTGATTGATTCTAGAATTTCTCGGACGACATACAGTACGTATGAGTTAGACTGTTCGATAGTTGAGCTGTTAGATCGGATAGACGATCGTTCGTTGATTTTCTAGTGTCTGATCCGTGGTGAAGGTCAAGGTCGTTTTGTGGCACCGATGAAGGGGCTTAGGAGCTGATTCGAGAAAATCTTATATGAAATAAGCCAATGCGTAAGAAATAGTAATAAGACTCTACGGATTATCATTTTGGTACAGTATTTACTTTTCTGTCTTGCTCTTTGTCAGTTTGTTGTAAGGTTGTCAATTTGAGTGATATCTTTTGAGGTGTGGCAGGTTTCATAAATTTGGATGGGATGAAGTAGGATTACCAAGTCCCCCTTCATGAATCATGATGTTAACGAGATCTCATCTCAATACAATACCATGTTGTCACAATACTACCTAGGCTTCAGAAGTTCAGCAGCCGCATCTTCTTCCTATTCCACATATGTAGTTTTACTCCGTGGTATAAGCTTATACGGAATGTTTACGCATGTATACTAAACCAATTCTGTGATTTAAAGCATAGGGGCCGGTCAACGGCTCATTTAGGAAATCTTCAAGATCAACACCTTGGAATTCTCATTAAGCTCCAACCTATTACTATTCCATATTAAACCTTTAACCCCCGTCCCCGTCTTCCGTACGATGTCTTCAATTTTAAGCGACGCACTAACTATCATGGAAAAGGCTGCTACAGTTCTACCAGATGGTGTTTTAATCATCAACTGATCTCTTTGAAGATAAATAAATACCCTGGACCCAAAACTTTTTTAAATGGTAACAATAATCCCAGTAATTATAACTCCGTAATGCTTCTAAATTGTTTCGCAGGATTGATTCCCTATTTGATCAAGGATGGGGCATCCTTGAGATTGCCATTATTTGACACGATCAATTCATCAATTCATCCATCCATCCTACCAATCCGCCGTAAGTAAAACTACTACGGAGTAAGTTGCAACCATCTTCCCGGGTACAGTACTCAATTTCCTGTTATGAAATAATATGAAATTATTCGAATTTACTAGGAATCTTTTCTTTTTCTCTTGTTATCTATTTTGATTTCCTGTCTTGTCTACTTGACTTGACGTCCACTATCTATCTATCAAAACATACATACCCTCTTTTTCAACGACTTTATGATAACAAATACCGAGTACTTTGCATTATCAGCCCTGTTGCAGTTATAGACAGAGATATACACACATATATACATATATAAATTCATAACCATTCCGGAATCCAACCACGTTTAGCGGTATTCATAGCCCCTCATAATTAATTCACCATCTAAAGACACGATGCTCGTTGGGGGACGGTAATGGTGGTTCAACTCATAATATCACGGCGTTGTATACCCAGATATAGCTACATATAGCTACATATAGCTTGGATCTTGGAGGAAGAAGGAGAAGCACCGAGGTCGTCCATATCATTCACGAATACTTCAACTTCTACCAACCATCAACACGTTTCTTGGAGCTTCACCAAGATGGGACGAACTTCGAAATTCTCTTTTCCCATTCCTGGGCGCAAGGGTAATTCGAGTAAGGAGAAATCATATCAAGTACCTCCACCTATGTCAAAATTATCTTCAGGAAACTTGTCAAAAGCGGAACAAATTTTGGGAACTGGCACTGCGGAACCTGGAGATTGGAAAAGACCCGGATCTAGGTCTAGCCGAATGAGCATTACTATTTCAGAAACTACACATTCGGCGAGATCAATGAATGATGGTGGTAATTATGATGAGTGGGATGGAGAATCGGGTGTTTTCCCTAGACAGACGGGCTTGAGAGGAAGGGCTTCATCTAATGCGCTAGGTCAAAGTTTTGGAGAAGATATGGCTACGGAAACTTCTAGTATAACGCATCGATTGAGGAATGAGGATTCTACATCTACTTTGAAATCATATTATGATCGACAAAAGTTACCGGCTTCAATATCACAGCAGACCTCTGCATCTTCTGCACGAGATCTAGCTCTTCGAAAAGGACTTACGCCAGTTATCAATAGGAGTCCACTTTTACGAGTCGATTCTACAGATCTTTGGGATCAAGCCGGTCACAGTCTCTCGAGTATGAATGATAATTATTTAGGGTCGTCAGAGCGTAAGAAGTCCGTGAGGCAGGGTTTGTCCTCGTTGTTCCATAGGTCAGAAAGACGACCGTCGGCAGTATCACAAAACACCTTTGATTATTCCAAACAAAGTGGCTCAATCCGAAATAAGCTTGCCAAGGCGGCTTCCAGAGAGTCATTACAATCACAAAAGCCAAGCATCTCATCCATAAAGTCCAGAGACCAAAGAGATCAGGTGCAAGTTCCGGTGAGCTTGGACGATTCATATGATTACTATGAACCATCAAATCCGAATGCTCAGATGAAATCAATACCGGAATCAAACATTCCGGAACATTTCAATTTATTTCCCAGCACGTCAGAAAATGGTAATGGCCGACAGCCAGGATCGCTCAATTCGGAGAAACGAGAAGGACATCGAAGACTAGAAGATCTGCATTCTAGCTCTGGAGAAAAGGATACAATTTCGTGGAAGAATATACGTTCGAATACCAATGGCAATTTTCGCAACAGTGTGGTTTCTCAGAGTACAGGTCATTCTAGTCTGGGGATGTCCAGTACCGGGAGTATATCCAGTCGCAATACCAAAACATCACGACAAACCGGAGGAAGTGTATTTTCGAATGCAGATTTACACCAAAGTAGTGTACTGTCATTATCATCCGATTCGGAAGAGGATTTTTCGGATGCCGAGCCATCGAAATCTCGTGATAATGTATCTATTGGTAAAGCTCCTTCACATGCTGAGAGTGAAATTATTCCTCCTGCACTCCAAAACCGCTTGAGCGTAACGAAAAATTCTGTGAGGAAACAATCGGCTTTGAAGAGCTCATCATCCACTAAGAAGGGAGCCGCACAACCAAGTGCGTTTTTAACAATTCCGGGGTCGAATGGGGGATTATCTCAATGGCCGATGCCACCAACAACACCAACGATTACGAGGCAAGATTCTCTAAAGTCACAAGACTCCCGACCAACCTCATCTCAGAGAAATGTTTCCATCTCGTCGAAAAAATCCACACAGCAGCAACCGACACCACCGCTATCTCCTCGAGAAATCGATGCCGAAACTGATTCCGTTCGCACAACAAAGAGTGGTCGTATGATGCAAGTTACGAAGCAAGAAGAAGCACTCCTCGAAGCCCTACGTCAAAAAAGAGCACGTATGCGCGAGAAAATTATCAAGGAACATGAAGCTGAAGGTGGTCTTGGTAAATCACCACCGGATTTTGTAGATTATAGGAATTCTTCGAGGTTTTCGAAATCCTCTTCTACGAGTACGATTAGACCGGGTACGGAACGCGTACCTTTGTATCTCGATGCACCTATTGTGAAGGAGCGAAATTTGGGATATGGAAATGGATACAGACTTGGAAATGGAAATGGAAATGGAAATGGAACGGGAATGAAATATGGACAACCGAGTCCGGATTTAAGCGATTTTTTGAGCATGGGTGGCGAGGAGTTTGAAGAGGATGAGGATACGCCGACGAATAGTAGAGGTGTTTCGAGGAATGAAGTTAGGAGGAATACGAGTGGGAGTGCAATTGAAATTGCAATAGGGATGGAAATTCCTCAACCGAAGAGACCGGGTACGCCGCCGCGAAATGATCCGAGATTTACTTCTTCTGGTTCTGGTTCTGGTTCTGGTTCTGGGATGGAGGGAAAGAGGGGTGCTCGTGAGGAGGAAATTATTCGTGCTGGGAAGGCGAAATATTTAGAGGAGGAGGAGGAGGACGTGGGATTTTGGGGGATGTAGGAGTTTTGATTTGGGGTGGGTGGTGTGGTGGGTGGTATGGTGTTCGTGTGGTTGAGGGAGGAGGCGAGGCAGGGGACGTTTAATGTATATTTTTATATTTTTATTTTATATTGTTTTATTTATTATTCTTATGAAGAGATATCTGGGAGCGCTTGTTTTTTTGTAGGGAGGGGGAGGGAAGGGGTTTGGATGTATGTATATGTATATGTATGTATGTATGGATGGATGGATGGATGTTTTTATATATCTAGCCTAGGACATAGGACAAGAGGATTAGAGAAAATGGGTGGTATGGATGGGTGGTGTGTGTTTTATTGATTTAGATGAACGATCTATGGGTTTGGGTTTGAGGTTTGATACCAGTATAAGTAAATAGATAGAATTTGATATTATTATCGGAATTTATTTGGAATTTGGAATACGTATAAGATGATATGAGGTGATATAAAAGGTGTAGAGGTACGAAGTAGATGAACAATTAAATAATTAAGTAATAGTTATATAATTTTGCATGTAAGATTATACTATTACTCGGGTACGTAGTATATACTGTACCTACCCTACCTATCCTACCGTACAAGTAGGTATTGCAAGTGTACAGAATATGCGTGATGATGCTCTGTGTAAATATCTACCTAGGTAACCTTAATCCTACAAACGTGCTTATGCATGCAGTAGCGAACCAGTTTGCTGAAAAGCCAAGTTGCGGGAGGATAGAACTCGATTCCGTGATTTAGGATTGTATGTATGTATGGTCTTAGGTTAGTTAGGTAATGAGGTGGTAAAATATTTCATCCTATTCGTTCACTAGTTTCAACTGTTCACCCCGGATTTGTCTCCGGATTATATGGTCGTAGTTATTCATCGCTTATGGAGTATGTATGTTCAGGTTACTATATACAATCTTAACTCTTGGTTTTGGGGATGGGGGAGTTTTGATGGAGGATGGAGATGAAGATGAAGGACGAAGGTTGAAATGTATGGAGTAAAAGGTTTGATTTGAGTGATTGTTTTGGCGTTGGAAATAGTTTGTCGTTATTGTATAACCTTACATTAAGTTGGGGAAATGTTTAGTGGTGCTACTTTAATTGTGATTGGTTGATATGCACAACCAAGTTTTGGGCATCTAGAAGCAAGCAATCAAGTACGCCAAACCAATGACCATGAATACCTAGAACATTAGATCGTCACTTTTCCCCAGGAAGCCCAAAAGTCCTTCCTCTCCTTTACAGTATTCATCTCACCGTTTGCCTTGCACTCAAAGGCTTTTGCCTGTTTTTATGATCAATTATTTTACTTTTTTTTACGACTTTGTTCTAGACATAAGCTTACTGATTGAGGGTTGAGAGGAGGTTCTTCCCCACTGGATTGGCAAAACGATAGAGAGGAAGAGGGTAATTTTGAGCGCGATGGCGATAGAAGACGCGTCGCAGAGTTGGATGGGGACGTCATTGAAGCATGTTTCTCTTATTACTGTGAGCATATACTTCTATGGATGTCTTCAACTGACGCTAATACTTTCGCAGCTTACCTTCCAAAATTCGGCCCTCATACTCGTACGTTGACATCATCTAGACGCTTCCACTCCTCGACAAGAAATATTGGCACAGAGAGGTAGCTAATATGGATATAGTTAATGCATTATAGTAGGATAATGCCAATAGCGGGTGGACATAGATATTTTACCTCGACGGCGGTTTTCCTCAATGAGATCATGAAGTTGGCTGTTTCCTTGACGATTGCTATGTACGATATTTCACGAACCTTACCTCCTTCTACGCCCGCGACGATCCTTTTCGAACAATTGTATATGTCGGTATTTTCTGGGGATGGTTGGAAATTGGCTATCCCAGCTACTTTGTACACTCTGCAAAATTCGTTACAGTATACTGCTGTGAGCAATCTTGAAGCTGTACATTTTCAGGTTTTGTATCAATTGAAAGTTAGTTCTGCCCATTTTCTGTGCAAGATGTTCATTTACTGACTCTACCATGTAGATTCTCACAACGGCAGTTTTCAGTGTGGTTTTACTAGGAAGAGCGTTGTCTTCTAAAAGATGGATAGCTCTCGTTTTACTCACAATTGGAGTTACGATTGTCCAACTACCAACCGGTGGTCCGTCTGCATATTCAACCCTGAACGGTTCACAATCACGATTTTACTTTCCACGATCCTTTCACGAATTAGGACAAATGGGTAATGGTGCGGTGGAAGTAGCAGCCGAATTAACGAAACGTGGTATGGAGGGGTTATCCGAAGGTCTCACGAAAAGATCTGCTACATATGAAGGTATACAAGAGGATCAAGGACTGGTCAGACCAGTTATGAACTATCCCATTGGCCTTATTTCTGTTTTGGCTGCGGCTATGATATCAGGTCTTACGGGCGTATATTTCGAAAAGGTGTTGAAGGAATCTACCGCTCATGTTACGATTTGGACGAGAAATGTTCAGCTCTCTTTCTATTCTCTCTTCCCATCTTTGATATTCGGAGTCATGTTTAAAGATGGGGAGCAAATTGCCGAGAACGGCTTCTTTGCTGGGTATAATGCGGTGGTGTGGACTGCTATTGTTATGCAAGCCTTGGGTGGGATCCTCGTTGCACTTTGCATAAATTACAGCGATAATATCGCAAAGAATTTTGCTACAAGTATTAGTATTATTATTAGTTTCATTTTCAGCGTTTGGTTCTTTGATTTTAATGTTTCTCTCAATGTAAGTCATCGGGAAAATTTCTTTTGGATATTCATAAATACTCACCTAATTATAGTTCATTTTCGGTACATCGATAGTTTTCTTTGCAACATGGCTATACAGTGGTCCGGAAAGGAAACGAAATAGACCTCCACCCATCAATATTGCGAGTTATGAAAAGACAACCATTGATAATGGTTTTACGCCAAAGTATGAAGAGGATAGGTCGAGTTTGACGTTGGATCCATTGAGTGGATTGAAAGGTCCAGGGGCGGGGGCATCTTTGTCAACTAGTAGACCTAGTTCGCCTATGAGACATCATTCGAGGGTGGGAAGTTCGAGAGGAAAGGTTAAGAGGGATGATTGATTGTTTCGGCGATTGGGTAGGATGGGGGTGATTGGCTGGGGAGTTGAAATGGGTGGTGCGTGGGTGTGATTGAGATTTTTGAGGCATTCTTCAGCGTATTGATGCTGTTTTTTGTACAATTGACAATTCGACGACTTCGCTTGGGAATTGGGTTCTGATGGCAGGGTAAAATACCGAGATGAGTAAATGATATCAAGATGGGAAAATACAACACGGGTGAATACACATAGGATACCTACTGGACAGCGATGAATTACGTAAATGATTATACCAAGTCAGTCTTAGTGATTGATCTGCATAAAATGGCAATGGAGATGTGGGAAAAGGACAAACGACACGTGAGATTTGACACGTGATTTACACGAGAAGTAGATCTTCCCGACGTTAGGATGGCTTAAGATTTCTGGATACTATCTATTCTCAAGTTTCATACATTCTACCATACTTTTGGTTTGACTCTTTGAGTAAAGAATATCAATGTGGTTGTAAGTGAGGATTGAAGTGAAGTGAAGTGAAAAGGTGAAAGAGGAAATGACGCTAAAATATGAGGAGAACCTCAACATCCATGGTTGCCTGCTCTCAGCACATTTTACAACATTATTCATCATCCTCATGGCATTCCTTTTCGGTGCATATAGATAGATATCGGATTTTTTTTTCTTTTTCTTTATCTTCATTTTCTCTGTCTATTGTCAACTCCGGGAAAAGTCTCAAAGACCACCTTCAAGCAATCAAGCGGAAGTCTTGCTCCAAGCCAAGTGGAGCTCATCATGGAAAAATCTTGGGATCATCATCTCCAGAGGATGATGGGTAATACCAGTGGTGATGCATCCAATAGTGGAAATCATCATGAAGATGGTAAAAATCAATCATTTTCTACAAACTTCTTTGCAAGTAAAAACTCCCAACAACTACCTCCAGAAGCAGGATTCAGCTTTGGTCCATCTCCGATGCGAGGCGCTCAAAATCTATCTGCTTCAAGGCATGGACAGGACAAGAATGTGCAGGGACTACATGACAACGTTAAGTTCGATCGTTCATCTGGATATTTGATGGCTCCAAGTGTCGAACCCCCTGCTTCTACTGGTTTCACTTTTGGTCCTACACCCAGGCAGTTTGGACAGAAGATAACTCCTCCTACTCAGAATACAAATGTGCCAGCTCCATTCGTTATTCCCAGACAGGGTCCACTTCCAGGTTACTTGAGTCGACCTCCGTTCGAGCCATCCCAATCTATGCAAGCACTTCCCTCATGTCCTACCAATAGCAATGGTAGCAGCCAAGGCCGCTTGTCTCTTCCTAGTTTCTCTTCTCATATGCAAACAGACTCGAATTCCTTTCGTGAAGGAAAGGATTCTAGAGTATTGACGAGTGCAGATAATTACTTCAAACAGCAGATATTGCAGGATATTGAGTTGAAAACCAAGCCCAGAAACAGCCAAACATCTCTTTCAAAATCCAGCACTAATCAAACACAGAGTCCTCTCACACAGCTTGCCAATAATATGATTTCACAGATATCCATGCCGTTGCAGAGGCCAGTTGGACCTAGTCCTCCAGGACAGAACCATTTTCACATGCAGGCAGTAAGGCCTCAACAATCTCAGTTCCATAATCAACATTTTACTCCACCATTTTCTCGAGCAATGAATTTGAGTATGATCCAGTCATTCCTCTTCTTTGATGTATGAACTATGTAGGCTAACCATTTTAGGTTCATCCTCACGTAACCCCCTCGAACGCTCGAATGTGTCTACAAACTCTTCTCCTCATGATATGTCGAGTCCCAGTGCTAGAGTTAGCTCACGTCGAAACTCGAATCGTAGGTTACCTACGACAAATACACGAGAAGTACAACAGGGCTTTGGACAGCTTACCCCACATACACCTCAACATCAGATCTCATCCAGTGACAGATATGCTCTATCTTCAAGAGCTCTTGCACAGGGCGAAAACCTCAGTGTAGAGCATTCTGGTTTCTCTCCTGCGCAGCAAATCTCTTCTAGTAGTGCTGGAAAATTCAGAAATGATCGGCAGACTATTGCCTTTGGAAATGCACCACCATTGGCACATGGGATCCAGCTTGTTTCCCCTCATGAACTTCCGGATCGATTTAGACAGGTCTTCCCATATGAACTTTTCAATGCTGTACAGTCAAAGTGTTTCGCACCAATTTATAAAACCAACAATAATATCGTTGTATCAGCCCCGACCGGGAGTGGCAAGACTGCTCTCATGGAACTAGCTATTTGCAAACTGGTTGAAAGCTATGGTTCTGGGCAATTCAAGATTGTTTATCAAGCACCTATCAAATCTCTTTGTTCAGAACGTATGAAGGATTGGATTAACAAATTTAGTCATTTGAATTTACCTGTTGCAGAACTTACTGGTGATACGAGGTAAGTAAATTAATTCTTCAGATGCATTCCCTTTTGTATAATCTTTACTTAATGTCATTTCTTTCTCCCTCCCCTTGCCTCATATCCCGTCAGCTTGGATTCTACTCTTATTACTGAGATTTTACTTTCCTTGAAAGACAATCACTAACCTACCACCTTTAGCAATGCTGAGATGAGTCGGGTAGGCAGCGCGTCAATCATCATTACCACGCCGGAAAAATGGGATAGCATTACTAGGAAGTGGACCGATTATCAGAAGCTATTACAATTGGTGAAGTTGTTTTTGATAGATGAGGTTCATATGCTTAAGGATGCGAGAGGAGCTACTCTTGAGGCTGTGGTCTCTCGGATGCATTCAATCGGAGCTAATGTCCGGTTTGTGGCTTTGAGTGCCACTGTTCCAAATTCGTAGGTATTTTTTATCCCCTCGAACACTCATTAAATTCTAACGTATTTTCTACAGGTATGATATTGCCACTTGGCTTGGAAGAGACTCAAGTAGTCGCCAATTGCCTGCTCATCGAGAGACTTTCGGTGAAGAATTTCGACCTGTCAAGCTACAGAAGCATGTTCATGGTTACGAGAGTCGTGTGAACAATTTTGCTTTTGAAAAGATTCTTGATGGCAAAATTTCTGCTTTGATTCAGAAGTACTCATGCAAGAAGCCTATTATGGTTTTTTGTTTTACAAGAAAATCGTGTGAGAGTACTGCGGCAATTCTTGCAGAACATTGGACTAGGCAGAGAGATGTTGACCGTGCTTGGCCAGCTCCAACCAGTCGAACAGTGGTAGGAAACAAAGATCTGCAAGAATTAGTGGGATGTGGTGTTGCTTATCATCATGCAGGCCTTGATTCTCAAGACAGATCTGCTATTGAAACAGCATATCTGAAGGGTGATATCAGTGTGATTTGTTGCACCTCGACGCTTGCGGTTGGAGTGAATTTACCCTGTCAGCTTGTGGTTTTAAAGGGTACAGTCTGCTTTCAAGATAGTGGTCTTGTTGAGTATTCCGACCTTGAGGTTATGCAAATGCTAGGACGTGCAGGAAGACCTCAATTCGATGACAGTGCCACTGCAATCATCATGACGCGAGCGGACAACACCGATCGATATAAGAAGATGATCTCGGGTCAGGATGTTTTGGAGAGCACATTACATTTGAATCTTATTGAGCATCTGAACTCAGAAATCGGACTGCGTACCATCAAGACCGCCTACGAAGCGAAAGTATGGTTAGGAGGAACTTTCTTGAGTGTTAGGATGAGACAGAATCCTAATTATTATAAGTTTTCTGGGATAGCTCCTAGCAGGGATGCTGATGAGCAGCTTGAGTTGGTCTGCGAGAGAGAAATTAAGCTTCTTCAAGATTATGAACTCGTCACAAAGGAGGAAATTTTCTCATGTACAGAATATGGTGCTGCTATGAGCAGATATATGGTTCAGTTTGAGACGATGAAGTTACTCTTGAGTATTCCTCGTCATTCAAAGACAGAACAGATCTTGAGTACCATATGTCGAGCAGCCGAATTTAAAGATCTCCGAATGAAACCAAACGAGCGATCCAGCCTTCGAGAATACAACAAATCACCAATGATAAAGTTTCCCATCAAGGAAAACATATCAACAACAGCACATAAAATTTTTCTCATGATTCAAGTTCAGCTAAGTGGGATTGAACCTTTGGCGAATAATGACTTTCGCATCATCAGTCGGCAATTTAATATGGAGACTAATATTATACTGGATCGAGTTCAACGTTTGATTAGATGTGTTGTTGATTGTAAGGCGTTTGATTTCGATTCAATCTCTACACGCTTTGCTCTCGATCTTTCTAGGGGTGTCGCGGCTGGCTTTTGGGAGCACTCATCTTTACAATTAAGACAAGTTCCACTAATTGGACCAGCAACATTGCGAAAGTTGGCTGGCAATAATGTCAATTCAGTGGAAAAACTTGCTGGACTTGATACAGCAGGAATTGAGAGAGTCATGAGCAAGAACCCTCCATTTGGGAAGAAAATGAAGGACAATTTGGTGAATTTTCCTCGATTGACTCTCACAGCCCAGATTTTAGGGAGAGCCCTTTCGAAAGCAGGGGGGCAGCCGAAGGTTAAAGTCAATGCTGTCCTTGGATATGCAAATGACAAAATACCAAACTGGTTGAATAGGATACCATCCTTGACGTTTATAGCCGAAATATCGAGTGGAACCTTGGTACACTTCTGGCGTGGAAATATCAAACGATTGTTGAATGGCAATACTCAACAGTTCACCGTCGAGCTATCATCACCAGACGATGAGATTAAATGTTGGCTCGCATGCGATGAGATTGTTGGTACTCTGCAATCTTGCGTTTTACATCACGATATCCCTGCGGCCGAATTTCCTCCTCCGAAAGCTGTAGTCGAAGAGCAACCCATCATCAATAAATCAAGAATAGGACAAGTGGCTATATCTGATGAATTCGACGATGAGATTGATGATGATGCTATGCTCGCGGTTGCGAAGAAAGTTGAGGGTGGACGTCGAGTTTCTAGTGACTATGGATCTGATGCCTTTGTTGACATCGATACAATCGATCTAGTCACTTCTGACAATAGCAAGAGATCAATAGAAGAGGTTGATCAACCAGAACCAGTCAAGATGGATAATGGGAAGTGGGCATGCAATCATCATTGTCGTGATGGAAATACATTGAAGAATGGTCTACTTTGCAAGCATAGGTGTTGTAGAGAAGGGCTTGATAAGCCTAGAAAAGTTACCAGGAAGAAGTCCGCGACTGGCAGTACCGAAGATCAAGGTTTGGAATCCGGTAATAAGATCAAAGGAGCTGTTTCGAAGCCTATGAACACGCAATCTTCTGGCAGTGGCAAACAACTCCCAAAATTGGTCAAGAAACCTCGACTTGTGCCGCCAGGTGCTTCAGGTTCCGATCAATATGATATTGAAATAATTGATCTTTCGGAGACCCTAACTCCAGTAACATATGCTGATGTGGCCCCTAAAGATTATCGAAAATTACATAAATTGCATACAAGCATTCAAAAAGACATATCTGTCCGACTTCCCAAAAATCTACCAAAGTTCTCATACACCAGTGGAGAGATGTCCAATCTTTCTTTCATGGATAAAGATGCTTCAGCGTCCGAGAAGAAGGATAAACCGGATCCAGTCGATTCTGATGAATGCGAATTTCCTTCACCTTCTGCTCTCTTACAAGGCAATATGCATATAGATAAGAGTGTCTCTGTTCCAGCCACTCAGTTACCACCTCCAGCTATGGGTATGTCTGGATATGAAAGAAAGGATCAACAGGATTCTTCTGAAGATCTCTTTGATGATTCAACGGGTAGCCTCGAAGACGCAATGATAGGTCTAGACGATTCCATGAACCTTCGACCCGCTGCACCCAAACTTAATACGAGCTTCGCCAATAATGTATTTGACTTTGCGGCGTTTGATTCTGAGGAAGGGTATACTCAACAATTCTCTAGCCCATTAATGAGTCAGGTACAGAAAAGAAGTAATCAGGAGGGAGTTGATGATGATGATATGGATGTTGTCATGCATTCTATGAAGCGTCAGCAATCTAGTCCATGGATGAAAGATTTTCACAATGGCAATATGATGAATTATACTCAGGGAAATGGAGGTGAGCATATTCATGATGATAGTCCAGCTTTGCCACAGATGAAGAGAAGAAGAGTTGATGCTGAAGATGATGAGAGTGGAGATGGTGGCTTCCAGAGCACAATGAAGAGTTCGAAGGGCATGGAATTTACCAGTGGAAGTAGTGATCCAGTATGGGTTAATGAGATGGAATCTGAGATTAAAGATGATGAGGAGAATGAAGGGAGTAAGAAGAGAGAAAAGCCGAAGTTTGGTATAAAGGTTAATGATCGCCCTGAACCTGCCTGGGTCAGTGAGATGGATCAGGATTTTATCAACATGTTTAGAGGATATGTTGATTTTATTGATTGAGGTTTGAATTGTTATTGAGGATGAGGATGAGCAAAAGTTTGTGGTGGGATGATGGAAGATATGAGATGAGTAGCTGGATGAGTATTTTTCGGGAGCAGTATATGGATGGAATAATGGCTGGATTATATGGCTGGGTGAATTAACGAAGATGATCAAAGCTAACAAGAGCTTTCACGACATTTATGAAAACAATTTTGTACCACCATACCAATCAGGGAGATAGATAGTTAGAGCTATATTGGCTGGGTTTTTATTCTTAACATAATATATATTGTTTGTACTTGCAGATATTATAAATACGATACTATTATTATCTTTATCATCTTCATCTTCATCATATTTAATATCTAGTACAAATTAACTTACAAGTCACACGTAAGAATATAAATATTAACATAAATGCACTGTAAGACGTAAGACTAGGTTATAAAAACAAACTATAATAATTACTCTAGATGATATCAAATCCCAGTGCCAAATACAGATATAATTAGTATCAAATTTAATATTGAGTGAGTGAGTGAGTGAGTGAATAAGCTCTCCTTATCTAACCCCTATGTAATTATCTACTAGTAATAAGAAGAGAAGAAGAAGAAGAAGAAGAAGAAGAAGAAGAAGAAGAATATTTTCTAATTATAATATAAAAAAGGGCTATTAAATAATAAATTCAAAATAAATGAAATAAATAAATAAAATTATAAATTATAAGTTTTTATGTATTTAGATAAAATTTTACTTATTATAAAATTGTGATATTATAATATTATACCGTCAGTAATTAATCGATTATTTATATTATCTTATTCATTTGATCCATATTCATATTCATACTACCTAGGTATCTATCATAACTCATCACTCATCACCCACCCATCCATACCCCATAACACATAACGCATACCCCATACCCTATACCTCATACCCCATACCCCCATCACCGCGGCGAACTAAAACTAAAAAATCTTCTTCCGACCCCCTTTACTCCGTTCCCTTTATCTCTATCTTTATCTTTACCTTTACTCAACATCCCCGCAGTCCCAGTCCTAGCCCCCCAAGACGCATTCCCAAGCATACCATTTAATCCTGCTCCCGCTCCGATTTCCGGTGAATCGATTGGACTTACTGGTGGTGTATTTTCATGACTATGAACATGAGTATGACCATGGTCCATCTCATCATCGTGATGATGTAGTCCCACAACACCAGGATCAACTAAACTTCCCTTTCTCATTCTCAATTGTGTAGAAAACGAGGTTCTCTTTGCTCCTGTTCCGCTACTCATAGGTCTTTCTCTTTCTCTTTCTCTTTCTCTTTCCTGCCCATTCCCATGCCCATGCATAATCCTCGGTCTCCCCAACAATTCCAAAATTTCCCTCTCCCCCTCATCCACCACATCCACATCCACCTCCTCCCCCTCCAACTCATCCCCAAACCCCCCCTTCCCATCTCCACCCACTCCCTCTCCACCCCCACTACCCTCCCTAACCGCCCTCTCCAACCTAACTCTCACCATCTTATTCCCCTCCAACCCCTGCCAAACCTCAATATCACTCCCCCAAAAAGTTCTCCTCACACTACTCACACCCACCTCTAGCAAGAAAACCGCCGCTAAAATAATAATAAGTGTGCACCACCAAAGAGCATTTCTTCCAAACTGATATATGAATCCATCGCGAACATTGTAAGTTAGTGCTTTGGGACTATAGAGAGAAGAGAGGAGAAGATTCCAGAGGAACCAACCTCCTATGCTGAGGATGAAGCCGATGGCTGTTATGTAGGTTTTGGTGTGCATTTCGAGGATACTGGGGGTTGTGTTAGTGCTTTTGTGGGAGGAGAATGGAGATGGAATGGAATGGAAAGGAATGGGTTTGGTAGTTTAATTGCAGTCAAGATGAAGATTGGTGATCATTGAACTCATTCAATGCGATGATCCTTGAGAACATCAAATCCACTCGGATCATCAATCAATACTCAAAACCACACCAATTCAAACATCAACCTTCATCTACGCCGCATCCAAACTACACAAACAAAGTCCAAAAAAAGTACTCACAGAAGTTTCGAAACAATAATCACCACCGCCGCCGTAAAACAAAGATCCCCCAAAGAATACAACGTATTATCATTCGTAAACCTCGATTCTCCAAAAAGACCATACGCCAAAAACCAAATGATAATCATTTCACTCGCAGCCATAAAAGTCCAACCAAAATATTTCTTCAGATTAAACCCTTCATCACGTTGTCCATAAGTATACAATTCTGGCACCGCGAGAAGAGTTGTAGCCGAAAGATCTTGATCAAAGACTCCAAGAAAAATAACACAAAGGGATGTGAAAAGCGTGTTGAAGACGGTAAGAGATGCTGATTCGAACAGCGACGTGCCGGAATATCCATTCCATTTTTGATAAACAGCTTGGATCATGTAGAAAAGGAATTCCTTCCAGAAAGTTCCGAGGATATATTTTCCTGTTCTGATATAATTCCAATGACCGTGAACGAACAATAATCGCTGTAGAAATCGGAATTGAGCGATGGAGTAATCGGATATTCGAGCTGCTTGAAGACCTTCTTTTCCACTAATACCAATTCCCACATGAGCTTCTTGAATCATGGCAATATCATTTGCACCATCACCAATCGCCAAGGTAATAGATTTATTAACCTTTGTCCGAATCTTCTTCACCAGAGATGCCTTTTGACTTGGACTTGCTCGGCAACAAATAACTGAATCGGCTTGAACGACGAGATCGAAAAATAACAGAGATAGTGTTTGATTTGCATCGATTTCCGAAAGTGTTTGTCCATCCACGACAATGACCGAGTGAGCGACATTTCCGTGATTTATATCAACCAATGTAGTAGCCATACATTGCTCAACTTTACCAGTAGTCCAATCCAAAATAATGATCTCCGAGTAACTTTTAGCAATCCTAGCAGAATGGGCAATATTAATAGCCGTTTCCCTCTTATCACCAGTGAGCATCCAAATCTTAATATTTGCTCTCCTCAACTTATCCACCGTCTCCGGTACACCATTTTGAAGTTTATCTTCTATTGCAGTAGCACCCGAAAGATCAAAATCTTGTTCTATCATCTCTCCTGCATTCTCAATCATGATTTGACGGTCTATCAGACTCGTTGTGGCGTCCAAATAAATCTTCTTCCATCCAGTATATTCTTGTTCTTCCAAGAATCTATAACCAAACAACAGAGTTCGAAGTCCTTCACCAGCAAAATCATTAATATGTTGAAAACAACGCTCAAATACAGCAGCATCATCCAAAACCAATGACTCATCGAGAAATTCATCAAAATGTGTAGTTTGCATAGAAGCCCTTAGATCCGATGAAGCGAAAGAAAATCGACCCATAGCCATAGAAGTCCGTGGCGTTCGATAAGCATTAGCCGCTCCATCCAGATCTGGCATTTCGACATCACTTTCTCTTTCTCTCAACCAAGAATCAAGTTCATCTCGTATAGGTTGTAATCTTGTACTTGCCATACTTGGTCTTCCACCACCAATACTTTTCCGATTACGACTCATACTTGATCGTGGAAGATTCATACTAGGTCGACTAAAACTAGTTCTGGGACTACTTTCGCTCATCCTTCGTAGGACCTCTTCAGCCTCTAAACTCTTCCTTGTACTTGCTCGTCTCTGAACTTCCGATAATTTTTGCATAGCCAATGGAGCAAGTTTCAAGCGTGGAAGAATAGATGAATCTGCACCTTTGCAGAAAATGCAAACCTTTCCGTTGGGAAATCGGACGATAATTGACATTCGCTTTCGCTTGCTTGAAAACTCAATTACATCAAGAACTCCATAAGTCTCCGTGGAATCCTCTGATTCACCCGTAACAGTTAAGGTGATAGAACGAGCAGGTCTATCAATGACCAAATACCCAAGCTCTTGAGCAGCTTGTACCAAAGCCAACTCATCCGGAGATGCAGCTTGAAATTCAATATCTCCATTTTCTCGAACTTCCGGAAGACATGTATGACAAAGTGCAATGGACAAAAGGAAGAATTTGGCCTTCCTAGTAAATATACTATGAGGTTTACTCTGCATATAGCGAATCATTTCCTCGGTCCGAAATTCGGGTTGAATGCGATTAGGTTGTGCTGATGATCTCCACAGAGAACCAGATCTCCTAGGAACACCGGTAGTTGGACTTGCTAATTCATCATCTTCCGGACGAGGTTTATCTACTCGTTTCTTGGAAAAACGTCTAGCGATTCCTTTGCCCTTATTTTTTGACTTCGATGTATCCTCCTTCTTTGCATCGAGGTCAAGCTTAGCCGCTTCTCGAACCAAGTCAAAGTCATGAAGCCAGGCATATCCAGCAACACTGAGCTTTCGAAAACGCATAACATTATCAGTTAATGTGCCCGTCTTGTCGGAAAATACATAACTAATCTGGCCCAAATTTTCAAGAATCGTAGATGTATTTGAGACTATGGGAGTATCCGACACAGGATCATACATCTCAATATCATGCATGAGAAGTAATTGCCCAACCTTGATGATTTCCAAACTGACATAAAGCGAGAGTGGAATTAATGTATTAAAGAGAATGATAAAAGCAACGATGGAGTAGCTGAATTTAAAATGTGCTCCCTCTAAATACCATGAATTGCTTTCAACATTACCCGACCATATTTGGTAAGCTATGGTACAGAATAAAGCGAGGATAATGACGAATACAACGAGAATGATGACAATGTTATTTGCAATCTTTTGCATCTCGGGTGCTTTAGTTCGAGGATTTTTATTGGCATTCATTCTGATTTTACACTCTTCACCAGTGTTAAGCACCATACCAATGGCATTAGATGTATTCCTCAGAACACTTCCTCGGAAAACAATTTCGTTGGTCGTGAGTGGTAGGGTTTCCCCTTCAACAGTGACTCTTCCGTCAAAATTATACAAATCCAAGTTAGGATCTTCAATAACAACATGAGCATGACAATCAACCAATTTTTCCACAGTTGAGCATTTCTCCACTAAAGAAATTGGTGGTGATTTTGTTTTCAAATTTGTCTCACCATCCAATGCCATGGTCTCGATGAATGCGATGTTGTTTGGCCCGTCTGCATGCAAAAGGAGAATATCTGCCGGTACCGCTTCATCTCGATGAAGTTTTATGATATCACCAACTTTGAGATTTTTCCACTTCAATGTTGCCCAATGCTTTGGCCCTGAAGCTGTCGCTTCGATATCAATTGCATGTACCGTCTCAGGTGAATCCATACCTAAACCCTTTTTGACCCTACTTGATCGCATACCTTTAGCTCTAACACGGGACTTTTCATTGATATCAACAGGGCTGTATGCGTGTAAGACCAATGTCTGATTGTTGTTCTCGACCTCGTCCAACTTGTAGCGTCGAACATCATCATACCCCTCCTTCGCCATACTAATCATGACAAAAACTAGAAGCGGGGCAATCGTGGTATAACTTCCCGTAGGTGAAAGTCCAGGTACCATTTGAAGAATGGAAACAAGTAAGAAATATGCATTTGCCAGTTTTGAAAATTGAAAGAAAAGCTGCTTTGGTATAAAATTCCATATTGTATATCGACTAGAGCGAATGGCATTGCCGATATATGGCACCCCAGTTCTCTCATCAATTAGGGAGACTCCCTGCTGACGAGTAGCATCCAGATCGATATGCCGTCCATCATTGGAAGGAGGTATTTCCCTTTGCCTCAGAAGATCTTTTAATATCTTCTCCTTGTAAAACCATTGTGACTTTCTCTTCGCTTTTCGGATAAGAGAATCGTTCCCCTTCACCTTGCGCACAAAGCGATCATAATTGTGTAGCTCCCTCGTCCCAAAAGTCTCCTGACCACCATGTTTGAACGTTCTATTCGACTCTGTAGATTGGATATTCTCAATCGGTGCCTCTTCAATTTGATCATGCACCGGGCATACCTCCACCGAACTCTGCGTCTTCTTCCTCCCACTCTGCGGAGGTCCTGTTTCCGCAAGCTCGATAGTCTCTTGCTCCGATTCACTATTCAATCCCCGCGCAAACAATGCCCGTCTCAACGAATACCCTCTGTTCCTCGTTCTCGGCGAAATTGGCGAAATTCCCAGAACCCTCCTCCCATGTCCTGATGTCGATGATGAACCATTCGCAGCTGTTTCCGTCGCCGCTAACCTCGTATCGATACTCAAATTTGGAGGCGCAGGTCTCAAACCAGAAGATTCAGTAAAGGCCCCTCGTTCTCGCTCTCGTTCTACATCTACCGAGAAGCGCACTCTGTGATTTTCTTTATTTGTCGAAGGTGCGGGGTCCACCATCGGTATCGCAGATGGCGGGGGATTCGAACAGGATGATGATGATGATGATGAAATCTCGTCGCAGGGCGATGTACTCGTACTTCTTCGTCCAATTTCACCGGTCATGACTGCGATTCATCTGCCTCGTTCTTTTTCTTCATCGATACGAATACTGAAGGAGAACTCCTCAGCGCCTTTTCGTGTGGGACTCCACCTCTCCAGCCACCAGCGAGTGACAGGCAGAGGCCGACCTAAATCTCGCAAAAATAAAGGTATAAAGAATCAACCCCAGAACGACAATCACCAAGAACTTGTTCAGAACTTGTGCGAAGCAACCTATGCGAATGCGAATGCGAAATAATCTTCAAAGTACGACGTCGTATGCGCAAGAACCTTATGAACAAAACGAAAGTCAAAGACAAAAAATATACCAATCTGCCTCGTAAAACCAAATAATAATTTACAATTTAATCAATGAGGAGAAAAATAGAAACAATGCGGAGAAATTAATCTGTACATTGGTTGATGCTTCCAAAATATCCAATGACCTTGGTACGTACGTAGTAAATAGGCAAAAGGGCAAAAAGCGAAAGGTTGAACTTGGCCAATTCTCTCTCCCCCATTCTGGCTAGGACAAGGCCGTTTCGTCATTGCTGATTGTAGATCTTTTTTTTATTTATTTTTTGGCATTCTTCGTATCTCCCAGCATGCAATGTACGTGCCACTGCCACTGCCACTGCCCCTGCAGAATCGTGTGGAGGCATGAGGTTATCGGTATAATGCTCAGCTCAGCTAAAAAACTATACATCACACATAACACGAATCGTTTTTAGTATTATATATAAAAAACCCATGTATATCCTTCTCTCTACATGTATACATATATACTCTGTAAATACATTTACAAGATTTTAGGAATCCTAAAATCCTTTGCAGCCTTACCAGATATCGCATATCAAACTTAAACTGTCTTTATTAAGTCACACACCGGTACTTTGGTACGTACCTGAATAACTTTACTACCTACCTAGGCAGGTATTCTTTGTAATCCAGGTGAAAATTCCTATACCTTATCGCTTTTGATTTGTCAAACATGTGAATATCAGATATCGGTTGAGATTGATCTCTGTGGATGTGATTTTATATATACTCTTAGAATATGGATAACCTTATATAAATCTACATAGTCAACAGTTATTAATATTAAAGTAGCATCCCACATACATACATCATCACATACATCACAAACATTCGCATAAAAAACACCATGAATATTAATTATATGCACATTTTCCCTACCTACCTACTCAAGCTCAAGAAATAACGAAATGAAGTGAACAATTTTACAAAATAGATTTCCACTATTAAGCCCACCATGATTCATCAATCCATTGCTTGCACATATTGCGCCAGCCAGCAAAACCAAGCAAAATTTGTTGAACCCCCACCATGTTATTGTTTCCACATTCAATATCGCACTGTCCCCCTTAAGCTTTCCACCATCCGTTTATATCTTCAATCCAACTACCAGCAATCTCCATAGACAG
Source organism: Sclerotinia minor (assembly GCA_025389075.1). NCBI lineage: Eukaryota > Fungi > Ascomycota > Leotiomycetes > Helotiales > Sclerotiniaceae > Sclerotinia > Sclerotinia minor. The sequence goes on from QRFH01000007.1 coordinate 259,433, forward strand.
GAGACCAATAAAAACAGTGAAATGAAGCTGATTAACAGACATCAAGTTCAAGAGAGAAGGGTGCAAGAGCAAAAGATATCAATGAGAAAACGATCGCTGTACCAGACAGGCATGATAGAATTGGGTAAAGTCGTCATGCAAGTCGTGGCGTAAAAACAGAAGGAAAATTTGGGAATATGAAATCAAGACTATGCTACAGTGCCCAAAGCAAGTGCAAAGCCGAAAGAAGAATCGACATGAAATACCTTAAAAGACAGCCGTTGACACCCCCCCATTCCGTGCACAATGAAATTCAACCAACGCCACCCGCAATTCCCCCAACAATCTTTAAGCAAAAATGGTTCCTAAAGTAGAGAAATCGACCATCTCAATATCTGCCATCTCAAAATCCTTTCCAACCAAGGTCCGAGCAACCATTTCAGGCTCTCAGACAGTTCCAAAAGTATATTCTATCTATTGAGGCATGTGCTCAGGTGAGAGGCCGTCGTGATCAACTGGGAATTGAACAAGGTTGCTCATATCCATATCAGCCGCAGATTGTTCACCGAAAGCTGGAGAATGAGGGTGCATAGGGATATTAAGAGAGTGCTTTTGGTACATCTCATTGAGTCCGGTACCATCATCGGAGATAGCTGAATCATTATGCATACTGTAAACATCGGCGGAAGCGCTTCGGTGCATCATTGACATGGGTGGTGATTGGTCAACAATTGCTGGGTCACCGTGACTCATAAAGGATAGAGGAGAAACGGATGGGGGAACGAGCGAGGAAGGATCAGGCGACAGGTAAGGCATCGTGTATGATGTAAAGTTTGATGGTGGCATCGATGAAGAGGTTGGCATTGGTCCTGTCATAGGCCCGTTTTCACTTGCATGAGGAAAGAAACCAGGGCTGGCATAGTCAGATGGGGAAGTAGTCGTAGCTGCAGACATTGGGTACTGTCTGAAATCCATCCCATAACCTGACGATGTATCAATTCGTAGATTAGGGCCGAGAGGTCCGAGGTTGTTCGGCTGCTGGGGGATGGGAGCGAAAATGTTGGGGTTCCCATGCTGCTGTTGGTGTTGAGATTCACCGGGGTGTTGAATTAGGAACGATGGCATTGGATGATTGAACATGGAGAAATCGACAGCCATTGGGACGGATCGACTTCTTTGTCTTCTGTGACCAGGTCCCCGCGCGCTTGGATGAACACCAATACCCCACTGAGATTCCTGGAACATACCGACGTGCGCTTGCGCATTAAAGTTTGGTTGAGACGATGGGCGGAGACCAGTCGGAGATACAGGTGCTGAGACAGACAATGGTTGGTGTGCGAATGGACTATCGCGTGCAATGAAAGACTCAAGGGAGACGAGCTTGGCTAATTGACCACTGAGAACCTTGGGATGACCGCCGAGATGATGAACCATAACTTGTGATGCTTGTTGATCTTCTGTAAAATCACCACATTGATAAAATCCACCAGACCCTGAGGAGTCCATGAAGAAGTTTGGTGCACGAATGAGCTCAACAACTAGTCCCCCAGGTCGCGATTCGTTATCTCCATTTTCCAGGTAGATATTTTTGATTGACGAAAATGGGTATTCAATCTTGTAACCAGCTTGGTCGTTATTGATGTAGTAAGTCATGGTCGATTTATCCGGTGAGTAAAAAATGATTAAATCCATGGCATTTTGACCAATTCGTCTCCACGATCCAATACTAAGCGATCGACACGAAAGGTGGTGAATGACTATTTGACATTAGCACAAATTCATAACGTAGAAAGACTTGGAATGGTACTAACCAACTTTTCCCTGAGGACCGTGATCTCCTCCCATAAGCATATTACCGCTACCATAAGGCATGAGCCCACCTCTGCCCAAGAAGTTACCTCCTAATGACTTTCCTGATTCCATTTCTTGAATCGCAAGGTATTGGCGCATAGCTTCTGGGATTTCACAACTCTCTCCTGTCTCGATGCTCTTCTTTGCCATGAGCTTTATCTTTGCACGTCTGCGAAACTTAATTAGACCATGCGACGTGTACTGATGGGATGAACTGACCTGTTTTGAAACCAAATTTGAACAGAGCGTTCAGTCATGTTGATGTCCTCCGCGATTCTCTCTCTGACGGTGGCTGTGGGTGTTGGGTTCTTGTTGAATTCCATCTCCAAAGTAACCAATTGATCTTGAGTGGCGCGTTGTCTCTTTTGGTTCTTTTGTTGTTGAGTTAATGTGCTCTTGCGAGGAGGTCTGCGAGAAGCCGAGCTGCTGCCAGCCGAGTTCGACGCGGTAGGGGATGGTGTTGACAGCATCTTGAGGGCATCTTCTTGCGACATGTCCGACATCTTGAGTTCTTACGACCGCAGTCAATTACGTTGGTATGTTCCTAATATTTGTATCTTCCTCCAATGTGTTGTATGTAGTATGACAAGCGATTGTCCTTTGTTGCACGAGTCTCAGTGATCGTCGAGATGTTACGTGCGTTGTATGCACAGGTTGTTTGTCAGGGTCGAAACCTAGGTGAGAATAAATAGAAATGGTTATGAGTAAAATCCAAATGTTGATGCGATGGATATATTTCAAACAAATGCTTCGCTGAATCTCGCAGGAAAAATAGAAAGGTAGAGAGAGATCTTGGTATGTTTCCCGAAAGATTCGTGAACGAAGCGTTGTTGGTTATGAAGGAGTGACAAAAGGTCAGGTAGACTCTTTTATTTTCTAGAGATTGAATGTAAAGACTGAATGTTGTGATGAAGCCGTATAGAAGGAGTGTTGAGTCGTTGTTAACGACTTTATTCTTCCTGTGCTGAATAATTGTGAATCTTAAATGTAAATATGAATGTGAATTTGAATTTGAATCTGAATTTGAATACTGAGAATCCGAAGGAGTGTAATGGACCCGAAGAATCCGATTAAAGGAAAGACGAGAGGGAAAGGGGAGAAAAGGCACAAGGGGGAAGTTGGGATAGAAAAGGCGATGCGATGATGAAGTTGTTTAAGAGAAAGAAATTCCCACGATACTGCAGTAAGTAGGTAAGAGAGAGGAAAGGGAAGGGGGAGAAGGCGAGCGGATCAATGGGGGTGTGGATATAGAGAGGAATAATTTTTAGCGTGTGTTAGACTTCCACCTAGTACATAGTGGTTTGGTGGATGGTGGGTGGGTGGTGTGTGTTAAAGAGGAGTTGAAGACTATCCGGTTGCCAGTTTTTATTCCAATTATTGTTCCAATTATTATTATTTATTATTATTTATTACTACTATTATTATTACTGGCTAAACTTGAGTCTGACCAGTAAAACTACACTAAAATAGAGCTAATCCTTGAAACCCGTCCAGTGTCCCAGTGTCCAGTGTCCACTGTCTACCAATCCAATCCACAACTCACCAGTGAATTCTTAAAGCAAGCACGTCGCATTCAGGAACAGAGTGAGAATTTTATCAAAAGAGGTAGGTAGAAGTTGAACTAACTCATAAGCATCCATCTAGACAGAACTAGACAGTGGCAAGCACCTTAGTAATAATAATAGTCAGTGAGTGGTCGTCTCGTTCACGAATAGATTCTTACATTCTGACTATGTAGCTTCTACCTACCCACCTGTAGTGAGAAAAGAATAGGAGAAGAAAGAGTATACGGATACGTGAATGAATGACTGGAAAGGATACATTCACGCGCTACACTCTATCTGTCTATCTACCTACCTATCGAGTACTATACTTTCACTCTCTTCTACTCCCAGATCCTCATCTAAGATTACTTTCAATCCAAACCTCTCTCTACCTCCAACCAAAAACTAATTCCTCCCTGAAAAGCACATCAACAACGCATACAAATTGATTGCCAGTTCATACATCCACACATGTAGGTACATGATGTAGTTCATTGGCACAGTGAATGGGTGGGGATGAGGGGGTTTCTCTCAAAAATAGCAATGCAGTAGTACGTACTAATTCGATTATGGTACCTTTTGACTCTGCCGTCCAATACCATTTCTTAATTTCCATTTGATTTTGTTGCCACCCATCCGCGATTACATAAATGAACTGGTGAATTAATATACTCCTTCCGACCATTTCCTCTTTAGAACGATAGAATACACCGGTGCCCGTTGCAAAAATACTGCCTTGACATCTTCTAAATTCTCACAATGGAGAGCATCAGATGTACACCGTAACAGTACTAGACGAGGTAAAACCTTCTTCTTTTAACCAGGATACTCATCGCTCCGTAGACTCGATCCTAGACTATTGTAGTATTCCTTCAGAAAATCATGCCCACAAAGACGCCTGTGCGTGGCCCAGCTGTTTAGTCACTCTATAACACCCATGCGAGCACAGCCTAGATTGGAAAAGATCCAAAAAGGGGGTAAAAAGACCCATGTAGATTTTATTAGCACCATATGTGCGTACTCGCACATATGTAAACTTTTTGTCCTATGTAAGTTATTCTTGCAGGTGCATGGCATGCATGGCTACAAAAAAAAATACGTGAAGAAGTGCAGCTGCACCATCATCAAGCATCCACCTGGGCACTAACTACCCATTCACACACCAATCGTGTGTCCAGAGTAGTGACTCTCGTCATCCTAGATTCTTCCGTCAAGCATGGGTGTATCCCTGAATTGTGTTGCAGATTCCGGACTTATCAGGACCAGTACGAATCCTCGTTGGTGCGGGCAGCGAATACAACCGCCGCATTTTCGGTTTTGAATTCTTTCTTCAATCTTTGCACATACGTTATGAATGTTACTGGATAGACGGTGAATGCCTTGAAAAGGAATTGGACTTGGGCGTGTGAATAGTACAGTAAGTGGAGTGATGTCAATTGGAGGTCAAGTCGCACGATGCTCTTACCGTTCATTTTGAAGAGGACCCGTCTTCTGACTTCCTGGTACCGACCTTCTTCATCCGAGTCCATTCGCATCTCTTCCGTACCAATCATGATATTGCTGCACGTTACTCGATCACTTGGTAAAACCATAACAACACATGCAATCAACCGACCGAGTCATGCAAGCTGTACAGACAGTACCGTATAACAAAGTATTCCGTACACTTCTTTTCTAACACTGGATATGAAGTGACAATTTGACAGTATTGCAAGTACACAAATGACTGTAAGAAAGTAAGCTTTTCTACGAGGGAGGTTACTGTACCAGTGCAGAAAGTATGGTGAAGAAAATGATTTGTGTTATTCAAGCAAGACTTTAACTCTTTTTCTTTCAAAAAAAATTCATTTAAAGCCATTCAAAGTTCCATCGTGAGAATCATCCCTGACGAAACATATCTATTCAGCCACGATTTACCGCTCGAGGAAACCAATAAGAGGCGCGAATACCGAAAGTATAAAAAAAGATGGGACGGAGAAAATCCATGATGGCACTGGCATTAAGTTGAGCATTAAAGTTGATCTCAAGACAATTAGCCTTGAATTAATTGTCTGGCCGGTGACATATCTAGACCTGAGATAGGATAGTTTGTTGTTGTTCTAGTCGCGAGCCGCACCTAGACGGAAATAGCGTACGCTTCGTACTGCATTACCGGCAAAACAAAAAGGGTGAAGTATGCAACTATTGTACCTGCGTCAGCTACTCGCTCGGCGATTGTGGGACTAACGTGTGGTTCATCTTTTTGTGCGTGGTTATGCACAACGCCAAAAGTAGCTTAGTCCCTCGTCGTGTGGGATCTTCTAGTCAGGAACGCTGTCGACTTAAAGGGGGGAGTGGTAATAGGGATCGTATAAATCCACGAACCAATCCGAACCACTTCAATCGGGGTAGCCTTGTCTATTCGATTTGATGGCTCGTATCTTTGGGATTTTGGTATCTATCAAGAATTTTCCAAAACCTCGGTTGAGCAAAGCTAGAATTCAGTCAACCGTCAGCAACAAAACCAAAGTCCTCTCGTACCTAGGTATTGAAACAAAAGGATTAAAACCGGGCAGTAGATGAAGGCTGTTTTACGATCGTAAAAATCCGTATGGCTCCATTTTGAAGACAGAAAAGATTCAACGCTAAGCGTAGATGGGTAAAGATGCTATCTCTACATCCACCAAAAGGATGCATAAAGGGGTAAAAGGGCATTAGCGCATTTTTCGTGCGGAAAATTAGCCCAAAACATCAAACCGCATAGCATAAGCACATTGCACAAGCATAATGCACAAGCATGGATAAGCGGCTCACGTGTTCCTTCCCATCCAGAAGTTTCTCCGATATTCTCGAGGATAAAGAGGTCGATCTTTAATATCACACTTGGTTTCTTGACTAGAGACAAAACATTGCGAATTGTACGGAGAAGAACCGAAGAAGCTGAGAAGATCGACCCTGAAATATTTCACGGGGGTCATTTCACAATGAGGTGATCGCGGCCATTTATCTCGCCGTAAACATCCTTGGTGCGCACGGGTATATCCTATGCAAGACATTGTGGTGGCTAATTTTTTTTTTTACCTACGCCACTCTCACCAGGAGTTCAAACCTTTCAAACAATTCAAAAACTATCCTTCGAATTGTCAGCGCTTGTTGCAAACTTGCAAAACTGGCTCAGATTCCCCGATCTTCCTTTCTCTCCCCAAAAGTGTGTATCGAGAAATCGCATAGTCTATTCCATTTGTGTTAAGTGTAGGAGTGTCTTCGGGACCCATAAGTATTTCTTGGCTCAGCAGCTCATTGTTGAGCCAAAAATAACCACATAAACCACTCAACCCGTCATGAAAATGTTATGTCATGTTCCTACTAGGATTCCCTATCTTTGCATGCCAAGTTCAGATGACAATCATTGCATGGTTTACCCTGCCCATGCTTCGTCTTCCCGATGAAAGTTATGAGACTCTGTCCCCTCCCCACAAGATCTACTGCCTCCACCTGGTTGTCGAATCGGAGACGGATAAACTTCGAGAAGGACTCTTTGAGCCCCCGACCGTTACTATGATAACGGTTTCGATTCGTACAGTCTAGCTTCCGATTGCTCGAGTATAGGAAACAAAGCGAGACGAACTCGCTGTTTTGAGTAAACCTTAAAACTCGATGTCGAAACGAGACGCTTCAAGGTTCTCGGATTGTCTCGACCTAGAAGAGACTGTGGGGCTCTTTCCTGGCGGAAGCTCTGATGATGGAACATACACAAGGAGGTTCGATGTGTTCCAGCTGTTTGGTAATATGGTTACTCTTCAGAGTTGCTGCCAAGTACTACACGAAGTTTTAACCAGAAACAATATTTCTGTTTGCATCCCGACCGTACGTCATTTTGAAGATGCGATCCGAGTTTGAGTTTCGGCACACGCGTAATCATTTATGACAAACAATAGTGGGGATGAGAAACGGCGAGCCAGTACTCTATCAAACATATCTTCATGCCTTCAGCAACGATGCATCGTGAATCGGTTTTAGCAATGGCCCGGCCGCGTTCTCCATACGACAATTCTCAACTTTTGAAAACCTGACCTACGGATTTCTAGTGTGGCCCATTTTCCAGATGAGCTGAACCTTTTAAACAAGTGCAGCTAAGAAATAGACTGGAGACACCAGTCTGGGTAAGTACCAAATACACATAGGATAAGACAAAGATACGATATCAGATTAAATTTCACAAAGGTCGCCATTGTTGGCTTGTGGATTGCAGAGTTGGATCCCCGGCCAATGGTCTGAAAAGTAACACAGTGTTCTAATGCGAGGCAACTACAAAGTCCCCTTGGTGTATTGTGGTTTTAAGGAAAATAAAACATCTAGAATTATCGATGCTAGTGGGTTCCAAGCAGCTAAAATAATGCTACTCGAGGTCATTAGAGTCGTTACTTCACACTCTGCAAAACTCCAGCAGGTTCAGCCATCTGCTAAGAATGCTGGTCTAGTTTAGGCCATAATTGCGGTATAAAGTGCAGAACGAGTACAAGAATTGTGAGTAAAGAAGCAAACAAAGCAAGACACGGAGCACAGAAAGTGAGGGGGAAAAGAGGAGGATTATGTCGGCTTTATAAGATGCTTCGTGGACAATTTTAGTTCCTGTAAGTTCTATCATCCTAGTAAACGATCCGTACTCAAGCTGCCCATTCTCGCCTTTTGACCATGTGGCAGTCCACAACGGGTGAAGCATTGACAAACAATTCCTCTTCCCATAACATACCTATTGCAAATGCCAATTGTTATCTTTTCCCTCATATGACGATAGAGTGAAGGTGTTTCAAAACTTGTTGAGACTCAACTAGTGCACTAGGATATTTCTGTGCAGTTTGTTGCCAGAATGAAAACTCCAGGTATAGCAAAGCAAGGAGTCATTTTGGTTAGATGTCTTTCAGCGAGTCTACTTTTCGAACGGACTTGCTGGCTCTGGCGCCTCGTACCCGCGTCGAATCAAAAATCCAGCGAATTTTTGCTCTAATCTTGCAAACTAAGTGACACACCCATCAGATCAAATTTGAAACTTTACCTATGCTACTCACCACACTTGCTTTTTCCACCGGTATAACTCCGTCTTTTATCCATACAGAATAACTACCCATCAGATTTGCCATCATGACATCAGTGGTAAGCCTGTCACCGACGACCGCTATTTGATCCGGTCTGGTGACTCCCGTCTCGGGATATTTTGAAAAGTATTCCATGATATCATGACCACAACCAGGCTTTTTAGAAGCATGAGGTAAGACTGGAACACCTGTAGACTTCTCAACTTCAGCAGCAAGCTTGCCTGAACGATCTAATGACTCAGCACCTGCTGTGTTAGACACAATCAAAAGCCGCCGACCTGGATAAGCTTCCCGAAGTTTCTTGAAATTGGCCTATCATAGATTAACATCATACAGAGATTCATGGTATATATCGCTTGAGAAAGTGAAAGGAAGTCAGATGCAACAAGCTTGATGGAAAGAAAAGCAAACTCATGTACACTGGAACACGATGCTGAGCATAAACCGAGAAATTTCAAGGACCATTAAATATACTTGCAAACGTACATTGTAAGGCTCGTGAATATCATTTGATTTAGGATATGCGAAACAATTATCCTTGTCCAGCACTACAGCTCTAATATCAGCATTTTGATATTTTCCAAAGGCCGAATTGAGGGGTATCGGCAGGTGGTTGAAAGTGGAAACCGTTGCTTGAGGTAAAATCAGCGCCGGCCTTGCAAGAAGACGAAATATATTCACCGTCGCTGATACGTTAAAAGTATTCATATCCATTGAAGTGATTCCTCGTAAATGGGTTGTGATGTTCGGAGCGGAACAATAATTTTGAGAAGGACTGCTTGAGGACGGCGTGCGGAATTTGCCGAAAGCTTCAAAATCACTAGCGCCAAATTATTCTAATAGATCCAAAGCTTCAACCGGACAGTGACATTCACGCGCGCCGGCTTTCAACAACTTTCCGCAACCACTATTTCTCTCCACCACACGATTTTTGATATATTAGGTATCTCACAACCATGACAAGCACAATCGGAATACCAATTAAGCTCCTGAACGAGGCCCAAGTTCGTACATTCTTTCCTAGGCTTCAAGGCCCAGCACCCAAGACCCTTTGGCCTTAGCATTGGTTCTAACACCTGCTACGTTCGCTGCTAACAATTACTGTTGTCAGGGTCATGTCGTCACTCTCGAGATCACGACTGGTCAGGTCTATCGTGGCAAGCTTTTGGAAGGTACGACCGCCCATTATTATTCTCAAGCTCTTTACTTTCAAGTGCGATATGAATTATGGAAGAAAGAAATATTCTGACACAATATTATAACAGCGGAAGACAACATGAACGTTCAACTTAAGGATATTACGGTCACAGCGCGCGATGGCCGTGTCAGCCACTTAGATCAAGTCTACATTCGAGGCTCACATGTTAGATTCTTTATTGTCCCGGATATGCTGAGGTTAGTCAAGACTAAGATAATTGGGGAGAAGCGAGTTTGCAGCTGGCTGGGCTGTTGCTATCACTATGGGTAAGACTGACATGAATATTATAGGAACGCGCCTATGTTCAGGAGTAGAAATACTAGAGGCAGAGGTGTAGGGTTGGCAAGAGGAAGGGCCACAGTTAGCAGGGCAAGAGCAAGCGGGAGAGGAGCACCAAGAGGTTGAGAGGCTCATTCAAGATGTGGATGAAAGAACATTTGTCAAATCTCGGCGTTTGAGGGGAAATTTATGATTCATTGCAGAGCCAAGCTGCGCGAAAGAGAGCTCCAGCGGCTCAAATATTGAGGATGACCCAATGCACAAGCATATGGGGAGGGTGATTTTTCAAGTGCTGGCATTAGATAGAGCAAACAAGAGGAGCATTTGTCCATTTTACCAAAGAACAAAAATAACTGATGTACTGTCTCCATATCTTATGCCTAATGAATCTGTCCATTGACAAAGAAAATGGCCCGATAAATATTGGTAGAGTTCGGATCGGGTAAATATACTTCCGACATAAAAATCAACTGCCTGTTCTTGCTTGTCAGAATACTGACAACACGTACAATCAACATAATAATGGAAATTTCGCATCCACGGCGGATTCTAGCTGTCAGTAGACCAGACTCGGGTCTTGTAGATTTGCTGAAGGGTTTGAATACCACTTATACCATCTACATGAATCCCGAAATTGACTTTTGTTCCCAGGTCTCACGGGTTCTGCGCCTGATCTCTCGGGGGACTCAATTGCAGGTACTACCCATGAGTGGTCTATTAAAACCAACTACTACACAGCAAGCGTCCCAATATGGCTTGATGAAATACATGAGCCTGAGATTTGGTGTAAGGAATTTTTGGCACCAGAGGCTCGAGAAGTTTTGACAGTCCTTGGTGCCTTTATTGTGTGTTTTCGAAAGCCCATTGATGAAGCCGAGTTGCAAGCCTTTAAGATTCTTCTAGAGAGTGTGGCTGAAGTTGTCAAGGAAGGTTGTGGCTATACCTGGGATGGTGTCTGTTTAGCTGTGGCGATGCCACAGTCCACGGCTCCATGCTTGGAGAAGAAGTTCGACGAGTGGGAAGACTTATGCCAGGAGCATGGTTTTGAGTTTGTTGACTTTGAAAGTAAGGGCAGAAATGAATACTCAGGTAAAGTAGTTCTTCAAAGAAATTTACATGTTTTATCGTTGACATTCGTAGAACCTATGGGTCTCGAAAGGTTGAAGGAAGCTTTAGAAGCCAACGAATGGGATGGAGGCGACGATGATGGAGGAGGAATTGATTTAGGCGATCTCGAGGAGGATGGTGACGACGATAAAAGCATTGGATTTGGACTCGAAGCAGCTGAGATGGAGATGGAGATGTTCGGTATGAAACAGGCAATTCAAAACGAGTCTACAGAAAATACAGGCGCCGATGAGGAAGATGAGAATGAGGTTGGAGTGGAGCAGCTTGAAGCATTAATGTTGAGGATGAAAGCAGTCAAAGGTAAGCGATTCGTACTCAATTGAGGGAATCCCTCACTAACATAAACAGATATGGGGGCAGATTTGCCTGAAGCGGAGAGGAAAAGGTTTGCTGCCAAGGCCGTTAACGATTTAATGAAAACGTTATAAGCTGCACTGCGCTACCACTGAGTAATGATGCAATAATGCAAGGACGATGGTCTTTCTGTCTCGTGCGAGGCTCTCTTCAATCCAGAGGTTGGAGATTCCATGTATAGCGCCGCATGCTAATTCCCGTGTATTCTTCAATGCTCGTTCCCACTGTGGAAAGTGAAGAATAGCACCGTGTTCGACCGAGCAACATCTACACGTTCCGCTCGTTTAATGCCTTATGGTTCAAAGCCTCTGATGCCATTCTGAACTCCACTCGACCCGATTATCTCCATCCTTGGTCAACCGATGGGAAGCCAGGCCTCTGCAGACCGTCTGGGCGCGTTCGAGTGGGGAATGCGGGGGAGGGTTGTACTCAAAGCATAGCAAGTCGCTGCGCCCGAAAATCCGGGCCTTAGACATTTTCCCGACTTCTGCAACCGATGCTGATTTATCTATATTCTTCATTTGGTTTTTTCTTGTATGCATGGAGACATTTTTTCCACTGAATTGCTTTGAGCCTCGAACATCCAGAGCTTTTCTGATTCATTTGAGGATAGAATGAATGCAGTGCACCGTTTATTTCCTTTGACATTGCATCGAGTCGAACCATCGCATAATTTTGCCGATGTGTCATGCCTGGTATTACAATGTTTCCCCTTGATTTTGTGACTCCTTTTTTGGGGCGTTGCTTTGATTGCATACTCTGACTGTAAGCTGCTAGTGAATTCTTTGTATCGAGTTTCGCACGCCTCTCGTGCAGTGTCTTGTAAACTTAGCTGATGGAGAATCTCAATCTTACCTATAGACGATGTCTTTGCCACTGGTCGATTCTCGGATCAAAAATTCTCCTTGTTGTACTTAAAGTCCCTGCCAAGGGAACGCAGTCTTGCAGTCATACTATTGTATTTCCTGAACACCACTCTCCCTTCGATATCAGGTAGTCAGTCTATAGCTTCAGTTAACATTTGGCCAGCTGCTAATATGACCTTCGATTGTGATGCTATGATAACCTTGATTCAAAACGCCATGTACTATCTACTAAAACCTTTACCTTTCGGGGCTATATGTAGCTCTCAAGGGGAAAAATCTTATCTCCTCGCTTCTGCAAAGCTAGCTTAATACTCTATAATTCAAACTTTTAAGAGATCTTCTTTAGCACCTTAACCATTAGACGATCTACGTCTGTCATGGTGAGGAAGAGTAGCCGTTGTCTCTAAATCTAAATGGAATATGTAAAATCATCTAATATGCTGTGACTCACGAAGAATTTGATTCACTTCTGACATAACACACCACACTCGTTACTCACTCCTAAAACCTTTATGAATCGAACCACACCTTTCTTCCCACCTTCCGGACCATCATCCATCGAATTATTTAAATAAAACCTACTCTTGATACCTACAACAAATATTCAACGCTTTTTGATGTTGTATTAACCTTGAAAAGCTTGCTAAGAGATTTACTTCATATTTTGACACACAGTACCATCGAATATAGTCCTTTTGAACTCTTCAATTTTGGGACATTCCTTGAACATTGGAACTACAGTGGTCTAATTTGACTCACAAAGAGTGTTTAGTTGACTCTTTACCAATATACAGAGACTTTACATCAGGGTCATCGTTGGAACTACTTTGATTCGAACTTCTACGGTATAAAGTAAGCGGAGCTTCGTCCCTACCTCTCCTTCATCCATTTCCTACCCGTTCATCCTCACAATGTTGACTCCATTTTGCTAATATTGGCTTCCTACAATCCCTAGAGCTCTTTCGCCTCCGATATACAACCATACTCCGCTCCAAATCAGAAAAGCGAGCCGTGTTCTGATTGTTCTCTCGCCAATCTTGAGAAAATTGCTTCAATTTTCTCCTTTTCCAACGTGAAAGCTGCCACCAAAGCCTTGTCATTACAACAAATATTTTATTAAAACTATCCCGACCGAAAGTAACTAAAAAACCTCAGGATAGCCTCTGAAACAAAAGATTTCTCAACCCTCGAATCACGTCTGTTTCTAAATAAACATCACAAAAACGCTGCAACCGCTCCAAATAGAAAGCTTCCAACATACTTGAGGCTTCATCCAACCTTTTTCCACTTTTCTTGCCTCCCAAAACCACATCTCCTCACATTTACCCTGCTTTAAACCCAGTTCTGAGCGACTTTCGACCCAAACCAAGGATCCTACAGCCCTCTGAAGCTACTTTGACCTTTTGGAGAGGATAATAGTCTCTTGGTATCTAATCAAAAAGTTGCTAGCATAGAAAAGCTTTCCAGAACCTCATAAGTATTCCCTCTTTCTTAAGAACCACAATATATCAAGTTCACTTCACTTGAAGCTCTTGCTAATCGATCTTCCGCATCAGAACAGTTGACCATACATTACCCGTTATCAATGTAAACCTAGCGCTCAAGATTTTGGTGCAACAATTAGACGGTTAATATTCGACCGCTGAATTCCAAAAAGTCGTGACTTGCCAATCATTCGCACAGAAAGGACTTCTAGAAGTGCTTCGGTAGTTAATCGTTACCTATCCATAAGGTATGATCTACTTTAAAGTCTTTCTAGATCATGTCCTCGCTGATATTGCTGTTGAAATAATAGCTGATTAACATTCTTATAGTCTCATACCTCTCCAGTTCTCCGAGGAACTCAACTCACATATAATCTTCCTAAGTCTCGGCTATCCTTGCAAATCACATTCTATAACCCCTTTTCCCGTTAAACTCAGCAACACTACAAGATGGGAGGTAAATTCTGGTCTAAAGAAGAACAGACATATTTTGAGCGCGTAATTATGCCCATGTCGCACTTCAATGGACCCAATGGCACGTACACTCCGACGACGGCAAATCCTGGGCAGAGCTTGCAGTTAAGATGCAGAAATACCTGGGTGGCGAAGGACTAGCCCGTAGAGTATACACGGTAAATATGCTTTATGAACATTGGTACCAGACTGTCCGGAAAGTTTGGGGTGACATTCGCGCTAAGAATGCTAGAGCTAGTGCCAAAGCTGGTGGTCGTGACGTTAATAGACAGCCACGAGAAACCCGTAGCAAGAAGGCGAAACAGAGGGCTAATAACATGTCTTGTCCGTCAGTAGTTTCCCCGGAGTCTGAACACCTCTTGATACTTCCTACAAGACTACGAAATGAAGCTATTCCTTATCAAGGCAAACCCGAATCTCCACGTGACGCCCGAGAGAATACTCAGAGGGAACAAGACTTTGCTTCTGGAAGTTCTTGCGGAGAGTTTGAACGCCAAGGTTCGGCTCAAAGACACTATATTAGTTCTTCAGTAGCTTCGAATCAATCATCAAACCGTCGATTTCACCCATATTGAGCCCCCGATAGAGCATATTTAACCCATGCCGAAGGCGATGAATCGTACCATCAACAGCATCTTACTGAGAGACTTGCGCGTCAAAGATTCCATCTCTCCCATGAGCAAGAAGCTCGCAGCATCGCAGCCTATCACCAAGTCATGGCCAGTCAAGAACGCCAAACCATCGTTATCAGGGAGGCCACTCCCGAAGACGATGAACAAAGTCTCTTTGTTCAACAATCTCCGACTGAATGCAACCGCAGATTCCCGCTTCCGCGCCCTAACACAGAGCTAGACGCGGCTCATACCATGACGATGTTCCGTTCTCAGGAGATGACTACACTACGTGGCAACCCTTTGACTAGCCGCCAGAATCATGTAACACACCGTTCTTTGTATCAGGGTCGCCCCCATGAATTTGAGTCTCAAGGACATGGTGCATTTTCAGGAAATTCCCTCGCACCAGTAATTTCTCGTCAAAACACACCACGTCAAGGTGGAATTCAGGGTCTAGTGGACCAATTGGAAGGTAATACCAAGGAAGAGGAAGAGGAACAGTAAAGAGAATTTCGAGGTGATGCAGGCTAGTTTGGGATTTTATTTGTGCTACTTTTACGTTGAAATTGGTTATTGCAATTGTTTTTTAGGCGTTTTCCGGATACTTTCGAAGGAATAAAGAGGTTTTTGATGCATTTTCTAGATAGATACCATGATGAAATGAAATTGCGTTGCTCTCTTTAAAAATGCTCTACTGTGATTTTACGCAAATTTTGACCGAAATGAACATTTGTAGGCCTATAGCACTTATCCCATCGATATGGAAGACATCGAGGTGTGTCTTGAGTTTGCTACGCTGGTAGCCCATCATTATCCCTGGAATATCAGTCACAATAATCCATCAGCTCTCAATACTTAAGAAAAATGCAAAGACCGAGGATAAATGTGCATGGATGAATCTTTCTGAAGTCCTATCCACAGCTCAGAGCAAACAGTTTATTACATACCCATATCAAATGCAGCACCTACTTCTGCTCAATCCTCCTAACATACCCCATCAACCTCTCACACAAAAATTTCCTCGGACCCGCCTGATCATCATTACTCAACGCATGACTCGCCCTAGGAATAATAGCCGTAAACTCATCATCCCAAACACTCTCCCTCCCCCCATGATCCGCAGCATTCTTCCATCTCCCAAGTAACTTTTCCTTATCCACCCAATCCGGCACTGCCTGATCCGCTCCAGAATAGAAAATAACAAGTTTATCCCTCAACAAACCCCTCTCTTTAATCATGCCGAAAGTTTTCGCCAATTGCTCATCACTCAGATCCGAGCTGAATAAATCATCTTCCTCAGGCTGCTGAGGACTTTTGGGACTGGCGAGACTCATGAAGCGTCGACAGCTAATTGGTGTATTACCATAGCCGATTTGGGAGGTAAGGGACATGGGGAGAATGATATCGATAGATTGATCGCGTTTGGCTGCATCTTTTGCTATTTCTTGGATTTGTCGGAATGCGGCTTGACACTCACTTGAAGGTCTTTGGCCAAGACCATCTCGTAGGACGGATTGAATGGCTTCGCGGTCCGAAATTGGTGCTTGCATGATTGCACCATCGAGGATCGGACGCGTGACATGTTTGAGATGGGGATCAAAGATTGGGGTG
Organism: Sclerotinia minor; assembly: GCA_025389075.1. Lineage (NCBI taxonomy): Eukaryota > Fungi > Ascomycota > Leotiomycetes > Helotiales > Sclerotiniaceae > Sclerotinia > Sclerotinia minor. The sequence continues at coordinate 275,890 of QRFH01000007.1, forward strand.
GTGGTGTGAGGATTGGGTTTATGCAGATAATGGAGTACGAGTTGGGAACCGGTTGAATGGCCCATTAGTACGGTTTTGCTGTTTGGATATTTGGAACTCTTATATTCTTGGATGTAGCGGAGACATTCTGCTATTTCGTCTGAATCGCGGTCGAGATGCGATGTTCCCCATTGTGCGTAAGATGATGAGAGATTGAGGGAAAAGAGGGACCAGGGGGTTGGTTGTAAGGCTGTGGCTATATCGGCCATGAATGATGTGGTTGCGAGACCATCTCCTAGTCCTCCGATGAAGAGAAGACTATGGGGCTTGGGAATGCTTCCGGATGTATACTCGAATGTTACGAGGGTCTCGGTCTACGTATTTGTTAGTTCAGTGCCTGAAATCATACAGTAGACAATATATACGCACGTAATGATGTAAGATACCTGGAAGGCCACCTTTGGGCCAGAACTTAGACGCCATTTTGAGAAATTCAGGTGATCTTTAGGATTATTGTATGTTCGGAAGAACAGAACACAACAAAGTGTGTTAATATTCAGAAGATCGGCGAATGGTTAATGTGGCTACTGGCCAAGTAAAGTTCTCCGTGAAGAAAAGTGGGATGGAATTTTCAGTCAAGCAAACATCCGTGTCCAACAGAACATGGATCCTCTAGAGTAGATAACTCAAATTTATTTTCCAGAAACCAACAACACAACAGGAAATTCCGAGATCGGATGGATTTAAATGCAAGCCTAATTCAGGATATAGCAACCCAATTATCCCCAGCAAACCGACCACGAAAGTCAAGGATAGATAGCGAAAACATGCTGATTTGAGCGGATCAGATAAGATCATATGTCAATTAATCTAATCAGATGACGCTAAGGGAACTCGCTTGCATGCAGAGCGAAAAAATGTCTTATCCAATGAGGTTGGTGTTATGGTGTCATTGGCCCCGCTGTGAAAGGAGTATACGTAATGAATATTGGGAAGTTTTTGGAGTGCGGAACTTTGATATTTGGGGGGTTTGGATCGATGGAGTGCTATCGCGAATATGGTGATGGATATTCTGATGAGGTTCGAGGAAATATTTCTGAGAATGAGCTAGTAATCAAAGGGTGAGTGGTCTTTAGGAATACCTATAGTTACGCATCGGTACGTATCAGAGGCGCGTAGAATATTCTTCCTCGTAGACACACTATGATAGAAATTAGAATGAACCTCGGGAGCTCACGTACAAGGATCACAGAAAAGACAAGACGAAACAATCTACAGGGTATACGAGGACAAAAACTTATGATACTATGACATGTTGATTACGAGGACCTGCCACCGGTGCAAAAAGAAAAGCGGTAAATCCTGTAGGATCACCACATCAATGATTTTCCAACTTTTAGATTCTTATTATTTGTACAAAAATTTGAAATAATTCCACATGGAATTTAAAATTATACGACTGTGAAAGTCCAAACGGAATTCCACGTCTAGAATACCGTACCCTTGACTTGAGTCTTTTGGGCCACATTGATATTTTTGATCATCATAACCCAAACAAATGCTAGCCCAATAATGACAGTTCCTGCAATAAGCATTCTCTCCTGCGCATATCCATATGCATGCTGAATGGCGATTCGAGTTTCGCTTCCCACTGGATAAGTAAGTTGAGTGGCGAGATCACCGTAAATATTATCAAAATCTGCCATGGCGGATTCAGGAAGATATCTCTCCAAAGCTTGGGGGAATGTGTTTGTCCAAATGGCACCGCAAATGGCGTTTCCAATGGCGCCACCGATATTTCCAACGACGTAAAGTAATGCGAGAATAGCGGCAACGTGTTGGTGATCCGAAGCGGCAAGTACTGCGAGTTGTTCGACAATAATGAAAACACTTCCACCGATCGAGATGAAGATTTGACACATAACAATGTAACCAATACTCTGATGAGGTTGACGGAAATAAATCATCAGGCCTTGAGCGAAGACGTAAATTGGTACCGCAATATACAAAAGCCACTTGAAGTATCCGGTCTTGCGAATTAACAACCCAACGCCGAGGAGGAGGATACCAGAAATAACATCGAATGTGTCGCTAACATATCCAGCCTCTGCCAAGGTTAAGTTGTTCACGACTTGTAGAAAAGAGGTGAAGTAGCTGTTCCAGCAGTAGTAAGAGATTTGATAAGTCAAATCTAGCAGACAGGCGCCGACGACAGTTCGATTTGCTAAGAGATTGACATTTAAGAAAGGTGCTCTGGCGAGGAATACTTCGTAAAGTGCAAAGATGACGAGAACCGCGAATCCAACGACGATCATGGCAATAATGTAGTCCGTTCGCCAACCGTTTGGCGCAGTATCGGCAAGAGTGAATGGCAGCAAGAATACGGTGAAACCTCCAGCGAAGAGCAAAACACCAAAAGCTATCCAATTGTCAGAATAATGTCACATGTAAAGATTAGTGGAAGAAGCATGACTCACCATCAAATTCTACCAAGTAATGCCAGATGTTTTCCGTAAGGGTTCGACCACTGCTCTCTCTAATCAGAACACCCTTGTTCTCTGCCTTTTTGAGATTCATCTTCAAAATGAAGTACAGAGGCGCTGCTACGAATGGCAAGATGATAGCAAAAGTTCCAAATCCCCATCTCCAGCTGATGTTGTAGTAATAATCATCAGAAATTTTAGGTCCGGCGAATGCTGTGATGATATATGGTGAAGAAGTGAAAGCGTATGCAAGACCTCGATTCTTCAGCTTCGAAACATCAGCGGTAATGACATCAATACTATAAATCAAACCTCCAAAGCCTATGGAGTAAAACACCTAGAAATTTGCTATTAGCATGTTGGGAGACACAAGAACCAGTCCGGCAAGATAGCACGTACCTGTGCAGCACAAAAAGTAGCGATGCCATTGCAAGCAGCCATCATGATCAAACCGATAGTAGAAAACAACACCATAAGAAGGAATCCCTCAGCACGACCCCAGAGATCTAACATCTTCGCAAGTGGAATGTAAATTGCGGCGGTCATAGCATTGGCAACAATGTTAATGACGGTGATCGAAGAATGCGATTGAAATGCACTCGTGGCGAACGGGATAAGATTGTAGCAGATTGAAGATTGCATGGCATTAACAAAGTAAAGTAACCACATGCTGTCATTGAATAGTTTAGTTGCTACGTCCGAACACACGACAACGATAAATGTCAACTTACAGCATGAAAACGCTGACAAGGTATGGTTTAGTCCATGTCAAAGCTACTGCCTCGACTTCTTGAACACCACGTTGTGCAGTTTCGGTCGGTAAGACATCCTTCTCGACTTGCTCTGATATTGGTCCATCACTGGCATTGCTTGGAGAGATAGTATCGTCGGTACCACTAACCGTAGGGTTCTTTTCATTCGAAGACGGCATATCAGCCATAGCTACTTCTGAACTTTCATTGATTATATCCTCGGTAGCCTTTCGACGGTATGCAGGTCTAAATTTTGCGAATGCTGGCATGACGGCGGTTGATCGACGCCGCAAATATTTGCGGATCCCAATGGAAAGTGGTTCAGAAAAGAATTGGAATGATATAGGAACTAGAAAACGATGGGACAACCACGGAAGGAGGCGGTCACTACTAATACTTGAATCTCGGCCTACTCGTCAATATGACTTATCCACAAACACATGCACATCCACCATGGCTGTAGCTAGGACAAGGTCCGGAATTGGCGCATGCTGCCGTCTGCTTGGGGCTGCCAAGACTATTCCCACGGAGTCCCACCGGTTAGTGATATATGAATGAGGATGTGAGTAGATCATTAAAACCAACAAGACAACGCACACAAGGTAGAGAGGTAAAAAGCAAATAGGACGACAAAATTCCTTGTAAGATTGGATGCCCGTTTCACACATCAATTAATCCTTTTTAAACGCAGTTCTTCCTACGAATGGAATCATGCCCGAATGAAGGCAGGTGAATAAACCACGATGGATTAACTTGAATGGGTCATTTACGTTGACTACTAAGTGGTTCACATACTTGATTAGCTGGCTAAAGTCAACAAAGTGGAGTCAGGTGGGATCGAGTGGGGATAATTGACCTAGCTTTTATCTAATCTGATCAAAAATTTTCATCAATGACCGGGATGGATGGGAGAAGAATAAATTCCCCCATTATCTACTTAGAAGTTAAACTGGCAGTTCTCTAGTTGGCATTATTTATTGGAATTGGAAAGAAATGCCAAATCGCCGCTACTACAATACCAGTGGAAAAAGTCGGAACGTGCCTTTGATATTGAAGCCGGTCTCGATTCTATGGGTGGTTTAATTCAGTTGAACTCGCCACATACACAGAGGTCATCTAATCAGATTGATATGATTATGGAATTAAGCTTCCTAACTTTGATCTGATCTGATCAAGATCGTCACCATGACGAAGAAGGTAAAGTTTTCAAACATCCAATATTCCTATGATGTACCCATTGTACTTAGTCAGTTTTTACTCCGTATACGATATGACACCACAGTGTTACCATCGAGATACCAAAGCGGAATTTCGTAAGCTGTGGAGCTCAAAATTTCGTGGGTCGTTCGCATGTGCATTCACACTTTGCCCTCTTTGGCAGAAGACAAGCGAAGTGCGGTACCGGTAAAGTTATCTGTGGGGATAAGCCCATTTTTATCAGTGTTGTCAGTAAGTAATTACGCCTCAAACGTACATAATCAGATTGATCAGATAACAAGGTATCATCCAGAATCCTTGAGTCAATTGGTCATGGTCTCGGCTTCGAATAGTATAGGAGCCTAGCTTGGAAGAGCTATCAACCATGATTTTGACATGGCCATTAGATCGATCAGATAAGATTCAACTTGCCATTCAAGTAATCAGAAGAGCATTTGGTTTTCTCGAAGTCTGGGATTGAACCTTACTAGATCATGTTTCCCAGATCTAGCGCCTGAGACAGAACGTTCTTTTTCCTCCATGTCGTGTATTTGAAAATTCCGATCCAATATCGGACGAAATCATGGAAAGTGGAGTTTTGACCATTGTGGGCATTCCGCCTGAAGGTCTAAAAGAGTACCACTTCCGCGTGTATCCGTGAAGTGGGATTTTGTGCCATTTTTAATTCCAATTGGCAGTTGCTTCCAGTAGCAGAGACCCTTACTGACTTGTATATGTTTAATTGGATTTTCACTTTAAAATCGATCGTTCCATGCACTGTGATGTCAAAATAAGATGACGCGGACGGCCACTCGACCGCTGCGGTAATGTGTCTATGTACGAGCTGCCTAAACATCTGGACTAGTGCATTGTCAGAGTAGTTAATTGATTTAAATTTCCGGGAGCCCTGACGCTGGTGAGGTACGTAATGAGAGTGGTTAAACATCCCTAAAAAAGTGATCGGAGGAAGTCTCCTGAAGGGCTGTACTGCTCGTGAGGCCAGAAGTAGCGACTCGGTACGATAATGTTAGCAGTTTCTCCTCCGGCAGAAATATTTTGATGCGATAATTGGTCTTAGGCGGAGAGGCAGTCAAATGACAATAACAGACAGCTGTATAAGATTAGAGTACCATATATCATGCTACATCTTTCTCGACGTCAATTTGTAGAAGCAGGGGTATGTAAACTCCTCGGAGTCGACACGGATCGTAAAATCCAAGCATCACGATCCCTGGTGTCTAACATAGACATCCATTTTCGTGATGGAAGAGGAATCTCCCACTTTGAATCTTTAAGTTTCATTCAAGCCATAATAGAGCAACAAGGGACTATGCTGGACTTTGTCGGCCCCCAAATATGATTCCACCCGAAAAAGAACTTTGAAATGAATCTTCGCGGTCATGTGTCATGTTTACGGCTTTAGTCTTCCGATTCGATGAACAAGAGTTGTTGAATACACAGACAAGACGAGAAATTGGATGACTGAAATAAATGCACTCACATCTTCTGGTGGCCGCTCCCCTCAATGATGTGGAGGGCGCATTAGAAAACTCACTCGAGCACTTTTAGCGGAGCTCATATTTTGGTAGCAACATCACTCAAACGTTTGCTTACGCACGCCGCATAAGATTCTGAGGAGCAAACATGGAACGAAATAAAGTATGAATCAAATGTATGATGCAATATGCCACAGAAAAGGGCGCTGGGAGGACTGAAATCTGATGTGGTTTGTTCGTCTAAACATTTAAGTGGTTACTCACCATAACTGCCCATGATCAAAGATTTCGGCCTCTATCATTTTATATCTCCGTAACGCCCTCCATGCCTCATAAACCATAATCTCATACAACGAATTTCAAAATCAAACCCTCAAGCACTGAAGAATGCCTTGAGAACATATATAGCCCCTACAATACCAACGACCATTGCAATGAATAAAGAAGCGCCCTCCTTGGTACCACTGAAGTACAATGCGAAACCCACCACTATTTCTAGCATTCTAGCTCTTTCTCTCTTCTTTTTCCAATCAATATCAATATCAAACGGCATGTGGGCCCTCGGATCATCTCCCCCTTCCCCTGGTTCCGGCTCTGGAATAGGCAGCAGAGGAATCGTTACATCTAAAGCTACAGCTCTATGATCTGACGTTGGCAGAAGAGGCAACGCAGTATATTTATTCGGAATAATTTTGGCTTCCGGATTGCTCTTTTGCACCCAAGATGGCATGTCCAGGTACAGAATTCTATCACACCAACTGGGCCATCTGTGTTTTGCCCATGGCCATCTATTCAGTTCACCATCTGCTGTCATGAATGGTCCTTCCGAATCGTATTTGTATGTAGGTGGAAATGATACCGGAGCTTCAATAAGCCCATGACAAGTTCGACCAGCTAATCGTTCTCGATTGAGTTGGTCGTTTTTGAACAGGGCTGAATAATGATTAGAAGAGGAAGTGGAATCGTTCGGTTGTGGGAATATGTTGGCATAATCACTTGCCGTAGGGGACATTAGAGAAGTTCGATAATTTAAGTCGCCGCCAAAAAAGAGATGGGATGTCGATTTGTAGATCGATCCATCCTGTGGTGATATGGATAAGAGTGGTCTGTCTTCATCGCCTCGGGGCAAAGTCGTAGTATAATTCGAGGTTGTTGAAGAGAATACCAGTCCGCGGACAATATCCTTCCAGTCTTGGTTTCGTCTTTGTAGTCCATCTTCCATAGCAGCAAGGTGGGCCGCAACGAACGTCAATTCTGTAGAGGTATTCCCATTTCCGTATGTAAATCGTACTCCAATGGCTCCTTTATTTCCCATTGACCACGCTCCCACTCCAACCTCACCAGCCTCTAAATCTTGTATAAGTGTCGGATCTTTTGCAAATATCATAATTCCTGTCAAGCCAACATTTCGCGCCACTATTGAAGTGTATGCCGATCCATCATCTGATAATTTCTTTGAAGCTTTTTCGACCGCATCGTGGAATCGATTGAAATATGGTACTAAGAAGGATCCGCCTATAAGAGAGTATGGTATAGGTGCAATTTCTTGCAAAGAAAGGACAAGCAGGTCTGGTAAGTGAGGAGACGAGAGGCCGCTGAAAAGTTGAGAAGCAAAGGCATCAGTGTCGATGAGGGTAAGACCGCAGTTGAAGGTCAAGAAATATAAACTTAATGCCTTCATATCTGAAGGATTTGCCATAATTATTCGAGTACTTTAGGTATTAATCAAATCATGGTAATTGAGACATTGAAGTGCTTTGATGTTGATAAAATGACCACAAGGTAAGTCAAAGCAAGGGATGCAACACTAGACTAGGCTTTGCCGACGTCACTTGTTTTGCCCCGCAGCATCAATCATCTGCAAGTTGCAACACGGAAAAATAATTCACCAGCAATTCTTTTTATCAACACCATCACATCAACAGCTTAACTTTATTTTATAATTCTTAAAGATAATTATCATACAATTTGCTCCAAAGTTTCTTCAGAATATCCTTCCTTCAAATCCACATCACACTCGATTTGATACTGTAATTGCACACATAGACCGCCGAACTTTTCTAACTAAACTAGAAATATCCAATTGAAAGTGTCCATCAACGATAACGAATACAAAAGTATCAAACTCATTAATAATTCTGATTATATATCTAAAGATCTTCAATAGTTTGGATCTATTTTATAGTATATCTAAATACACCTTTGAATACCAAAAAGTTGGGCAATGTTATTCAGCATTCCAAGAAATGCATTTATGAATTGATAAAAAGAAAGAAGGAAGGAAAGCGCTGCAGCTGAATAGCTTTCACAGGCGGTTTTCTTGCTTCCTTGAATATGGATAGCGTTGAATAAGTGCTGGTATATGATAGAAGTCACTATGTTGAGCCGTAGTGCCGGGGAAATTCTACCCAATACCATTGCAGGACTTGGATCAAAGGTTAAGATTAAACTACTCATTAGACCGGATATCTATAAACTTGTCCTGGATAGTCACCTACCATTCTGATACTGGAAACAATCAAGGCTACCTAGGTATGCATACATATAAATTCAGTTCAAAGATCGAGATAACTTAGATTATGTATGACCAGCAGTGAATAGCATGAAGATACTTAGGCAAGCTTGGCGTGCGTTTGGTTTCTCTTTCAGCCTGGTGCTAGTGCGATTATTGATCTGCGGAGTCATTACCACGGGATTGATTGGAAGGGCGACAATGAACATATATGGATCAACACTTAACAAGCATCCAACCAAGCGGAACGACTTCTTTTCTCTTTCTATTTCCACGAAGAATTCACCATCGCTACTGATCTCAACTTAGCCCACCAAGTATTATCTTTCTTCTCTTGAGAAAATTCTGCCATAAAATCATGGCTTTAGAGTATCTATGCCCTGGCATCTATACTCATACGACCAAAAATCTTACCAACTTGGAACCATTAGTATTTCTCTAGTATCAATCACAATCCAGTATGACCGGCGTATGCTACAACCTAAAGAAATGTCTATGAATGCATACTTTCTGCTATTTCTTTCTGTTATTCTTATCAACCATTGTGAATTATTGGAATACCAACTCATTATCTCGGAGGATTTCTTACCTAACTCAAAAGTCAAATCTGTACTGCTAGAAGTCTTTTTCAATGTGCTTAATGGTAGATGTGTGAGCCAGAAATCCGATGGCAGTCTTGCTTGCGAAATATTGTTGCTACTTAACTTCCTTGTGGAAAATAAAGCTGCTGCATGAAGGCTAGTTGTTGACCTCCTGGGATCTTGGCAGCATATGCATATATATTGCATGATACATATAAGGAGCAAACAAAACTCAACTTTTAATTCATTCTTTCCTTTTTGGTATACTGTTTGTTTGCTTTCAATATTTTGATTTCAAAGCACTTTAATTCCGAAGGCCGAATACCTAAGCCTATTCCTTCATTTTTTGAATATATACTCGCAGCTTAACTGCTTAGCTAGATAATCAATCAATTCAATCTGATGCTCTTTCTGGTCTCAATAAACCCAATACTAGTGAAATAACCTCCTAGATTAACAGTGGACTTAGGAAGTCAGTTGCATAGGGAATCCTTTGTACAGAGAGCATTAAATCAAACAAATACTTGCTGTGATCGGAATGGCGCTGGATATGGGACTGTGTTTGCTTGGTGGGACCACATATTGTTCGGGTTGAATTCGTCTAAATGAAAATTCAGGTATTACCTAGAAGGTCTTTAACGACAGCCACAGCACAAAAGAATCGCCGAGATATTTGCATCTCTCAACAGAGATCGGAATACTGGTTAAAAGATCGTAGTACAATCTCCTGCAGTATTTCAATTGAGTAAGCTGGATTCAGAAGCTCAGGTGCGCCACCAACTTTGTTATATGCCGAATCGCGAGTGCAAACCACTTGCTTTGCATGAAGCGGTTGAAACATAATCCCAGACTCAGTTTCTACTTGTACTAAACCCTTTGAAAATTGAAGAAGAAAGATCGTCTAACTTCTTGTAAGTCAGGTTGAAGCCGGATAGAGGCTCTGTTGCCCGAGTGTTATCCTTCTCAACCTGTTCATGACCCAAAGTAGTTTTACATTTGAAATTGCGATAGTTCTTGCTAGGTTATGGATTCATCCCAATCGGAACATGGATATAACACAATACCATGTATAGAAATGCTCAAAAGATCATTGATGCTGAGACTAGACGTGCATGCTACCAGATCGGTGACAATGACGTAATTTTCAGGGCTCGACTATGATGTGAGACACTGAAGTCTTTTGAGCCATGCTTTCGTTTCGACACTTTCAGGTATCCTGTACTTCCAGAAACATACATAAGAATACCCACACGGTCTAGGCTGGTGTGTAACCCCGTTCGATATCAACTTAAAAAGAGGACCTGTATGGAGTGCTAGAAATTATCTGAATGTTTTGTCCTAGCATAAAATATGCCGAATTATGTTGTGAACTATAATCGTAACAGTGAACTGTGCCCGTGCAACCTTGAGAACTTGTTGTGTCATTTCCTTTTGTCACTGCCAAAGGCCTGAGAAACAAGCTGCAGGGTTTTAATTGTCCTCCTTCGATGAATCTGCTGAAGTATTTGAATGTAACATTATTTGATGTTGCATTTTTCGGATGATGGCCAATTATAGTCTTGTATCAGCTTGAAGTCGTGGAACGTCTCCTAGAACCATTTAATGGTTGATGGATTATATAATGGCTGCCAGTGTCAACCAATCCATCAACCAATAGGACTAGAAAGGCCGACACCTGCATGACGCAGTTCATCGCCAATTGAGTCTGTCTCGCTGTGAGTCCCTATGCTGGGAAAATATGCATACCGCCAATAATCATATGTGATACCGGATTGGACTGTACACTCGTGCATCATATCAATATATGAGATAGTTGTGTATAACAATGTTAGCTAACAGCAAACCCTGTCGAAGAAAATCTATTACATTTAGCCATCAGAGTGTATTTGTACGCCCAATTAATCGATGGACTACAGGTTGATGGGCCATATGAAACGGGATGGAGTGTCTTTGTCTAATGTATAAAGCGGAATATGCATCATGCATCAGAGACTTACTAACAGCATACCTTTGAGTTGTGCAGGGCAAATGAGTTGCTATTATTTATATGACGATAAGTCCCGTTTGGAAGGCAGACTTCGTGTAGGATATCCTCCCTACCTTAAATCAATAAGAAAGGAAAAAAATCAATCCCTAACAGTTTAGACGAAACCTCGAGCCATGATGACAGCCTTCAACATAGCAAAGGACTCCCGCCATGGTTCCAAAGTAAATTCGGCGATTGGATCCGATTGGAAGACAACTAAGCCAATTTGTGCTACAGAGAAAGCATTCCTCGATCTCCTTGAAGGCAAAACTCCTCTCCTTCACGAGCCTGAGTTTCTTTCCCAGGATGATTGCTCTAGGCTCACAAACGCTTTGGAACCAAGACTCACGCCATATTTACATGCCACCGGCCCAAAGTTGGCCAAAGTGGGCATTGCTCAGTTTGAGTTCCAAGCACAGAGCGAGGATGATCTGAAAAATAGATCTGGAAATGGTACGTCTTCTCTTAAGCAATATCTGTCAAATTTCTTTCATCATGAGAAATATAGACTCCAGAGTGGCTGACAAAAGGTATAGAGAAACAGCAATACTTCCAGGCAGTCCGTGATCTGGGTGATTCGCATGGTCGGTTGGCTGCGGAAGTTGGCATCAATGCGTTTGCCAAAGTCTTCGAATTCATTAAATCGATTGCCCCCGAAGACTGGGAAGTCATGGTAGCCACAGAGGTGCTAGAGGATGAGACGACGAGTGGTACTTCTACCACGCAGTCCTACTTTGCCGGCATTTATCGAGTGATCAACAACGGAACACCAGTTCACTGCGATTGGGCGCCTTACGACACTCGAACGGAATCGTGGTCAATTAGTAGAGTGACAAACCAAGTTGCCGTCAATTTATGCGTGACTCCACCACCGACAAATAGTGGAGGAACTACCGTGTACGATCTGCAGTGGTCTCCTGAAGCATTGGCCTTCCGTGATCCAGAGAGTTATGGATACTCCGCGGGCCTTGTTGAGGGTCGTAAGCGATTAGATTTTCAACCCCATATTGGCGATCTATACCTCTTCAACTCTCGTAATATGCATGAAGTGCATCCAGTCTCTTCCGACACAGGGGTCCGTCGTTTAGCTATGTCAAGCTTTCTTGGGGTGTTGCCGCCATTGAATGAAGGTGAAAAGACAAAGTTGGTGTTTTGGGGTTAGAGAATGGAGGATCTAACAGCATGAGTCCTAATTTCTGGCTCCACTTTTGAACTTAATACGACATGAGATTTTTTGCCTTTTGCCTTCAACGTGATATTATGTTCTTTAGCGATCTCCATTCTCAAGAAGCAGACTGTGCGATATTAAGGTTCCATCGGCTTGCAGCAGTTTGGCTGGGACCACTACTCACAGATTGGGGAGAATATTGCCATGCTTGAATCATATTTTTGGAAAAGCTTTCATAACCTAGCTGTCAGCAAAACTCATGGAATCATCCCGTGTAACTGGTGACGGGACGCTGGACGATCGATCACTATCTCTGGCGGAATGCAGTATTGTATTTCGTGACCCCGATCAAATGGAAAAGAAGTGAACAGGTGCCCTTAAACAAATACTGTAAAAGTGACGAGGCCAAGTATGAGCTCTAAATCGCTTTCAGATTTGTATCGTGGGTAAATCATATATACCATAGAGATCTATGTCAAGATGAAGTCGGTGTTGGTGTAGGTTAGATGGGGATGGGGATGGATATAAGGTATGTAAAGCAATTTTATCACGTGGTTGAATTCTGCCGGGCGGTGACATCGCTTAAATTCAGTGATGAAATTGTCATGATCTCTTGATCATGAAGCCCAGAGATTTTACCCCGGTTGGTTGAGCCCTATTAATTTTGATGTATAGGGCGCCGGTGCTAGGCTTTCTTGCTTTCTTGCCTACTTCTTGCTTGTCCATGTAAGTCTTACACAATCAGCACTTGTTTGGTTTGGATGATCGTTATGTTTTTTCCGCAGAGGCTTGATTCCTGTTCTTTTATATGTTCGCCTTGTTCTACACAAAAAGAAGTTTCAGCCCAGTACGGAAACCATGCCGTAATTACTTGCCACTGATCTGGGTGTCTCGCGTTTGCAGGCTCAAAATCTATGTAGCCTAGGGAACCATGATCTTGTTTTCATTCGTTAGTCTGCATGCACCAATCCTACTTTAGGGACGTAGAAATTTCATGACAAAGGTTGAGATCTTGACTCGAAAGGCGCTGAAACAGTTCTTGGCATTATGTCTTATTACCATGGATTTACTCGAGCGGGATTTGTGCTAACATGAGTTGCAGTTAACTCTCTGGCAGTTGTCAGCATGCATAAGAGATTTGCCCCAGCCCAGGTGCGGATAACAGAACAAAGCAAGAATTCTTGCGACGGATCTTGAGTTCTCTGCAAAATCGCTCAGGCGAGCACATGGATTTTATACAGTAAAACTGATGGATGGGATTTCCTTGTGCATTTGGGATAATCAAATCTTTTATGTATGACAAGTATTTTGTTTTCGTATGTTAATTTGTGATTAGTTACCCTATTCGTTTTCAGTTTTTAAATTATTAATGCTCTCTAGAACCATACTTCCTTCATTTCATATCTGAGCTATCACAGTCTTGTTCAAAGTAATTGCCATCCTAGCCTATGATTAGGTTCCACCCCTTTGTTCTGCGACCCTCTTTATGTTCAATTTTTCCATCGCAAAAGTTGTAATGAACGCGCAGCATGTTGTTGCAAGTGCGAAATACGTCACAGAATGCACCGAGTTCGAATACGATAATCTAATCGCAGCGAGGACTTCTGGGGAATCACTAAACCGACCAAGATTTGTAGCACCTGCAGCTACGACTGTCCCAGGAGAAATGGAAGTGGTATGACGTGGAATTTCGTAGAGAAGCTTGCCAACAAAGATGGGCTGACTTATAGAAAGAGCAAGTGCACTACCATTCCTCATTAGCCACTAAATTTAGGAGGACAGAGCTACTACATACCCTCCAAGCTGCGAAAAAAATACTGCGATTGCTATTGCATGAAATATTAGCCTGTGTGTCAATTTTACTCGCGTAAATTAGCATTATTAACATGCCATTTCCAGTAGCGGCGTCTGTTTCTCTACCAAACAAAGTTAGCGAATGAGAGAATAGGGAAATCCATAAGTGCAATTCTCACGTACCTCAAAACTGCTTGTAATGCAGTGTACGGAACATTCATCGCAAGGCCCATACCTGCTCCAATGATGAAGAGATAGACAGCCCATGTCACCGTTGAAGTATCAACGTCAAGAGTCGTTCCCAACCCGTAGCCGACGATGCCTATGGCAGTACCGGCAGTCATGTAAGGTACCTGGGATGCTTCAGTTTTGAAAATACGGATCATAGGTTATACTGACATAGAATCCCCATCTAGTAACCACAATTCCGCTCACAACAGCAAAGAAGGTTTGCGGGACCATCATGGCTATAATTTGAACACCGCTCGTCGTTGCTGACACGCCCAACACCGCTTGGAAATATATTGGTATGTAGAAAGTGTACTAGATTATTAGTGCTGTCTCATCCAACTGTGCAACTTCGGGTAGGCAAGTGGCTTACAATATAAATTGACATGGTAATAGAGCATAAGAAGCATGAGCCAAAAAGAACAGACCTTTGTATGAAAATACGTGGTGGAATTGTAGCTTGCTCGCCTCTCTTTATTTGGACCCAGCAAAATGGAACGAGGAGAGCTATGAACCCAACAAATAAACCGATTACCTTTGAGGAATTCCAAGGCAATGATTGTCCTCCCCATTGTAAGGCCAACAAGAGACAACAAATGGAGCCAAGGAAAAGTATAGTTCCAATAGGATCCATACGGGACAGCCGAGACTTCAGTGGAATGTTTCTTTCACTTTCCCCCCCAAGGCGGAGATGAAGGAACGCGAAAACGGCAATAATAACAGCGGCTCCAATGGTAACATTGCTATATCAGGATCATTTCAGGCTCATCATGGCTTTTCAAAATTGTAACTCACATCCAGAAGCACCATCTCCAGGACAGGTGGTCGACGAAAGCTCCCCCCATGACCGGACCGATGCATATGCTAAGCCCAAAGACGCTTGCGACAATGGCTATATGCATTGGACGTTTTTCCAAAGTGACTGTATAACCGATGATTGCTAGGGCACCTTGGAACAAGCCAGCGGCACCGACGCCAGCCACAGCTCGACCAACGATAAACATAGCAGAACTGTTTGCCGTCGCGCAAACAATTGAGCCCACTGTTGTTCTGTCAGCTATAGAAAACTAGTTGTGACGGCACGATACCTTCGAAGATAATGATAGAGCAAAGATACGTTATTTTGACATGGAAGAATCTATATGCATTGCCGAAAGAAGGTTGTAGAGCCGTGATGGTAATCAAGTATGCACTGCCGTACCAGGAAATGTCTTCGAGAGATTTGAACTGAGTCGTGATTTTTGGGACAGCAACTCCAATAATTGTAGTATCGAGTGCAACTAGAAAAGTTCCTAGACAGAGGGATATGGTTACGGCAAGTAATCTCCATCGGTTGAGAAGGTTTTGTTGAACTACACCTTCCGCGCGAGCAACGCCATTCTCTCTGTTGCTATTATCTTCAATTCCCTCTCTCTTCGTTTCACCCATTTCAACTTCTGCCATGTTATCTTTTTGGATAGAGTTATCATCCATTTTCTGCATTCCGTGAGACCGTCAATTGCCTTGCCGAATTTTTGTTTTATTCTTTCTAGCTATTAAGTTCACTCTAGGTGCCTTGCGCATAAAAGGATAAACACGAGATGAGTGTCCAAAGGCAGTGTTACCGATCTTTTTGACGGTCAATAGGTACCTTGTGCATTCCGGCTAAACATTTCGACCAACCAACAAGCTGCCAATAATGAGTACAACAGCAGTGAGTTTCATCGTTGCATATTTCAAGCATGTCTTATCCAATCGGCATGCCAGTACACTTTTAACTCCTTTTCTTCCCTTCAAAATAGACGCGGGTTTGCGGCTGAGTACATAATCTTACGACGTCTTATTTTACTCTATTTGAGCATAGCCAACCAACAACTCAAAGTTGCAACGAGGTCGCTTGCAAAAAGAAATTACCATGAGGCGCAAAGTGATGCTGATAATTGATTTGGCCTAGTCCTGGAAAGACTCGGAATTGTTAAGCATCCTTCAAAATGCCAAAGATTTTAAAGGGCAATAACCCTATATGTCTTGCAATAAAGACTATTTAAAAAAATTCAGAACTCCACCAAGAACAGAAGTAACTCTGTCGGGCGCTGCCCTTGTAATATGGACTGGTGGGAGAACAGCATGCGACGCTTTCTAGTCACGTGGCTGGTTCTTTCTAAGGTAAATGTATAGAGCACATCTACTAGGGTCACCTACTCACACAAAAAACAAAAAGACATACATACGAGCGATCCCTTAATATGTCCAGTCCAATTGACACGCCAGGCCACCCACCGGCCGGCGAGAAGACTTACAACTTCCGGACGCGTAAACGCGCCGCCCCTGATTCCTCTCCCTCGAGATCGGCCTCTGCTGACGCGTCTGATCGCTCTATGTCTCCAGCAGGAACGACTAACACGCCGCCCTCAAATCAAGAGGCGGCTAGAATATTGGAGGGCTTTCTGAGCCCTGGAATACCCGACTTACCCAACAGAGGCACAGCAGGACGCGTTGAGTACGCGTCTAGTACCTCAGTGCCCCCTGCACCTGCCAGAAGCGAAACTGACAGCTCTACGACTGCACATATAGCACAGTTTACTACAGCGGTCATGCACCTTATTAGAGACCCTCTCGCCGAGCTCGAACAAACGGAACCAGCCTGGGGCTCCACCTTCCGCAACTTCTTTGGCCAGCTGGCTGGTCGTGCCATGATGGGCTTCCCACCACCCCTAGATATCTCAGCGATCTTTGCCCTGCCGCCAACGCCAACCGCCTCCCCCCCACGCGCCTCCTCACCGAGCGCCCCCCTGCAAGAGTCCTGGGCTAGCAAGGCCCAACGCGCAGCTCATCTGCCAGAGCAGACCCGCCCTCCACCGCCGCCGCCGAAGCTACAGAGCAAGGAAGACAGAAGAGTGATGATCCGTCTAGACAAAGACCACCCTACAAGACAAGAAGACCCTTATACAATAAGGCAGAAGATAGGACAGATCCTAAAGAATGATAGAATAGCTAAAGATGTATGGGCGGTCCCATCTGGATTCACAGTCCTCGCAAGCACACCAGCTCAAGCAGCCACAATCATAGCACATGCCTCCGAGATAGAGAACGCTATTGGCTCAGCTAAAGTGGAAAGACAAGAGAAGTGGACAACCTTCGTAGTCGGCCCCATCCATAAGAGGATTCAGACTGTAGATGGAATAGTAGACCCAGTAGCAGAAGGCCATGTTCTTACTGAGCTTCAACTAGTACGTGATAATATGCCAATCCGACAGCTTGAGTGGACCCGTCGTGCACAAGCTGCATTAGACGAAGGCTATATCCGTGTATGCGTCCCTTCTAGCAAAGCGGCCCTATTCCCGCCGAATCTACGCATTTTCTCCCGCCCAGTTCGGGTGCAGCGGGTTCGCGATCATAGCCCTACTTCCCAATGTGGGCGCTGCTTTGGCTTCCATCCCGAACGCCTCTGCGCACGCGACCTTCGCTGCGCTGACTGCGGTAAGCAGGATCGCCATATAAACTGCCCCAGCCTTGCTAAATGTGTTAACTGCTGCGGCCCTCACGCTGCAACCGATACCACCTGCCCAGCGCGCCCCCAACACCGCAATGGACAACTAATAAGACCGACTAAGAACGAGCTTCGTGCTATTAGGACTGCTGGAGGACAAGCTAGCGCAAAGCGTGACGCACAAGCCCAGCAGGAAAAAGAGGCAAGTATACAGCTACATCAAGAAACGGAGGCTATGCAGAGCAATAGTACCCAACCGACAGCACCCCCACCAGTACAACAATGGTAGGAGGCACCAAGAAGAAACAACATAGGCAGAGCAGTCTACGCGTTCTACAAGCCAATGTACGAAAAGGGGGATCCAATCATGATATTGCTCTCTCACTAGCATTTGAGAACAACTGTGATCTGCTGCTGATACAAGAGCCTTGGATACACAATGATCTTCAACGTAGATGTACAAAAACGCATCCTGCTTTTGAGACCTTTGCGCCCTGTACCGACTGGGATAAGCGCCCCGAGTAATCACCTATGTTCGGAAAGGGAGAGGCTTTTCACCCTGCCAGCCAGCGGCAAACCTATGTCAAGATATACTACTTATTGCCCTAAAAGGCAGAGACTCCCCTATGCTCTTCTGGAATGTCTACAATGCACCTATAGGGGCTATTGATGCAGGAGAGGGCTTGCAAGCACTACTGCGACATGGGCATGAAGCCCCCACACTTGTAGCAGGGGACTTCAACATCCGGCACTCCCTGTGGGATACTACAGGAGGAACGCCAAAAGACGGAGAAGAGCTAATCCAGTGGGCAGACAGCCATAGTCTACGCATTGCTAACCCTCCATTCACTCCCACCCATCAAAGGGGAGGCGTTCTAGACCTAGTCCTAGTCACACATCCTAATGCAAGATGTGAAGTCGAACATTCCCTACATACCTCGTCCGACCATGAATCACTACTAACCATAATCCCCCCTATCAAGTAGTCTCTACCCTAAGGCAGGACGTCTTGACTTTGGCACCTGCAATACTGAAAAGTATCTACAGCTGCTCCAACATACAGCTGACCCCGTATATAGTAATCTAGAAGAAGAGACCTCTGATATTGTTCAAGCACTCCAAACCGCTCTATACGGCTCCTGTAAACGGTATCTCGAAGCCACAGGCGGTGCCCCATGGTGGAACGACTCATGCCGGGCGGCATATCAGAGATACAGAGCTCTGCGTAGTACTGGCCCAGCAGAAGAAGAACGTAAAGCCCTTCGGCGCTGCGTACGCCAAGCAAAGCAAACGCATTGGCAGCAGATAGTACAGAATGCAGCTAATGTCACTGATGTCTATAAGATCGTGAAATGGTATAAGAAAGAGACAGTACTCCAATCACCTCCACTACAAAAAGAAGGCGGGCTGGCTACAACGCCACAGGAGAAGGCACAAGTGCTTCAAGGAGCTCTACTCTCGCGCCATCTTGAAGCAGAAGACATCCCCGCTAATACACCCGCAGTACCCAGAAGGACAATCCCTTGGGCGAACATCACAGCGAAAGAGGCACTCTCAGCTACATGCCAGGTCTCATCCACTTCACCAGGAGCAGACGAGATCCCAGCAGCCGCCCTGCGTCTGGCCTGGCCAATAATCGGTGCACGTATCACCCTTCTCTTCCAGCGCCTTATGGAAGAAGGAATACATCCCCAAGCCTTTAAACATGCTGAAGTAGTGATCCTACCTAAAGCAGGGAAACGGGACCGCTCTCTCCTAAGTCCTATCGGCCAATTGCACTGCTCTCATGCCTGGGTAAAGGTCTAGAACGACTTCTAGCCAGACGCATTAATTTCTGGGCTCTTAAGCTTAAAATACTAGCACGTGATCAGTGCAGCGCAATTAGCAAGCGGTCGGCAGTAGACCTTACTACAGCGCTTGCCTCAGATATAGAAGAGGCATGGGCAAAAGGCCTTGTAGCTGGTATGCTAACAGTAGATGTGAAGGGAGCTTTCGATGGTGTACTGGCCAACAGACTTATCCAAAGGCTCCGAGAGCAGGGCTGGCCTAACTGCCTTGCACAATGGGTTCGCTCCTTCCTAGCCAACCGGACAGCGCATATTCGTCTAGACAAGGTCAAGTCGAAGGCCTTCTCTGTCCTCTGCGGCCTGCCGCAAGGCTCTCAATCTCACCCATTCTCTTCCTGCTATATGTAGAGCCGTTTCTACGCCTTACAAGAGGAAGATTTGGGTATGCTGACGATGGAGCAATGCTGGCTATTGGGGCTACAACACAAGTAGTACAGACAAAACTGCAGAAGCATCTTGATATGACCCTTGCATGGGGGCAAGAGAATGGTGTACTTTTCGATAGCGCAAAACTGAACTACAGTACTTCTACCGCAAGCGCCAGGCTGCTGAACCGCCACTACACCTGCCTGATGGCGTCGAGATCCCCCCAAACAACGTCACCCGTTGGCTAGGTATCTTCTTTGACAGGAAGCTCTCATTCAAGGCCCATATACAGATAGCATGCCTGCGGGCGAAGCAGATCACAGACCATGTACAACATCTTTGCCGTACAATAAAGGAGCTAAACCAGCCCTTCTTAGGCAAGCAGTATAGGGCTGTGCCTTCGCCACCCTCTTCTATGGTGCTGAAACTTGGTATGGAAAACATACCTCACCTGTGATATTCCGCCTGATACAACTTGCAATCAACCGGGCTGCTAGAGCTGTACTGCCGGTATACAAGACCACCCCTATCCCGGTACTCCTGAGGGAGACCGGATGGGCCCTAGCCCTGCCTGGCTCGAAAGAGCACATGACAGATATATAGCACGAGTTGCAGCAGCAGACGAAAGGCACCCAATACGCTTACGCTGGGGCTCTAGTCGAATGAAGTGGATGCGCCGCCGACAAGAACTAGCACTCTCTCCTACCTTTCTTCGCCCCCCTTGGGAAGATACAGACCGCGACAATGCCCTCAAGCAGATTGCAGCCTGTGGACGGACTAATGGGCCTCAAGCATTCAAGCAGTGGCTAGAAAAACAGCCCATCCTAGACCTTATTGTATACTCCGATGGCTCTATGAACGAGAATGATAATGCGGGAGCCGCGTACTGTATATACCGCGGCAGCCAACTGATTGAACAAGGCCAGGTCCCCCTTGGCAAGACTGCAGAAGTATATGATGCTGAGGTTATAGGTGCTCTCGCAGGCCTGCAGGCTGCCCTGCGATCTTGCATGGCACGATTTGCTACGAGTATTACAATCTGCCTCGATAATCAAGAAGCAGCACTACGCCTTCATACGGGTATTCCTACAAGCACTAGTGCCAGCGAGATTCTAGAGTTCCAAGCCTGCAGGCAGGCCTGGCTGACAAGAGGGCGAGCCCGGAATGCCGCTTGTGGAGCAGTAGGTATACGCTGGTGCCCAGCACATGTCGGTATCGCTGGGAACGAACTAGCAGATCAACTAGCCAAAGCCGCATGCCTGCTGCCTACTACACGCAGCAAGGCTTCTGTAGCACGTGCCAAGCGCTTGTCAAAACTAAGATACGAGCGAGCTGCAGCCGAGTACTGGAGCGAGAAGTGCCCAACTCAATACGAACGTCTCAACCTACCCTTCCCTACATCAAAAATGCCAATGGAACTTACACTCCCCCGCCCTACCTTAGGGTACCTACTAGCCGCCCGCTCGGGGCATGGTGACTTCAGAGCCTACCATGAGAGATTCAATCACGAGAACGCGTCTCTTTACTGCCAACACTGTAATCAAGATAGCTCCCTAGACCATTTTGCCATCTGTGAGGCAATATCACCACCTTTCGAGCTCTTTGCCCCAATACGCTGCCCAAATCCTGCCTGGTGGGCGCTAAGCACTACTGAGGGCGCAAAAGTCTTTGCTAAATGGTGCGCAAGAACCCGTTTCTTCGCACATTCTTAATTCTTTCGTTTTACTACCCCTTTCTTATCTAGTCTACCTTAATCCTCCCCCTCCCTTTTCCTTTTTCCGTACCATACAACACCCATCGACGAAGCCATAGCCTTTAGCTACCCTATATAAGTCTAAAAATGCTCATAACAGCATTCCCCTGCCCGGCTGCCGCAGTAATGCGTTGGAACTGTCTGGTAACTATGTATATAATCCGTATATAGCTGCGCAGGCACGCTGGATACCCTTCGGGAGGTTTAGTGGCACGTGCTATAACACGTGACCAGCCCAGCGCTTAAACAAAATAAATAAATAAATAAATCTACTAGGGTGTATCTAATATGATTACAGGGTTACTTCAAAAATTAGACTCTATTTATTGAGGTTTTTACATTGGAGAAATGATGCTTACCGAGATCCTCAGCTCATGGTTTTCTTCCTACAATGAAGATAGAAGCATCCGTTTGACTCCCATTGTCATTCTGGCAGGAGTAAGTCTACTTTTGGCCTGGCGACTATGGCTTTACAATCAAAACACTCTTAGATCTATCTGAGGCCAGAAGTCTCCTTTACTGGTTTCTAGGTGAGATCCTACGTTCCATCTATTGGTTTCAGCGATTGCTCTTCCATAGACCCCTCTGTAATATCTCGAGACTTACTTGCATGAATTCGCTTCTCAGTCCTTGGTAATATTGATCTATAATTATCATCATTCTGTACATGTACTAAGGCCATCAAGGTCATAGCATCGGATATTTCAGAAATACACTCGAAGTAATCGAAAGAGGCAGGCAAGTACTACTCGCTCTTCCAACACCATATTCTCCGAATGAATAGAGGCATATTATACTGATTGTGCTTAAGAATTCATTTGAGAAGCAGTAGAAATCCAGAGCCATTCGCCATCACAGTCATGGGACAGAAGCTATACATATTGACTAAGTATACTGATGTCTCTGTCTTGTATCAAAATGAAACTTTTGGCTGGCTAATAATTTCTGCGTCGGGTAGATGACCATTTCCATTTGACAAACTTGAACCATTCTTCTGGATTTTCTTGGAAGAGGAACGAATCGTATGCCATTGCTAAGCTTTAGCAAGGCAGTGCTAGTCGGCGCAATTACTTAATCAACCTTTGGCGACCGTCTTCCCAAGATCGAGCCAGATGCGGTGAAACTAATGCAAGATTTAAATGACACCGTGTGGATGATGATCTACCAGGCCCGGATATATTCTCTCCCGCCCTTACCAGATCTCGAAACAGGCTCGTCAGTGCCTTGAAAAAGTTTATCGAAACACCGGAATTTCAACGCGCTAGAGAATTTTGGGTGATTACTAAAATTATTCAAAGATAACATGCAGCTGAGATTGATCTGAAGGCAGAGCTTCGACGTTACTGATGATTCATTGGGCGTAAGTACATCTTTTTACGGCCAAGGTGTGACTGAGCCGGTCGATTTCTATTTCTGACCTACACTAACAAAACATATTAGTGCAAATTCAAACGTGTATTATTCGTGCTTCTGGATGCTCTCACATCTTATTTTTGATGGCCCGCTCTTGAACCAGATACGAGCAGAGATTGCCCTGTATTCAGGGATAGCCAAATAGACATTCAGTATCTTACTAAATACTGTCCAAAAATAGATGCAGCATATTTCGAAATCCTTCGACTCTACAACTTTGGTAGCTCCTGTCGCGAAGTGCAGACCCCAACAAAATTGGGCACCAAGATTCTCCAACCTGGGAACTTTGTGATTATTCTCTTTTATCTCCTTCATCATGACGAGCAATATGGGGCGAAGACTCGCGGGAATTTGAAACGAAGAGATTTCTGTACAATAGTGCACTGGGAAACCATGCATCGTATAAATCATTTGGTGGTGGAGTGTCGTATTGCCCAGGCAGATACCTCGCGAAACAGAAACTGCTCGGATTTATAGCCTTGGTCTTACACCGGTTAGACATAAGCCTGTCTTCTGTTTCTTCAGATGATCCTACTGGAAAGATAGGAACTCAGAGGTTCTCGGCGCTGATGTGACCACACCATCACTAGGGGTTACTGCACCCCTTTGCGGGGTAGATGTTTTTGCAGATTTCAAGACTATGGCAATCATTAGCTAGATTTTTAATTTTGCGCAAAGATGTTTTTGAGAATAAAGTTTATTTCGGTCTGGGGTTAGATATTTAACCTCTTCTCGAAAATCATCTTTCTACAGTACCATACTCGTAGCGTAATCCTACATTTTCTTCAGCCATCAACATTGTATCTGGTACATGCAGATATATTTCCAATTCAAGCTAGTTGATTCCATTTTCGTATGTTTATCTACCGCCAACTCTGCACCCATCATGGCGTCACATCCCATCCACCATCCAATCTCTTTCCCCTACCTACATAACATAATCATGTGATTTGCTACTTGCAGCATAAGCGCGGATAGATATTATAACTGACCTCTCTACCTCCGCGTCTTGGATTCAGCCTGCCTTCAAGTGGAAACATTCCCCGATCAATCCATGAAAATTTGTCGAAAACTTCGGTCGAGCTGTGTCTTAGAGGCGCGTAAACCGAAGTCATCATTTTCCGAATTCGCGGATAAACGGAATGATGACTTGCATGAAACTGCCCGCCTATTACACCGACCATGACCGCATATTTGTCGTCAACTTTGAAAAATCAATATATGCGGGCATGATGCGCAGAATACTCCCGGTCACCGAGTATTGCTCACACCCGCTAAATGAACCAGTAGTTAACCTGTTCTACGCGCATCTACGAGTTGTCATGTCGGATGATCCTTCTTATTGATCTGTTTGTGGACTTTTGATTTCTTGGAATGGAACTGCGGCAAAATCATTTCTTCTTCTTTCTACCTTTCTGGATATCAACTACCGTATTGTATTTGAGTAGGAAATATTGGTACTGTGACACTATAGAAGTTTCCAAATGACGCGTTCCAAGTTCCGGACAGCAATGGGGCTGAAATGATTTCAGGGTTAGATGTTTGGGGGTGGGGGGAGGGGGTGACTGAAAGGAAAGAGGGGCGCAAGTCGAGAGGCACAGCTCCTGGAAAAAAACCATCC
This sequence comes from Sclerotinia minor, assembly GCA_025389075.1. Taxonomy (NCBI): domain Eukaryota; kingdom Fungi; phylum Ascomycota; class Leotiomycetes; order Helotiales; family Sclerotiniaceae; genus Sclerotinia; species Sclerotinia minor. The sequence goes on from QRFH01000007.1 coordinate 300,575, forward strand.
TCTATATTCAGATTCGGACTCAGACCAGGAGAGGAACTTACTTCCGCCTACCTTTCCAAGCTCTCCTGGTGCCCCTTACTAATTACTGTTATGAAACAACTCCTTCAGCATCTCAACATTCATAAATAATCGGCGGAATCATTCAGGTGCTTGATAGCAATATTTTCATATTGACAATTAGAGGCTCTTGTACCAAAATGAGCAGTCCGACTCTAATATTTTCCGGCTCGTCTCCGCCTCGGGTCAATCACGAAACGTTCATAGTGAGTTTTTTCAGTACCCTACTTTTTCCAACATCAACTAATTGGATTGTATAATTTTAGGGCGTGGCTTGGGGTGGTACTGCGTTATCCTTACTTTTTGTAGCCTTCAGGATCTCTATCAGAGTTCGAACCTTCAAACGACTTTCATCTGACGATTTTTGCGTAATTGTGGCATGGCTACTCCTTCTATCTTCCACCATCATCTGGCAGAGTATCAGCAAAGACATGTTTGAGATGCTTGAAGTTACGAGCGGAAAGCTTTATCCCCCACCACAAGGATTCGTAACTCATGCTCAAACGTTTCTGCGGGGCTCTGTGGCCATAATTGCACTATTCTATAGTACTTTGTGGCTGATCAAACTGTCTTTTCTACTCTTTTTTGGACGACTGTTTGAGAACGTGGACTTTTTTCTCTGGCCACGGCGCATCGTGATCATTTTTGTTTTCGCAACTTGGGCAGTATGTATTGGTACAATTGGGTATTCATGTTTGGTTCCTAGCTTCGCAACAATATCGGCAAACTGTACATCCTCGTCTGCAGTCGCATTTGATCGCATCACACTGGCTTTCAATTGCAGCATGGATCTTTTGACAGACATAATGAGTAAGTCAACAGATCCACATTCATCTGAGCAGAGAGAAATAACCATGAACTAGTTATGGCTATACCAATTAGTATCCTTTGGACTGTACGCTTAAGCCGAAAGAGGAAGCTAGCACTTGCTGGAATTTTCTCACTTGTCGTAATAACAATGACTTTCGCAATCGTTCGCGTTGCTATTGTGAGCTCGCACTCACACGTAATTGAGCAGAGTTGGCTGTACACTTGGAGTCTTGTTGAGCAAACTGTTGGTAGGTTTTGGAAGTTGGTTGAGAGTTTTCTCCAGTCGCTGATAATTTCAGCCATCATAGTTGCTTGTCTTGCTTCGTTCCGTTCTCTATTCGCTCGCAATAACGCCCCCCAGCCAGCACCTCCAGATCTACACGACAGGTATCAAAATGGCGAAAATAGGCAACGGAAAAAGCGTCTGTTCGATGTCCACTTTGGTCTTTTGTCTCGTCTAACAGCTCCTTCTACATACGCGGATATAACCGAGACAACTTCCCGCGGTACTGTATCAGAAGATATATTGCTTCATCCCCAGAAAACTCATATACGACAAAATGTTGAGCTCCAATCTTCTGAGTCACAGGCTCAGGCTACTTAAAATCCAGTCATGATTATTCCGCCCAGTACTGCCATTCATGAAGAACTGCGATTTTCAACCTCATCTTGTGCTTATTTGAACACTAACTACTATAAGAGATACGATGCTGCTTTTTGCTGTTATAATACGGTACGGAAACATATAGCATATATATATATATATATATATATAAATGAAGATTTCTTAGCTATACGAACTGGATTGGTCATACACAAATTGTGGGTGCCGTGAAAGAATGGTACGGCTGAAACGCATTCCCATGTGTATTAGAAATTTATGAACAAAATACATATCATCTTCATGATGATTTGTTTTCTCCAGTCAACCTAACATTAAGAGACCGCTGAAGATCCGAAGACCGCAACCCTAGAGCACAATGTAACTGTGCGATTTCTGCACAAACCGCCTCAATAGCTGCCCGTTTACATTAGTCAATTTCACAGGGCTTGAGAATATCATGGCGAAGTTACCAATACAGAGAGTGATATTACAGATAATACTAGCTAAATGAGCAATTTAAAATCTCCTCTCGAGACGGGGCCGACTTACTGTCAATCCATTGACTTCGGCCTTCCGCTTCTTCGTGGTATATCCGCATGAGTAGCAGCAAAGTGAGAGAGATAGTTATGGCAATTTGAAAACCTCGAGTGAAGATCCCTAACGCTCCCTTGACGTGGGTGGGAGCGACTGGAGAGAAATCCTCGGAAAGAGTTGGATGGAAAAAGTGCATGGCTTTTCTGGAATTTTAGGCGAGATGACTTTGGGCACTCACCTATAGACTGAGGGATGTATGAACTAATATAGCAAGAAGGTTTCAAATTCAATAATGGAGATGACATTTATGCCTCTGAACGGCGTATGATATGGGTGTCTTAGAGGCACAGAGCTGCGAGTCGGTGACATAATTTGTGTCAAAAGAGAAGTTGCGTAATCTTATGAGGAATCCAGCCACAACCTCAATCAATGTGACATTCATTACAAACATTTTGCAAGGGATAAATCAAAAATAGGAGAAAATGGTCGGACCAAGAGGTAATCATTGTCGATTTGGCATGATTTGATTTGCATCCGTCGCGGGTGCGCGTATGCGATGGAGAAATAAAAGAAAAGTAATAAAAGTCTGATGAATGAACGATAAAAATTGGAACGGCTGATTATGCAGTGATGTGGTGCAGTCCAATAAGGAGCCCAAGTAAAAGTAATTCTCAGCTCAATTTACCATTCAAATGGTGACCTTCATAAGCATCACATTTGCCGATTGGTAGAAGAAACGAGGAAAACAAACAACTTCAAAACCTGTCGACGACATCTTTCATTTTCTGATAATCACGATCTTGAAGACAACAAGCTCACATCTTTACTTCGAAAATTTTTAGTAAAAACATGTTGTGGCAATTTCTTGTTACGTTTTGGCTTATACTGCCAATCACTTGGGGTGTACGAAACACCTACCGATTGTACCTCAATTATGCGCAAGCCAAGAAAGCTGGAGTGCCCCTCGTCATTCTCCCCGTCAACCCACAGAATCCTATATGGATGCTCCTAGCAGATATTATTGTCCCCGTACTCCAAAGATTCAGCATTACTAAATCCTGGCCGCTGATCAGGCTCGGTCGGAGATCATGGGAATTTCAGGACAAGGGTCATATTCACCTAGAGCTCGGGGATATCTTCATCATGGTTACTCCTCACAAAAATATACTTTATGTTTGTGATGCCGAAACCTTAGCGGAGATTGTTCAGAGACGGAATGAATTCATAAGACCACGAGAAGTTCTTGGTTGGTTTCTTCTTCACGCTAGACACAGTCGCTAGATAACCACTGACTTGAACTAGAGATGCTAAATGTCTTCGGTCCAAATATATCTACTGTAAGTATATACATGTCAAAAGCAAATAAACAGCCTGATGATTATTGTAGGTGTCAGACGAGGATTGGCCTCGACATAAGAAGGCGACAGGACCGCCCTTCAGCAACGAGCAGACCAACAAGCTAGTATGGCAAGAAGCTCTTCGACAGACCCAAGAAATGCTACATTATTGGACTGATCAGGGAGATTCTGCCATTCGAACTACAGCTCAAGATGCCAAAACCTTTTCTCTAAATATACTCACAAGTGCTGGGTTTGGTAAATCGTATTCCTTCCGGCCTTCGTCACATGCGGATAACGGTCCAAATCATTCTATGAGCTACAAGGATTCGTTGAGTTTAATCGTTGGAAGTGCTATTCCAATACTAATAATTGGGCCTACATTCCTCCAGAAATGCAAAAGCTTTCTCCCTAAATCATTGCAGGAGGTAGCTCAAGCTACTGTCGAGTTTAAGGCATATATGATAGAGATGGTACAAGAAGAAAGAGAACTCATCGCTGCAGGCAAACAGTCAAAACCCAATTTGATGACTTCCCTCGTCCGTGCCTCGCAGTCTAACCTCGACTCTAAAACAGATGACTCAAATCCCGGCCGCAAGCAGTACGCTTTAACGGAAGACGAGATATTCGGAAATATGTTCGTTTTTAACTTTGCTGGACACGATACAATCTCCCATACGACCTGTTGGGTCATCAATCTACTTGCTGCCCATCCAGATGTGCAAGAATGGCTCTCGGAAGAAATCAATGCGGTGTTCTTGGATCCGGATTCTACTGCATGGAACTATGAAGAATCGTTTCCGAAATTAAATCGATGTATGGCTGTCATGGTAAGTAAGGCGTCTATATTTATTGTTTATACACTAAAAAGTACAACCACAGTTTGAAACACTCCGCCTCTACCACCCGCTATTGACATTCACGAAGTCGACCGGAAACCTCCCGCGCACCGTCAAGTATCGCTCTGATCAGCTATATCTACCACCAGATACAATAATCATGCCCAATTTACTTGGTATACAATGTCATCCCCGATATTGGGGTTCCGATCGACTCCTCTGGCGCCCTTCACGATGGGTTGAGAAATCCGTAAATCACCAAAGTGGTGAAATGACTGAAGGATTATGGACACCACCAAGAGGCTCATTCATGCCTGTAAGTTTAATACTTCGCTATGATTTTCTTTGAATATCTATTTCGGTGCCACAATTTTGAGCCCCAATTCGAAGTACACTATTCTACATCTTCCTTTTATACATCCTTCTTATTATCTAATCTAACTCCAAACTTCTTATTTATCCCATATATCCTCAAATACCTTCATCGGTAGAGAAGTGCTGACACCAGATCTTACAGTGGTCCGACGGACCTCGAGGATGTCCTGGTAAGAAATTCGGCCAAGTAGAATTCGTAGCAGCGATGGCAGGACTATTCCGAAACCATAGAGTAGAAATTGTGCGTGAGGCAGGCGAAACGCAGAAAGATGCTGAAAAAAGAGTACAAGAATTAGTCGATGATAGTGCCATGGTACTTTTACTGCAGATGATGAAGCCAGAGAAAGCGGGTTTGAGATGGGTGAGAAAGGGATAAATGTATTGGGTTAGGAGGCATTAAGGTTACCTAATATCGGCATTCTGATATCAATTTAGTTCAAGTGAGAATATTGTATCATGTCCTGTGATAAATGTATTGTGATATTTGACGAGATCTCTAATTTGAGAATATATCCACGATAAGAATCATCTAACCTAAACTCCACCCAAACCAACTCTATAGTTCAAGATCCGGGTAACACAAAAATTGAACTTTACATTTTCTACACCCCTAAACACCTTTATCTACTCCCTATTCCCCTTCCCTTCTTCCTCCCCATCTTCACCTCCCTCTTCCTCTCCTCCTCTTTCCCGATCTCCACCTTTATCTCCATCTTCCTCCCCTCCACCCCCCACCCCCCCTCTTTCCATCCAGACCTCACAAAAACCGCCCCAACAAGCGATAGATAACGCACTAACTACTCCTCCTCAAAACCAAAAAAATTACTCCCTAAGTAATCTTACACTATAAACTTACACTATAAACATTCTCACCGTATTCTCTATCCTTTCCCAAATTATAAAAAATAAGATTACAAGTAAGCTTACTATGACACCCCACGATCCAGCTTAGGCGAGAGTCGAGACATCTAAATGATCTACAGTACATGTTCATTATGTCATATCACTTCCCAAATAGTCTCTAATTATGTGCCGTTTATACCTTGGCGACTTTAACCTAGACCCCACATAAAATAGCGCTAAGCCCTCTCGCTTCCAATCTCACATGCAACTAGCTCCCCTCCCCGCATCAATTTCAACGACCACCCACCTAGACACATTTCATTCATCCATCCAACTCATATCGTGAAATCCCCAGCTTTCTCCATGCTTCTGTATTCGCAAATAAGTCATATATAGCGCTTCCAATATCCCGCAAATGCTCGTAGTATCATCAGGTAGAGGATACGAAGCATATCGCAAACAGAAGAAAAAGGTTTATATCATTTATTTACTTTAATATCAACCCTGCTTAATGCTCTTATTATTCAATGATAAAAAAAGATTTCCAATAACAAAATACTGTGATGAAATCCTCCCAACACACTCTCGAAATATCCTTCTCTCAATTTCATACATAGAAAGCGGAATGAATGAAACGCTTTAAATTCATCTCTGAGAGTTCTACCTCGGTCCCCAAGCCCGTTAGGAGTAGATCAATTAGATCCACTAATTAAAAGGAATCAGATACTCCGTTTCGAAGATCACTGCACTAATGATTCATAGATAGACGAGATACTAATCTTACATAGGTAGCAAAATTACTGCAGTAATAGGAGCATTTATTTATATCCGTTCTGGAAGGAAAAAATACTCGTTATGATATGGGGAAATATGGGAATTTCCTCACAGAGATAGCTCGACGCCGTGGGACTAGCGCTGCGCTTGATGCTTCGGTCAATGTTATTGCGTTGCGACATCCTATGTATCGATACTCGAGAGAGAAATCAGTAGATAGAGATACTTGAGAGTTATGGAAAGAGGTTGACAGCTTTGAGAGTCGCGTTAAATGATCCGAAAGAGGCCAACTCGGTAAATACTATTTGTGCGGTTTATTTAATGATGATTTGCCGCAAGTGAAAAATTGGTAATGTGGACAATGGCAAATTGATATTCGACTAGTCATGGATGGATCAGAGTGATGAAAATACTAATCATGGGAAAATGTTATATTTTTTGAACGCCAGTGTCGCGCAGAATTGAAAAGGTAAATTTGGAAGCGAACTATTTGTAACTTTGTACATTCCCCTGGTATAAATACCCGGATTTGACGAAAGTCTCGTGAATAGATTGGCTCATGACCTATTACAGATCACAGAAAGCATCAGAAATCCGAAACTCTAGTGGACCGCTAGACTAGGAAAAATGACAGAAGCTCGAGATAACGCCATCGGCATTCACATTCTAAAACTGCAGACTTTAGCCAAAGTCCTAGAGTACCTGAGAAATCCAGAGATACACCTGCCTGCAATAAAATCTATATATCATCAAATGAAAATGAATCTTTCAACTTTGCGGCAGTCTCTAGAAAATCTCGGTCGAGCTCCTCATACCAAAACACTACATTCTCGTTTCCAAGCCGTGTAATTATAGTCTCATACTTGCATTCACCAAGATGCTGAATACTTTACTTTGTCTCTTTCCACACGATCATAATTCTTTGCTTCCGGAATCTGTGGCATACTTTGACGAAAATATTACCCTCGCGAAAGATGCTCTTCAATATAGACCATTGGGCTCGTCTGCGATGCCATTGGTTCTGACGAGTGTTTGGTCGCTACGAATGATAATTCCCGAGGAAGTAAAGTTGAGAAGCTGTTGGAGGAATACTGTTGGTACGAGAAGGATACGGAAGACGTAGCACCCACGGATTGTGTAGGTCCTGTATGTCTAATTGTATTCTGTCTAAAGAGCTAGCTACATATTGAAAGTAGTAAGTCTTATATAGACTTACTGAAAGAGCTAGTCTCTTTCGCATTCGCTTAGGGCTTTATTACAGTAGCTATACTACAGTGGTAATTGAATTGAAGTCATTCACTTCGTTCACACAAATACCGATCTGATTTCTATATTATGGATTGGATGGGAATTGTCACTGGCTGGAAGCAAGACTGGCCAGTGTGTACCTATCACTTCAGAATTACAGTGATACCACGGCAAAACTATCCAATGGGATTTGAAGAGGATATAAATTTCGGAGTCGAAACTAAATCATGGTTAATTATTTGTCACTGGCAAGACTGTGGGTTTGAATGAGGATCGAGTCTGTAATATCTTTTACCAATTTTGGAAGATAATTCACTTCCCAAGCATAAACGGGTAGCTGACAGAAGTAACTTACTTTTGTCGATGCCATTAGGACTATCAACTTTCCGATCCTCGACATAATCGAAAATGGTATAAAGAACAATTTTCGTAGTCCTCATTGTAGGATCCACCAAGTTCCCAAACAAAACAATGATATCTTTTCGCGGCCCTTTACTTTCCACAACTTCCATAAAGCGTTGCTGGAAACAACTTTTAATGTCCTCGATATTATCGTAATCACCCATAAATTTAGGGAAAAGCTTTTTGAACGATTCCATGAATGCAGGCGATTGCATGTTCCTGATGAATTCATCAATCTTGGTAAAAAGTAAGACGTACTTCGAACCTAACCAAGGTCGAGCTCTAACAATCATATCAAATAAAGACAAGTCATCGAAAAGCTGTTCGGTCATATTAATGTCAGATCGCTCATATCGGTAATGGAAGTCGACATAGAGACTGTAAAAATGACCACTGATGGACCATTTCCGCCTTTATGATGGATCCATTTTCTACGCTCGCTTATTCTTCCTCCCACATCATGTATTGCGACATTTTTGTTATTGCGCGTGACTGTGGTAGTATCAAATCCAGTAGATCTTGTCAATGGTCGTAGGACATCATCTTTGCTTGGAATGTAATACGAGCTGTAAACTCGTCTTATAGAGCGGAGAAAACTGCGCAAAATTAGCTTTGCGATTCAAAATTTTGTTTTGAAAAACTAACTATCGCGTGGAATCTTTGAGTGCAAGATCACTCGACCATCCTTCGAAGGCCAAGCAAAATCCCTCATCATCCCATGAAGACTCAACCAGTGAGTAAACCGTGGTGGGTGAGTATCCATAGGGCCAGTTTTCAGCATCATAGAGTCCATACTTTTCGGCCCATAAAGAGCGAACATGAAGTTCTTTCATCACCTTTACCACAGCCTGAATACATTCCACAACACTTGATTGAATGGCTCCTTGTAGTTCATGAGTTCCTCAGTTGTAATGCCATGGGTAACCAAATCAATTGATCTTTTGAGTGTAGTCTTTCCACTGTTGCTACACCCAAATAACAATACTTGGGCGGCTTTGGATGATCGGCGTGGTACTGACTGGACTTTTGGGGAAATTCTGCGCTGTCAAATGACTTGTGTTTCACCCAGAGCCTCCTTATATTTCTTGAACGTTCATTATTGGACGCCTTTGAGCTGAGATCCGCCTTATCCATTGTCTCTATCGAGATTGATCTTTGAGAAACCATATAAGTCCAGTGCAGTGTCTCCGAAATCGAAGGTAAATGGTCAAATTTTGGGACGGTCTGTGAATCTCCTAAAGATGAGTCTTTTCCCACCAGTTTCGAGGCTCGTTTAGACGTGTCATGACTAGCTATGTCCCCATTCACTAAGGGCGGGACTTCTGCAGCCACTCCACCGTTTTTAGTGGCAGCAATTGACTTCCTTCTTTTGGGAAATCTCAGTGACTTTAGAGCATTCCGATAAACATCTGTGGTAACGATTTCATGATCAAACTCAAACTCAGCATCGAAGCAACTCATTGACTGAGAAGCAAAGCTACTGCTTCCACGACTGAATAAAGAAGATCGATCATCTTCTACTTTTTGTATTATATTTCTACTTTCACTGCGACGTAAAAAACGATTCCGATCGAAGGAGCTCCGGCTGTTGTATCATTAGTGCAGCTCCAATACTTTCACTGGAATGTTTTTCCTAGCGTTAGTAACATCACAGGGACATACCATTGTATTGCCGACAGTAATAAATTAAGAGCATTGATTTGACTGTTCAGGTGACTGTTGAGTTCTCGCATTTCGCCTTCATCCCAAAGAAATTTGATTTTCCCTTCAAAATTCAAGCCTCCCACGCCATTTGCAGTCAACTGAGTGACACGGTCGTCTAACATTAAAATGATAATGTGGCAACTTTCGAGAGAGATATTCAAACATCGATGAGCTGCTCGTGCTCATCGAGCCCTCGTAGACTAGTTGCAATCCAATCTGACACTTCATTCGAGGCTGCCTTGATAGTTGTCAGCTGACCAATCAAAAGACTGAGCATTAGGCTGGCGATTTTGTATTTCGACCGAAGTGTGATGAGGCTTTTGATAAGATTTGCGATAGCTGTTCCGGCCTTTAAGGCAGAGCCGGCTAAACCCATAATTGATACTGGATCCATTATGTCGCGAGTAATGTTTTCAGGAAAATGAGTGGAAGGAAAATATTAGACAATGTCAGACTATGTAGATATAATAGCTAAGCGCCGGCCATTTTAGCCTCATTGACATCTGTACACAGCGTTGCATCAAGAACGCCCGATAGATATCATTGAGTGATAAGCCAATAGGCTTCCACCAATGGACTCGGTGGCAAAACTCAGATTACAGTCCTGTACATGATTACACGTGACCATCTCCGTCCCCCAATTCTGATGCCTTCCAGCGCGTACGTACTCGTAGTGTTGCAAGATTAAGATAATCCTCCTTTATGCATAGTCTTTCTCCACTTAGTTCTGTATTAACTTGCAGCGGCCAGCAAAAGGTGAGAAATCATCTAGCTAGATTGAATCAATAATATTTATAATCTTCATATCGAGCTCGATTTATAAACATATAATATCTTGACAACGCCACTATGCAAAACCCGTGGTATTCCCAAATCCACTTAACGCCATAGATAATTTTACCGAATTCCCAGCTCCTTTTATGTTACCGAGTAAGAATCATGCCTACTTGAAACCTTACTTTGTGCTCCACCGAGTAGCACATATATGATGAGAACTAGATAAAATTGGAACCTCCCCACCTGTTGAGCTCATATTCATCCAGATGCTAACGCACTTCTCCCTTTCCTCCGAATGAGTTGATGTACGATAATGATGAAAGCCCACTGTAGTAGTTGAGAGTCTGGAGTCGAGATATTCAAGTGGGAATGTTGATCTCGTATCCAATCATAACTTCAGTCGTACTACCTTCCCAACCTCGATTCCCGGCAGCCGATATCATATATTTGCAAGTTGGATCGATATGCAGTGCAGATATGACACCAGCTCGCGGGGGACCAGGAACGATAAGGAAAGGTACGGATGAATGTGATTTGGTCTGTGGTTGCTTAAGGTCATATAAACGTAAGATATCGTGCGATGCACTGTTGACAGTTAGTACCGTGGATGGAGCGGGGAATAATGCTTAACATACCAAATCAAGTGCCTGCCATTGGGCATGGCTCTCATAGCACTAACTGCACCACTTCCGTTTGGAAATTTGAATGTTCTTTCGGGTTGCTTGAGACCTTTATGCAAACTGAACTCTTCCACCGTGCCGTTCCTCCGACCAGCATATATATAGTTTCCGTCAGGTGACCAGCAAGCAGCCATACACCATGGGGGAACCCCTGTCCTAGGCAAGATCCGAGCAACTGGGTTCGGCTGACGTCTATCCCAGACACGAATAGTCCCATCCATAGAAGCAGCAAGGAACGTCGATTCGGATGTCGCATCAGCATCTTGGGTTTCGGGTTCTATTTTTGCTTCAATTATTTCATCAGAGTGAGGTAAGCCATTGGGTAAGTCTGAATGGGGTTCTTCAGATGGGATTTGAAGGGAAGTAGAAGGTTCTTCCTCAATTGGTGGAGGTGGTGCATCCATCATGGACACGTCACCTTGAGAATCTTGGCGTGCATCTATGTTTATATCTAGGGCCTTTGAGAATTCGTCTTCATCGTCACCAAAATTTCCTCCAGAGGGAGCTCCTAGCCCATCTGTGTCTCCAAATAATGAATCCCCACCCCCAAAAAGAGAATCTGCAGGCGACCCAGGGGCATCCTCATTACCTTCTGCATCACCACCAAATCCATTCGTTCCATTAATACCTCCAGAAGATCCATTCAACAATGCCTTTTCCCTGTCATTGCTAGAGAAAGTTCCGTTTTGAGGCGTAGGTACGCCAGACTCTTCAGGAACAGGTAATGTAGAAGCCGGCCTTACTTCAATTGCGGAGATTTGACCTCCACTAACATCGAAAGCGCGTTTGACTAACCCAGTATTCAAGTCCCAATCCAGAACCTTTTTATCCCAACTTCCTGATAACACTGATCTCTCGTCGCGAGCGAGATTCAGCACCGAGACCGCAGATGTATGTTTTGAAAGAACAGCAATCCTCTTCCCTTCATCATGTCGTACCGATTGTAGATTTATACTTCCCGATTCAAGTCCAGATAACATCCAGAGAGCCTCAGATTGTACTGCCAATGAATAGACCGGGGATAACGAAGGTTCCTCTCCTCCAGGGCCTCTAATTGATTCTTCGTTATCCCAGTAGCTCATAAGTACACCAGCCTTAACCACACTATCGACGAAAGGATGCCGTTGTGCAACGGTCAGTAATGTTTTGCCATTCACTGTGTCAACACCATTGTACTTTCTTATAAAACAGTCCGAGCCTCCACTGAACCAATATCTCATATCAGGTGTCGCCGTAATCGCATTGATCGATGTACTCTGTGGGGCAGCTATGGTAGGTACAATGTCGTAGGTAAAGGCAGCCAGAGCTTCGGGCCTAACTTCGTACCTGAATCTCGGGGATAATGGTGCCGAAATATGTTGCGGCGAGGCGGAAGTCCTTATTAAAGTTGGATGTGGATGTGAGGTGGGACCCCCACCATTCATTTGTCCTGTCAAGTTCGAGCTATGGTTTGAGGTGTGCAGGCTTGATCGCCGGATTTGCGCGGGAGAATCGTCTTCACCATCGCCATCATCTTGGTCATCCTCACCATTATCGTCGTCATTGTCATTGTCATTGTCATTGTCATCATCATCCACATCTTCATCCCCATCAGCATCGCCGTCCCCGTCCCCGTCCCCGTCCCCGTCCCCGTCTCCATCTCCATCCTCCCCTTCCCGTCACCGTCCACGTCTCCATCCACTTCAGCGTCTAGGTCGTCTGCATCTTCCATCATATCATCTTGTTCATTGTCGGAGCTCGCATTCGACCCTGGCAAAGGCGCGAGTCAGCACTCAATAACATATAGTAGGGGTCGCGAGTACCTCGATCGTCGTCATCTAGCGCGAAATCCACCATTTTAATCGCCTACAATCCCTTACTCCACAAGCTAAAGCTTCGGGTTGAACTAGCAATGAATTCACGTTGCGCAACTGTTGAGCTTGAAATCGATTATGGGTAACGCGGGGCGCACAAGAATACAGCAGCAGAGGCTTTGATACTCGGGATTGGAATGGAGGAAGAATTGGAACTTGAACAAGTGAAGGACTATGCAGATTTTCTGACGATTTAGAACAATGGAGTTACAAGTTAAATTACAATTGATCAAGGTCCTTTGTACAATTGACGATAATTATATTGAAATAACACAAATAGAGTTGATCCTTGAATTGTGAGATCTTATCAATGGAGACAGGGTTCTGAAATCTACCTGGACTAGCGGCCGCATGAACCTTAAATGATGTGTCACGTGGAATTGCAAGCAACAAGTCGACGTATACCAGCAATCAACCTGGAAAGAGACTGACTAGGTACTCTGTACAAATCTGTGTACAGATCTCTGTATAGAGGTAAATTTAAATTTGTTTATCACTCTACATACAAAACTCTTGAGCAGAACAGCATCTTGATCCCTTTTGTTGAATTAAAAGCAAGGCGCAACGTTGAGTCCGGAAAAAGTATTGAGAAATCATAAGGTATGATACCTGGGCATCAAGACTCGTTTGTTCAGGAGAAGGCTACCAAGGTAAGTTGCAGCATACACAAAATCACTATAATTTGACTTGGAAACTACCAAGTTAGATACGTATATGGGCTTGATCTACGAACCACTTGGTGAGGGGCCCAGGTATAATAATAATCTTCCGTTTGCTCCAGGATTTGCTTGATTCATAAAAACAAAGTGTTAACATATGCAAGATCCCGAGCCAACTCAAAGGGCTAGAAATGAGGGAAAAGTATGCTTTCTTCGTTAGCGGTTCTTCATGAAATGTAAATCGTGTCTAATTCATATTAATATTTCATGCTTTCAATTTCTCTTCAAGATTTCGTTTCCAAAGAACTAAAAGCAGATTTTAAAGACTCATCTACTAGATCGTGACTACTTAATATTTCTTGTCTCCTTAAAATCTGTTGCACATGTTTTGTCATTTCACTCGGTTTCTCGCTTGCATTTGATTGTTTTGGGAAGTCCCTAGGTAAAGTGAATCCTTCCTCATTTTTCTTCTTTGGAGATTCCCGTTTCATCCTCAAGGCAAAGCAACTTCAAAATACTGAGAATGCCAGGTGGGTAAAATTACACATCTGCACGCCTCACAGCTTCTGGAATAAAAGGCAGCAAGAAAGATCAATTGCGCGTTTTGTGAATCGGCGGTTGCGATATTTCGCATGATGGCTTGATTAATCGTGGTAATTGCATCGAAGGCTTCAACTTGGGTTCAAGAAATCGCATCTTTCCTCTAAGCTGGCAAATCACTTGATTTCTGGCGGCAGCATCTCAGGTGAGAGAAAGAAATTCTTTCTAGTTAATTCAGAACGAGGGAATGATGCTGACTGTCTTAAGAAATCTCAAGGCACTATTACTCTTTGGATTCTCTTCCTCCAAGCAAAGTTGGTACTAAATCAGGCACTCGAGAGTCACCTTTCCTATCAGCTTGTGCTTGAGACTGAATCCAATATTGCACTTTCACAGCCTTGCGCAGTTTCCTGCAATCACCTTCTAGCTTGTTCAAAATCCTCGCAGGGCATACCGTTGTTTCTGAATCGCAATCGCTGCAAAATTTTACCGTTCACACGAACCAGACATATCGTTCACTTACATCGATACAAATACTTAAATACTGTTGTCTGCACTGCAGGTGTCTAAATCCAAGCGTAGACTAGGATTCATACGCCAAGGTCAGTGAAATTATATGCCTCGCGCAAAGAAATGATATATGGACTTTGGCTAACTATTGACTCCAGGGAAAGATAGCCACCATGGTGTACAACAAATCTTTTGCTAACAAAATCCTGCGAGAGCATATAGAAAAGACTTACGCGAGAATCAATTTCCGTGAATCTTGGAGAAACTTACCCGAAATCCCATCTGGTGAAGAAATCCTTCAGGATGTATCATGGCAAGACATGGAAGCTCCGGAGCAGCCGTTGGATTATCAAAAGCTGGCGGAACCAAAGGAGTTCGACCCTCGTCTGCCCCACAATAAGATCGATGGACCTTGGGACTCCAAGGAGGACTATCTTGGTTTTCATTACCAAATTCTACGTGAAGATGCAGTTGCTCCTCTTCGCCAGTCTGTCGCGGAATTCAAGAGAAATAATGAAATGGAGGATACACAAGATACTTCTATCTATACTGATGTACGTCTTTCGGTAGCCCAGCGAGCCGCGGTGCACTACTGACTGATATTTTACAGGTCCATCTTGTGGGTTTACAGCTGTGTCATCTCGGTCCAGCATTCCGAATTGAATTCTCAAGCGACAGAGCTGGGAAACAGATTCTATGGGAGCAGTCGAGCCGGCTTGCGCAGGGCAGCCTGGTCTGCTTGAGTCCCACTAGCGACATGTTTCGTTCTGTTTGCAAAGTTGGTACTATTGCAGCTCGACCTATAGAAGGTGGTCTGGGTCGTGACCCTCCACAAGTTGATCTTTTCTTTGGTGACGATGAAGATATAATCTTGAACCCAGTGGATTGTAAGTGTAAAATATTTTTTGATTTTGGTAAAAGCTAATATCTCTGGTAGCATATGCCATGATACAGGCTCGTGTGGGATTTTTTGAGGCGTACCGCCATGTGCTTGTAGCACTTCAAAAACTGACTACTGAAGAATCGTACGTAGATATGACTGGCAGAGTACCAAGAACTCAAGGCTAATCAGAACAGGCCATATATTGAAAAGTATCTGATCCAACTAGACAAGAATATTTTAACACCTGATCATGTCAAGGAAAAGCCTTGTCTTGACCTTCGCTCGATTGCTGTATCGAATAATGAACATGATTCTGCTCTCACTGACGAAGAAGACGAAAATCTTTGCCACGTTGACGTTTTGAAGGAGTTTCCAAATCTTCCCAAATCAGGAATGGATGACTCTCAGCTCGCGGCTTGCAAGCGCATGCTCACCCAGAGTTTAGCCATAGTACAGGTGAGAGTTTCATATCCAATTATGCTAAAGTGTTTTCTGAAATTCCATGAACTAACTTTGTATCTCATCTGTAGGGTCCACCTGGTACTGGTAAGACATTTACTTCCGTCCAGGCTCTGAAGGTTATGCTGTGCAACAGAAGACATGGACCGATCATTGTTGCTGCCCAGACTAATCATGCTCTTGACCAATTGCTCACCCACATTTCTGGCTTTGAAGATAATTTCGTGCGTCTTGGAAGTAGATGTGATAAGGGGAATGCTACCATACTAGCACGAACGCTGTATGAGCTGCGTCAGACGAATAAAGATATGAAGGCTAGACATTTTACTGGCTACCGGTCGGCTGCCAATGCGCACGACGCGATGGTTCTCTTAATCGAGAAATTACTTTCAGATGTCACCGGGGAAGATCTTCTATCAGGTAGAGTTCTGCTAGAATGCGGTATATTGAGTCAACAACATTTTGATTCTTTTTTCGAACCTGGCTGGTCAAGCTCACTTGACAAGGGTGATGAGAGTATCGACCCTCTCCTATCTTGTACGTATTTAATAGCTCAATAATTCAATCGCTGATCTCTAATTACTCGATTATAGGGCTTGAGCCTGAACAGATAGTGCGTATGCCGAGGACACCAGGAATCAACAGAAATCTCGAGATAGAGGATCCGGATCAGGAGTTCGAACAACTCCAGGAGGTTGAGGTTGAAGTCCAAGCGAAAGACAACAAGGAGTCTCTTAGTGGAACATGGATTCCATTAAGGCGTGGCTATACGGGCAAAGTTAAGAGCCGCCGATTCAAGGGCAAAAATGACCCTAGAAATTTACTCGCCAAAACTGAAAGCCTCTTTGACATACCAGAAAGGCATCGTGGTGCTGTTTATTGCTACTGGGAAAAGCTTTACTATGATCAACTTACACGTAAGCTTATTGACAAACTGGCTATGTACCAAAACTCGATGAGATATTTAAAGATGGCAAAGGTACTCTAATCATTCACAAAATGGTCTAGTATGATGCTAACAGAAATAGTGGACGCGCGATGTCGAATTCATCGATCACATTGGCACTAAGGTTATTGGATGTACAACAACTGGTTTGTCGAAATATAGGGGACTGCTTTCCGCCCTAAATCCCAGCGTCTTACTTATTGAAGAAGCGGCAGAAACTTTAGAAGCAAATGTGACAGCAAGCATTATACCATCATTGGAGCAAGTTATACTTGTAGGAGATCATCGTCAACTCACGGCAAATACAACACTCGACCGCTTCATGTCGCACCCGTATTTTATGTCAATATCCTTATTTGAAAGACTGGTAAATAATGGTATGGGTTACACAATGTTGAACAAACAACGCCGTATGATCCCAGAGGTCAGAGAGCTTCTATGTATTGACGAGAATCCATTCTACGTCAACCTTCACGACCATCCTAATGTTCTTGACCGAATAAACCATCGTCCTCCGGTCCCTGGCATGAGATTTGATTCATTCTTCTTCACTCACAAATGGCAGGAGGGAAGAGATATCAACATGAGTTTTCACAATGCACCGGAAGCTGCAATGGTTGCTGGGTTCTTCAATTACCTAGTCATCAATGGTATTAAGCCAGATAAAATCACTGTGTTGACGGTATGGGATAGCACTCATGAGTTCATATGATGCATCACTGACACATCTTTAGTATTACAACGGCCAACGAAAATTACTCCTTCAGGAGCTTAGTCGACGTGTTACAAGCGTCACAGTGCCATACTTTAAGGTGTACACCGTTGATGCATATCAAGGCGAGGAAAATGAAGTCATCCTGCTGTCGCTAGTAAGGGGTAATTCTTTCAATTCTGTAGGATTTTTACGCAGCAAGAATCGTGTGGTTGTCGCTTTGTCACGTGCACAAAGAGGTCTTTATATCTTTGGAAACGCACTCACTATTGCTGGACAAGAAGGTGAAAATGGTTCTCGAGAGAAGTTATGGCTGCCAATTTTCATACATCTGTTAAACGAAGAAAGATTAGCGTCTAAGCTACCTATTGTATGCTCCAAGCATCAGAACCTCACCCATGTCTCGGAGCCTGAACACTGGGAGGATCTAAGCGGTGGCTGTCATGAACATTGTGGTGGCATTTTACCATGCGGACATTTATGTCCATATAAGTGTCATCCAAATCAGCATGATCAAGTTGTCTGCAAGGAGCCTTGTGGATGGATCTTGGCCTGTGGTCATGGTTGCAGTACCAATTGCGGAGAAATTTGCCGGTGCGGTGACTGCCGTGCATTAGCTCGCTTGCAGACTCTTGAACTAGAATCTGCTCCACGAGAACTCATCAGCAAAGAAGAAGGAACTGGAAAAAATGCAATGAAAGATACTTGTACTAAGCAAAGGCAACATTCGCCGCAAAAGTTCTTTTCTGAGTCCTTGAGTCGCCCGATGACCTTCAAGCAAATCTCTCCAAAGAAATTAAACCAAAAAGATGGCCGAAGCAATTCATACACACAGTCCACACCAAATCAATCAAATGGTGAAAAGCCGCATCACACATTTGCATCATCACCTCAAAAGAGAGAACTGTCACAAGAAAAAGGCCGAGAGGCTTGGGATGCCTGGGATCCGATTCGCTCAGACAATGACATTAACCAAGAACGTCTTGAGCGGCAAAAGTTAGAAAGCGAGAATAAACCAAATCCAGAGGAGTTGGTCTTTGAAGAAACTCACAAGCCGGTTACATTGGTTAATGGAAAGAGAATTGTCGGTCCTAGAGTCCAAAATATCATTCCTCGCATGCAAAGCAGTAATGCGGTTTCTGGTAACAAAAACGAGAATCCTAGCAGTGGAAATGAGATTCTTGGCAACGGTAGTGCGATTACTCTCAGAAATGATGGGATTCCTAGCTCCGCTAACAGTATCATTCCTAACGATGATGAAGTTCCAAACTGCAACAGCGAGGTTCCTGGGAGTATTAACGGAGCCACTTCCAGTAGCGAAGCTACTACCCGTAACGATGAGATTGGTTCTAGCAGCAATGGGCTTGTTACCGATAAAGAGATTACTGCTCATCAAGGATCAGGAGGCGAGATGCTAAATTTGACGAATGTCGATCTCGACTTTTTGGAGGGTCCCTTAATGTTTAGCTTGCTCGGTAGTGTTTAGAGATGGATCAGATCACCAGGATCAATAGCTTTGTTGTACCCCCCTTCCCCTCCTCTTTTTCGCTCAGCTAGTGTTCTTTAAGAATCGATAATGTATCTAGCGACTTTTACTTTAAGTGATATCTGAAGAGTGGCTACTTGCTGCTTGTTTGCTTGTTTTCTTGCTTGCTTGCTAATCTTACTTGAGATTTGTTCTGTTCTTTAACATAACTATGGACATTTGATGATTCCGCTTCTGATTTTAAGTGTAACTTAAGATGATCTTACCACGGCAGTAAGGTGAAGTAGAGAGGTAATAAATGATAAGAAGCAAAGGAATGGCAAGATTAAAAAAAAGATACGAGATGAGATGAGATGAGCGCAAAGAAAAGAGAGTAAAAGAAAATATTGATCATTCTATTCTGACTTTATAATCTACCGACACATTTATACCTGTAACTACCTAGTTAAGAATACCTAGTTACTACTAAATATCTTCCACAACCTAGTTAGTAACCAATAGCTACCCTAATAACCAGCCATAAGCCTATGATTCTGCACGACCTTAGCAGCCAAATGCACCTGACCCCCCGCAGCTATCCTATCGCGATTATATCTAAATTCGGATTTTTTCTTCAAAAGTTTCCCTAGAGATTTTCTCCTCCGTCTTCGTCTCGAACTCGTGTCTCCATATCTCCTCCTCCAGATCCTCAATTTCGTTTCTTCTGGTTTACCCGTCTGCAGACGTACATGACCTGTATATGTTTGGTAGGTGATTTCGGCACGCAGGAAGGAGTTGTATTTTTTGACTATGGTGGGGATTTGTTGGAATGCGAAGTTGGCGTGGTATTTGGAGAGGACTTGAGATGGTTTGTAGATGAGATAATTGATCCATTGTCGCATGTACATCCTGCTGATTTTCAATTTCAAGTGATGGAATATGAAGTCTCTTTGGCGTATGCTCGTTATTACAGAGTCGGGCTTTCGTCGCATTAGACTGTTTTCATACAGGATTCTGTAATGATTTGATCTGCGGACTAATTGGTTATGTAGTTGATGAGCTTCAGCAATGAGGACTTGGGCTTTTCCAAATTTTCGAGTTGAGAGTAGATGGCGGATGTAAATATTGTACATGGAAAGATTAGGTCTGATATTGTAAGGTTCCGAAATCATGTTTTCCCAAACTCTGTCCATGCTGGCAGAAGGTAACATCCCTTCGCCAAAACCTCTCTCACGTTGAGAAGCACTTGGCCGTTTCCTAGCAAAAACTGCAGTCCACTCCAATAAGTCTTGCCAAGTTTCTTTCGAAATTTCGATTGAATACTTCTGTGATACTTGGTCAATAACATTCATAGCCATTGGTAAATCGTTGTTTATGCAATAGATATGGGCGATGGTACGTAGTAATCTTTGGGATGGATGCAATGGAGAATCTGGAAGGCGTGCATTGAGTTTCAAATTCTCACTAGTTTTCGATTCGATGTCAATTTGCCACACCCGTTTGAGAATTGTTTCAGCAGTCTGACGATCTCCCTCCCGACTCGCAGATACCATCAACAAGCAAAATGTCTCCTCGTTTCCCAACAAACCAGCAGCTGACATTTCTTGGAACAGCCGAGTGACCGAAATTCTGACTCCATCATTGGAGCCTATTCGGTGTCGACTAAGTTGATAAGGTCTGTCGCCCCATTGACGAAGTTCTTTATAATGGGAAATGACTCTTAATCTGTCAGAATGGTAAGGACTGAGAACATCTGACCAACACATAGTAGCCATGTAATAATTAAAACATTCCACATCTGGTACAACTTGTCTACTTCCCATGACTTGGTACCGATTGGACATCATAGACTTCCATGTTGAATCCGCTACTGCTTGATGGCCTGTAAATTTTGCAGCTTTGAGAAGCATTTTGTACTCGGAAAGGGACAGTGGATATTTTATCTGGCGTTTCATAATAATTCGATGCAAGTGCCAAAGATAGACAGTGTAAGCGCGATGAGTTCCATCATAATCTACCGTATCGATCCTCATCTCCAACAAGCCCTTGTGCTTGAAATTATGCAATAACCGTTGGTGTCTTCCGAAAAAATGTTTGGGATCCAATAGTCTCAAGATTTCGGAGAAAGTATTTGGGGGAATGTCCAGTAAAGGGGAGTAATTCACACCAAAATTGTCCACATCAGAAAGTTTCACTAAAACTTTGAGAAGTTCGTGGGGATCTCGTAATTGAAGTGCTCTAAGCACATTTTTGTATCCAAGAACCATTTTTGCTTCCTTGAGGAGAATTCTTCGTTGGGCGAGACTAACGGGTAATCCAACCCCAACTCTTCGAATAACAGAGACCATGTCAGATTCATCGGACGATTCATATTTTTCTCTTGTTGACGGGATTTCGATTGGATAGATATCTCCATATGCTTCTTGACGTTGGGATTTCTCAGTTGCATGCTTTCCAACCCACCAATCTTTTAAATTTTCTGGTTTACTCCATGCTGGCATCATCCATTCTGGTGTTTTGAAAAAAGTCTTCACATCTCGAAATTTATTCCTTATCTCGTATCTCCTCCAGTATTCAGGTTTTGCTGCTTGCAATCCATCATTGGTGGCCTCAGCTCCCTCCTTCAATTGATCGATCCCAGTATCTTCTTGAATGTCCGATTCTCCCGGCAGAGACTCATTTTGACCATTTCCTGGACCTCTGTATTCGTATAAGCATCTTTTCCCATGATATGATCTGCCGACTTTTGTAAATGAGTGTGTGGTATAGAAGGTTGCAGCGATTGTGGACTTGCGCGTCTCAAAAGCGCGCAAGAAAGGTCCCATCAGGTATGGTTTCGTAAATCATCATTCTCTCTTCCTTTCCCTCCGTTACTCGCATTGACCATGTAATTGATGATCAATTTCAATGAAATCCGGGGAAAGCTGGGGAAAGTTCAAAAGGGTCCACTTGGTGTTGTTGATGGCGGGAAGTAAAAAAGTTATTTCTTAGATTTGGTGGACGTGGGACTTGGTAGTCTTGGCTTGGTGGCTTGTGGGTGATTTTCGGTAGAATATTTGAAATTTTTAGTGAGGCACGGAAGTTGCCGCTTAGGTTATCCAAAGCATCAACCTCTATGCGATTTGAAGGTACATGCTGGGTAATAATTAATTCAGCACGATAAATATCAACTGACTCCCATCCGCACAAACAAAACAAATATGGCAGATATCGATGATGGTACATCTGCACCAGCGGAACCCCTTGATTTGGTGCGACTTTGTCTTGACGAAGTTGTTTATGTTAAATTGAGAGGAGATAGAGAATTAAAAGGAAGGCTTCATGTGGGATATACCCTTGCAAAAGCTTCCAGAGGGTCATACTGATAATTAGTAGGCTTATGATAGTCATTGCAACTTGGTATTGGGTGATGTGGTAGAGACCATATATGTTGTGGAGGAAGGTGAAGAAGATGACGAGGAGGAAATCATAAAGGTTGGTCTGTATTCTTCTTGATAGGTGCTTCCGGCTAATTCTTGCTCTTCAGACCGTTGTTAAGAAATCCGAAATGTTGTTTGTTAGAGGTAGGTTCTCTCGAGCATGGAATTGATCATTGTACTGTATCTAATATTCTTTCAACTAGGCGACAGTGTTATACTTATTTCACCCAGATCCTCATGATATCGCATCACGATATGTTACAGTACGATGGAAAGTAGACATCTACTGGAGAGGAAACTGCAACATCAGAAGAACCCATGAATGATAGAGTAATGAGAATTACGACGGGCATAAAAGGGGCAAAACTCTACAGCAGGCTGGCTACAATTACCGAAATTCGATATCTCCATAGGCCATGAAGGATAAATAGGCGCGAGACGGGAACACGAATAATATATGCAAAATATTTCAGTACAAGATACTTGGATTCGAGTGGATGTGAGCTAGTGGTGCTATAGTGCTTGGCTATATCTGCATCCGGTTGCACTGATATCTACAGAGCTTTTCGTTTGGAATCGCGCGGTTAGGATACTGTGAATTGTTACATCAGGTAAGAAACTTTTGTTGATGCATAGTTGCATTGATTCTCTTGCAATGCCTTCATTGAAGACTCCATGTTTACTTCAAGATGGTTAGTCCTACTTAAGTTTTATTGCGCAGCTGAGATGCGCCAACTCTTACCCGCCAATCACCGGAGATGCTCATTGCGAGCAGGTAAATGTTTAAGTAAGGTACATTTAGCAAGGCATGAAAGACTCTTGAATATTCCAGAAGAGAGAATTTCTCAAACTATCGCTCGTGGTTTTTGGATCTCATAACATTGATATATTCACTGGTAGCTGCCTATGATGGTGTTTCCTTCCCATTGACATCATCTGCATCTTCGTATTCTAGCTATTTCTGAAGCTTGTTTGAACTTTAACCTACAGCGATTTTATCATTGCCCTGGGAGAGCAGTCGGTATGACATTTTCCTGCCGGTGACCATTGTATTTAACAACATTGATTGATATGCGCACAATGGCGTTTGAAAGAAGAACTTCATTAAAATAGAAAAACATCCAGATATTATACAGTTTCCATATGCGCACACATAACAAATCATTCTCCATTCTGCACATGCACGGGATAAGCTTAAGTTGCTGTGGGGTTCTAGAGGTTCTTGAGCCTCATGCGTCACTTGTGCTCCGTAAGGCTGCTTGCTATTCATATTCAATGGGTACCATGTGTTCAATGATATCTACCATTGTCACAATGATTGAGGTTTTACTTACGAGTAAGAATTCCAAATATCAGAATGGAAATTTATCAAAGGGCTTTTTTATGGTAGTCATAAGAGACTAAGAGTATCAAAACCTCGGCCTTTGAATATGACTCAAGAATCAATGATTCATTCATCCAAGGATCTCTTATCGATAAAGCTTCACTCCAGACTTCACACCGAACAGTCATCACTTACAGTAACTCACACTTAAGGGCTTGCCTCCCCCCTTTGTGACTCTTTCCCATTATATTCACTATTCCTGAGTATTGTTTTACTCTAATATTTCCTGAAAGTATTCTTCTATGATCCTTCGAACATAAACATAAGTAAATTGAGTTACCTTTTGCCACAGTACTTTTCTAGAAAGCAGCAAACGAGACCATGACTTCAAAAGGCAAACAGCTTCCACATGAGCGGCGGAAAGGCGAATCTGTACTATACCCTTTGGCAGAATTTGTTTCGTGTCTCTAATGAAGAATAGGCTCTCAGTGAATTCGCTGAATATGTTGAAAAGCAACAAGCACTTCGATATCCCTCTCATTCTACTGCCAGTTCAACCACAGCAGTTCCATCAACCACCGCATCATCTACCACTTGCGTTGAAGATCATGCTGAGCTTACCGATATCTTAAATTCTCTCGATATAGCAGATACTAGTCCTCAAGTACGGATAAAAGACCTGCTGCTCTCAACTGAAGACGAGAAATTGACGGTCCTTCAAAATGTTCTAGAAATGCGATTGGAGGAGGGACATGGAGAGACTATCTTTGAGATTGGCTTCGAGAATAATGGTGATGTCATGGGATTGAACAGAGGGGAATGGGACGTTGCTCTTAAAAGATTAAGGGAAGCTGCAGGGAAATGTAATAGTGATTGTCAGGTACTTTTGACGAAAGGAGTGGGGGGCGAGGTGGAGGGCGAGAGTGGAGAGTCAAAAGAAAAAGATTGTACAGGAAAGATTCTAATACGACAACATCCTGCTAGTGTGGAAGAGGTCATTGAGACAAGAATTGCTGTGGTAGGAAATGTCGACGCAGGCAAAAGTACCATGTTGGGTGTGTTGGTGAAGGGTGGATTGGATGATGGAAGAGGAAAAGCAAGAGTCAATCTCTTTCGACATAAACACGAAATCGAAAGTGGAAGAACCAGTTCTGTGGGCATGGAAATCATGGGCTTTGATACTATGGGGAAAGTAATCGCATCCGATGTCCCAGGGAGGAAATTATCATGGGAAGAAATTGGAAAACGAGCAGCGAAAGTTATCTCCTTCACCGATTTGGCTGGCCATGAACGATACTTACGAACTACCGTCTTTGGACTTTTATCTTCATCACCAAATTACTGTTTACTGATGGTCGCCGCAAATAATGGTCTCATTGGTATGAGTAAAGAACATCTTGGTATCGCCCTTGCCTTGAATGTACCAGTTATGGTTGTCATTACCAAAATTGATATTTGTCCTCCTCAAATTCTTGAACAAACCATCAAACAAATTACTGGAATATTAAAAAGTCCTGGGGCAAGAAAGATTCCAATTTTTATCAAGAATCGAGAGGAATGTATTAATACCGCCACTCAATTCGTCAGTCAACGGATTTGTCCTATCTTCCAAGTATCTAATGTCACTGGAGAATCTTTGGATCTCGTTCGAGCATTTCTTAATATTCTCCCTCATCATGGTCATTATGATGCCGAGGCACCTTTCGAATTTCATGTCAATGATACTTTCTCTGTTCCATTCGTAGGGACTGTAGTATCAGGGATTGTCAAATCAGGTGTTGTCCACGCTGGTGATACTGTACTCATTGGACCTGACTCTTTAGGTCAATTTACAACCACAACCATTCGTTCGATTGAACGTAAACGAATACCAGTCCCAGCTACTTCCGCTGGCCAATCTGCTTCTTTCGCACTGAAACGAATTCGAAGAAAAGATGTTCGAAAAGGAATGGTTGTTCTTCCAAAACTCGAACATAATTCCCCTAAAGTCTATCGGGAATTCGTCGCAGAAGTTCTGATTCTTTCTCATGCTACCACTATCAAGACAAAATATCAGGCGATGTTACATGTAGGCCCCGTTAGTCAAACATGTGCTATTATCGATATTGATCGAAGTTATATTCGAACGGGTGATAGAGCAACAGTTGCATTTCGATTCGTGCAAAGACCTGAGTACTTGGCTCCAGGTGATAGATTGTTGTTCAGAGAAGGTAGGACGAAAGGATTGGGTATTGTGAAGAGTGTGGGTTATGATCCGGCGAAACCGTTAGGTGGTATTAAACCTGAATCTGAAGGTACAGATACGGAACCGGTGAAGACGGATACACCAGCTGAGGAATCAAAAAGTACGTAGAGGTTTGGTGACTGGCCGCGTGGATTATGTTTTAATGTTTTATTTATGGTATCATGGGGTTGAGGTCAGAGTCTTGCGAAAAACAGAAGATGCTGATGCGGATGCTGATGGAGCTGGGATAGATGACTTCTTGTATCTTTTGTGTTGGTGTCTTCATTATGGTTACTTGCTTGGTTTTAAGATGAGGTTTTGAGTTTTTGAGTTTTTGAGTTAGGCTTACTTGTCTAGATAAGATTACTTTTTCAGCGTGCGCGTGCGAATTAAATGCATAATTACAGCGAATTCCTACCTAGAGACACCAAAAATATTATGTTGCATTGTTGTATAAATGGATCTTCTCCTAGTTTTAGTTTTGTGACTGTGGTTATGATTATACTCGGGTAAAAGGATTATTTCTTTAAGTGGATAGAGGTAGAATGTATAAGATGTATTAGGGCTATCATACTATAATTACGGAACGGAGTATGAGGTAGGTAGGTAGATAGGTATTGTATTGGGTATTTTTTGTATCATAGCATATAAGATTACTCTAGAATATAGAATCTATATGGTAATTAGATCTAGATTTTACAATGATAAAATAACAATAGTTAATTCTATATTTTAATACAAGTATTTCTTTATATATATTAAGAAGGTTATAAAGTATAGATAATTAGTGATAATAAGTTGTTACGATCACGGATCTTACAGTAACCGATCGTGTGCTTACGAGACACGATTCTAGCAAATTAGTATGGGATTAAGGTCATGTGAGGATCTGAAGAGCACAGGCTCTGTTATTATATGATTCCCACCGATCCCACCGATTTAATTCAGTGGGAACGATGGATAGGGAGTACGAAGATCTATATAGCTAGGAAGGATTCCCTTACTGTAGAGCTTCGTGCTCAAGATCAATCATTTAGTATACTCTACTATTAGTTACGAATTGCATACCATTATTGTCATTACTTAAAGTCCCTGCTTGACGCCTAGTTATAAACCACTTCGAGAGCCTAGAGCACTTCCACGTGATCTAGACGGCAACCCTCGTAACATAAGTATTTAAGAAACTTATTTTTAATAATTTTATATATTGATAGTTAAATTATAGGTTTATATAATTTTATATATATAATATATATACATATATACACAGATAAAGAATATATATACTTAGGTATTCTACTTTAACTGTATATAATAGTAGGTATAATAAGTTATAACTCCGCCCACACGTCTCGCCGGGATGCAGAACCGATCCTACAGAAGGGCGAACCAAGGAAGAGGCAGCACAGGCCTTCAAGGAGTGGTGGCCAAAGCTCCCGCCCGAGGACTACTCGATCTTCTCAGACGGATCCGAGCAGACTATAGATCGCAAGCACCACGTTGGCTACGGTTACGCGATCTATCGCAACGGTACTCAAATAGCAACCGGATACAAACAGATCCGCAGTGACTCACACGTGTTCGATGCAGAAGCGATAGGAGCATGGCGCAGACTGGAGCACCTGATCAGCACACTCGCAGGTCCCCCAAACGGTAGGATCTGGATGTGTATCGACAGCACATCAGTCATCTGGGGTATGCGAGGAGATGCGCCGCCTACATCGCAATGGGCTTTCCAGAAGTGCCACAAGGCAATCAGACAACTCAATATCAGAGTAAAGTGGTCCCCTGGACATATGGAGATCGAAGGCAATGAGGAGGCGGATCGCCTAGCGAATGCAGGAGCAGTTGGACCCATGGATCAAGCGGCCGACAAGTTACCCACGATCAGTGGTGTGCGAACGATCTTTCGTAAAAAGTGCCTGCGCGCAGAGACTGACTGGTGGAAAGAGGTAATTGCCTCCCTCTCGTCTAGCTATAAAAAGTGGTCCCCCAACTACAATACAAAGGAGCCGAAAGAACTAGCTCTACCCAGAGGAGTTCTTCATCGACTACTAGCTATGAAAACAGGTCACGGCGATTACGCTGCATATCACCAACGCTTCAAGCATCAAAACAGCAAACAAGACTGCTCATGCGGTATGGAAAAAGAACCATATCACTTCTTCAGATGCGCAATAAACAATCTAAAGCGCTCAAACTGGCCCCTCTCTCCAACAGAGATACGCTCCGACAAACAGGCGATCACATATATTAAAAAACTCTTATATACACCCAGTAAGCTCACTCAACTGATTGTAGACTCAGAATTCTATACTCAGATCTGCCCCAATTACTAAAGGGCCTCGGAAAAAGGTTTACCTTTTCAACAAAGCGCCTGTTCCCCTCATTAACTCTTCACTCAACTGATCACTCTAATACATATTACCTCTCAAAACCGCAAAACACAAACCCAACATACAGTGCAAGAGCGCTGACGCTCAGTTAACCAAACAGCAATCCACCCCCGCTCTCCCCCATTCCAGTCAAGGGATCAAAGCCTTCATCGAGCCTACTCACCCGGGAACCAAGCCCCACCCTAACAACAACCCAGATCAGACATGCCCTTTTACTATAAGAGGAGGATCATACACGCAAAGGAGCGAACAGCCCCTGGCATTGAAGTTAAACTGTTAAATTTGGCTGCGACGATCACGCCGCTTAAAAGCTCCTTATCTTAGCACGTCTCAATACCCCAAGGGAGGTTCGAAGTAGACGTTAATCAATATAAATAAATAAATAAATAAATAATAAGTTATAAGTTTAAGGTTACCACGTGATTAATCTAAGTGTTAAGGTTATCCTATCATGCCCTGTCCTATGACGTAATAAGGAATTGCGGGGTACATCCTAGGTACAACAACGTCATCTATGGTATCATATCAAATATCGAGATCTTCATACTTTGTGCTTTAATTTTTTTGTGTATATTTTCGGAATGTTTTTTAGAATTACTGTAGAGTACTGAGTATTAATACTGTAAGATTATTATGGCGGGGTGTATTTCTTTGATTGTTTTTTATTTGATTGGTAGGTTTTTAATATACTTATACCTACTCATATCCAGGATACCTACACCTAAATATTGTGTCAGTGTTAGTATTACTGTTACTGAACGATAAATGATGGAATTCCCCGAGAGAAATAGCTATACGTACTAGCACAAGCACAGAGCCAAGAACAAGAACAGGAACAAGAGCAAGAACAAGGATTTTGAGGAAATTTTTCTCTCTCTTTGCTGTGGCTTGAAAGTTTTGTTGTTTCACGATTTTACTAGTTTACTAGCTAGGTAGGTAAGGTATAGATGAGAAGAATGCGCCAATGGGAAGAAGACTGGTTACTCCTCCTACGTCAGTTTAGCGTGTGTGATACTTTTACTCTTTACTCTTTCCTTCACTTCTTGATTTTTATATCTTTGTGGATGAGGGAGATGAGAATAGGGGAGAGAGATGATGGTGATCATGATGATTGGGTTGTGCATTGGGTTTTGGGCTCTTGCATGGGGGATAAGTGAATAAAGGTCTGGGAATTCCGGTTTTCTCTAGTTGGCTTTTTTCTTGTTATATATACTTACCTTACCTCGGATTACATACTTAACTACATATATACATACATATCTTTATACCTTTATCGTATCTTTTCATACAAAAAGAAATACATTCACACATACATACATACCTCACACCAACAAATAAAATTTCTTTGATAAAATCTCAATCCCACATTCCAGTCAGACTTCCTCTACAACATCACAACTTACTCATCTAAGACATTCGAAACAACAAAATCGAAATACAAAAAATATGGAAACGGTAAATAATACGGTTAATAATATCGCGGCAGCTGCTTCGAAAGTTATTTGGGGTGAACCTCAGGAAACTACTGATGCGGCTAATGCGACGGTGGTGCCTGAGACGAAGGGAACGGAACCGGTTAGTGGGGAGATGGGTGATACGTTGAAGGGGGAACCTTATGATAAGGGAAATTTAGGTTGGTTCTTTTTCTTTTTCTTTTTTTTTCTTTCTTCTTGTGCGGTGAGGTGGATGTGGATATTGATGTGGATGCGCATGAGGAGGAGGAGGAGGAAAGACATGAGGTGGAAGAAATGAAATAAACAAACCCATGAAAAACCTTGGATAAAAACAAACTAACCTCACACAACCACTAGATTCCACCAACACCGACCCTACAAACACAAACACAAGCACAAGCATAAAACCCACCCCAACCACCACCCTCTCACCCCCAGGCCAAGCCGCACAAACCATCGACCCCTCCCGCGCCTCCTCCACCTCCGACATCGTAGCCAAAACCCTCTCCGATACGCATATCGCACCTCTATCATCCGAAAATCCCTCTACGACCAGTTTCCAAACTTCTTCCGAGAAACCATTAATATCAGCTGAGAAGCCTTTGATTTCTGAGAGGATTAATCCAAATTTACCTCTTAGATCGGAGAATCAGTCTGCTCGAGTAGGTGGTACGGAGACACTGGATGCGCAGGGGGAGAATAAGGGATTAACTCCTGGAAGTGGAGTTGGAATTGGAGTTGGAAGTGAAAAACCAAGTAGTACATCTCATGAGCAAGATGTAAAAACGGATTTAAAACCTTTGAGCACGAAGAAAAAAGAGAGTATTACTGGAGAAACACAAGATAAAGAGACAAAAGAGACAGGAGAAAAACATATCACGACAACGGGTACCGCAGCCCAGGGAGGAAATTTCGATGCTACGAAACCCGGTGCGGGAATCGAGGCAGATAGGTTGTTGGGGAAGGAGGGGAAGACGGAGAAGATGGATGCGGGGGTTAGTGGGGGGACCGTTGGGGGCACTTCGACTGCGGCTGATGAGGGGATAAGTGGATTGAGTGGTAGTGAGGAGGAGCATGAACATGGACATGAACATGGAGAGGGAAAGAAAGAGGGAAAATTGACGCATTTGAAGGAGAAGATTAAGGGAAAGTTGCATAAGCATTAAGGGTTGGGGTTGAGATTGAGGTTGGATGGATAGTCATGCGGTGGAGGTATGAGAGATGTTGTTTTTGACTTGAGATTCGGTGCTAGGATCTATCTTCCTTTTGATTGACTTGTTTGGGGGAACTTTATTTTATGTGATTATGTGTTATGATGTTATGAGCTGAGCGGAGTGGAGTGGAGCGGATATGATAATTTATGAATTTCTTGAATTTTTGAATTTTTGAATTTTTGGATGTTGAGCTTTGAATTTTTAGTGGGATGATCAGGTTAATGAAAAGAAATGAAATGAAATAATGAAATAAAATGAAGTTTGATGTTGATATATATATTTATTATTGTTACTGTTATTCTCATGATATGCTATGCTATAATAACTACCTACCTACATAGGTAATAACAACAACGAAACCTAAAAAGTAATAATATTCAATCATCCATTAACCTTATCATACCTATTCAAAACATCTATTAATCATTATATAAATACCTCGTATTTAATAATCTCCACAAGCATGGGTATTGGCACACAGCATATATATGATTCAAAGAGCAAGTTTTATATTTAATTGTTTAAGCTCTAAAATATTCTCGATGTAATTAGTCTGATTATAAAATAGCCAATATCTCTCATATATAGAATTCAGATTTAGATCCATGTATGACTTTCCATTTATAAAATTTATCTACCTCTCTATAAATATCCAATCTATTCAAAATGTCCATTAACATGATGCGCGACAGCCATCTCATCTCCTTCAAATTCTCCACAAACAGGACAAATACTCAATATCGATTTAAAAATTTGTTCACTTGATCTTCCCTCCTCATCTTTTCTCTCTTCATCATCTTCCTCCCCATTACCTCCCTCATCATCATCAACTTTATCGAGATTCCTCTTCCCTTTCCCTTTCCCTTTTCCCCTCTGATTTCCTTTCACAACGATATAATCTTCTAAACTAGCGCCAGCGGTACTAACCGCGGAAGATTCATCATATCCATCGTTGCGGAAATCGGTGTAGGTTTTTGATGGGAAGGTATGGGTTCTTCCTTCTGCTCTTCCTACTCCTTCATTCATCCCACCTCCATCTCCATTTTCTCCCAGTCCTCTTCTTCCGCCCCCGCCTAGTACTGCTTCTTCCTCTGTACATAATCTTTGTACGCGTCTATACTTCATTAATTACTAATCATCTAAATGCAATAATCCTCAATCCTCAATTCTCAACCTCACAAAGCAGCTCTCATCCCCGAAAAAGAAGAAAACCAACGCCAAAAAAAGTAAAAAATATATAAAAATATAGAAAAAACTCACCCAACCCGTCCATCCCTCAACCTAACCTTCACCCCCCTAGGATGATCCCCCCTCGTAAGCAACTCCCCCACAAACCCTTTAACCTCCCTCCCACTCCCCTGATCCATTTTCAGCACAATTGACACCGGTGTTCCCGGATTCAAAAGCGCTATTCGGGGGATTGGTTCCTGGGATGAGTGAGGTTGTCGATTATTATAATTATGAGAATTGCCACGACCACGACCACCACCACTACCGCGACCACGACCATTTGCTCTACTGCGAGTTCCCCCACGGGAGGATTGTTGTGGTGTGTTCATTTTGTGATGATGCCGTGGTAGGGTAATTTTAGTTGGGAAGAAATGGATTGGGTTATCAATGCCACTCAGTTTGATACCCCGCAATCTTAAAGTAAGATTTCCTGGGTAAGTAGGTATCCAAGAACACGCCAGCGTTAATATCACCACCGTCCCGGAAGAACTTCAAATATCACTATCTCCCTCTCTTTTTTTACCACCCAGAACTTCTACTTTCTCTTTCTCTCTCTTTTTTTTCCCTTTCAAATCCCCTTCTATCCCACCAAAAAATAATGCTCCTCAATCTCTAACTCAAGCGACAACCTGATGATATAATTCAATATCAATCGCTCAATCGCTCAAACAACCAAAAGTTATTTTTATAATTCGCGAGATCATACATAAGGTACTTAATCTTAAGTCTTACAAATTGCAAGATGGTAACCTATCGTGACAAAAAAACAGCCGAACACGTGTAGGTTACTCGGGTCGGGCTAGCCTTTGATGACGGCCGGGGCCCAAGCTTTTATATTTTGATCATCAAAAAATGAGGCTTTTGAAAATTATATTTTAATTTAAGTTTTCAATATTCTGATTTGGTTTTTTTTTTTTTTTTTTTACAAATATTGATTTTCATTTCATTAATAATCATATATTGAAAAAAAAATTAATTTTATATTAATTAAATTATTTGTCAAGGTACGGGTAAAGACTTATATTGTACCATAAGGGTAGAAGAGCTATGGAGAGAGAGGCCCTACTTATAAGAAGTAGGGCACGCTAATGACCAATGCCTGAGGCACGAAGGCAACTACAGAGCATGTAGTTGGCGCCGTGACATTATTAAATCAAAATCAAAATCACAATATTTTAATATTTTGAGATTTAATATATTTGAGATTTTCAAAACATATTTAATGTGTGAAGATGTAAAATTAATGTAATATTAAATATTTGATAAATTTTATATATATTTATGTTACGGAAATCTAGTATACTCACGTGATCCCATGTGAGTTGATCGTATAGAGCTATAGCTCGGGGAACCCTTCCCTACTTGATCTATGGTATATTACCATTTGATCATACCGCTCTTCTAATCTTTCAATCAACTTACTCAATCTAGACGATTATCGGCTAGATAAACTCTATGTTTCCTATATATATGTAGTCCTTGATTATATTGATCAAGGACAAGTCTATTCATCAAATTAATACTCTACTACTATTGTACCACCTATTCTTAAATCGCTTTATGTGCTGTGTGATCAAACTATCCGTGATAATTTATATATTTATTCAATTTTTAGAAGGGTTTGAAATAGTTGATTCTTGGCGTAAAAGCATGCTTCGCTAAGCCCCGGCCCTCAACCTAAAAATACATACTAGATATTTAATTTCATGGTCTAGTTTGAGGTTTTTGAGTAGAAGGTGCGGTTGCGGTTGCGTGATTCTCTGAGACTGGGAGGAAAGTTATGATTGGAATTTGGAATTTGGAATTTAGAATGGGATGTTGAGGTAAGGATGGGATTTTTAGGGATGAGAAATAAGTTATTGCTAATTACCTAGTGTTTATCTACCTAGACAGTAAGATTATATTAATATACTTCGATTCTTCTAATGTTCTCTACGAGTAGTAATTATTTCTAGTCTTACAAGGAAAAGAATCCATAGCTAGTTCTACTTCTACTTCTACTTCTACTTCTAGCACATCTCATGATTCACAATCCTCTCACCACAATCCCGAAACCCACATCTAAACTTCCCTCACTCCCACTCTCCCACATCAAACCCACACTCATCATCCTAATAAGCAAACCTTCTCCCCCCCTCCGCAACTCTCCTATTCATCCACGCATAATAACCCCTCAACCCAATACAACCCACACAAACAAAATACAATAACCCGGCATTAACCCAATGACCTAACGGAAAACCCTCTTTTGCCTGATCCGCCTTATAAATCCAAACACCTGCAATTTGTCCCGGTGCACCTACTGAGATGTTCAGCGCGATAGCAAGACCAATACTAGCTGTGGAGAAGATGTTTGAAGAGAGGAAACCGAGGAGAGGAGGGATGCAGGAGAATGCTCCTGAGGCGGCGATGATGAGACAGCCGTAGCGGGAGGTGTAGGATGTGGGGTGGAGGAGGGCGGAGGCGGTGAAGCCGATGGCGCCGATTAGGGCCATGGTTGAGGAGTGGAGGGCGCGACTGGATGGGTTAGATGGGGAGGAACTTGGGAGTGGGGAAGATGGTGAGGGGTGTACTTACGCATTGAAGTGATCAGCAGACCAAGAGACAAGAATTGTTATGACATCTGAAGAAGTCAGAATACATCAGAAACAAAAACAACAATAAACATACAAGCAACAGCATATGGTGGAACCGTCATAAGTTGCGCCTCAAGATTCTTATACCCAAGACCAGCGGTAATACTCGGAGTGAACAAAGATAAACTTGAGAAAGGTGTCGAGATACCAAAGTAAATCTACATCCGATTAGAAAACCATGAATCATCATTTGATATGCAATACTCACAGCATAATGAGCATATAATCTCCAAGTACAAAGAGTTTCCTTCGCCTCTTGCCACGTCAATCCCTTATCACCTCTTTTAGATCCTTCTGTCGCAAGTCTACTTATCGCCAACTCCTTTTCATCATTCGATAGCCATTTTACCGTCTCTGGATAATCTGGTAGGAAGAAAAATACCAAGATGGACGACAAACATGAAGGAATTCCTTCAATTACAAATAACCATCTCCAAGCCGACATTCCATCCGTACCATTCATATGCCCAACACCAAAAGCAATCGCACCACCAAAAGCCCCAGCAAGTGTTGCAGAAGCGAGAATGAACGCGACGCGAATCGAGCGTTCGGAAGTACGATACCAGAACGTAAGATAGTATACCAGACCTGGGAATAATCCTATCATGATATTAACTACCGCGCAGTGATTGAAAGAACTTCACAGTTTTACCAGCTTCGAACATTCCAAGGAGAAATCTCACGGCGGTGACGCTAGAAAAGCTATGGGTGAAACCAAGTCCAATAGTCATGATACCCCATGAAAACATCAGAAAGGATATCCATTTACTCGGACTGAGTTTCTTAAGGAAGTAATTTGATGGGACTTCAAAGATTGCATAGGCGATTAAAAAGACCATTAATGCAATGCTACCATATGTTAGTAAACCGACTGGCGAGGAATAAGATCTAGACATAAGATTACATGTATTGAAAATCAGTCATATGTGTATCCGAAAGGAGATCATCGTGAGTAGAAGCATTGAGTGTTTTGGCGTTGCCTATCGTTTATTAGCTTCATACAAACGACATACGTTTTACATAGTGGTACTGACCAATATTCGAACGATCAAGGTAACATAGCAAGTAGATACTAGCACACAGTGGCACAATTCTCAAATCTTGTTTCCAAATCAATGCTTTGGTATTTCCCAGATTGTCTTCTGTTGCGGCATAGTCTGTTTCCTGAACTTGCTACATTGGCTTATCAGATCGACGTGATGAAACGTTGCGGAGAATTCTACATGCCTCTTTTCCCCCTTCAATATCTAATATGACTCCCATGGTAGAAGAATGCTGATGAAACAATAAATGGAGTATCAAATCAAATTAGATACCGATATATGGAAGAACGCGGTAAGAGAATATATACATAAAAGGAACAGCAAGATTCCTTGGTGATACTACACCGCCACGATAGTAATGCATAGTCGATGAAATCTTCCCTCTTATTAGTCCACTGCACACAAGAAGAGCGGGGTTCGCGGGGATTATGATTATTGGTACAACTGTTGGTATGAGCGCTGGTTGGGGTCTGGGGTAAAATCAAAGGAGGACTAGCGTATTGATTAAGTATTTATTTCCCTAGCCTTGCATACTTGTGGCTGAGGAAACATGATGTTCGACACAAGCCTCGTTCGATCACAGTGTGATAAAACCTAAGTTAGTACAAACATCAGGATAGATAAAAAAAGTTTTCAAATGCTAGAAGCGCACAAAGGACAGGATATATGTTGTGTACTGTCGATTTGAACGTATAAATTGAGACAGGAATTCCAGTTCAGAGCGAAGTGGCCAGTCAGAATAGCCCTCTTTCCATGACTTCCAGTGTTTCTGCAATATCAATCTTTGTAGCTGCTGTTGCAGCAGTGATGTACGTCCGATTTGCATACTTACAAGATGCCGACAATGGATATTTCTCGAAGTAAGGCATCACCTTTGTAACATACAACGGGATTCACAATTACTTCACGACTTGGTGTATGCGTCGGATGTGATCAATGGATTGTTCTGCACATGAGAAGGAATTCTGGATTGATGAAAGAGCTTGTAATTTGAAGAAAGATTACTGGAACATTTTTTTTATGGTGGCGGAAGCGGAATCGAAGGCTAGTACTGAAGATTATCAAAGGAAGAAATGGACTTGTTATGGCATTTAGAACGATCGTAGCTATATCATGGCTGCTCCTGAGAGCAAAGCTTTGAAATTAGTCAGGCAAAGAGATGGAGAGTTTCTTCCGTCAGATGAGTATGATGTCATCGTAAGTATAATATCTGAAGGTTAAGGGGCTCGAGACTGACTAAATTAGGCGATTTTAAGACCAAGAATCACGGGCAAGGAAACCAAAAAAGTTAAACCACAAAAGACTTGACCGTCTTGAACGTACATTTTATTCTCAACATGAGACGTTAGATCGATGAGGAGCCCTTATATTATTTTATCGAGATCGAATCGAATCCGAAAACATCCATCATTAGGCTCTTCAAAGCTTTGAATGGATGATTTCGATCACACAGTCCAGTTCTGACAAGAAATCAACATAACACCGTTATTAGAGTCTGGAACCCACGATCCTGGGAGCCTTCGAAAAAGAAGAGAGATGGCCAGTTAGGGGAAGTTAGTACCACCGATACTAAGTCCAAGAAAGATTCATTCCGCCGCTTCCAGTTGATAAAGTTGGAATATCCATTGCTTCCTTTGCCTACCTGCCTTTCTCGCCAGATCATATCAGCACCATCACCAGCAAGAGCAATAAACGTGCCTTTCTAATCCAGTGGAACGAGACGTCCCGCAGCTGGTGCTGGACTAGTGACCGGCGATGCCTTGCTTGTTGGCGATGGGTATGGGTATGTGGGGCTCAGACGGAACCTCTTCCCTTCAGCACGGAATATCTCTCCCAGTATCCAATATTTTATTTACGACTAAAGGAATGCATAGTCTTTGACCTTAAGATAGATAGCACAAATTGCAGCACTAGGTACTGCCCACAGGATATTCAACTCAATCACCGACCATATCCAGATAGTTCCTACTGGCGGAGCTTGCTTCATGATGGCGAAACTACCATATTCGTTTGTAATATGTATGAGATAACATCCGGCGGTTATGCTTGCTACGAAAAAGAAGATTTCATGTAGGTACTGATAAGCTTTGGCGGGTAGTTTGGGAAACAAGTGGGAAGGTTCGGGATGTGGATGAAAGGCATAAAATAGGAGCCAAATAACTGCGAGAATCAGATACTCTATTACTATGTACAAACATAGCGTATAACTTACCAGGGCATGCTTGTAGAGTTCTAGATATTACCCCTTTCCAAACAAGATCTTCTGCGTATTGATGAGTAACCAATACATCCAAGGTGAAGTGTAACATGGTAAGACTAATTGTCCATAATATCGAATCTCCTAGTCTTCCTATTAAGATCTCTTCATTTTCGGAATCTAATTCAGCTTGGCGTTGCCGTTGAGCCTCACTCAAATTTCGTTTTGCTGCGATGTCGAGAAGAGTTTCGAGTGAGGGATCAGGACCAGATCTATCGGGTCGTTTGAGTTTGATTTTTGGTTCTTTGCGAGCCATGATGATTGATATTTCGTGATGAATGAAGGTATACTGTCTTGGCTATTCTCGAAAGGAATATAAATACAATGGTGTCCTGCGAGCCTCGTCGTCTGAAGGTAGTTGGAATTGGATGCAGATACGTACACCGAATGATCAAGGCTGATGAATTTACCGTCACACGAAAGGCTGCAGGATACTCGATTAGTCCGTGTTCATGCAAAAGCAACAAATTTCATCCGGTACATATAAAAACCTTGTCGTTTTGCAAAACATCGGTCAGTTTTTGATCTGATCCCTTGCAGTAAACCTTGATTTATTTTATTAGCGCAAGGCTCAAGGATCCATTTAATTCCTGACCGACAAACCGATGATGGATGAATTTAATGATTTCCACTTGTTTCTATCCACCAACCCCTCACAACTTACGGCACAACTCCAAAACAACCCCAATCTGTAATCCATTTTCATACTCGCTGTCGCTCCATTTCATTTATCTCCACTTCTCCCACAAATTCCTTCTCTTGAATAATTTCGACATGCCCAAAATGCAATGGACTTATTTACTCACTATCCCCATCATCACTTTCGCTGCATGGCAATATACTGTCACAGTTGTTAACTCCCAATTTCCAAAACTTCGTAACAAGAAGATATGTTTATTAATA
Source organism: Sclerotinia minor (assembly GCA_025389075.1). Lineage (NCBI taxonomy): Eukaryota > Fungi > Ascomycota > Leotiomycetes > Helotiales > Sclerotiniaceae > Sclerotinia > Sclerotinia minor. The sequence continues at coordinate 339,686 of QRFH01000007.1, forward strand.
GCGCATCCTGATGATGAGGCTATGTTCTTTGCGCCTGCCATGCAAGCTCTCACAGATCCCGAACTCGGAAATCATGTTAAAATTCTTTGTTTGAGCAGTGGTAAGTAAACATGGTGCATGACTCGAGATGAAAGATGAGCATATATTGATGTGCAGTAGGTGATGCGGATGGGTTGGGGGAAACAAGGAAGAAGGAACTTGTTAAAAGCGGGATGCAGCTGGGTTTGCGACAAGAAAATGATGTTTTTGTTTTTACAAGTCCGTACGTCTTCCTGAAATCCTGTCGCATGTGTAATCTTAGTATTTATGCTAATCATCTTCTCAAACAGAGATTTCCCAGATAGTATGACGAAGACATGGGATAAAGAAAAGATAGCTAATCTTCTCGCCTCTGCGTTTTGCCCTCCTCATACAAGAAAAGCAAATCTTTCGACTGCGCCAACCGCGACTATCGATGTTATTTTGACTTTCGACGCTCATGGGGTCTCTTCGCACCCAAATCATATTTCCTTATACCACGGTTCCCGAGCCTTGATTACATCCATGATGCAAGATCGTCCAGGATGGCAGTGTCCTATTGATCTTTATACCCTTACCAGTATCTCCATTTTCCGCAAATACACATCCATATTAGATACATTAAACACTATGGTCATCACTGCATTCTCAAAGCGAGAAATAGGCGATCACCCAAGTCATTTGTTAATGATGAATGGAGTTGGGCAGCTTAGAACTGCGCAAAAAGCCATGACGACAGCACATAAGAGTCAGATGAGGTGGTTTAGATGGGGATGGATTGGAATGTCAAGATATATGGTCATTAATGATTTGAAGTTGGAAAAGGTTGTTGTGTAAGAGAGCATCAGAAATGCGCAGGAAGGGGTTGGAAAAAGAGAGAACGAAAGGAGAAGTGTTTAAAGTGCAGTGCACAGTACAAACCACCTTGATGAACATCTCCGTTGCGCGTACGAGAGTATGAATCGATGAGAGATGAGAAATGCGTATACGATGTCATCAATTTTTTTGGATTTCGTTTCTGTATTGTTTTGTTATTTTTTTGTTCTCTTCAGCAAGATGTTGGCTAGAAAGTCATCAACCTTTCATCAAACTTGCATATTGTATTTAGAAAAATCTTGCCTTAACTTCATGATACCGAATATATAAACCATGATTCATTTCATTGCATTCTTTTATTTGGTCAATTCGGTGTCATATAGGAGATAACCGAACATTCGTAGGTCAATTTGATCTTTAGTAATTGTCATATTGTCAAAAGTTTAGACTTTTAATATCTATTCTTTACTTTAGAGTCCAGTCGCAAAGAGTATAATAAAGCTTCGTACGGTTCCCGATTTTCCTAAGATTACCTCAAATATCACCACTAGCCATCATCAAATCAGCCATAAAACCGGATACGAAAGTAAATAAAATAATAAATAATCATTAGGTAACACGAAGCCAAAGCAGAACAGCTAATAACTAGTTTATTGTAAGATTATTAAATCATCTCAATATTTCTTCAAAACACAATGAGGAGGGGAAGTGATAAGAGATTTGTTTTCTCCTTTTGAGCTATTTTTAAAGAATCCTTAAATCGCTTTGGACGGAATTTGCATTTGTGTTAATTATCTAAGATTTTATGTTTTGCATGTCTAGCTTTGGGGTTTAGGGTTTGGGAGTTCTAGGGTTATTATAAGGTTACTAAGTCTTTTTTATTTCTATGCTGTGCTGTCTCTTGACTTGTTTTTTAGTTGTGTGAAATTTATTTATCTAGTTAGATTACCTATCTAATTAAGGCGATAAGTAGGTAAGACTAGGTAGGTAGTTTTATATCGGGATTGATTAAGGAAGGCGGGAGGGAAGGATTAATATCGCTTTATTGATATGGCGGAGATAGTGGTGGATGGATTGATTATAGTGGATTTTGATGTTGGAATTAGTGGGAGTGATGAGAGGGAGGGTAGGAAGCTGGGGACGGAGGCGGAGGAGAAGATGATGAGGATGAATAAGATCTCGACATAATATATCAATTAGGGGAACTCATATTAAGCGATGCGAAATTAGAGGAAAAGGTCTTGAGGTTGGAGGAAGGGGAAACTAATGTCACAGAATAGGATTGAGAACTTGGAGGAGAGAGGAGAGTTTAAAGGGAGAGGGATTTGGATCTGAGGATGTTGTTGGTGGTGAGGTGGAGGTTGCGAGGTTGTGATGGGGTTTTGTGGTCGAGAGGAGGAGGTGGGTGAGCGAGGGAGTGGTAGTCAGGGAGTGGGCGGGATGGAGAGAGTGGGGGGATGGAGGGATGGAGGAAGGGGAGACGGCCGTGGGTATTGCATAGCAAGTTGTGAGATTGATTAGAGTGAGTAGTGAATGAGTAAGGATCAGGAGGAAGTAGATATTTAATACCTAGGTCAATAATGAAATTGAGGACGGGTAGATATGCCATATTCGAATCATCAAAATTATAGAAAGAAATCTTACCGTGCATACCTCATATCAAGGATTACCAAAAAGAATATAAATATAAATAGAAGTATAAATATAAATACAAGTAAAAACAGGAGAGAGGTATAGATAATAGGTAAATAGATAGTGGATACCTGCTGAATCTCTATATGCCTAGTAGTCACGCTATCGTTACATAGATATTATCCACTACTTTTACAACTCCAATTCCTTACTGAATTATCTAGTAAGAAGGAATATTATATACGATTAATAGTTTAATTTATGTTAGATCTTGCAGAAAGAAGTAAGGTTAATTATAATTATGCTATTTGCATGCTGGAACGAAGAGGGCTGTGGTAAGGTTAATAAATGTCAATCTTAAGATCTTACACTGCTAGCTATTCTTGGAGAATAACTGAATTAGTCTGCAATAGCTCAACGTAACAAATATTGCAAATCCTAGGGCATGTGCCCTTTACTACAAGAGTAGGTTAATCATACACTTGTTCTTTTGCAGTCTCTAGAAGGATCTATATGTCATATCTTGGGCTTAGATTACTTACTTTCCGCTTCACTGTTCTTTTCCCTCTGGAGATATTTGACCCGTCCAACGTTAGCCATAACTGATGCATATCTGCTTTAGAGTGTTCGGTATAAAAATGTGTTGAGCGGTATAAACAACCTACAGTTCCAGGTATAATTAATATCTTCTTACAAATTAATTGAAAATAATCTTACATGGAGAGGCTTTAACTGGTTAAAATCCATTATAGGGTCAATCACCACCCTATATTCAAACTTACGGCATACCACCATGCCATGCAAGTGTGACGTCTGCCTATTTGCTTACATAAGTATTTTCAAACTGGTCAAAGCTCAAGCGCAACTCAATCTTTATCAAGAGAAGCATCAAGCTCCTTCAAAACGTGAAATTGATTCTCTCCATTCTTCATTCATACAAACAACGAGTACATGAACCAAAAGTCTTCTTCAGTCCCTTATTTTGATATTTCGAAATTCAGGAATATCTTTCAATTTTACTCGAAACCTCCATCTCACGTTTCAAAGGGCAAATAGAGGGGTAAGGTTAAGGTTATTGTGTCGGCGACTGTTACAAAAAAGTAATCTTACGAGCCGCGTTTGCTGAACTTGAGGAAGATCACCCACGGGTCTAGATTGATATAAATACTTCCATTCCCATCGAAATCTTCTCCTCATTTCTCAATATATCAGCAGCAAATATGACATCAACTTCGTATCGTGTTGGTATGTATTTCTCTCCGTTTTCGTCACAATTTCTATACTCTTTTCTGCACGTGATAGCGCGTTCTATCCTTGACATTACTGGAGAATCGTTCGTTCTTGATATACGAATCTATATATGGGTTGGAGTATTGATTACTGACTATACTGTAGAACTTTCAACTACTGCGCGAGCTGGATGCAATAATATGGAATGTAAAGAGGCTGGTGTTAAGATACAAAAAAATGAATTGAGACTTGGTACTTGGGTTGTGATTGGTGATCATGGTGGTTGGCAATGGAAACATTGGTATGTTGATATTCTTTAATCATTTTTGTTTAAATATATAGTTCACGCATATTTTTTTCATATCACAAGTCTTTGCACCATTCATGCAATTCTACAGGCTGTTACTAAGGTGAAATTTAGGGGATGTGTCACTGGAAAACAACTCGAAAATATGAGAAATTACCTTGAAGATGGTAAGGGTGGTTATCTGTGGGATAAGTTGGATGGTTATGATGATGGTGGAAAGGGTAGTTTGGATGATCATCCTGAAATGCAGGAGAAGGTCAGAAGAGTTGTTACTCAGGGATTTATTGATCCCGAAGATTGGAAAGGTGTATGTATTCTCAGTTCTTCCTTCTTGCTAACAATTCAGATTAGAATTGTCTGACAAAAAACCAGGATCCAGAAATGAATACGCTTGGCAAATCAGGAACTCGCACTGCCGAATCAAAGAGAAAGTTCAAGGGGCAGAAATCAGCCGACATGGGTAGTTTAACGGAAATTCAAGCAAAATGGGACGAAGCTCTAAGGGAGAAAGAGGCATTGGTTAAAGATGGAAAGGGGAATGGTGTGAAAGTAAAAGCTTTAGATAAGAAGATTGCGGACTTTTCGAAGGAAATGGATAATCGTCGCAAGGAAGAAGAGAGACAAAAGGCGGATAGAGAATTTAATGCGGTCAAAGCTGAAAGGGCTAATACACCAAAGAAGGGAAGTAGAGTGAAGAAAGAAGATGTTGATGAGGAAGAACAAGAGGATGGGAAACCTGTGAGGAAGAAGAGAGGTGGAAAAGTTAAGAAGGAGGAGGATTCTGAGGAGGAGGTAATGCCAGTTAAAAAAGCTCGTGGAAGAAAGATTGTGGTTGAGAAGGAGGAAGATGAGGACGAGAACCCTGTCAGAAAGAAGAGAGGTGGGAACGTTAAGAAGGAAGATGATTCCGAAGAGGAGGTTTTGCCAATTAAAAAGGCTCGTGGAAAGAAGACTATGGTTGAAGAGGAAGAAGATGAGGACGAGAAACCTGTCAGAAAGAAGAGAAGGGGGAACGTTAAGAAGGAAGAGGATTCTGAAGAGGAGGTTTTGCCAGTTAAGAAAGCTCGTGGAAGAAACATTCCGGTTGAGAAGGAAGAAGAAGAGGACGACGATGAAGAAGAAGAAGAAGAAGAGGTAAAACCAGTTCCTGCTAAGAAAGCCCTAGGAAAGACTTCTACAGTCAAGAAGGGAAACGAACCCGTCCTCAAACCAGCTGGCAGAAATTCTCGCGTCAAAAGAGAAGATACTGAAGACGAGGAAGAAGCCAAACCTATTCCCGTTAAAAAATCTCGTGCGAAGAAACCAGCCATCAAAAAGGGGGTGAAGAAGGAAGATGACGATGAAGATGAAATCTTAACCAAATCAGCTCCAACCGCGAAGAAAGGCGGCAAAAACTCAAAGAAAGTCAAAGAGGAAGAACCTAAATCAGAAACTTCAGATCTAGTTCCCGATGATGATACTTTCAGGAATCAGAAAGTTAAACCTGTTGATGAGGAGATGAAGAATGAGGATGAAGAAGAAGAAGAAGAGATTAAACCGGTAAAGAAAGCCAAAGGGTAAGTTTCCTAAATTTCTCCTTTGTTATATTCTCGGGATAATTAGATGAGAGAGTGATAAGTGATACTAAAGAATTAAGTAGAAGACCTGCAAGGAAGACAAGAGCTTGATGGAATGGAGTTTCTGCGAGGTTTTACCCTCTATTGTTAGATATAGTATGGTATGGTATGATATATCGAGATATTCTCTAAGGTAATGAGCTGTACCTATCCATCCTCTGAATGCAGTAACGAGATCCATCAGTCTTCGATTGGGGGAATTAATAAATGAGTATAATTACCTAGAATGTAAGGAAATGAAAGGAACGAAATGGAATATTATGATAAAAGTTTTGTGAAAGGGGGTTATATACATATGAGGTGTGATTGCTAACTAGGTACTCGGTATAGAGGAGAGCTGTATAAGAATCAAGAAGGATTAAATAAATGAAAATAAATTCTAATGTGATATTTACTTGTATTTGTATTTATACTTGTAATTATAATATAACAATATAGTAACTTATAATATAATAAATATAATAATAAATATAATAAATATAATAATAAGATTCTTATTAATCAAATATATCTAATAATTACTCGGGTAATAGCATTATAATTAGTTATCAAACGAAGACCTCCCTCTCTCTGTCTCTCTCTCTTTTTCTCTTTTTTAAACCGGAAAAGAAAATCCAAATTCGAGGGATATAATCATATATATATCTTGTAGTAAATTACCTAGTGATTTATGAATAAAATGATAATTATTGGTTTGTAGATAAATAGGCAGGTAGGTAGGTAAATATATTGCTTTAGTGTATTAATTCTGAGATTACTTTTTGAATCTGAATTTGAATTCTTAAACACACTCAAAGATCCTTCATTTCCCACCCCTTTTCTCACAGCATACTATCAGAACCTTCACCACACACTCCATCTATCTCCTACACCTTCCCCCTCCCAGCCTCCTCAACCACATCACCTATATTCCTAACAACTTCTTCCAATTCCCCTCCAGCTATCCCACCTACACCACTATACCAATCATAAGCCCCCTCACCCTGTTTCGGATCCCTTCTCTCTTTCCATTCCTGATCAATACCCGTTGTCCACTCCCACTTTACCGAGATTTTAATCTTTTCTCTTCCCTTTTCCCCAACCTTAGTCGGTTCTTCCGGACCTAGAATCGGGATTGAGGAGACTTCAAAACTCATTTGTTTGACCTCTCCTTCATCATTTAGTCCAGAGAAAATTTTTCGAAGGATATTAGCTTGTGTTGTTACTTTCCATCCTTCGTCGTCTTCTTTCGAAGATGAGGAGGAGAAAATATGAGCTAGCCAGCAACCCACGGCCCATAGAATATAATCTTTCGCGTAATCCCATTCCGCAACTGCTGGGGGAGGTGGACAGATTTGGAGAAGAGGGGAAGTATCTGGTGTGATACGTAGATAGTAAACCGGGCGAGAATAATTTTGAGTAATGGTCAGAGTGCGGATTTGAAGGATAGAGGGTACCGGTGTAAGTGGTGTGGTATGGGAAAAGGATGACGGAATGGAAGAATGAGGTGGTGATGAAAGAGGAAATGGAAATGTGATTGTCGTTAGGAATTCCAATTGATTCGTTAAGGTTGTGAGGATTCTTTCCGGAGTTGAAAGGTTTTGGAAAGGAGAAGAAGTGCCTGGGGTGATGGTATAAGTTGGTGGAGTTGGAAGGCGGGCCGAGGTAAGAGCTATACAGAGAGGCGTGAGTAGTGAGTGAAAAGATGAAATTACGGTTTCATGAGAGAAGCGGGTTAAAAGAGAGCGTAGGATTGGGAAAGGATTGTTTGGACGAGGTTGACCCGAGATTGGTGGTGGTGGGTTGGTTCGAATACGATAGTGTCGGCGATGTGAAAGAGAAAGGAGAAGATGTAGTGTTAGATAGATGCCATTGGCGAGGTACGAATCTGGTCGTGGACCTAAAACTGGCCGAAAAGGATCGGTAGGTAATGTTTGAAGTTCGATTAGAATCTTCTTAGTTGGAGAAAGTGGAAATGTGATTCTATTCGTTTTGAAATCCGATTGTAGACCATGAGACGCGAGAGTTCTTACCTCTCGAATCATTTCTTGCCAAAGTTCGGATGCGAAAATAGTATTTCGTGCTTGAAGAATTAAATCTTGAATAGGTGCATCTTGCGGGACGGCTTTGGGAAGTATAGTTTCTCCAGTTGTAACTCCATTGGTTTCAATCAAAACTCGTAAACTTTGAGGTTCTGGACTTGTGATCCCTTGGTCAAGATATATTGATCCATCCGGATTTCGTCTAAGTGCTCCAAGACTACGATTTCTAAATGTTGGCGAGGCTATAATATGTTAGCTTGAGCTAAATTATTGAGGGTTGAATCAACCAACCTTCCGCAAATCCAAATCTAACACCCAATGTATGCTTTTCTTGGGGCAATCGACATACTGCCCATCCACTTTCACTAACAGCCAATACCTGTTCCCAATATTTTGTTTCCGCGTCAATTTCTTTTTCTAACCTTGTCGCCGATGCTAAAATCGCATCCACCGTCTTGCTTAGATTTGATGCTTTCCAACCTTTGGCTATCTTTTTGTTTTCTTTCTTTTGTTCTTCAGTAACTCTTGATTCTGCTGTTTTATCTGCACCCAAGGTGCCCATTCCGGCCAATTCCCGAAGAGATGGTGATATGGATAGACTTGCTTGTACAGGCGCATCTTTTGATAGAAGTAGGGATATAAAATCAAGAGATATCATAGCAGCACTATGTGCATGTCTATATTTGAAATCAGTATTTGCGCATTGTATTTTGTAAAAAGGTAGCATACTCAAGTTGACCAAGAATTTCGTCTCTTGCGGTCAAGAGTTCCTTCATACGATCAGGCTCCTCTTCTGCTTCTCCATCTTCACTAGAACTTTCATTCTCCTCATCATCCTGTCCAAGTTCAGCCTCGGCGATTTCTTGTCGTAAACTATCTTCTGAGAGATTTCGAAAACCACCTCGCTCGGCATTGATTCTTGCGATCAATAAAGGTAGTGGGATGGAGCTATTGGCTGGGGTTGGTGCTGGGCGCAAAGAAATTGGAATACTATTGGGAAGGGAAGTCATTTTGAGGGATGGGATAGCATTTGGTATGCGATTGAATTATGAAGATTGAATTGGAGTTTGAGGTTATCTATGATTGATTGATTGAAAGTCTTTCCCCAGGTTTAGAAGGTATGGAGTATTAAGGTCTAATGATCCTTTAGTTCTGCGTTCTGCGACAACTCGTAGTCTAACAATCCAAACTACGGACCCACTTAAAAAAGAACCTTCACCGCTTTTAGTTACTGCCAAATGGAGCTCTCAAGAGGGTTCCGTACATACTAGAGTTTTAGGTATCTTCATTCCAAAAATGTTTTTGATACTATTGATAATTCTTCATTTATATAATACTCGTCCAATCAAGTACTTGGCCCCATTTATATTTATATTTATATTTTACCATGTCCAAATAATTCTGTCACTTCGTACTTCCTCTAAAAGTGCTTGGTGCTTGGTGCTTGTGATGTCAGATATGCTGTAGTGCCCGAATTGAGTCCGATAACTAAACCTTGTTATATCTCAGGTACCAAAATATCACCAATCATGGCAACCATTAAGGTATCCGCCTGTATAAAATTCCGCAAAAAAGAGACAACATACATCTGGAGTGGGAATGAATGGATGGATGGATGAATGAATGAATAAATGTATGAATCAATATAAACTTCCAAGATATTGTGTTGAAGCCGAGAATGAAATATTGGCTTGGGTTGCATTCGAAGTGTGTTTTGAAATATGTAAGGCTTACGGAGTACTGCAACTTGTAAGAGATTGAACAACTTCACATCGTGTTACCATATACTTGGTAGGTAGCTAATAAGTACACAACCAAAGTATGTACTACTAGCTAATATACTCAACACCTGCATCAACTGACTCTTGCATCTTGCATACTATATAGTATATACATCCTCCTGAGAAAGACCTTTTTATATCTTCAATATAATTGGCTTTCCACTTTCATCCCGATAAGCAGCCATCTATTTCATCCCCCCCTCGTAACAAGCTTTATCGTAATAAATCATAAATCATAAGTGACAAGGCCTCAGCCCACCAAAAAGACATGGACCCATCTAAAACTCTCAACTTTTCGTCATTCCCTTGAAAACAATCCTACTTCAAATTGTCCGACTTTGTCAGTACACGCATCTCATAACTTAAACTTTTATTCATCAGTCTTCACTGCTTTTTAATTATACCCAAAGTCCCTTTCGTCCTCTTCTCAACTCACCTCAACCTCATTCCTTTTACTGTCAACACAAACAACTCAAAAAATCATCATGGCTCCTCAACCCCCACCACCCCTCGAAGGGAAGAAACGACGCATCGCCATCATGACCAGTGGAGGTGATTCTCCTGGTATGAATGGTGTTGTGCGAGCTTGCGTCCGAATGGCAATTTACAAAGGATGTGAACCATATTGTATCTACGAAGGATATGAAGGTTTAGTCCAAGGAGGAAAATTGATACAAAAGATGGGCTGGGAAGATGTCCGTGGATGGCAATCAGAAGGAGGTACTCTTATTGGTACCGCCAGATGTATGGCTTTCTATGAACGACCTGGCAGATTACAAGCGGCCAAAAATATGGTGTTGCATGGTATCGATGCTCTCATCATCTGTGGTGGAGATGGTTCCCTGACTGGAGCTGATAAATTTAGAGCTGAATGGCCCGGCTTAATCAAGGAATTGATTGACAAGAAGGAATTGACGGAACAACAAGTCGCTCCATTCAAACACCTCAATATCGTTGGATTGGTTGGTTCGATTGATAATGATATGTCCGGTACCGATGCTACGATTGGCTGCTTTTCAGCTCTTGGCAAAATTTGTGAGATGGTGGATTACATTGAACAAACGGCTTCATCACATTCAAGAGCTTTCGTTATTGAAGTTATGGGGAGACATTGTGGTTGGTTGGCCTTGATGGCAGGTGTTGCTACTGGTGCAGATTTCGTTTTCATTCCAGAAAAACCAAGAGCAGATAACTGGAAAGAAGAGATGTGTAAGATCATTCAAAAGGTATGTCTGGTTGTCAATATTAGATAAAATCATCCTAACAATCACACAGCATAGACAATTGGGAAAGAGAAAGACGATTGTTATTGTTGCCGAAGGTGCTCATGATCAGGGAGGAAACAAAATCTCTCCTGAAATGATCAAAGATCTTCTTGCAGATAAGAACGGGCTCGCGCTTGATACCCGTATATCTACATTAGGTCATGTTCAACGTGGTGGTTCTGCATGTGCTTACGATCGATACCTGTCTACCTTACAAGGTATTGAGGCAGTAAATGCGGTTCTTGAAGCTACACCAGAAACAGTAACTCCATTCATCGCAATTAACGAGAACAAAATTACGAGAAAACCACTGGTTCAATCAGTCATCGATACTCAAGAAGTAGCAAAGGCTATTGAAGCAAGAGATTTCGATAGAGCTATGGCATTGAGAGATGCAGAATTCTCAGATTTCTATGATTCTTACATGACTACCACAGCTACGGATCTTAATAATGACATGCGTCTCCCAGATAAGAAGGTCAGTGATATTTATACCTTATCATTTACTAATACTAACATCAAATAGCACATGAGAATTGCTATCGTACATGTTGGGGCTCCAGCTGGTGGTGTGAATGCTGCTACACGTGCAGCAGTCGCTTACTGCTTAACTCGTGGACATACACCAATTGCTATTCATAACGGATTTGCTGGATTCGCTCGTCATCATCAAGATAATCCAGGATCTGTTAGAGAATTTGATTGGTTAGAAGTTGATGGGTGGGCTAGTAAGGGTGGTTCAGAAATCGGTATGAATCGTGAACTTCCGTCAGAATCCGGAATGCCATTGATCGCATCACTTTTTGAAAAATTCAAGATTGATGGTCTTCTCATCATCGGAGGTTTCGAAGGTTTCCACGCACTATCCGAACTTCGTCAAGCAAGAGAACAATACTCTTCTCTTTGCATTCCCATGACTTTACTTCCAGCAACTATATCCAACAATGTTCCAGGAACAGAATACTCAATTGGTACTGATACCTGTTTGAATGAACTCGTTCGTTACTGCGATACCATCAAACAATCAGCTTCAGCTTCTCGTCGTCGTGTTTTCGTTATCGAAACTCAAGGAGGTCGATGTGGTTATGTCGCTGCGATGGCTGGTCTTGCTGTTGGTGCATCAGCTGTTTATACTCCTGAAGAAGGTGTCAGTATCGCTATGCTTTCAGCAGATATCGCACATCTTAGAGAAGTTTTCGAACAAGACAGAGGTCAAACAAGAGCTGGTCGTCTAATTCTCATCAATGAAAAGGCATCAAAGGTTTATCACGCTAAACTAATTGCTGACATGATCCGCGAAGAAGCCGGCGAACGTTTTGAATCCAGAGATAGCATTCCAGGTCACGTTCAACAAGGTGGTACTCCATCCCCAATGGATCGTACCCGAGCTGTTCGCTTAGCCATCAAATGTATTGAACATCTCGAAAAATACGAAGCTAAAACCGATAAAGAAATCATCCAAGATAAACAAAGTTCAACGGTTATTGGTATCAAGGGTGCACAAGTAGTCTTCTCTAATATGGTTGATGTAGAGGAGAATGAAACGGATTGGCCAAACAGAAGACCAAGGGATGAATTTTGGTCTGGAGTCAAGGGAGCAGTAGATATTCTTGCTGGTAGACCTGATGTACCAAGACCGGTAAGAAAATTGGTAGGTTGGAAGGCGAAGGATGTTAAGAGAGGTTTGATGTGAGGAATGATGGGATGATGGGATGAATGATGAGTAGAGAATATTTTTATATGAGTTGATTGAGACACTAGGGATTTGTCTTAAAATGATGAATTTGGTTGGGAGAATGATTCAATGAGATGAGATGAGATGAGAATAAGAATAAGAATGAGAGAGAAAAGGATGAGAAACGAGGAATGCGATATGAGGAAAGAAATTGATGGGTTGCAAATGTTTTGATGGGGATGAATGAATGGATGAATAAATGAATGAAATGAATTCGGTTGAGTTGAGATGTGGTAAATAGCATAAATACCTACAAATATATTCATAACCAATAACCTAGAGTGTAATAGAATTATTTCCGATATTTTTTTTGAGAAACTGGTGAACTTTATTCGTAGAAAAAAAGAATATGTAATGTTGGAGGTGTTGAGTTGTAAGAAACTTCTTTAGATAATTTATTTTTATTAGGTTTTAAGTTTTGTTAATTAAAAAAGAGTAGTTTCCAAATCATATATTTAGATCTAGTTAGTAAATAATTAGATGATTTTGAGATTGTATTTATTTTTCTTTTATGTAATATATATATTTATTTATTCATATATCTATATCTATATCTATAAAAATATAATCATCTTACAAACCCTCTCTCTATCAAATCTATAATCTAAAATCGCATCATCACAAATCTAACCCTCTACTCTACACTCTACCTCCACCCTACCATCTACATCTCCATCTCCACCTCTCCATACCTCCCCCTTCCTCACCATCTACCCCCTACACCCCCACCCCCAAAACTCCCCCGCCTCCCTAACCGCCTCCCCAGCCTCCTCCTCAAACCCCACAACCCGTCCTATCAACATAATATCATGCACCGCCCCCCCATCAACCCTCAAGCGCGTCTGATTCCCCACCTCCCCAAACTCCCCATAAACCCTCAGCACATCCTCAAAAAGCATCTCGCATTCTCCTACGGTGAAAAACATTGGAGTGGGACTCTTAAACGCATGCCCTATGTAGGAAATATACGGATGGGTTAATGTGATTCCTGGTCCTTCCAAGGGGGCTAATCCCTTCGCGCCCCAACGCCCGAATTTCTCATCTACGTAGTCGGTTTTTGCGCGGGGGTTTGGAGCGCTTTGGGAGGGCGTTACAGAGCTGGCTATGTCTACCCAGGGAGACCAGAGCCAGGCGCAGCTGGGTGGGGGGAGTGCGATGGAGGGATTATCGTGCAGGTATCGCAGGAGTGTTAGAGTTAGATTTCCTCCCGCACTATCACCTGATACGACGATATTCTCTGGGGGGATCTGAAGGGTGAATGTGAGGAAATAGTAACTCGTTATGGCGTCCTGGAGCGCGGCGGGAAATCTCCCGTTGGGGGTGTGGGAGAGTCGGTATTGGGGACAGAGGACGTGGGTGGCGTTTGTGTGGGAGAGAAATGTTTGGGCGGCGAATCCAGTATCTTTTGTTCGGCCGTCTCCGACGACGTAGGCCCCGCCGTGGAAATGGAGGATGATTTTTAGATGGCGGGGTGCTTCTGATGGGGGCGGTGGTGAGGGATACCATGTTCCTCCTATGGTGGAGGGGATGATGGAGGGATTGGAGGCGCTGATTCCTTGGTAGTAGGTTGCGGGTGCGGGGTCAATGGTGTGGAATCTTGTGCCTTCGGTTTTGGGGTGGAGGCTTAGGATGGTGCCGGATTGTGTTGTGGATAGATATTTTACGAAGGCTTTTGCGAGGAGGATTCGTAGTGATTGGTTGTAGGTCCATTTCGGACAGGGTCTGTTGGGGGGAAAGAGGTAATATGTTAGGTAGAAGGGGAGACTGAGGAGATTGGATGTGAGGGTCGTGATGAGGTAGATTTGTTTTCCTGGGAATGTGGTGTAGAAGTGGGGGGAAGCCATGATGGGATATTATGGAGGAGTGAGCTGGGATTCTGATTTCCCGCTGTATTCAATGAATGGAGAGAATAGACTTATTTCCCCTCTTTCGAAAATTTTCATGGAGATTGGAAATTGTACATTGAAAACATCATTCAATTCTGGTGATAAGGTCTTATATATACACCTTTACAGAATTCCCCAGTAATGCCCCATATTATCACGAGGAAAGAAACATGACATGTTAGAAAATGATGCCGACGAAACTAGTTGGTTTACATAACCCCGCCGCCAAACTCCAACAGTTGCTCCAGGGGTTTAGGTGAACGGAAGATGGAAACTAAACTAATATTCGGGTTTTAAGGTTTAAGGGCACTCAGTACTACTGAATGTATTAGGTAAGGTAGGTAGTTCCGCGGAAAAAGCGGCTTATTTTCCGGGAAGGCGGATGTTAACTTTAGGTTAACTAGGCAGGTGGTTAGCGATGGATTTTTCTGTGAGAGGAGGGGAGGGGCGGGGTTTATTCTAGTATTCTATAAATCTCCGTACGTACTGGTTCAACTTTTATGATTTTAAAAAAATGGATAGTTTCGAAGAGTGTTTTTAGACTTTCATTTTATTTGGATTAATATTCGACAATGAAGATATTCAGAGTCAGTTATAAAATCTAGACTATTCCGGTCAGTGACTCGGTGTATATAGGATTACACCTGGAAGAGGAAAAGAAGTTATAATTAATATCAATTCCGGACGTGAGCGCGGGTGGTATACCATACGCCTCCCAGCAATCACGCCGAATCCTTCCAAAACATAAATCATCCATTCAAAAGCCCCCTTATCCTAAAAAATTTTTCAAATCTACAAAATAATCATCAGACCAAAAAGACCACAGACAACAGCAGCCAACATTGCCACATTAGTATTAGTAAGATGGGTTGCTGCGCCAGTGAATGGTACGTAGGTAGAATAACCCAAGATTGAAGAAGTTCCTGCTGGGCCTGCTGGAACCTGAACAGTGGAGGAAGCTGTTACTGGTTTACATCCACCGGGTGGACAAACGGGTACACTGGTTACTGCATGTGTAGAGGCTGGTGAGGGAGCAACATAAATGATGATTGTAGATGGAGCTTCACCTTCGATTTCTGATACGATGACAGTGGCGCTTGGACCGGCTGGGTAAGTGATATAAGTAGTGATACCGACGCCGTAGATGGAAGTTGTGTATGTAATAGGCGATGGTGCAGGTACGTAGATGGAAGGTTCAGGTTTACGAGATGCGGGTTCGGAGTGAGTTCCGAGTGTGGGAGCTGGGACGATATAGATGGATGAGGGGGGAAGTGTGCTGTATATTGGACATGTGGGCATGGTGTATGGAAGACAAGTTCTGCATGGGAGGATGGTGGGTGGAATTTGTGTCCAGGTGTAGGATGTTGGGACTGCAGTTTCGTGGCATGATGTTGTGGTGGCGGTTATGAAACCTCCGGTTGGGCATGTAATACCTGCGCTGGATAAAGCACATGCGTAGCAAGGATATCCTATGGTTGATGTACTCCAGATTGGCTTATGTTCGGTGGAGCAATCACTTGTGATGTAGGAAGTGACTGATTTATTTGTTAGTGGCGTTAATAGAAAATGAAGGATAGATAACTAACCAGTCTTGTCTCCAATGGTATGGCATGATTCAATGATGGATACATAGACGATGATTTCAACACCAACAATCTTGTCTCCGGTTGGACATGATGGAGTTACATATGGAGGAGGAATGAAGGTTCTGAGAGCGTTTAGTAACAGAATATTCGCCAATCACAGATTACTTACGTAGTAACAGTCGAGATATCATGAATAGTCTTGGTATCATGGTCTGTAACAGTATCGTGAATGGTGGCGGTTACAGTTCTGTTGTGATCAACAGTTGAAATAATAGTTTTGTTTCCATAAGGGCCCGAAAGCCCACCAGATCCTGATGGATAATATGTTGGAAGAGGGGCGAATGCAGACGGAGTGTAAATCGGAGTTGTGGTATTAGGTGTCAAAGCTGGAAGACAATGTCCATCACCAGTCGGGCGACCAGATTCACACTTACAACTTGCTGAACATCCATCACCAGCTACTGTATTACCGTCATCACACTCTTCATTCAATGATGCTTCCCAAATTCCATCACCACATCCAGCTGGAGTTGCACCGCGACTGATGATATATGGTAATCCCATTGTTTTATCACCGAAAGTTTGCGATCCCTCACCAATAACATCTTGAGCAATAGCAAGAGCTTCGAAACCATTGATTCCAACGGATGGATAACTAGAAAAAGCTTCATGGACACTACAAGACCAACTGGATAAAGCGGCATCATCAAGAGTTCCGAGTGCTGGGGAAGATGCGACAATATGAGCTTTGTCATAGCAAGCAAGATTTCCTCGGACTGTGAAATCTCCAAAGTATGAAAGAGATTCTACTTTCGCGGAATCTACACCGTTGTAGTAACAAGACAGGGCATAATAAAGACCAGTCTGTTGAGCACCTGCAAGACTTTTGCCAGATGCTGCGAATTTGATGGAGTTATCGATCAAAACTTTAGCGCCAGGTTGAGCTGAGAAGTGGAAAGTAGGATCGGTGCCTAATATACAGGTTAGCAATCAAATAAAGTCTTTGAAAATTGATGTGAGCTTCTTACCAATAACGACGATGTTTCCTTGCACTGCTGGTCCCCAAGTATTTTTGGTATCAGTCAAGAATTGAACGTCACTTGGTGATGTTGAGCAATCTGGATCGGCAATGACAATAGCTTTGAAAGCAGCAAACTCAGCTGTTGTCATAGTCTTCCATTGTGATTCACTGACCACCTTTGTGGTATACCCAAGGACAGATGTTGCCTCCACAAACTCTTTATACTCGAATTTATCGACGAAAAGGAGATCTTCTGCAAGTACAGAAGCTGCTAGACTGACCAATAGGCCACTAAAGAATTTCATTGTGGCAGTGGAAGAACTGATGAAGTAGTCGAAATGAAAAGAGAAATTATCTCCGGTAAGTAGAAAAAACGAGTGTGTTTGTTAGAGAGTGACTGAAGGAGAAACGAGCGACGATAATGGAAGTGGATAGAAAGACTAGACAGGATGTAATATATACGCAAGGAAATCAAATACTTTCTTGTTTCTACTCATACTTTTGGAGTGATATTCATGGCTTAGAAGGCTACGAGGTATTAGACCATAACAGATAGAGGGCTGAAGTGCTATAGACAAATTGAATAATGGAACAGCCCATATACGTTCAAATTGTCTGAAATATCCGTATGATAGATCGTATATCAACATCGTACCTGCATAAATTCGGAAATCGTTTGCGCCTCAAAACCCCTGCTTCTCCTTACTGCGATCATGTTTGTTGTTTTCAGCTCAAGAGTCATAATCTTGGCAATGAACGGAGAGGTTTCACAAAATGCTTTTTGTGAAATTTAAACCAAACTTAGAGAGATGAGGAGATTAGCAAAAAGTTATACGATGGGGAAAGCATAAAATAATTTCCAGTGGCCAGCTATGTTTGTACGCTTTGCAAGAACCAGTTTGTCAGGTTTTGGTGGATTAATGCAGGGACAATTGAAGTTATTTCCTCCCAGAAAAGGATATATTGACAAGCTGGAGATACGCCAAGTGGAACTGGATTGATCTCAGTCAGGGGATAATTGGAGCCTCAAATGCAGATGGCGAAGCTAAGAAGTGACACTTGTCAACGGAGTCGACGATGCCATCAAGGGAGTCACGTCCGGAGTCCTAGACTTATAGACCTTAAACATAGTCTTATATGATTAAATATTATATCTAATCATCAACTTTGAAGGATATGGGCTCTAAAGTGGGCAATAGATAGTCAACGGAAGGATTGAAGGAATATCATTGTGGTACTAAACGGGGCGCGACATTTTGATGCGCTCTGAATTGGCGTTGATTTCAAGGCACCAGAATTCAAGACGAGATTTCATAGGTCTTACATGATGACTAATGAATGATTAATGGCATACTAAGGTTAACCATTTCCCAAACCTGTACTTTGATATATACATCACCCATAATACATTCGACTTCTTACCGTCAAATGTTTCCAATCGCAAATGTTTACCGCGCGCTTATATCAAATTACTTTCCTGACCATTAACCTACTAGCATGGCACAGATCACTACCTACGTGAAGTTCCTTCTCATGCCTGCCTAGCACGTTTCTTTGCTGATTATGAATGTCGTAAGACTACTTGTCTATATGGAGAAGTATTCCAGGACATTTATTACATATTTGCAGCCTGAAGATGATCAATATTAGAAGTCCAACAATGGGGGTTCGATCATTGAAATCTCATATTTAGGTGGGAGACATCTTTTTTTCTGTCGAATATTACTTCTAGATGTTCTTTTTTTTAAATAACGTGGTTTAACACCGAGTGCACCATATCACCGAGTGCACCACTTTTACCTCAATTTGCACTTTCCAACTTCAACACGCGATTTATCAATCATTTATTATGCAATCAAATAGAAAAGAAGCTCAAATACTCTTAGCTATCGAAGCTATTCAAAAAGATAAAAAACTAAGCATTCGAAAGGCTGCCAAGCTATATAATATAACGCATAAAACACTTCTCCGCAGAATGAATGGTTTAGCCCCTCGTACAGAAATTCGAGCAAATAGTCATAAAATGACCGATTTAGAAGAGGAGGTGCTTATTCAGTATATAATCGATATGGATGAGAGAGGGTTTGCACCTAAATTAAGTGGTGTAGAAGATATGGCGAATTATATTCTTGAATCGCGGAGGGCGAAGAAGGTTGGAAAGCTCTGGGCTCATCGATTCGTAAAGCGTCATACGAAATTAAAGACGCGTTTTGGTCGTGTCTATGACTTTCAAAGAGCTCTTTGCGAAGATCCCAAGCTTATTGAAGAGTGGTTTCGATTTGTATCGAATATGCGGGTGAAATATGGTATTGTCGATTCCGATTTCTACAACTTCGATGAAACCGGCTTCATGATGGGTATAATATGCCCTGGAATGGTTGTAACTAGTGCTGAACGAAATGGCAGAAGCAAGGCAATACAACCAGGCAATCGAGAGTGGGCTACGGCAATTATATGTGGCAATGGAGAGGGTGAAACTATACCTCCATTTTTGGTAGTTCAAGGACAAGTTCATCTTTCCAATTGGTATACCGAAACCGATTTTCCTGCGGATTGGGCTATTAAACCTACTTCCAATGGATGGACGAATAATGAGACAGGGTTAGAATGGTTAAAGCATTTCGATAAACATACTATTCGTCAAAGGAAGGGCAAATATCGAATGCTAGTATTGGATGGGCACGAAAGCCACGAATCAATACCTTTTCAATCATATTGCAAATCAAATGATATTATATGCCTCAAATTACCACCACATTCAAGTCATTTAACTCAACCACTTGATGTTGGATGTTTTGGTGTACTCAAACGTTCATATGGTTATCAAATTGAAGGATTTATCAAAGCTCATATCAATCATATTACCAAGGTTGAATTCTTTATAGCCTTCAAAGCTGCATATTTACAATCATTTACTATTCAGAATATGAAAGCTGGTTTTCGAGGAACAGGTCTAATACCATTTGACCCTCAAGCTATACTCTCAAAATTAGATATTCGAATTCATACGCCTACTCCCCCCCCTTTCGATTTAAACCTTTGGATCTCTCAAACTCCTCACAATCCAACTGAAGCTCTTTCTCAATCAACTTTAGTGAAATCTCGAATGGCTCGTCATCAATCAAGCTCCCCTACACCTATATTCGAAACTGTACTAGCTTTAGCTAAAGGTACAGAGAGATTGGCACATGAAAATACACTTTTAAGTGCAGAAAACCGTACACTTCGGAAGGCAAATGAGGCATTAAGCAAACGTCGACGCGCGAAAAAGACTCAATTACGTCAAGGAGGAGTACTTACTGGACAAGAAGCTGCAGATATATTATCTCAACAAGAGGTTGATATTCAGATTCAACGCGACGAGCGTCAAAATGGGGGAAATTCTAATGGGGAATCATCTACTAGTCGATGCTGTAGTAAGTGTGGAAAGACTGGTCATAATTCAAGAACTTGTCAAAATAGTATAATAGATCCTAGATTATTAGATTCTTAATAGTTTTAATTGATTGATTTAATGATTGTTGAATGATATGAGTTAGAAAGTGCAAATTGAGGTAAAAGTGGTGCACTCGGTGATATGGTGCACTCGGTGTTAAACCACGTTAGCCGTTCTGTTGTACCTTGAATTTTCGTTTTCAACTTCTTTAATCCCATCAAAATGAGCACCTCAATTCAACCCACCAATTTTTCAATTTCTCCACACTCCTCCTCCAACCCAAATCCGAAAGCTCAGTTTTCCATTACCCATCTCCCATCAGATATTTTGGTCACTCTCCTCCGCCTAATTCCCTCCCCTCAGACCCTTTCCGCGCTTTCCCTCTGCTCAAAGCAGCTCCACCACTATACCACTCCATACCTCTACTCCCATTTCCAACATCACGGCGAGACTTGTACTTCTCTTCCCTCATTTCTGCATACTATTCTCCACAAATCACATTTGGCACTTTATACCAACACATTTACCGCCAATGCACTGTTGGGCTATCGTACCGACATTGATATGTCTATGTTTACAACCAGAGATTGGGATATTCTCGCACGCCGTCTTACAGGAGTTCACATTTCCGAAAATGGAAAACGAGATCCATACTTCAATCCTCATATTTCTTCTCAATAGTATTCATTTACAAGGCAAGGGAATTGGGATGCCATTGTTGCATTTATACTCTGTCTTCTTCCAAATATACATACACTCAATATAGTCAACCATGCAAGTGGTTGTCCGTACGGATATCCATACCTCGAAACTATGCTCCACCGAGCAGCAAATTTACAACACCAACGACTTGTCTCCCCGGATATTCCACCACAGCCTTATTCATTCCCTTATTTATCAAATCTGTATCTTGCAAAGCACGATTTAATACATTATCCACGAATGGGATTTGAAATTTTACGTTTACTTCCCTTCCTTGCTATTCCTTCTGTTCGAAAGGTTGAGACACATATGATTTCGGATTATCATTTTCCTTCTTCTACTCTCCCCACTGACCTCAACCAAGACCGATCACAACATCCTATCCATCAAACTTCCTTTAAACTTTCAACCTTCTACTCCTTTCCCCTCCCCAATTTCTCTTTCACAATTACCCACCTAACCATCTCGCACACCATCCTCCGCAACTCATCACTCTCTACATTCTTCTCCTATTTCAAGTCTCTCAAATATTTATCCTACGAATGGAATTACTCCCCACAAAACGCAAATCGAGAGGGATTAGTATATAATATCGACATCGCCCATTTCCTCAATTCTATCCACCACTTGAGAAATATACTTAAGGTATTAAAAGTGCGCACTTACCCTAAGTCAATTTATAAAGGAGAAGACAAAAAAGAGGGTAGTCGAAGTGAAGAAGATGAATGGATACCCATCCTTAGCTCCTTTACAAAATTAAAAGAGCTTGAGCTAGATATCCAGCCACATATATTACTTTTCTACAGACCCGATACCGACACTCCAAACACTCTTACGGAATATCAATGGAAAACATCTCTTTCGTCAGCTTCAGTTTCAAGAAGATATATCGAAAGAATTAGCGAGCAAACCCGAAGAACAATACGAGAAACGCGGGAAGAAACAGAAACACACATACAAACAAAAACAGCAGAAGGTTATTCTTGTAATGAATGTATAAACCGAGTCATGCAAACGCATTCTCGAAAGATGGCCATGTGGACGGTTTCCAGTGGGAAGGATGATAATGAAGCTGTACCACGGAGGATTCTACAATAACATTACTCGAGTATGTTATCATATATGACGAGTGTCCTCCAGCATGTCCATTGTACTATTTCCAAGAGAAGTAGAAGTTGTCATATGCCGACACTTGGAATAACTAAAATTCAATTCTAATTCATAGACTTATTACATCTATGCTATTGAGACACCGAATTGAAAATCCAGAAGCCCTATAGTAAACAATCAACTAATTGTAAATCTTAGAAAGACTTGTTAAAATCTAGTATTCAAGAACTGCAATACCCGCATCTGCAGATGCTGCGCTGAGCCAAGAGCTCAAGGGGAATTTACAATTTCAATTTGAATGCTAATGATATTCCTTTTTCCTAACAAAGATCGACCTCATGGTCTTGGCCAACGACATTGTGGAATTGAATATGCTCTGGACGAATTCCCGCCTCATTGACGGCTTTTCTCCGCGAAACCTTCAACTTCGATTCTTCCCCAGATGCTCATGAGGAATCCCTGAATCTCATTTTTAAATACCAATCACAACATTTAAAAAGCTTTAAAGTCTCCGATTGACTGGCACCGGCGTGGGGAGATACTGTGAGGTGATATAATAGTGGAAATGCCGCAGAATGTCATATATAGAATCGATAATAAGATTCAATTCCATTTATTTCATCCATTTCATGTGGACGCCGCATGAGGAACACATAGATGAAGTCTCCATTGTATGTCCGAATGTAAGAGGACGAATGCCCCGTAAGTGCCTAGCCACGGGGTTCCAGACCACTCGGTTTTGTTCCTCAGGTAAACATCTTAGTTAATACTGCATGTTATGTATGTACTAATATCACAAGATCCATTTCACATATCTGTGATTTAAACTTCTCGAATATTCTCGTCTTCATAGAGCATCATGTCTGAATAGGTATTTATGCTGCCTTTTTCGGCACCATTGGGACTAAATGTACCGGTCAATAGCTCAATAAAGGTTTCGAAAAGGAAGTATGAGGTCCCCGCCATTGATGCGCAGGATTTCACCTCTACATGAGGAAATCATTACAAATGATCCAGAAATAGTGTATGCTATGAAGAACATGAAGAATTAACCCCAAACTTTTGGATGCAACAAAATGTTTGAAGTCTTGAACTAAAGCAACCAGAACGAGAGATTGGCGGGACTAGAATTTTGGAGATAGTAGGTCACGTCGTAGCCAAGATGGAGGATCCTGCTGAAATTGTGAATTCAATCTGTCATTATTTCGTATTTGTGAATGGGTTTACGACCCGTAGCCCAAATTGATTCATGAGTGGAGTAGATTGTCTTGACCAATGCAAGAGCTCTTTTAGTATCGAGTACCGGAATGTCTGACCTACTACCTAAGGCGTCACGATGTAGATCTTAAAGATGCCTTTATTATTTGGTCGTAGCTTTATATCGCTCGTATCATCGTCTGAGGTGAGAATATATTTTAAAGTCCACACCAGCTCAGAGAACCTGAGCCACAATAGTGCGCAACTATTCGCATTCGAGATTGGTGGCCGAGAGCTGTCTTTGCCTCTACTCTTCCTTCCTTTTCCTCTTTCCCTCAAACATCTGATTATAGTTTACCATCATGTTCACCCGGAAGTCTCTTGACTCGCTTTTGCTCCCAATCATCTAAATCTTTTACCGCAAGTCTCTATAATAGTAGCAGCAGAAATCAGTACATTGTTCGCAAGCATAATTATATAGTGGCGCACTCACATAGTATTCTTCCTTCATATCCACTCGCCTTCCGGTCTTGCCAATTCCAAGCTCCTCTTCTTTACTTAGTCTTTTCACACGTTTATCGTGTTTCTCATATCTGACAGCTGTGGCAGGAGTAAGGAAGAAGGATCCAGCAACCATGGTTAAAATAAATGGTAAACCGAAGAGGGCGAAGGGATGCTTGGCTAGAGCACTACGATATTTTGCGGCAAAAGTATTTGAATCTGCAGCACCACGAAATTTCTTGCTTCCAAAGACTGCCATTTTGTAGATACCTCAGGGATTAAAAAAACAAGTATCAGTGCTAAGCCAGTTGTATAAAGCTCGTTGAATATTGGATTCGGAAATCCGTAGATATCAGGTATTGAATTGTTGTTTTCCAACCACCGTTCTTGGACCGAATAAAACTTTCTAATCTTAAAGAATTAGTCACGTGCAACCGTGAAGCTCTCAATTGTTTTTCAGTGGAAGGAACGCGTCGACAACTTCTTTTTAATAAGTTATTGACCAATCGCCAATTTCTTGAGAAAGCCGTCGTGATAATTGATGGACATGGAAAGATGGGGCCTCATGACCCGCCAGTCGGCACTCCAGTAGTTTTGGAGATTCCTCCATCAACTATGGCCGCACAATTAATCAATAACCTCTCCACGAAAAAACCGTCGCGACAGGTCGACCATGATGACTTACAGTTACTCATGACGGAAGTTTCCAATAGGGAAAACGACCCTGCTGACTTTGCGGATTCGGATGCTATGCTTGAGCACAAACATAAGCTTTTGTATGTTATCTCAAAAGTAGTTTTGGAGAGACTCAACAAAGATGATCCTTTCATGAATGTCCAAAATGTCATTGATCAGGCTTGTGAAGCTTTAGATGTTTTTATTTCGACTGTCAAAGATGTTCCCAATATTCTCAATTATGTATCCACTCAGGATCGACCATTCAAAACATGCGGCCGGGAACCTTTCTGGATATGGTTATTTCCACGCGTTCTGTCGTGTCTAGGCCGTCGAGACTGCAAAAAGCTCAATGAAAAGATCGAGACGTTTATCTCTACCTCATTTGAGGTCGTAGCAAGATCCCCGAAGCTTTGGGGACTTGGTTCCGCCTTTTTCTCTTACCTCAAGGATAGTGTAACTAGTAAGTATACCTACAAACGTGCTTCACCTAACAACTGCTTATATTTTCCAGGCATTCTTACTATTCTTCACAACCTTAGTCTTGTTACGCATGAAAAGCCAATTGACTTTGTGCTACCCTCTGATCAATTGAAAGTTTCAGCCTTTTCCTTCGATACCGAAGAAGATCTGGATGAATCATCTCTCCTCTGCACATATAGACTGCGCGATGCACCAGGCGCGATTCAACATGCTATCTGCATTTTGTCCATTTTAGTAAAGGTTTCGATCCAAGCCGCGTCTTTCCAATATGCAACACCCGCTTTTCAGGACTACCTAGCCTGGATGCTTGACTCGCTCCATTCAACCTGGGAGCTGTACAAGGTCTGGATATCTCCTGGCCTCTTCTTACCAGATAACGAAGTCCCAACAATTGCGCTCTTTTGTGCACTCCACGCTCTTCTGTCATCCATCCAGACTTCGTTGTCGGAGTCTTTGCTTCGCAAGGGCTACGCCTACCTTGCACTTATTGGTGCAGATCTCATTACAAGCCCCTCAAATATTATCGATAAGGATGTAAATCTTGTATTCTGTCAGGCCCTGTTGAATTTGGCAAATATGTGTAGGGAGTATGACTCGGTCTGCAGAACCGTTCGTTCTTTTTTACTTCCAAAACTTCGCACTGTGATTGCTGATGAGGAGACAAGCGTTATAGTGGGAAATGACTTCCAGGTTTGTAACATTCCCATGTTTCTGGCTTTGACTTACTTTAGCATTAGAATGCTTCAGCTGTTTTGACTCGGGCCTGCTGTTCGTCAGAAAACACTGACGGCGAGCTTGTTCCACTTCATATCTGTTTTGACACGGATTCTCTCAATGACGATTTCAATCTACTCGTGTTAAAGGATGCCGAAGCCCGATCGGCTCAGTCATCTCCACCAAGCAAACGTCGAAAAATACATTCTGAAGGTCTTTTGTATGAAATCATCGCCAAGCTATATTCCTTTTTCGGTGACCAAGAGATAATGGACATGGATGGTCTATGCAGGCTGGCCGAGTTAGTATGGAAGTCGATTATGCCTATTTCACTCTAACTTCTTCTAGGCAACGTTTCGCAGGCTTAAAAGATCCTGATCAGTGCAAAGTTATTGATTATTTATCTATGATACCATGCGCGGCATATGGTTCATTAACTGTTGCAAGAGACAAGTTAGAAAACATAGTGTCATCTCAATGTTTCGTGTGCGAAAAGCTTCCTCCAAAAACTACAGTGTTGGACGATGATCTGTGTCAAAAGACGGGCACTGAAGCAATTCTGATTCTCACTGCGTTAATTAATTCGCCTGCTTTTCACGATTCACGACGGACCAGGGTCTTAGCAATGGTAGCCGTCAAGGCCTTTGCTCTACATTTCAGAGATGAGGAGTTCTTCAATCTGGAAACTTCTGCTATTGGGCAGTGGTGTTTAAAATCTCTTCAAAGTTCTATGCGTGAGCTGAGAATCGCTGCGGGGTATAATGTTGCTCACCTGTTGTAAATTAGACTCCTGCTAAATGGTTCTAGTCGCACATTACCTGGATTTCTCCAGGGACCGAAGGTCCCACAAGATTTGGTTCTTAAGAACAGAACAAACGTGCTGATAATCTTGCGAGATTTGTGCGAAAAGCACACCCTCCACTTGCAAGAGACATGTGTTCTTGCTTGGGGTCAACTTGCAAGGTCCGTATGGCTCAAAACATACACGCACCGTTCTCATGCTTACAATGTTAGGGTTTTGACTGATGGCGACCTGAATATTGCACTGCTAAAGCTCGTAGAATACCTAGGACATTCTAACCTCATCGTGTCGAACGCGGCCTACAATGAGGTAAGTCGAGCTGTATTGTAACGACGGAGAATACTAATTTTACTCAGATACTGAAGTTAGCAAACCTTAACGGGGCTGTCGAAAAGCCCGTGGAACGGCTATTTAGTCCGTTTTGGGATAGTGTTGCTATTGCTGCGGTGAAGGACTTGCTTGTCCGGCCACAAACTGCTCAGTTAATGGCCGATTTGTTAGAAATCAATGTTCCCCAATTCCTCATTCTCACGCAAGCATACACATTGCCATGGCTAGTGCTGTGGCGTGATGGGAAGACCATTAAAAAAATTGCTCAAGCTCGGAACGAGGAGATTTGGCGAGTATGTACTGACAAACCTAACGTTTCACATATAATGGCATTGTTGCTTGTTCAGGATGTCCGAGATATTGAAAGCCATACAATGTCCGTACTAAATTTCGTCTCTCCGGACTTCGAGGAACGAGGACTTGATTTTGAATATTTTCTGAAAATGGATCTACCAGGCACTTTCCTTCACCTTCTTAAGGTGGCCGGGCATGCTGATGATAGTAAAAAGTCAAGGGTAGGTAAATTCTGTAAATTCTCCATCGTTGGATGTCATGGGAGCTAACTTTCTTAGATTCGTCTTGCTTTACAATTTCTTGTGGAAAATGTTCAAAGCCCCGACCAAAGCCGAAAGAGAAACAATCCAATGGCGGCATTTCTGGAACATCACAATCTTGGTCTTATTATCCGCATATCGGAGATCATTAATGACATCAGGGATGAACAATCTACTTTTGAGAAAAAGAGAAATGTGAAAGCGATTGAGGAGATGGTTACGATTGGTAAGACCTACATGGGAGCAGCTCGGCCACAAGTAAGCAAATCTCACTCCAGTTATATGGCGGGTTATAGCTCATTACATCTAGATATGTGCTTGCCTGCAGTCCGCCTTGGCTCAAAAAGACCTTCAAACATCAGCCTTCTCAGCATGGTCAGCTATGCTTCGATATCTTGGCGATGAGGACGTAGAGTGGATGCTTGAAAGTACCTTCGTCACCATCATACAGTACTGGGATTCCTTTGAAGACACTACGAAAAAAACAGCCGAGCAGATTCTGCAGTATCTCTTGGAAGATAGAGCCCGTCTTATTCGAAACAAAATCGTCGACTTGCCACCCCTGTCCGGACTCCCGCAGCTCAGCGATATAGAACGCAGGCTCAACATCATAAGAAGGCCTACAGATGTCAGTAATGCATTCCAGGTATTTAGTCGTAGAATTCGACATGAAAATTCTGGAGTCGTCGCCCAGGCTTTATCCGAGTTGAAGAGTCTCCTTCAGTCACAGCAGTCATATCTTCAAGCATCAGCTGTGAGTGAACAGCCTGATGTGGTTGTCGGTAAGCTTGTGCGTTCAATAATGGATGCGTGTGTTAAGTTCAACGAGTCTCATCATGAAATCGCTAAACTCTCGGGAGAATGTATCGGCTTGATAGGTTGTCTTGATCCAAACAGAGTGGAAGCAGTAAGGGAACAGCGGGAGATTGTGGTTATCATGAATTTCCACGACGCTGGGGAGACTACCGATTTTGTTCTATTCACTTTGGAAGAGGTTATCGTCAAAGCATTTTTATCTGCAACCGATACAACCTTACAAGGCTTCTTATCATTTGTCATGCAGGAGCTACTATCTAAAAGTGGATTTTCTGCAGTCTGCGCACCAACCCTGATGGGTGGGAAGAAGGATGTCAATAATCAACTTTATAGGAAATGGGAGTCTCTTCCGGAGAGTGTGCAGGCTACTCTTACGCCTTTCCTTACCTCAAGGTTCCAGGTATTGAAAATGGAAGTTCAAACTACTAAGTATCCCATATTTCGACCCGACAATACTCAACCTGACAGGATAAATAAGTATAATAACTGGCTAAGAACCTTCGTTCTTGATCTCTTACAGAAACCGAAAAATCACAATGCAGAGTTGATATTTACTCCTCTGTCTCGAGCCATCCGAATCAAGGATCTTTCTGTCGCAAGTTTTCTCTTGCCATATCTGATTCTCCACATAGTAGCCGAAGGAACGGACGAAGAGAGAGATACAATTGGTGCAGAGTTGCTTAGCATTTTAGAGTACGAGCCGCCTTCCACATCACATATCAAGCAAGAAGAGTTAAAGTTATGTAGTGAGGTACGTGCTCCATTTCTCTTGAAAGAATTTCTTTTTTTGACTCTTATAAACAGGCAGTCTTTAGAGTACTCGATTACCTTTCCCGCTGGATACAAGCGAAGCAAATTGCAACTGCTCGAGACGCGCGAGCTGGTGGCGTAACCACCGACAGTGTAGAGCAAATTGAAAGGGTCACTAGGCTTATCGAAAGTATCCCGGCTGAAATCGTTTCTGCTCGAGCTATACAATGTAAATCATATTCTAGAGCTTTATTTAATTGGGAGCAACATATTCGTCATGTTCGAGCGACCAAGAAGAAGGATGATCCAAGAGAAATTGCAGACTTAGAGAGATTGCAAGAGATATATACCCAAATCGACGAGCCAGATGGTATTGAGGGAATTTCGGCTCACTTACACGTGTTAGATATTGATCAGATAGTCCTTGGGCATCGTAAGGCGGGACGCTGGACAGCAGCGCAGGGTTGGTATGAGATTAAACTTGCAGAAGATCCTGAAGATGTCGACGTTCAACTCAATCTCCTTAACTGCTTAAAGGAATCCGGGCAACATGGTCAGTGCCACAAAGTGTAGAGTTCTCAATTGGTACTAACTAATCCTAGACGTTTTACTTAACTATGTCGAGGGTATGCAAACTGCCACCAAGACAATAGGAAAACTGTTGCCTTTTGCCGCAGAGGCCTCGTGGGCGACAGGTCGGTGGGCTGCCTTGGAAAAGTATACATCGATAGCTGGTCATAATGTAGAAGAAGATTTTAATGTTAGTATTGGAAAAGCGCTACTTGCTTTACATCAGAAGGAGTCCACGCGGTTTGTTTCAACTATCCAGGAACTTAGAGAGCAAATTACTTGCTCTTTGTCAAGGGCCACCACTTCATCGATTGGATCTTGCCACGATACTATGCTGAAGCTTCATGTACTCACCGAGTTGGAAATGATCGCTGGTTTTGATCGCACTGAGCCGACACCGAGGGAAGAGCTGCTGGTGTCGCTTGACAGGAGACTCGAAACAATTGGTGGTTATTGGAATGACAAACAATATTTATTGGGTATAAGACGAGCCGCCATGCAATTGTCTAGGTAAGTTATACATCATCTTACGAAGCATTGCTTTCTCTACATCAGCACTTCTAACTTTTCTGTGCAGCCTCGAATTTACCAAGGGTGATCTCGCTTCTTCCTGGTTGACTAGTGCACGCCTTGCTAGAAAAGGGAATGCAATACATCAATCTTTCAACGCTGTACTTCACGCCTCACAGCTTGGTGATGAGTCAGCAAAGATTGAGCATGCGCGACTTTTATGGAAGGAAGAACAGCATCGAAAAGCGATTCAAAGTCTTCAAGGCGCAATCGATAGCAATGCTTTCATATCTCATAATGAAATTAGTAAAGTATCTATAGCAAGTGCTGATGATATGTACCGAAAACAGCATCAGAATCTCCTTGAGGCAAGAGCTCATCTTCTGCTCGCAAAGTGGCTTGACCGTGCTGGTCAAACAAATTCATCTGCCCTGCGAGCCCAATATCAACTCGCTGCAAAGACACATAACGCATGGGAGAAAGGTCACTATTATTTGGGACGCCACTACAATAAGCTTTTGGAATCAGCCAGTAATTTACCATTAGAGAGGCAAGATGATAATTATCTTTCCGGAGAAACCGCGTCACTAGTCATTTCGAATTACCTTCGATCTCTGGGCCATGGTACCAAATATGTTTACCAAACTCTGCCTCGTATCCTAACACTTTGGTTAGACCTTGGTACTCAACTCAGTCAAAAGATTGATTCGAGGCGACATTCTCAAGAGTTTGTCAGCAAGATGACTCAGTTGCGAACGAAGACATTAAGCGACCTTCATGTTCGGTTTAAGAAATACATTTCCAAAATGCCGGCCTATATATTCTATACTGCTCTGCCACAAATTGTATCAAGAATTACTCATCCACACAAGGAGGTCAATCAATTTCTTCAGTTGATTATGTTGAAAGTTGTATCCGCTCATCCCCAACAGTCACTCTGGAGTTTGTTAGCTGTAAGTACTTCAAAGCAGATAGATCGTCGAAATAAAGGCACCGAGTTACTCAGTAAGTTGGAAAAAGTGTCAGGAAGAACCGATAACAGTACCATGGATATCAAGGCACTGATCAGAAGCGGGCAAGCTCTTACCAATGAGATTCTGAGGATTTGCGAAGTTGGAGATTTTCAAGGGTCAAAGGTCTCTAGACCGAGTCTAACTAAGGACCTACAATTCAATCATAAGGTCGTGCCATGTTTACTTGCTTGCCCAGTTGAGGCTGCATTGACAGCGACCTTGCCCACGCTCACTGACAAAGTAGCAACACATAAAGCCTTTTCTCGCGATGTCATCACCATCAATTCTTTTGAAGATGACGTTCTGGTCCTGAATTCCTTGGCAAGACCTCGACGGTTAAATGCTCTGGCTTCAAATGGACAACACTATGGCCTGCTTTGCAAACCGAAAGATGACCTCCGAATGGATCAACGTCTGATGGAGTTTAATGGTATGATGAATAGAGCTTTGAAGCGCGACGCCGAATCAAGTAGACGTCAATTGTACGTTAAAACATACGCCGTCACCCCTCTAAACGAGGAATGTGGTATCATAGAATGGATAGAAGGACTTCAAACACTACGTCAAATACTTTTGAGTCTATATCTACCTACCGGTAAAAGAATCAATTATCCGGAGCTCGATGCGTATTGTGAAGAAGCAATGAAAGGCGACAAACAACTCCCATTTTTCACCGAGAAGGTTCTTGGCGAATTCCCTCCTGTATTTCACAAATGGTTTGTAAAGCAATTTCCAGAGCCTTCGGCTTGGTTCGCTGCTAGACTTCGCTATACTCGTTCCTGTGCCGTTATGTCCATGGTGGGCACAATTCTAGGTCTAGGAGATCGTCACACGGAAAATATACTCTTCGAAGAGGGAAACGGAGGAACCTTCCACGTGGATTTCAACTGTCTCTTCGAAAAAGGCAAAACATTCACCAAACCCGAACAAGTTCCTTTCCGTCTAACCCATAATATGGTCGATGCAATGGGCATGTACGGCTACGAAGGCCCCTTTCGCAAATCCTCCGAACTCACCATCAAACTCTTACGGCAACATGAAGAAACCCTCATGACGATCCTCGAAGCTTTTATCTATGATCCCACGCTCGATCTTATGAAGAAAGGTGATAAGAAGAAGAGGGATACGGCGAATCATGGTATGCTTAGTGCGCATAAGGTCTTGGATCTTATTCGCAGGAAGGTGAAGGGTTTGTTGCCGGGGGAAAGTGTTCCGCTAAGTGTGGAGGGTTATGTTGATGAGTTGATTAAACAGGCCACTGATCCGAGAAATTTGACGGCTATGTATATTGGGTGGTGTTCGTTTTTTTGAGGTGGGAAGGTTGTGGATGGGTCAAGGGAGGATTTCGGTATTTGTATTTGTATTTGTATTGTATTTGGTATGTTGTGTGTGGTGTGTAGTGTGTGTTATAAGCTTTTTTGGAGCACCGGTGGAGCATTCATGTACAATAGACACTTCAATCATTTCACATTGTTGAGAGATAGAGTAGTAAAGTTTGAGTATCTGAGTTATATTGTGTAATTGTATCTTGTCTCATCTCATCTTATCTTTGTTGCATACATCTTATCTCGTATATCATCCCTCATCTCTCATACATATATGTATATACAGCATCTTATCATCTCACATCTCATCAATCTCATCAATCTCATTTCCATCATCCATCATCCATCATCCATCCCATATCCATTCCATAAATCCCCAATCCCAAAAGAAAGTATGTATATATCCATCTGCTCTGCTCTCATCTCATCTCACCTCATCTCATTCCTCCCTCCCTCCTATCCAAAATTCCAAACTAACCCGAACCCGGACCATGATGGAAAAAAGCCAAAAAGAAGAATAAAGAATCAATTTATTAATAAATAAGTAGTAAGGTAAATAAGCAAATAGCTATAAAAAAACCCCTTAAACAAATAGCTATAAATAAACAAAAACAAAAAACCGCCCCATGCGCTTACGCAATGATATATATATGTATATTCGATCGATAAGGATATCCGTAACTAGTATAATGATGATAATGATGATGTAACGAAGGTATAAAAGGTACAATGCAAGAAAAGTAAGAAAAAGTAGCAAAAGGAAGGATAAGGAAAGAAAGGAAAGGAAAGATTTCTAATATTGAGTATTGAATAGTATGTCGATAGATAGAAACGAGTGTTCTGTGTAGAATACTACGTTATGTTATGGTATAGTGAGTAGATGGATAAACAAACAGAAAGATAGAAAGATAGAAAGATAGAAAGAGATAGAAAGAGATAGGTATAGAGTAAACACCACACCACACCATAACCTATAACAGATCATGGAATACTCGTATCGTATAACATGCCATAGATCATACCATACCACGGCATAGGTATCCAACGTACAACAGACTGACAGTGAGTGAGCACCATTAGTACGTCAGCACTGGACTCTGGAGTTAGCGAACTAGTAAACTAGTAAGCACCCCTGCTGCGAACTCCATCAATCCTGCGTTCCAAATTCGTTGTCAAGTGGGTCCTGCATGCGTATCCGTTCCAACTCGCAACTAGCAGCTTAAAAAACTAAGCGTGATCCGATGACCCATGACCCATAGCCCCACGCACCAAGACAAAGTACAGTACTGTACTCAGACCATGTAGAGGACAGAGCAAAATGGAGTTTTGGGGTGAATATAAATAGAAGAAGGTGAGGAAGGAAGGAAGGGAAACGGAAGAAAAAGAATAGAAAGAATAGAAAGAATAGAAAGAATAGAATAGAAAAGAATAAGTAGGTTGGGGTTACTTATAATTCCTAGTATTTGTTCTTTATCCATTCATATCCAAATTCCTATTCCTATCCGATATCCATATCCAAAATCCATATCCATATCCAATATTCAAAATCCGCCAATTCAATCTAGAATTTCACACCCCTATCTCGAGACCCTCCAATCCAAACCTAAACCCACCAAACCCATCCATCCTAACCCACCCAAACCAATCAATCCAACCCGAACCAACCCTAACCCCTCACCCTAACCCTCAACAACTCCCCCATAACACCCCTAAACCTACTCCTCCAAACCCTCCTCTCACCATGCACCGCCTCATCCTCCCACTCCCACAATTTCTCAAACCGCTCCTCTAGCGTCCCAAAACTAGCATCCGGAAGCGAAAAATGAATCACAGACATCCGTTCGAGGGCGGCATCGACATCGTCCGCATCATCAGCGAGATGAAGTTGCTGAATGGGGATTTTAGAAATATTGATTTCGGACATTGCTTCATTTTCATCTTCGTCTGCGGAGTCGTCTTCGTGATGGGCGTGCGCGGAGCGGATTTTGGAGATGGAGGCGTGGATGTTGAGGTTTTTGGGCTCGGGCTCGGGCTCGGGTTCGGTTTCTCGTTCTCGCTCTCGCTCTTGCTCAGTGTGTCCATTTAAATGGTTTTCTGGGCGTTTAGCACGAGGAGGAATAGTGGGAGGCGCGGCTTCAACTTCAGCTTTTCCTTCAGCTTCAGTCTGAGCTTGAGCTTGAGCTCGCATCTCTGCATCAATTTGCTCTTGAAGCTCTCGTTCCATTTCCCGCTCCATTTCTCGTTCCATCTCCCTCTCCATTTCACGGTCCATCTGCGCTTGAATCTGAGCTTGCATTTGGGCATCTGTAAATTCGACACGCAGACTAGAACTTGGACTCTCATTTTTGGTTGTGGGGGAGAGTTCGAAAGTTTGAGGATTGGGGAGTGGTGTGGGGAGGGGCTCGCTGGGCGCTTGAGATGCTTCCTGTGTTGCGTTTCTTAGAGGAGAAGCGAAGATTGGAAGTTCTGCTTCATTTTCAGACTTTTGCGGAGCTGAGATCGCAATATCGGAGTTCGATCGCGCAGTAACAGCAGCAGCTGGGCTGGGAGTATTTTCTACATGAGCAATTTCGTCATGTGAAACTTCAGCCTCAGTCCCAGCTCCCGTCTCAACTTCTTCTTCCAAGGGAGGAGCTCTCCCAACCCCAGTGGGATTCGGGTTTTGCCCAACCTTTTTCCCATTATCCCTTCCTCCATCTCTTTCCCTAACATCCTTCACCACAGCCCCCACCAATTTTCTAATCTCTCCACTAGCCCCCTTTGCCTGTTCAGCTAGAACCGCTTTCCCAGCTCTAACATCCCAAATATTTACCGCCCGTTTCCCCTCATGCTTGCGTCTGCGCTCCTCCGTACAATTCAACTCATTCCTAAGTTGATATTCCAATTCTGGAAAGGTAAGAGCCGTATGGTGGATATTATCGTGATGATCCCCATATCTCCCATTCTCGTTCGAGTTCGAGTTCCCCAGTAAAGGAGTTTTTGAATCCGAATGCGCAGAATGCGAACGCATATTCGCCGAATAAGGCGGTCTCAACCAAGCATCCATGAGATTTGTCGCACTATACAAGAGCGAAAATGTACTCTGTTCCTCTACCTTCTTTAAAACACCCCTCCTAATCCCCTCCCTAAATTGATTCCTCTCTCCCCTTCTCCCTCTTTCCCCTCCTCCAATTCCCCAAGTACCAAGTCCCCACTTCGGAGGATTTTGAATGGGGATATTGAAATCCGTTTCGTCGTGTCCGAAGACTATGTCGAATTTCGCATGTGGTACGATCCAAAAGACCGTTCGTTGCGTGTATCTCGACAGGGGGGAAGATTTCCAATGCAAGGTTAGATCTCCCGTCATGGAGTCTGGATCCTGATTTTCCCTTCCGCGAATTTCTTCGCCGATTCCAAAACCCATACCAATCCCAGTACCAGTTCCCATTCCTTCGAGATCTCGTTCTGCTTCTTCGGCGGTCCCTTCCGGTTCCTCGGAAACTCCTCCGGGTTCTTCGGTAAGGATTGTGGGGATGTTTGGCATGGGGATCACGGGATGTGAATTTAAGGCTTCGAAAAGACTGGGTTGCACCTCTGTGTGAGAGTGTAATGGTTTTGGTCGTTGAGGCGTTCGAGGTGGTGTATCAACAACCATTGCACTAAAAGTAGCTCCGGGTCTGGGGGAAAACGGATTTAAATCTGCATCTGGAAATAATGGGCTAGTTAAACTTGATCTTGGCATAGCTTCAGGTGTTGGTTCCAGAAATGAGAAAATAGGAGGAGCTTGAGAGTTAGAAGGTACGAGAGTAGCAGTTGTAGAGGTCCTTCTCGGTGGGATCCGGGGTGGAGGTGCTGCATTTGTTGTAGATGTAGGAGCGGGTGCATCTTCCTCGATCGTACTTTCTTTACTCAAAGGGGAGAAAATTCTTCTTGAGAGGGATTCCGTCCTCGATCTTTGAAGTGGTTTAGTTTCAGCAATTGGTGCAGTTTGAGATCTTGCCAGGGTCTTGGGTTTAAAAGGAACTCTTGGTTTTGATACGGATTTTGACCGTGGTTTAGCTTCACGATCCGCGTCGGGTTTTAAACCGAGGGAAAAGGCGAAGCGGGAAGAAATATAGTTGTAATCCAAGGATTCATTGTAGTAAGCTTGGGTATCAAATTCTGTGAATTCTGGTGTGAGGTTGGTGCCGGATGTAGTGGAAGATTTTGGTGATGGCATAATTTTGATGGGGAAAGTGTAAGTAGTCTGAAAATTTATCAGCATTTTCCCGTGGAAAATCACATTTTTGAATAAAACTCGTGATAATTTGATAATTAAAAGAATTCAAATGCATGAGTATATTGAACTTACTTTTCTTCTATCATTCTTAGGTCTCTCGATTCGTTCATTGCTACCAGCAACGGCCTCGGGTCGATCGTCCATCGTACCGTAAGCCAAATTGTCTTCGTCCATGTTCGAAGAATTGGCAAGCTTCGCTTTACCACTCGACTTTCGAAGAACTTTGGAGGGAGAAGGTAAACAGTCGAATATATTACTACAGGACATGAATACCTTTTCCACCTTTCCGCCAATTTAAAATTAGGTGCAAGACCCAAAAAGCGGTGATGGTACGTGATGGTGGCAAAAGTCACCAAGTAACCAAGTAACCAAGTAACCAAGTAACCAAGTAACCAAGCAACCAAGCTGTCCAGCAGCTAGAGCGAAAACGAGGGGGCGGGGGTGGGAGGCAAGTATCGGTAAGTAAATGCAGTAGAAATCCAGAAATATAAAGGCGCAGTGCGTGCACCTCTTTTTTTTCAATATGTAAGAATATGTGAATCAACTTTCTCGGTCTCGCACTTTTGGATGAAAAATCGGAAGATATGAAGCATGAACAATCTGCAAGCACAAGAGGGGAAAGATATGCGGTGAAATATATTCATATTTCCACTTCCACAAGCATTGAGCTATCCAAAGCAAACATGTGCAGTGCAAGCACAGCACAGTACAGTATAATTCTAAACAATTCCGAATTAATTTCATTCGGCTCCCAAGAATTTTTCGCATCGGAACGACAATCTCGATTCTCATTCGTGGATAATGGGGACGCTTTAAAAATGTTTCCATTTTCACCTGACGTGGTTCCTATCATCACCCATCACCACTCATCAGTGATCACCACCTGTCAAGAATTGAAGAAACAAGCAAAGCAAAGCAAGCGATGAGCGAACAAGACTTGCCAGCGAAACTTCTCGCCTCACGATGAAACACGAGAGCGTTAAAAATCTTCTAGTGGAGAAAATATCTTAGCAACATGACTAGATTTTGGTCATATTTGATGAAGGCTATGGAATGGTAGGAAATGGTGGGAGTAGAATGAATGGGATAAATGGTACCGGCTGGTATCGATTGGTGATGTGAATAACTTTGTAATCGTAATAATGAAAGAGTCATTTCATTATTGGGAAAAGCCGGTAAATGCAAATTTTATTCATCGTTTCGAGTAAAGAATCCGCTCAGATGCATGAATTTGCTGTACTTATCGACTTAGCACCATGTGAGTCTTGACTAGCTGCAGGTGAAGAAAACTTCGCTGCAGCTGCGTGCTGGCTCGTTGGGTTAGGGCGTTGAGATAATTATGGGGATTGCATCAAATCCTTTCGATGTCAACAAATAACGGTGAGAGTGGCTGGCTGGCTTATGACTTCTGTGAGGCTGTGTGCAAATGAGCCATGTACGAAGTCTTATAGCTGCGTAAGGGTACGGATCGACTTGCTCCCCGTACCGTTTGTTCGCCCTGATATAGATAGGTACATGGTGCTATTCCTGCATTCTCGCAGCATCGAAATCCAATGAATAAAAGCATTCGGCATAAGCTACCCCAGCTTAGTCCCAGGGACCCCTCCAAGAGCTGGTGAGAATTAAGGAACGACCAGCACAACAAACGGCCATCTCAGTAGTCATGTTTCGTAATTCCCTGTCGCCCATTGCAACCTCGGCATCTTGATTCTCGAATCCAGCGTTGACATGACATGATAAGAACAAGATAAGATGTGAACTCACATGAACAGCGCAGGCGTTAGCTTTTCTGTTGGCTCAGTATAGTTCGTGAGATGTGGAATGCGGGAGCAAACCTGAAGCAACTTTGCAATCAATCCCCGTACTTGGACGAGTATTCAGTGCCCACGTCACTTGGGTTGCTGGTTGCGTTCCCCGGTTTGTCTGGGTCCCCACGAGGTGATTGAACGTGAGATGAGGTATATATGTATGGGGCATGTATGAAAACCTTGAAATGAGAGAGGAGTAACATGTATCGGGATTCGGTATCATGTAGCATCTAGCTATGCACGGAGTAAGGCAAGTGGGTTTTAGTTAAGACATGATGTAGAGGAGGGGCGATGATCTAATACCTCCTCCTATGAGTCCCATCATGTACAGAGTATGTGATTGTGGATTTTATATATATGCGAGTCCGAGTACAGAGCAGAATTTCCAATTGACATAATAACGAGATAAACACGCATGCGATAAATCTTCAAATACCTAAGTAGACTAATATGGGTAAAATTCGAGGCGCTCCAGTCACACCAATGAATATAGTTTACTCGATTGAGGTAAGGTACAAAGTCGTCGAGTTCATAATGAATGGATTAATTGTCCGAATGCAGGAATATGCACATATGTACATATGAACATACTAGGTATGTAGATGGGATCGCCAAACAAGAAAGAATTGCATGTGAATGTACGATAGGGACATGCATCATGGTGCGTTGTGTGGAAATAAAGATGTGTATGAAGAATGGAGGGGCCATTTTGACGCCATCAATTTGTGGAGAGAGACCGAGAACCAAGGACTACCATTACATCATGAACAACGATTAACATAAGCATCGCTAGTAAAAAATTGGCGGAGGAGAATGTTCCCATATCTTCTTGGTTTATATAGGAGTACTGTGTCGAGGAATGAATGTAGTGAGAACCCCTCACAACCTCCCGATCTACTTTGTATAATGCTATCGCGCACACACAAAAATCCATAGAAGCGACATTTTATCCCATCTATTCGGCCTGCCATTGTACAAAGTGTTAAATCCCAAAGCCCAAATTCCAGATATGGTATTTTGCTAGCGCAACCCAGCCCATTCCAGCCCCTAGACGCCGTTGTTTTGACTATAGACATTCCATAGAACTCCGTCCATTGGTACCGCCCATTTCTATATCTTCAGTATAATATATTCTCAGTTCCGTTCGCGTAACACCATCAAGCCTGCTTAGGTTTCTTACCCATTTTGTTGGCCGTCATCAACTTAATCGATATAGGGAATGTGCCATTTTTGGGTGGTTTTCGGCCAGGCAGGCTCGTAGTGCTAACTAAAGTCCGACAAACAGGACATGTTTTCCTACCATTATTTCCTGCGTGTAGTGCTGAGTGAAGACATTCGGAACAGAAGAGATGGCCTATATTGTATTAGAAATGCTAGAAGACGCATGTTATCAAAAACATACCACAATGTGTGACCGTCAAATCTGTAGGGTTGTCCATACAGATAATACACTGAAAGTCCACCAATTTGATTGGCTTCGTGGCTTCATCCTGATTTTGTTGTTTGATTAAGTCTTCCTGCCGTTTCGCCTTTGCAGCTTCATATTCTTGTAAATTTGCATTCTCGGCAAGATCAACTACTTCGACATCATCCTCAGGTTTTATTTCCTGTGGTGAAAGCTTGCGACGTTTCGCAGATGTGGATCTCGAGCCTGCTGCTGGATTTCGTCGTTTTGGTGATTTTGCTCGTGTGAGCGTAGCTGGACGTAAACTGGTGCCGGAAAGAGCTCTGCGTCTTTCTGATGGAGGGGCCATAGCTGGTGATGAATCAGTGAGATCAACTACGCCGTTAGAATTCGATGCTTGACTAGGCATTTGTGGTGGCGATGCAAAAGGGTCGTCAATTCCGCGGTCGGGTTGTGAAAGAAAGGAATCCCAGTCAACGTTTGATAGGGACTCTGCGTCCTCGTCGTAGAAAGAGGAACCTCTTGGTCGTTGTGGGGGTGTTCTTGAATTTTGTCGAGCCACTTGATTTGGAGATGGTAGACGTGGAAATGACGATTGATGTCGGTTGCTTTCATCAAAAGGATCAAAAGAAAAAAGATCGTGGGGAGATGGGCTCCGAGGTCGTTTTATGCGACTTCGACCACGTTCTGGATTCGAAAGTATGGTAGATGTAGATGTGGATGTGGATGTAGCTGCAGTTGCAGTTGCAGTTGCGTTTGCATTTGTATCTGCGATTGTGATTGCATTGGCATTTGTGTTTGCCATTGAAGCATAAGTTTGAGAAGGTAGTTCTGGTTGTACTTGACGTGTATGAGTTTCTGGAATAAAAAGTGGTGATGAGGATAAGCCGGGAAGCTCTAATCTATTCCCGGAATTTGTCCGACTGATTGGAGGTAAGGTTAAAGATTCATCTGCCTCTGCTCTACCAACAAAAGATTCATTGTTCCATAGTGTACGGTGATTCGAGAATGAGTTTCCGATTGGAGCTGTATTCGGATTTCCAGTATTGTGATGATGTGAATATGGATAGCCTGAGGTCATTTTGGGATGTAGAGATGGATGAGAAATGACAACATCAAGTACTCTGGTGAATTCGAGTACAATACACAGACAGACAGGTTAGGAGCTCATAAACAAGACTCAATGAAATCCACTCCAATGTGCCAACGTTTTGTGTGATTGGAATGAAAGACAAGGGAGAGTACTGGAGTAGGCGCTTAGTATCAAGTGAGTAGAGAAATAGAAATGAAAATCGAATTAGAAAGTTAAAAGTTGGAAGGCAAAAGATATCAAGGGATCGAGTTGTACCCTCCTTTAATGGATTGTTGAAGAGATTTGTTTCACATGTAAGCGTAATGTCAATATGTCAGTAGGTAGGGAGATAACGAGAAGAAGACAAGAAGAGAAGAAGAGAATGAGGTTTGGAATAATAAATTTAATTGTTTCTTTCTTATCATGCCAGGAGAGGGCAATCGGAGAGAGCAAATTCAATTCCCCTAATAATTAATATTTAATAATAATAAGTGTTGGTGCTGTGGTGCTCCGTGGGTTTTTTCGGGGTTTGTGGTGGTGGTGGTGATAGTTGTAGTAGACAGTAGACTTACCTGCCTACTCAAGTACCTAGGTAGCTAAAGTTTAGTAATAATAGTTGTTACACTGAAGTCTCACTGGTATGGGAATACTTATCGGATGATTCAATTGTTGGAAAAGATGGATGTGGAGGATGGATTTGGCGGTTAAACAATAATAATACCTACGTAGGTAGTATATATATAATCATCACAATATAATGAAATACATAACATCATCTATCTACGTCTACTACTGTACCTAGTAATCAATTGATAAGAGTGAAGTGAAGTGAAGGGCGAAAGAGAGCTGTGAAGGCTTCAGGTTACTATTAAGCAGGCAGAGATAATTTGTATGAACAGCCTCGTGTTAATTCCATGTAGCCTCGTCTGACTTACAACTCACTTACCTGTAGCCTCGCCTCGTAAATTTGTCATCGCCCGCCGTACACCCCCCGCTCGCAAAAAAGAGGGAAAAAATTAGAAAAATTATTATTGAGAGGGCTACGATACAATTATCGAGAGCTCCCCAGGACATCACTAATAAGTCAATTTGTTATATCGTGTTTGCTTGATCTTTCAATTCAACATTGTTTTTTAACTTCGTCATAACAATGATTTAATAAAATTAATCTTCTTTCATACCATGCTTTTTTCATTTCGCGCTGGTCGTGCAAGTAGGCCAAGCGCAAGCTTTATTCGTCTTGCAAAGTATCGAGCCCCGAAGTCTCAACATACCCTGATACCTTTTAGGCCATGGCGAACATATTCCACGGAAGCAGATGCCGCAAGGGAAGAGTCAGACAGTACAATTGGTCAACTCAGTATGTGAAGAAGATCTCGACATTTGACTTGAACTTCAGCTAAGCAAATGTAGAAGACGACCCGGAACTTCGATTAAATGAGATAGGAGTACAACAAATAAGTCGTCGTGTGTGGTCTCAAATATTTCCCGCGGAGCAATCGCCTCCTTCCCAAGAGCTCATAGATCTCTCGATGGATCACTTGCGAAGGCATGAACTGCTTGGGAAAAATACCGACCATGCCCCTCCAATATGCTTCGACCTTCCTGAATTACAAGGTGATACACTCGATGAGCATTTCTACAGATTAGGCAGTGATGCTTCTGAACCATACTTGACATATGCGTGGGATTTTGCCAAGGTGGAAACCCCTCCTCGCCCGCTGGAATGGTCACATCAAAGCGGATGGACGAAATACCTTGGCGGAGGTTTGACGGAGCATGTTGAGGCGCCAAATGAGGATATGTTATGTTTCGATACGGAAGTGATGTGGAAAGAAAGTTCATTTGCTGTGATGGCTTGTGCCGTTAGTCCTACACATTGGTATACTTGGTTATCGCCATGGCTATTAGGAGAAACCACCAACGACCGTCAATTGATACCTCTCGGGGAGCCAACCAAACCTCGCATCATTGTCGGGCATAACATCGGTTATGATCGGGCAAGGGTAGCTGAAGAATACGACATAGTTCAATCGAAGAATAACTTCTTGGACACCATGTCGTTACACGTTGCTGTCAATGGAATGTGTTCACGTCAAAGGCCAACATGGATGAAACATAGAAAAGACCGAGAGTTGCGCGAAAAGATCGCTGCGGAGACGGACAATGCTGAATTAGCATCATTGCTAGGGCACAAGTCTCTCATGGAAGAGGAGGAAGCAGAATTATGGATAGGCAGAAGTTCTGTCAATTCATTGAGGGATGTCGCCAAATTTCATCTCAATGTCACAATCGACAAAGCGGAAAGAGATTCATTTGGTGAATGTGGTCGGGAAGAGATTATGGAGAAGCTTGATTCACTTTTAGAGTATTGTGCAGCGGATGTTGACATAACCCATCGAGTTTACAAAAGAGTATTTCCCAATTTCATCGATACATGCCCACATCCCGTCAGTTTCGCGGCGCTTAGACATCTCTCATCGGTAATACTCCCCGTCAATAGGTCATGGGAATCCTACATCGCGAATGCCGAAGCTACATATCACAAATTGTCTGATGCGGTGCAGGAGCGACTTCTTGCACTCAAAGATAAGGCGTTAGAGATCAGGAAAGATGTTAAGAATTGGAGTAATGATCCTTGGCTGAGACAGCTTGATTGGTCCGGTCAAGAGATCAAGTACCTGAAGAAAAAAGGAAAGGATGGGGAACCGCTGCCAGCTAAACAAAAGATGGCTGGTATGCCCAAATGGTATAAGGATCTCTACCCTACAGCCGCTGGTCCTATAAATTTATCAGTCCGTACTCGAATTGCACCATTACTTCTACGGCTAGCCTGGGATGGTTATCCATTAGTATGGTCTGACAAGTATGGCTGGACCTTCAGAGTCCCAATCGAAGAGGCACATAAGTATACTGAAAAGCAGATGCAAGAGTGTAATGCATTTGAGGCTCCTGATATGGCTCTACGAGACGATACTTCCGCCGCTTACTTCAAAATCCCACACAAGGACGGACCATTGGCAAAATGTGGAAACCCAATGGCGAAAAGTTACATGCAATACTTTGAGAGGGGTATACTTTCATCGGAGTTTTCATATGCAAAAGAAGCACTTCAGATGAATGCTTCTTGTTCTTATTGGATAAGTGCGAGAAAACGTATACAGTCTCAGATGGCTGTCTATGAAACGGACGGAGCAAAGGGGCCCGCAACATCGGAATCGCTGTCGGAATCGCAGTCTGCATCGCAGTCAGAATCGCTGTCGGAATCGCTGTCGGAATCGCAATTAGAAAATCAGTCAGAGTTGCAAACTCAGTCGCAGTCGGAATCACAATCTAAGTTACAGTTAAAATCGCAATCAGAGGTGCAGGTTGAGTCGCGATCGGAAAGGCAGTCAGAGTCACAGTTGGAATCGCAGCCTGTATTCCACTCCGAGTTGCAAGTAGAATCGCAGTCCGAGTCGCAATCGGAGTCGCGATCGGAGAGGCAGTCAGAGTCACAGTTGGAATCGCAGTCGGAATCCCACTCCGAGTCGCAATCGGAGTCGCGGTCCGAGTCACAGTTAAAATCGCTGTCAGAGACGGGCTATATTTTACCACAGGTCATTCCTATGGGAACGGTGACCCGGAGGGCTGTGGAAAACACATGGCTTACAGCAAGTAATGCCAAGAAGAATCGTGTCGGCTCAGAACTAAAATCAATGATAAAGGCTCCACCCGGTTATTGTTTTGTTGGTGCAGATGTGGATT
Organism: Sclerotinia minor; assembly: GCA_025389075.1. Lineage (NCBI taxonomy): Eukaryota > Fungi > Ascomycota > Leotiomycetes > Helotiales > Sclerotiniaceae > Sclerotinia > Sclerotinia minor. The sequence continues at coordinate 384,378 of QRFH01000007.1, forward strand.
CTGAAGAATTATGGATTGCTAGTCTCGTTGGAGATGCCCAGTTCAAACTACATGGCGGGAATGCCGTCGGCTTTATGACTCTAGAGGGTACCAAAGCAGCTGGTACAGATCTTCACTCTCGAACAGCGAGTATCCTTGGTATCACCAGGAATGATGCCAAAGTCTTCAACTACGGTCGGATATACGGGGCTGGTTTGAAGTTCGCCTCAACCCTGCTCCGGCAATTCAATCCTACTCTTTCGGAGTCTAAAACCTCAGAGACTGCTGCCAATCTCTATAAAGCTACCAAAGGCGTGAAGACCAATAGAAAAGCTCTTCATTCCGGTCCCTTTTGGCGTGGGGGGACTGAAAGCTTTGTGTTCAACAAGCTGGAAGAATTCGCAGAACAAGAAAAGCCACGAACACCAGTTCTTGGTGCAGGAATAACACAAGCCTTGATGGCACGCTACGTTTCAAAGGGTGGCTTCATGACATCTCGCATCAATTGGGCAATTCAATCATCAGGAGTAGATTATTTGCATCTCCTCATCGTATCCATGGACTACTTGATTCGTCTCTACAATATCAATGCCCGTCTATCCATCACCGTGCACGATGAAATCCGGTATCTGGTTAAAGAGGATGACAAATATCGTGCCGCATTGGCATTACAGGTATCGAATTTGTGGACGCGAGCTATGTTTTCGCAACAAATGGGAATCAATGATTTACCACAGTCCTGCGCCTACTTCTCCGCGGTGGATATTGATCATGTTTTAAGAAAAGAAGTCAACATGGATTGTATAACCCCTTCACATGACACTGCGATTCCTCATGGCGAATCAATAGACATCCAAGAACTTCTTCTCAAACCTACCGCGCGCCTCGATCCTACCATTGTCCCCACCGACCCTCCAAACCCCTCCGAAGTTGTCTATGAACCCCGTATTCCAGTCATGGCATCCCTTCAAAAATCTACCGATTTAATGTTCCTAAAGGCGCAAATCAGTTCTACTGACCAAGAACTCAAGGACATTTTGAAAGAGAAAAAGAAATTAGATGAAAAGAAGTCACCAAGAGAACGAAAGACTAGACAAAACGACGTTGTACCATATCATACGTACGCGCACTTAATGGAGGAACCCATAATGGTCAGCGATGCGTTGAGAGTGGGCAGGTCATTTGATGCGGCCAAAGGGAAAAATTGGGCGTGGGATGTTAAAGGAAAAGTGGGTGGTACGAGGAGTGGTGCGGGGGTTAGAATGTAGATGAAGGGCTTGAGGTGGAGTTGTGTGGAGGTGTATTATTCTGGGAGATTTTCATGCTTCTTTTTCTTTGGGATGATGTATGATGATATTTTGGGCTCAAGGGGGTGGCGAAGTGAAATGTACTAGGAGTATTGGCACCAGTATTGGTATTTAGGATTTTTCTTTTGTTCATTAATTGGCTGATTTGTACTATACGATTCACTGGGATGGGGCAGAAACTAACGAGGGAGAATTTTGAGGATTGGAGAGGATGATAGGGGAGGAGGCAATGTACAAGTATGTTTTTACAATACAAGTAAACATCAAATCATTGAGCTGGGGCGGTTACGGTAACTTTTTGTGGTGCATCGGTGTTGTTCGTGTTACTGTAGAAGGATGTACGATCGCCCTCGGTCGATGAATTTAAGTGTTCGATGATCTCCTTTAGAGGGTTCACATTCTGTCATCTGAAGGAGCTTCCAACATCGTTGGGGCGGACGTCAGAGAGCTGCGATTTCCTTCGTGGTACCCCAGCTTTTGATATTGTTATACAGTACGAAATTCCAGTTTTATTTGTAATAAGGTTATTGTATATTGTGGCCATCTGTCGATCTTTCAATGTTTTCAACGGACAGAACTTATCGTGTCTTGCAACTGCCGGTTTGGAATTGAATTAATAGTTTCAGAAGGTTAAGGTTAAGGTTATTAATTGAAGAAAATGCTTGAATCTTTATGTAAGGTTAAGGTTTATCCTGTAAAATGTAAAATGTAAATTGTAGATGGCAGCAGGAGCAGGTAATTAATTTCCTCACATTAGGTTACCGACGGGCATGTTGTAAGATTACAGAATCCAAGAGGTCTTAATTATTGTAGGTAAGATTACCTATTGAGAGGCTGGAATTATGTGATGTTGACAATACTGGGGTACATAGGAGTCGATGATAAGATCAGTTCTGGTCCCCCTGAAACAAAGCGACAGTGCAGGTAGCTACTTGATGGGGTTGGAGCAGAGGGATGTGATGTATATGCTGGTGGGGTGGGAAGATCTAGTGTGGATCTGAAGATTTAGATTTAGATTTAGATTTGTAGGATTTATAGTGATATTGGACTGGGTACATGTATATACCCCTTGATATTTTAATATTTAAAGATTGTAAGTCTTAAGATTATATTAGCTTGAATAGATATAACTATGTAATTGCCCGCTGGTTAAATTCCTACCAGAAAGAGAGAGAAGCGATGAATTTGAATATTAATCTAATAAAATATAAATAACTTACCTATAAGTTATAAAAGTTTTTATAATTCGTCTCGAGTTAATCTTAAACCAAAAAAACAACCTACTTGGAACACTCACTCACTCACTTGCTCGTCTGATAAGAATATCATGGAAAAGGTCTTAAATTATCACATATTTATACAGATTTCATTTCAATTATATTCATTCTTCAAATCTATTTACATAGCAAAACACAAAGGTGAGAGAGCATTATTAAAACGAAAAGCAAAACCCATTAGCCATCCCTTCATCAAACACTAAAGCGAGTAGATTACCCATCACATCACATCACATCACATCACATCACATCACATCGCATCACATCAATAATTGACCCATCTCTTTCCTACCAATGAACTCCGCAATATAACGACTACCACAACAACTTCGTATAACCCAACAACATAACTACCACCCCAAAAATTAGCAAAATGAACCATTCTCCCATCTTCCAAATCCCACCCCGCGCGTGTACACCATGCGTGAAAGAGGACAATGAAAAACAAACGAGCGAGACATACCGAAAAAATAAGTTCCCGCTACCGATGGCAAAACCCAGGCACTCTGCGCAAAAGCGAATCCGGAATTTGTATTTGAGATACCTGCTAGACCTGCTAAAGTGATAGAAAGGACGAAATTGATCGCTATGCGGATTTTATCTGCGCGAGTCATTTTGGGTCGGCTGAGGACGTTGAGAATATTCATTAGGATGAGGGTTAGACCTGAGGCGAGGAAGAAATACGTAAACTACCCGAGTTAGAGCGACTGATTTGGGGTTTTTGAGTTGGGGTTAAGGAGGTCGGAGAGGGGGATTAATGAAATGAGGGTGAGGGATAAAAAGCACTCGCTGATAAGTGATGCTTGATGATGATGAAGAGATTAAGAGCTTATTATTATACCTACCACAAGAGCAAGAACCCCTAAATTCTCATTCCATTCTTCGTTGGGATCCGTGACTGCATTATCACTTTCCGGTGGATCAATTCCAAAATTATCGAAAAGGGAATCTTGAACGGTAGAAAATAAAGTCGTAATATTTCCCAATTGTTCTATCGATTTAAATGTTGTATTGCCGATATTGAATAAAGCCTTTTCAGTATCCGTAAACGTTTGTGTGTATTCAGGTGAGAATTTCTCAAAGATTGCCTCAGTGATGTTTGCTAGGCGCGTTTTGAGGTCGAGACTATTGATGGCCGGGTTTTTCTTGAAGTCATCCACATATTCTTTGCTGACTAGACTACAGGGATATTAATACACTGAGGACTTGAAGGAGAGGCGCGATGAGTTGAAGGACTCACTTAATTACTTCGACAACTTTTCGCCATCGAATAAATTGTGCGGCACCTTCAACGAGAAACACTAGTGCGAGATGGAATGGAAAGTGTAAAAATGCCCATATTTGTTGACGTATGGAGCCGAATTGAGATCGGTTGAGCCAATCAAAATATAGCATGTAGAGGAAGTACTTTGATTGGCATGGTCAGTGGTTGCGCGAAAAAATGAAAAATGAAGACATACAATCATTCCAACGGCTGATACGATGGTGAGAATGAGTGATACGGTCCATGACTCCTCCTGTTCTGCAATCTATATGAAAGTCAGTAAATCACAGCCATTGATCAACAGCTTTAAGGCACTTACATCCGCAATGCTTTTGCTTACTCCGATGATACCCTCTCCCACTACAACAAGAGTTAGTGATCATTCATCTGTATCTCAAGACCAGCGACTCACAAATAATCAAAGTCAGTAAAGTCATTCTTTGGACGAGATGGGATCCTCTAAAGCTCAAGACCTTCCACTTCGATGATATAGCAATGTTTACGGCGGTCTCCAAGATAGCCGCGATATACCAAACAATAAACACTTTTCCGGTCTTAGATGTTTCTTTTGTGAACCCACTATGGAACTATTAGCTAATGATGTATAAGAAAACGAGGGCGACGAACAAGAAAGTAGCAAAATATATCATTGCAGCAATACCATTTGCCACAACGACAAGAAAGAGTGGAGTTTTGGAATTCTTATAGTACCAAACATGGTACTGGACGTTGGTTAGCTATGGAGTTCTCTGTCAAAGGGCCAGAGCAGCTTACCAGTATAACTGAATACTGAAAGCTTAAAACAAGCCGTGAAAACATTAAAATGATTGCCAATGAACGGAAAGCTCCGGGCTTTTGGTCTGATGAATTGAAATCTGGTCCGACAATTGCCAATCCAATCATAACACCAAATTGACACGCCTTTCCTATCCTCTCCAATACACTATCCGTAACAAAACGAACATCAAAAAGGCTAACTTGTAACCATAAGAACCAAAGAATGCAAAAGAACCCTGCATATGACTTAAGTGCATCAATTTCGTTGACATCGTGAACATCGTTAAAGGTTGTCAAATTCGCAACAAAGAAAAGGTCATAAAAGAGTTCCATATTGGTTGTCTCCTCATATCTTCGAAATTCGGGAGTTTCGAACATTTCTTCTTCCGCATCATCCTTTGGAAAAGGATCAATTTTTCTATCATCATACTGATTTTCGGCTAATTCGTCGTATGACTGTTTTCGAGCAATATTAATAGGACCAGATATGTTATATATGGCATTCGGGGGTGTGGGGGTTATCGAGTACTTTCGTCTGTCATGAGCCAGAGGACTTTCGAATAACTTTAATTTTGGCTGAGATCCCTCGTCTTCTTGGTACGTGGATATATTACTGAGGTTTTTTTTCAGCGGAGTTGTGCTGGAGACGGAGCTTGTTGAAAGATGTCTGTTTAAACTTATGATTAGCCAAAGACGACAGGATTCTCAATCTGCTGCTCCTCATCGGATATACGTAGAACCCTACCGACCTTTCGTGTGACGACATGGTGTTTCTTCAATAAGCGACAACTCTTCAGATATCACCTCTAAACAATTCAATTGTAGACCACAGAAATAACTTGGAATGCACGACAAGGACTTAGAAACGATACTTATGTGGCCTTCCCCATAAATAATGGCAAATGGAGAAAAAGTAAATTGGAGTAAAAAGCATTTGCGGCACGCACTGCACAGATCACTAGATCCAGGAGCTCTGTAGAACCATCCGTGCGAGTTTGAGACGTTGTTGAATTTATTTACCTTCACTGACCACCGCAAATCCTCAAGGCATTAAAATCAACGAGAGACCCTAGTCTCGCAGAAAATAAGCATTCAAACTTCCCCAACGTCCTAAACCAATATGTGCGGAAGAGATTGTCGTGGAAATGTAAACGTCGATGTTTTATCACCCTTTCGCGACGAAGACCATCATACGCATTGTCCACGGGCATGCTCCATGAATCCTGCATACTCTCTCAACTTACAAATTGTGGAATCCGGTTCTTTCTGACATTTTGGTTTCTTCTCATCCACAGTTCATCTCTTCTACCTTCTCATTCGCCAAGTCTTATTATCAACAAGAAAAGGCTCCGGTTCATGAAAGATGATTCGACACACCACTGTTTCAAAACCCATATACTTCTCACGGACGTTGTCGGAAAAGCTTGCCACCGCTTGAAACAAGTGAGAACGGGCAAAGTCATAGGAATTAAGTTCTTGTAAAACGCGGCTTAGATTGATGGGTATGATAACGATAACTAAAGATTAGCTCTCGAGGTTGGTTGATACATGAATGGGCAGGGAGATTATCTCTGGACACCGATGTTCCGTCTCAGAACTTCACATTACGCGTACATGAGGATCATCATCATAAACTTCCGTATACTTCATGATTCCTGTTCCAAGTCCAGTTAATATGTTGTGCGATACTTATTCTCCTATGGCGACGGTGGTTTTGATTTGGCAGAAGAATGTTGTTCCTTAGTAGTTTGAGGATCTTCAGATGGCCAAGTGCTTATGTAAGCAACCCCTCATCCCCGCAATGATCTGGGGAGTCCAAACTTTACACAGGTAAGAAATCTAAGCATATGAAGGATTCTAAGAGCTGCAAAGTTTGTCTACGTATATACTCCCACAAAATATTCCATCATGATTATTTTATCCTAAACACTTCACAAGCAATCAACCAAGGCATTTATCATGACCAGCTGTCATGTACGCAACAATCTTTTCTTTTTCGCCATATGCTTTCCGATACCCCCGGCTTCCTGGATAGTTCCGCTCTTCAGAAATTGATACATGTCCAAGCATGCTGGATATAGTGCCTTGAAGACTAGATTATAGACTAGAATGATATGCCTTTCTAAGAAGCTTTCTTTTGTGTCTGAGGTTTCTGGGACATTGGATAGAGAGACTGGGAGCGGGGGTTAGAGTATGTAATACTGTTATATCCGCTATAGAATCTCCTCTTTCTCAGCGTCTTGCTCCAAGTATGTCACTTGATATAACAGGAAGTGCTTATTTCGACGATATTCTTCAAAGTCCATGAATTCCTCTAACAGAAGTGTAAAAACTCAGAGGCAATAGTGAGAGAGTAGGCACCATTCCCCATATATCCAACCTGTTGTTCGCCTTGTTTCTATGCTTCTGCTTCCACAGCCCCTCCAGCAAGTATAGCATCAACCATCGATTCATTCCTCTGCCTCCCGCTCTTCCCCAAGTCTTTGGCTTTCCTCACCATAGTCCATTGTAGTTTACTCGCAAAACTACCATTTACGCAGTCATAATCCTCATCAAAATCCAATCCTGTCCCTACAAAAAGCCGATCAATATTTTCCAGCGACTGTCCCGCCGTTTCGGGATAGAAACACCACACAATGGCGGCATTCACTACATTCAACACCGCAAAAATAACGTAAGTCTTATACCCAATATTCTCCAAAGCCGGCGGTGTAATTTCCACGACTAGAAAGTTGCCAAGGAAATCTGCGGCTGCGGCTAAAGAAGCACCTTTTGCGCGGATTTTCAAAGGGAGGATCTCAGGTGGGTAAATCCAAACTGTGGCCATCCATCCCCATGTAAAGCAGGCTTCGAAGGCAAAGATGAATATCACCGCAATGATGCTGGCTGTAGGTGTTTCGAGGGAAACGCAGATCGCTTCAGCAATGAGGACGAGACACATTCCGATGGCGTTGGTTATAAAAAGTTTGCGACGGCCTACACGGTCGATGGTCCACCACTGTTTTGGTTAGCTTTCGAAAGGGGTGAACACTGGGATAGTATATGGGGATCTAGAGTGGTGACGAACAGTAAGGAATGATGCGATGATATAAAATAATTGTAAAAAACATCCTAGAAAAAGCGACCTCTCTTGACTCATCCCAAGGCTGCTTTGAAATAGGGTAGGGGCATAATATGTTACGATGTTAATACCTGTTGAAGTCAAGATTAGACCACGAAGATATATTACGCATCAAGACAGACTCACCACTCATCTGTTGCATAAACTGGATCCCCAAAGCCAGATAAAATCTTTTGTTAGCCTTAATCCCATTGTCCCTAAAAAGATCTCCCCACGTGCCTTCCTCCTTCTCTTCAATCAGAATCGCCCCCATAATCTCCTCCTTCTCCTTCTGAACCCCGATATCATCAATACCCACGCCTCTCAAGCTAGCTAAGACCAGGAGCCCTCGATCCTCATTTCCATCATGTCTTATCAACCATCTCGGCGTATCCGGTAACCAGACTGTAACCACTAAGATATAAACCGCAAAAATACACTGAAAAAGTAAGGGAAATCGCCATTGCAGCTCAGACTTCCGAAAATAAACCCCATAATTAATCCAATAAGCCAGCATGAGGCCGAAAAGCATAGTGCTCAATTGACAACAAACCTGCCAACCCCTCTGGGCCGCGGCCGAAATCTCGCTTTGGTAAACAGGTGTTACACTGGTAACATACCCGATTCCAATGCCTGTAATCACGCGTGCAACCATAAATTGCACCCTTTCATAAGAACTCCCCATTAATACACCCCCTACCATCACAATAAATGCCCCCAGGAGAAGTGTTCTTTTTCTCCCTAGGTCTTCTGTGGTAAATGCAGCAGCGATGGCTCCGAATATAGCACCGACATCGTAAAGTGCCGTTATTGTTCCAATCATTAATGTGCTTGGGTTTCCCATACTAGAAAGCCAGTAGGATGATATTACGACGCCAGACATGACACCTTGGTCATATCCGAAGAGGAGGAAGCCAGCTGAGCAGACGGAGGTTATGGCTGCTATGAGTGGTGGTCCGTGAAGGAATTTATTTTGGCTGGGTTTCGAGGACATTGTGGAGATTTGGTGGTGGCGAAGGAGAGGAATGAAAGTTAACAAGCTTTTGAAACGTCCTCAGACAAATAAATTATATTCGGTAGACTTTCCATACTTCTTTCCTCGGCCAACGAAATAGCGAGAGCGAAGGGTGTGGCCCATTGTGACAACAAACAAGATGCTGTCGGTAGTTGTATCTAATGCTAATCATTTCCTAAAAACCATGAGCGAATGAAACGCTGTGTTCGTTCCCCTACGGAAATTCGGTGGATGCGAGGGCGGAGGTACGGGGTATGGGGTGAGGGGTGCGGGGAAATGGAAGTTGGGGAAAGATCAGCAAATATTAAGAAAATTATACGAAGGGAGTACGCTTAGTGGGGAAGAATGCCTTGCAAAAATGAGCCTTCCCTTCTTTAATTATCGTCCAAAGGCTGACATACAGAAATTTACTTTTGGATTGGCTGGCGAGTTCAAACTAGCATGTTCGATTGCACCACGAATTGAGAGACCCAGGCAAGTACTCCATACTACAGTTTGACTAGGTTTCAATTTGATTCCAATCAATATCTGAAATATCTAACCCAAGCTAAAAGAGCGAAATGGATTCCCAGCCCCTCCAGATCTGTTCCCGTTGCAATAGCAGAGATCGGCCACTCAAAGACCCTGCCCTATGATTTCACTCTGCATCGTCTCCTACATTTTATTCTGGGCGTTTTAGCAAAGGATCGTACAACCAAACTTCTGCTGGCGTCCATATCCGTGGAGACTCATAATCTTCACCATCTTCCGTACCATACGAGATAATGGCAGGGCTGACTACTAAAGTAATAGGTTGGCCGGTTAGCTGATTTTCGACATCTTCCTTCACCATGCCATGCAGAGTCATCATTCGATCATTGATGTCAAATGATGGGTTCAACTCGTCGAGAGTCAATATTTTTAGCATCGCTCGACGACCCCATAGCCGATGGGATAGGATAGCAGCTTCCTTATACAATTTTTGAAGTTCGATCAACAGTTTCGCGTCTGTATGAAGGAGGTAATTAGCAGGACTGTTGATGAAATCCTCAGCTTCAATGTCTGCTCTTCTGTCAATTAATTCTTGCGTCCGTATTCTGACAACCTCAGCTTTTCCATCTTTTGAAGCTTCTGGAAAACCCAGTCTAATTGTATCAGATCGCCATTTATGAGCATCTTTGGGACTCCCTGTGTCTGTTAGCTAGTTCTAAAGTAGTATCAGGCATACATACAGGACTGGCCAGCCTCATAGAGCGCATTCAAGCGGGACGCCTCTTCTCCAAGGAAGGAAAATGGCAGTGAGAACATAGTTGAAAAAAGGTGATGAGCGAGAAGGGCTTCCAGCAATATTCTACCTGCTTTTCTCTCAGGTAGTCCTTCAAGGGGTATGGCTTTTCTGAATACCATCACTTTCTTGAGTTCTTCCCCAAATGCATCTATGGCCTGTTTATCTGTTTGAAACACTGCGGATATATAGCCCAGTCGAGAGTCGTCCTTGATCGCGACCTTCGTCCATTCTTTCAATTTCCCCTTAATTCTGAACAATTCAAGCTTGATACTGTCGCTCGTAGGAAGAAGCCACCCCCTTGTTCTCAATGCCTTGAAAGACATCTCTTGCAGAGCAACTACCGCTCTAGTACATTCTTCTTCGTCCCTCTGGCTCTTTTTCTGCAGTTCCCTCTTGTCGTCTCTCACTTTTGCTATCTCCTTACTCATAATTTGACATTCTTTGCAACCTCGCCCCATCGCTTCTTCCGAACCTATGAAAAAAGGCAGACTGGGTACAGGCAAATTATAGAAAAGGTTCGAATCATCATGATAGATTGTGGTGTGTGACGGCTCTTTCGATAGGTCGGTGGTTGGCGAAGCTAGGACCTTGAATCGATCGATATTTTGATTTGTGTGAAGTAATTGCAGGGTTTCTTGAGGAGTCGAGGTGGAAGACATATCTCCTTGATTTTCGGCGGAGCATGTATCATGTACGGAATTGTGATGAGCTGTATGAGATTCGAGGTTTTGAGGATTCGGAGCGGAAAGTAAAATTTCTTGACTCTTGGCGGGGTGTGTATCATGTATAGAGTCGTGATGGGCCATATTAGTGTTGATATTTCGAATATCTGGATGCCTGTTGAGCTCAACTGATGGCGGAATATTGGTGTCTCTAGATGCAAATTCAGGTGACTCGCTTTCAGAGTTCTGGGACATCGATGATGTCACTCGTTTCTTGGGATGTCCTGACGGTGAAACTTCTTGAGGATGACTTTCCCCCCCGTTGAAACCGATGGACACAAGATCTACATGTGTCTCCGCGGAAGATCCTTCCCTCATAGTCTTGGTCTTTGGAGCACATAAGTTGTGGGGTTTGAAGTACTCTGTTATGGATCGCATCTTGCTTGGGGAAAACGACTTCTTTAACGACTGCGCGGAATTGTCTCGCACTTTTGCTTGACCTGGCGTTGAGTGTCTTGAGTGTGTGTTTCGTTCCTGAGATCTGCTCCTAAAGCAGCTGAGAACCCTCTCGAGGCTGGGCTGGGGAGCCATGATAAGATTTGCTCTTCTGGTCAATAAACAAAAGGTGCGCAAGTAATATTTATGGTGGTAGCCAACACTCAATAGAGTGCCTTTTCACTCAAAGCTGCTGATTCGACAGGCTTCGTGGAAGTTTCGCTAACCGTCAAGGTAGCACTAAGATCGTCTTATGTTATGCGACTTCAACGAAGCTCCTGTACCTGGTGAATTCTAGATATTTCTGCTGTCTAGTAAATTCTAGATTTTTCTGCTGCCTAGTAAATTCTAGATTTTCCTAGTTCGAGAGGTGCGGCATCAGAAACCTCGAAAGAAAAACATCTCACATAAGTCAGCGAGCTGGAGAAGCGAAATTTCCTTTCTCGTGAACATCATAAACTTCGAACTTCGAAATTGGTACCAGAGCTAGCCAAGGATTCGCAGAATGTCATATCAACCTCCCGGTCGTGGTGGAGACAAACCACTAGCTACAGGCTTACCTCTCCGACACAAAATTATCGTTACCGTAGACTATGGAACCACATATTCTGGTATGTATGATGACCACAATCTCTTCTTTTTCTCTGCTCATAAATGTCAAGGTGTCGGTTATGGCGCCAAATTCATAAAAAACGATGGTGACATTGACTGTGTACCATGGTTCATGGATCACGACTAACAATCTAGCAAAGCCCCGACCAGAATTGCATACAAAACAGAAAATGATTTACTCCAGGCAAACAAATATGGCTTTAACGTGTCACCAAAATTCCTGTCCTGCTCTTGGACCAAGCTCCTTCTCGACAAGAATGCCATCACAGACGAGGACGATAACTTCATTTTCAAGACAAATATCGATAAAGGAATGATGCGCTTGCCACCAAATCGCAATACCAATGAGGTTTGTGAGGACTTTCTTCGTGAGGTATATGATCATTTTGCAGTAGATGCAAAGAAACAGTTAGGAGCGGATGTACTCAGAATGACACCCTTGGATTGTTGGATTACATTGCCTGCAATTTGGTCTGACGAGGCAAAGGAGGCTACTTTGAATGCTGCAAAAAAGGCTGGGTTTGGAAAAAACCCATTGAATGAGATACACACAATTGCGGAACCAGAAGCCGCAGCTATTTCAACTTTGAAAGAACTTGCTGCACCTGGAACTCCTAACGCTGCACAGGTGAGCTACCACAGTATCCCAAACGGTTGAGAAAATGCTGATATATGGGCGCAGAGCGGCGATAACATCATGATTTGTGACTGTGGAGGAGGCACTGTCGATATCACCACGTATACGATTACTTCGACTGTACCGAAGCTAGAGTTTAAAGAGCTTTGCATTGGAACAGGTTAGTATCTTCATTCACTAAGAAGGATTTTTTGCCGTCAGGGTAGCTTTGGCGCGATGGATAGCATTCACTGCACGTTAGAGACTTAGCTAACTTACCGTCGTCACAGGTGGAAAATGTGGCTCAACCTACATTGACCGTCATCTTCACGCCCTGTTATCCGAGCGTTTTGGTGATACATTTGAAGCTATCTCATATACCAGAAAGGGCCCTGGAAGCAAGTTCATGAACGCTTGGGAATTTCTCAAGAAAAACTTTGGCAATGACTTGGAGAATCCTAGCATGTTGGAACTAGGACCGCTGTACCTCAATTTGCCCAGTTCGCATCTGTTTGACAAGGATGAAAATGTAGTCTAACTTTCACAGTAAGTTTACACCAATTCCAGGTGCGAAAGCCTTTCACTGTTGCGATAGTAAAACTCTGCATACTCAGGACATGAGTAAGATTGAGATTCGTGGTCGATGCACACTTACTATCACAGTGTTTTGACAATTTTCCAGAGAAGACATGCAATGGATGTTCGATCCAATCGTCAATCGAATAATCAAGCTGGTCCAAAATCAGACTGAGCTGGCATACCAGCAAAAGGAAGCAAAAATCCGTGTAAGTTTCAATCTCAAAATCATGGTCTCCTTCTGTTTTTGACATTTTTGAAGCGAATAGTTTTAGTAGGTGGATTGGGAAGCTCGACTTATCTGTACAATAAGCTACTGTCGTGGTGCTCCTCAAACGGTAATATTGAACTTTTATGTCCCAGGAATCCGTAAGTGTCTCCATTTTTAATAGCTTGATACATGTCCAACTGATTTTTCTATAGCGAGACTGCAGTTTTAAGAGGTGCTAGAATTCGAGGGGCAGAGAATATCGCGCCTTTTCTCAAATATGCTCGTCGTCATTATGGTTTCAAGATCGGTCTTCGCTTCCGGGAAAAAATCGACGACGAAAAGCACGCATACATAGATGATTACTCGAACGAAAAATACTGCGCAGCTCGAGTGGTATGGTGTGTCTCAAAGGTGAGAGATAGGTCACAGTGTTTCCGATAGAATTCTAATACTCATAGGGCGACGAGATAATTCAGGACTGGTTTCATGCAGAAGAATGTGTATCACTGTACAATCCCGGACGAGCCATACAGTCTACTATTGGACTCTACGCATGCGATGGGGATCAACAGCCTAATAGAATAGATGATCCAGGTAAGTCTCCGATTCTTCGTCCGATACATGATATCGAATACAATGCCTGGTTCTAAACGGTCGGCAGGGGTTAGAATGGTCAATGAAATACCGTACGATTTCGCCTCAGACTTTAACTTTGATACTCATAGCAACTCAAGATTCAACCCTCGCCTCAACAGGATGGTTCATCGGTTCCATTTCCAGGTCCAAGCCATTTTTGGTGATAAGGGGGCCAATCTGCTGTTTAAAATAGCTGTTGGTGGTAGAACGATATCCGACGTCAGTATCGACTCTCCCGATATTTGAACTACTAGTGTTTTGAATCTTGGATTTCTTATCGAAATCATTGGGAAATGGGGAAAAGGCTGTACGATAGTGGGATATCAATGTTTTGGACCTGAAGGTTTTGCATAGAATTCGAGTTCGTATGAGCACTCGATTTTGGTTAAATGCGATAAATAGTGAACGAGATAGCCATGCATTCCTCGGTCGTTCAATTACAAAACGTGCCTTTTGTCCTAAAAGACTTTGGAATTGTTATCTGAGTGAAGCAATAGTGTGCATTTTTGGCCATGAAAAGTCAATAACAGGTTGAAATATCATTCAAAATAGAAATTCGCGGTACTTGAAAAAAGACTACCCCTACATCCGTAAATGACAATCTTAAATTACAAACTGGAAAGCTACCCACAGTCCTACTTCTTTTCTCCCTCGTTCTCTTTTCTTTTTCTTTCCTTTTCTTTTTTTTTTTTTGATTGGTGAATTTCGGATTTGAGGTATTCTCATCCGAGCAATATATTTTCCTCCTAATCCTGTGGCTCCTGCTGAATAGCTTTGATGCCCTCACTGTTTTTAATATGCATTGCAAGCAAGGTCAAGCTCGATTTTAGGTCACCACCCCTTACCAGTGGATCAAACGGCTTCGTGGTCTTCGCGCCTATCTTCGTCTATGTTTTTTTTGGATTTCGATGCATTTTCTTCGGCTAACACTGCTATTTCCGCGCGTAGACCCTCTATCAAAGGTCTTATTTGTTCAGAAAATTCATCTAGATAAGTTTTTACAAGTTCTAGCAATGGCGGCTCATTTGAGTCCTTGAGCAATCTTGCACCTGCCGTTCCCGGGCTCGTTTCAACTCGCGGAGGAACAAATCTTGGCTGGACGATTTTTGTAACATAATCAGGCTGGTCCGGCCGAGGGAAATAAAACCAGACAACTGCAAGTTTAAAAAATGTTGCTAAAGTGTACAACTGTATATATTTATCGACGTGCGATTTGAGGCGCCCATATGCCTCGATTTGAGGTGATCTAACCATAGTTATTTGCTGGCCTTCATTTTGGACGTCGTCGCACGAGTAGACACTGGTGTGTGTTTCCATCATCCCTTTATAAGTAAACGGCTGACCCAAGGTGTCTGCAGGATCCACAACTCTCATAAACGCTCTTTCAGCCCAGAATTGGGACGAATGCTCGGCGGCCAAGATATATATACGTTCAAGTTTCTCAGACGCACCCGGGCTTTCATTTATAATATACTTTGCAGGGCTCTCCATAAAGTCTATAGCTCCACGAGATGCTGCTCTGCAAATGAGCTCGTTTGTTTGCAATTTAACCTCGCTCTCCTCAACACCATCATTCTGCGGAAGAAGGAGTCTAGTGTATCTGTACGCCAATGCTGAGCAGCATTTACATTCCCTATAAATGATCAATCTTCTGTAGCCAGCCCTGTATTGGAGAACCTACATGCATTACCCAATGACAAAATGTCGTTGAGACCTTGAGAAATTTCTTTCCCAAAAAAGAAAAAAGGATCTGAAAAAAGAGTCGAAAATAGATGACGGTTAAGCAGAGCATCAAGAACATTGGTCAAGAGTTTGGGCTGCAACTGCATACACTTGGGAAATTCCTGTTGATCTAATTCGTCTAAAATCATTATTTTTGATACCTCGTCAAAAAATAATTCACGGTCGTAACCCTGGAGATCGAACTGAGAGATATCTTTTGCGAATTCTCGACTCCAAAATTTAATCTTTTCTGTGATTTCTCCAAACTTGCTCTGCACTTCATCCTCTTCACTATAAGGAACATGCGGCTCCTTCCAATGCCCAGGTGGGGCGTGATATTTGCGTAACATCTCGAGCATCATCTTGTTTTCCGCCTGGAGGGCGCTTATCTGTCCTCCAAGATGCCGATCCATATACAAATAACTGTACGCTTCTAGATGCACGCGGTCCTTCAACTCTGCAATTTCTTTCTTCAACTCTACAATTTCCTCCTTCAACTTTACAGTTTGATCGTCCATGTCGGATTACAAGTCCCAAATGTTGTTACCGTATCTTTTTTCTTAATGAGTTCAAACTGTTTCACAATTCCCCAGTCTCTAATGAACAAACATGAAGAGGGGAAATAATTTGGATAAAGAGCTTGGTGATTTCTTCGAATTTGGCGAGGCTGCGGACGACAATGGGCAATATCCATCAAAGAAAGTCTTTGTTTAGTTACCGCATGATACTCAAATTGGCTAACAACATTCCAACAGAAATAAATCGGGAGACTACAAAGGCTTGTCTTTATTAAGGGCCCGGATCCGTACACTTGTACAAACAAAAAGATTTTGTTTCTAATATGCCAGTAACTTGATTCAGTAGCCACACAGCATCGGTACTACCAGGTGTTGTTCTTTGTGAGAATTCTGGAATTTACTCATCGTATACTATTCGAATTAGTAACAGAATCCCTACCAAAATCGTGTTTTCTTATAGAAAGTTAAGTATTGAGAAACGTTTCTATCACGGTATAGGACCAGATAAGATGTAAGATTATAATTTTCTATAGAAAGAGAAAAAGATGTCACGGTGCCAGTCACGTGAGCAGTTGATCCTATCCGATAGGACCAAGATAGGCGCTCGCGCCGGTGCGCAAGTGAGCTAGTGCCCGATCGGGCTAGCTTACTTGCGAAAAGTCTGTATATCTTCAACCAGGAAGATCCTGTATCGTAGCTCGAAGAGCTACGTCTTAATCCTTAATCTGAACCTATTATCTGAATCAATATAACTTTGCCAAATTAGGGCAAGGTTACTAGAAGCCCTATTCTGCCTGCCTGCCCCGTGATACTACGTAGCTCCTGCCCATCAATACATCGTTCTTACAATGCCTGCCCCGCAACCGCCCGGCCTGCCCGCCGACTCCTCTGAGTTCGTTACCTCTGTTGCCGATGAACCGCAAGCCTGGTATCAGTATTTCCAATCGGTATCAGCGTACTATACCGAATTGGAAAACGACGTACAAGCTCTGTCCCACGAAGTGTCCCAAGCAAGACTCCAAGAGCGCATCCACGAAGCGCTAAGAGATCAACTCGCGGGACAGGTCGCAAACCTGCTCGATCGACTCGCCAAACATGTCCCCGCCCCTTCTGAACCTGTCCCCGCCCCTTCTGAACCTGTCCCCGCCCCTTCTGAACCTGTCCATACGCCCACTGAACCTGCCTCTGAACCTGCTGTTCCCACTGCCCCTGTCCTCCCTGTTACACCTCGCTTGAGTGAACGAATCCCCGACCCCAAGGAGTTTGACGGCTCCCGCACCGACCTGCGGAGATTTGTCCAACAAATATATGCGAAGATGAACTCCAATTCTGACCGATTTCCTACCGCTTCTGCCCGCCTGACTTACACTGCCGGGAGGCTTACCGGGAGAGCATACGAACTTATACTCCCGAAGATCAATTATGGAATCCCTCAATTCGCCGACTATAGCCTGCTTTTGGAATACTTGGAAAACGCTTTTGGAGACCCCGACCGCAAACAGAATGCGCAAAACAAATTATATATGCTGAAGCAAAGACACCTGGATTTCAGTACCTACTTCGCCGAATTCCAGCGATTGGCCCTGGAAGGTGAGATGCCCGACGACGCCCTGACCCCGCTCCTATTTCAAGGAATCTCCCGTGAACTACAAGATATGCTGCTACATAACCCGGCCCCGTCTCGAAATTTCCGAAAGTACGCTGACCATCTGCAACAACTCGACAATCGGTTCCGCCAGCATCAGCAGCAGATCTCCCGCACGCGCCCCACTATTTCTGCGAACTCCCCGCGAAGACCCTCTACCCCTTCTGTCGAATCTCCCCAGTTTTCGAAACCCGCTCCTGGTGACCCTATGGACCTGAGCTCCGGAAGACGCCCCGTTTCCACAATAAAGACATCAACTCGCAGGGAACGCGGCGAATGCTATCGTTGCGGCTCTGCCAACCACATAGTCCGAGACTGCCCGCACCCCGACACCCGTCCTATCCAAGCCAGAAATGCCCGAACCAGCCCTGTTGCATCGCCAACTGCTTCGCCCGTCCCCCGCGGGCGACGAACTAGTCGCTCCCCGCAATCCGATGTTTCCGCAAGCCCTAACAGTTCGGGAAAAGGGGCCCGCCTGGCCTAAACCGCGATCAGGCCGGTTCCCGCGTGTTCTCCGTCTGTCTGCTGCTGCTACTCATGGCCTTCCGCTGGAAGATGAACTGAACAATCGTGCGGATCTAATGATCCTACCTGCTACCCTGCTCCTAGGGAGAGATACTCTCCCAACCTACGCTATGGTTGATAGCGGCTGTGAAGGAACTGCCTTTGCGGATCGAAGTTGGGTGTCGTCCCAAGGGATCCCTGTATACCAACTCTCTGCTGCCTTCGAAGTCATAGGATTCGATGGAAACACCCTGCCTGGAAACCGAGTCACATCCTACATCCGTGTGGGACTTAGGATCAATGACCATACCGAAAAGAAGATCATTCTGTACGTGACCGAATTAGCTCACTATCCTGTTGTGCTGGGAATAGCCTGGCTTAAAAAGCATAATCCTCGTGTCGACTTCGCAACAAACTCGTTCCAATTCGATAGCCCGTTCTGCTATGAATTCTGCAACACCCCATCCCGTCCATCCCGTATAAAAGCCCTGCCTGACGTTCCCCCGAAAGCCCGACCTGTACAATTGCCAGCCCGTCCCAAGGGACTGGAGAATCGGGATATAGCTGCGATCTCCTTGAGAGCCTGTTCGGCTTACGCCCGTCGAAAATACGAAATGTTTCAGATATCGATAGAACAAATCGATGATATTTTGAATAAAAGGAAAGAATTTAACCCGCAAGACCTACTACCTGAATTCCGGAACTGGAAAGACGTCTTTTCCCCAAAGAATGCGGAGAAGTTGCCTCCCCATCGGCCGTACGATCATGAGATTCGACTTCAGGAAGGAGCTGTTCTACCCTTCGGTGCCCTGTATTCTATGTCCCGCCCCGAATTAGAAGCTCTGAAACAGTGGCTGGAAGAGAACCTCAGGAAAGGATTCATTCGGCCAAGCTCTTCCCCTGCTGCGTCACCTGTCCTGTTCGTTAAAAAGGCCGATGGAGGCCTTCGGTTCTGTGTAGATTACCGTGCTCTGAACAATCTATCCGTCAAAGATCGATACCCCCTGCCGTTGACAAAGGAATCTCTGAACAATCTGAAAGGGATGAAGTATTTCAGTAAGATCGATATCATTTCCGCCTTTAATAATATACGAATAAAAGAGGGACAGGAATATCTGACTGCGTTCCGTACCCGATTCGGCCTGTTCGAATCCCTGGTCATGCCGTTCGGGCTGACGGGGGCCCCTGCAACCTTTCAGAGGTTTATCAACGATTCCCTGCGAGGATACTTGGACGTATTTTGCACCGCTTACCTGGATGATATCCTGATATACAGCCGAACCCGGAAGGAGCACGTCCGCCACGTGCAGAAGGTTCTGCAAGCACTGAGAGAAGCTGGTCTGTTCGCTAAATTCGAGAAATGCGAATTCCTGAAATCCGAAACCACGTTCTTAGGCCTTATCGTAGGAAGAGATGGTATCCGAATGGATCCAAAAAAGATCCGAACGATCGTAGACTGGAGATCGCCCGCTACTGTAACTGACGTTCAAGCATTCATTGGGTTCGCGAACTTTTATCGACGATTCATCAGAGACTTTTCGAAGATAATTAACCCGATGGTAAACCTGACCAAGAAAGGCATTCCGTTCCTGTGGAACTCTGCCTGTCAAGACGCATTCGACCGATTAAAGAGAGCGTTTACTGAAGCTCCTGTTCTGGCTTCCTTCGATTGGGAAAAGGAAGTGATTTTGGAAACCGATGCCTCCGACTATGTATCTGCTGGAGTACTCTCTCAATACGACGACGAGGGAATCCTGAGACCTGTAGCGTTCTTCTCAAAGAAGCATTCGGCAACCGAGTGTAATTACGAGATCTACGATAAGGAACTGCTCGCTATCATTCGCTGTTTCGAAGAATGGCGTCCCGAGCTGGAAGGCGCCGCCTCGCCAATTCAAGTAATTACTGATCATAGGAATTTAGAGTATTTTACTACGACAAAGCTACTGAACCGTCGTCAAGCCCGTTGGTCCGAATTCCTGTCCCGGTTTAATTTCCGAATCACCTATCGTCCTGGTAAGCTAGGTGCTAAGCCTGATGCTCTGACCAGGAGGTCAGAAGATCTCCCTAAGGAGGGGGATGAACGCCTCCTGCACCAAAGCCGTACCATTCTGAAACGAGAAAACCTGGACCCTGATCTGTTCCCTACCGCTGTTACCCCGATCGAACCCAGGATCGTCAAGAAAGTACGATTTGCGGTAACCACCCGTAGCCAGAGAAACCTCGATTCTACCGACACCACCGATCACTCGAATTCCGACGCTATTATAACTTTGCCAGAAAATGGCAAAGTTATAGAACCTGCAATTCCACCTGCTGTACCCGCACCCGACCCTGTAATACCACTAGAGGACCCAGAAACTCCTTTAGATCTCCCTGCCGACCTGCTTACCTTATTCCGCGAAGGCTATCAAGCCGATCCTATACCTGAATCTGTCCTGAAGTCCCTACGAGAGGGATCCCCGAAACACCCGAAAATCACTCTTGCCGAGTGCACTGAGAACAACAACCTGTTGTACTACCGAGGGAAACTGTACGTCCCTGACCACGACCCCCCTGAAAACCTATCTGCTCCGCCTGTATCACGAATCTCCCGCTGCCGGTCACCCGCACCGCACCCGAACCTTCGAATTACTGTCCCGGGACTACTACTGGCCTGGATACTATGATTACGTCACACAGTGGGTCCGCAACTGCCATAGTTGCTACCGCGCTGCCCCGAATCGTAGAGGCCAGGAGGGAGTCCTCCGCCCGCTCCCGATCCCACAGAGAGCCTGGCAGGATATCTCGATTGATTTCATCACACACTTGCCCGAGAGTACTGGGTTCGATGCTATTATGGTAGTAGTCGATCGATTGACAAAGATGAAACACTTCCTGCCCTGTTATGGTACTTGCAATTCTGAAGAAGTCGCCCGCCTGTTCCGAAAGAATATCTGGAAACTCCACGGCTTGCCCTTGACGATTATATCAGATCGTGGAGCCCAATTTGTATCCGAATTCTGGAAGCATATATGCAAGCGCCTGGGCGTTGCCGCCAAGTTGTCAACTGCTTATCATCCTGAAACCGATGGACAGACCGAGAGAGCCAATGCGATGCTGGAACAGTATCTCCGGTCGTATGTAGCATACCTGCAAGACGATTGGGCGGAGTGGCTTCCACTCGCCGAATTCTCTATTAACAACGCCTGGTCCGAGAGCACCCGAATGACCCCGTTCTTCTCCAATTACGGATTTCACCCCCGTCTGGGTTTCGAGCCCGCACCGTCCCAAAGTACCCGTCCTGCTATAAGAGATGCCGAGGAGTTCGCTGCTAAAATGGAAGCAATCTCCTCGCACTTACAGACCGAACTGACTGCCAGTCAAGCCCGATATTCGAAGAATGCCGACACCCACCGTTCCCCTGCCCGGAGGTACCAACCCGGCGATCTGGTATGGCTGAATGCCAAGAACATCAAGACGTTGCGCCCGCAGAAGAAACTGGACTGGAAGAACCTCGGCCCCTTCAAGATCTTGGACTCCGTTGGTCCATACGCGTACAAGCTGGATCTGCCCGCTTCAATGAGAATTCACCCTGTATTTCATGTCAACCTGCTACATCCCGCTTCCGATGACCCTGTCAACGGCCAGAGAAACCCACCGCCACCGCCTGTCGAAGTAGACGGGTTGGAACAATTCGAAGCCGCCGAAATCCTGGACTCCCGCTGGGAGCGAAGGGGCCGTGGAGGCCCCCGCCTGAAATATACCGTTCGATGGATTGGATACGACACGCCAACAGAAGAGCCCGCGAGCTACTTAGAGAACGCACAAGAGCTTGTTCGTAACTTTCATCGCCGATACCCCGGCAAGCCTGGCCCAGGATAGGAACCCCGCCCGCCTAGCTAACAACCGACCGACTATCTGCTATCATCTGATACTGCTAACTAACCCGTACCCTCGCCTCGACGGAGCTCGGCTCTAAGGAGGGGGGTACTGTCACGGTGCCAGTCACGTGAGCAGTTGATCCTATCCGATAGGACCAAGATAGGCGCTCGCGCCGGTGCGCAAGTGAGCTAGTGCCCGATCGGGCTAGCTTACTTGCGAAAAGTCTGTATATCTTCAACCAGGAAGATCCTGTATCGTAGCTCGAAGAGCTACGTCTTAATCCTTAATCTGAACCTATTATCTGAATCAATATAACTTTGCCAAATTAGGGCAAGGTTACTAGAAGCCCTATTCTGCCTGCCTGCCCCGTGATAAAAGACATTAGAAATAACAACTATCATATAAATGCTTAAGACATACACTCTAACTATTATAAATCTGTGGCGGCTTTTAATATTGAATAAAAAATCAGAGATTAAAAAATTAATTATAATAAATTATAAGAAAACGACTTTTATATACTAAAAGCACTTATTAATACTTTTTATATTTTTGAATCTTATAACTTTAATTATAATATATTTAATTTCAATACAAGAATATTAAAAAGTATTTTGTTAAACTTATTGTTACGACGGCTAACATCTACGCCCCGTCACATGACTAAAACAAGGTAACGTGACGAAATCACGTTATGGACCGCTAGGAACGCTGGCTGTCCAGGACCGCGCAGCGGTCCTGACTAGCCATAGGCATGAAGGTCTATATAATCAAGATGGATTTCCTTTGTATAGAGCTTCGTGCTCAAGATCAATCATTTAGTATACCATACTATTAGTTACGAATTGCATCATATTATTGTCATTACTTTAAGTCCCTGCTTGACGCCTAGTTATAAACCACCTCGAGAGCCTAGAGCACTTCCACGTGATCTAGACGGCAAACCTCGTAACACTTATATTGTATTCCAATCAATTCTCTTTATAAAAAGATCTGGTTGAATTATCTTGTCTTTTTTATAAATATAACTAATAGAGATCTAAAAAGTCGTATGACTTCGCTTAGTATGTAAGGTTAGTGAGTGGTTTCCAGAACTCTTATTAGTATATTAGGTATACCGGTCGACCCCTCACAGTCTTGCTTTGAAATCAAATCTGCAAATAGCTACAGATCGATGGATCCGGGATACCCTTGCCCGAGTAAGAGCTTTTACTGGTGCGACTGGACAGACTGGCAAACAAGATTAAAGCTCGTCTAATTCTAAGAGTGGGAGTGGGGGAAAGGGCAGACAATGAGAGCTTTGGAAGAAGCGCTTGCGATCCTCGTGATATACAATGTCCCGAGAAAGTCTTGATTTCAAGTTTGATTCCTTGGATTGCTTGGATATTGATGGATAATACAATTTCCGCCGTAGTAAGATTCTTACATCACTGGAAGTTGCAGCTTGGAGTTCCCGAGGTGTCTGGAGTAGAAGAATGGGTGTTGGACTAACCTTAGCTGACTCAGCGAAAGTCATCTTCTCACGGGTTGTTCGGGCAGCTTCGGTTGCATCCTTTTCCTTCCTTGTCTTATTTCTCTCTCCTGTCTGAACTCTCCTTCCATTCCATATCGTTTGTCCTTCAATTAATCATCTCTATTTATATTCAGTCACTATCTATACATGCTCATGCGGGCGAATGAAAACACAAGAACATGAGAAGATCCCAAGGGTCATCTGAACAAAGTAAAATCGAAAGGGGTAAGAATTTCGAACTTCTGGGTGACTTCTGGATAAGGTTTGTGGGGCAAACATGTCTGGGCTCTCCACATGTACCTACTCATCTAATCACCAGTTTCTGGTTGATGAGAAACGAGCATTACCCATGTCAAACTTCCCCGGATTTTATGGGTTCGCGTCCTCAGGTCCTGGGACTGCATCGGGGTTGATTGAAAAGTTTGACAACTTGGCATCGGACCATATATGCCGAAGTGGCTAAAGGCACTCAAAATGTCCGTCCTATTCATTACCACAAGTGTGCTTCCGTTTTCCAGAAACGTTTTATTAAGTTGGTCAGGAACATGAGGTCTAGTTTCTGTAGTTGCTATAAATAACAGAATCTCCCATGATGTAAGAGGGTATCTTTCTACTCCGTACATACTTTTGCGCCCATTTCTTTCCGTACATTCTCAGCCATGAAGTTTTTCTATTCTGCACTGGCCTTTGCGCCACAAGTTTTCGCTGCTCTCACTTACAAAGGAGTTGACTGGTCTTCCGTTACTGTTGAGGAGCAGACCGGTTACTCTTACAAAAACACCGCTGGCACCACGCAAGCACTCGAGACTATCTTGGCTGCTTCAGGCGTCAACACTGTGAGGCAAAGAATATGGGTTAACCCGTCAAATGGTCAATACAATTTGGCATACAACTTGGCCCTGGCCAAACGTGCCAAGGCTGCCGGATTGAAAATATACCTTGATTTACATTTCAGTGACACATGGGCCGATCCGAGTCATCAGGTAAACAAGCCTCTCTTCTCCTAACCAATCTCTAATCAATTGATACTAAATTCCCCCTCACTAGAAAATTCCCTCCGGCTGGCCTACCGACACGGTCGGCAACCTGGCATGGGAAGTCTACAACTATACCCTCGCCGTCTCTGACGCTTTCGCCAGTGCTGGCATCTCTCCCTCCATAATATCTATCGGCAACGAAATCCGCGCCGGGCTCCTCTGGCCCATCGGCTCAACCTCCTCCTACTACAACATCGCCACCCTCTTGCACTCCGCGTCCGCCGGCATCAAAGACTCGACTCTAAGCACCAAACCCAAGATCATGATCCATCTCGACAACGGCTATTCCTGGTCCGAGCAACAATATTTCTACAAGACTGTGCTTGCACAAGGTCCCCTCCTAACCACCGACTTCGACATGATGGGCGTATCCTACTACCCATTCTATACGTCTGCCGCTACGCTCGCTAGTCTCAAGACTTCTCTGACAAACATGGCTTCAACATGGGGCAAACAAATTGTAGTCGCCGAGACAAATTGGCCATTCGCTTGTCCGTCTCCCGCATACTCCTTCCCATCCGATGCAACATCGATTCCTTTTAGTGCAGCAGGCCAAACAACATGGATTAAGAACGTCGCCTCTATCGTGGCGGGTGTTCAAGGCGGAGTGGGCCTCTTCTACTGGGAGCCTGCTTGGATTAACAATGCGGCTTTGGGAAGCAGTTGTTCTGACAACTTGCTCGTTGGCACTAATGGAGTAGCGAGATCTAGTTTGTCGGCTTTTGCTAGTATCTAGTCTCTGGATTGTGGATCAGACGTAGTAAAGTAGAGAGGGGAAGGGGTCAGATATCTAGTTTTCTAATTGTTTTTGTATATACTTGAACTTTATTATTTGTACATAAAAACATGTCATATTATTATTATACTGCTGAAATGCACATTTCATTACAAAGTATTAATCTCCTTCATGCATTGTGAATGACGAGGCCGAATTCATTTATTCAATCATTACCACGACAAGTATGCATGTCACTAGAAATAACCGCGTGATATTCTTATTTCCAGTTCGTTGTAGATACACAAACATTCCGCAGTTATGATCCAGATATCCATACTCCAAATAGTCTTCGTAAAATATTTCGTATGAACCACAACATAAAAGCTTAATATCTTTCAGTCATTCGCTTATATTCATCGGCCATAACTCATCAATCATTAATCATTTCTCATGAAGTTTTGATAAACACATTGAGATTTGTTCACCCAACAACTCTAATTCCATATGGGGAGCTTCTGTATCTTTGGATGAACCCGAGAACTTCAGTACTCTTTCCTGAGCAGTTTTCAGAGGGACAAGATATTCGCTCTCGACTTGTGTCATCATTCCAGGTGGTATGATATTTGCATATTGCCCTGCTGTGATAAAAAATAAGAAATTGAGCGCAGCCATGTGGACTGCAAATGATGCCATCAAATTATTAGTCAATTCTTCATCCGAACCATCAACAAGTGATGAAAGATTTGGGAAGATATGTGATTTTGTTTCCAGTAGAGCAGAGCTCGTAGAGAAAAGATTTTGTGATTCCCTCTCATGTGCTGTAATTAACTCCTCCTTGAGCCAAGTTATAGCAGATACTTTCAGAGCTATCGCGCTGATTTCATCCGGAGAGCCTTGGAGCGTCTTTGAGATGAAAACCAATCTCATCGCATCCACAGGATGGGCGTGTAAGATGGTAGACGTGAGTTTATGTGTACAGTACCGCAGACCCGGAGAAGGATTTGTGGCAGACCATAATGATAAAGCCCGTAAATGCGCCATATAGTCATTGTCCTTAAATTCTCCAGACACAAATTTATTTGAGTGTTCTAACCACAAACCAATCGCAACTACAGCATCAACGATAGCTATAGATGATCCATCTGGAGACTCAAAGAATCGAGCGACTAGTTTCGCATGGTCAGGAAATATGGACATGACCGGCTCCGGTGTTTTCGTTTTGAACATGACCGATGAGAAAATTAGAGAGGTGAGAAGGAACAGGCAGCCGACTGGGGAAAGTGGAATATCGTCAGGAGAATCCGGCAGATTATCTTCTGGGTCTGGGGCATGTGCGATGGGTTCTTTTGAATGGATGGTATCGAAGAGAAGATCGTAATTTGCCAGCCCGAGGTCGCGGGATAGAGACTAAACTGTTAGACACACCACATCAATCAAGAGGCACGAGGACTTACCACAAGCTGCCCAGCAACAGTTTCCCGGGTTTGGAGCTCGGGTGTCATCTGAAATGCCTCCGCCAAACTCGTCCTCCCAGCCACAACTCTTTTCGGATCAAAGGATTCTTGCAAGCGTCCAGCCCATTCCAAAGGATAAACATAGATGTACATTTCCAGCATATGCGTCACGAGGCCTTGCAGCAGCTTCTTTTGTATGTCAGATTCGAATATATCCTCTTCTTGTGCTTCTGGATCTGGTGCCGACGGCAGATTGGATTCTATCTCTGGGCGCATAACGCTGGTGATACCGAGGCTAGATTTTCGTCCTGGTAATGTAGGTCGCTTTTTGCCAGAAACTGTGTGCGCAAACTTGCCAATCGCCATGACGGCTCGGTGTGATGGATGGAATGCTTGCATGATGGCGAGTACCGTACTTGCAAGAATCCGTGAAGGGTGTTTCGTTTTGATTCGAGAGTGGAGAATAGAAAGAAGACTCAGTAGGAAGCAAAATCGATCAAGGTCATTCGGTGCTGAGGGTTCCTTTTCTCCTCCTACTACGGATTCTTCTCCATGCCAGTCATCTTCAACATCATATAGATCCAGCTGTCTCAGTCCCTGCAAGGCCCCGATTATGACTTCACGTGGATTCGCAAGTCTTGCAATTGTTATGAGACAGTCATCCGAGCCGGGGACTTCAAGGAGAAGAGGCATGGCTTCCCAGCCAACGGCATTGGCAACTTCAACATCCTTCAAGGCGTCGTTCAATGCGGCAAGGAGTTGCGATCGCAGGTCCGGTGTAGGCTTCCTTGTAATCAGTACCAAACGAAGGAAGTCGAGGTAGACGAAAAGATCTCCTGCCGGTGGTGCGATAGATTTGATATCGGCAACAGGATCAGGACCAGACTCCATGTTTCTCTGCCAATACGTAGATCAAAGAGATTGGATTGCCGTTGTCGTGATACGGTTACGAAGACTAGATGATAGATAGCTGTACGTGGGGAACTCGCGGCAGAAAGCTTCTGTGGCTAGTGGAAAGCGGTGAGCTAATTGGTGATTATTGCGCTCCCCCAGCTGGGCTAAATATAATATTGCTCTCGCCAACACGGCAACATAGCCCAGCCCACTATTCTTCCACAGATGGATCAAGTGTGCATTTCACGATGTCACCTCACAGCAAAAAGCCTTGAGCCTCTGTGAAGATTCATTCGCTACCACATGTTGAATATTATAGACCATGCATCGACCCCTTGCCGCTACCACTCATTTCTAGCCAATCTTCGGCGCCTACACATGGTTACAAACCACTTCTTGAAGTATGCCCTGTTGAAGTGGATGGCACACTATCGCGCATACCCTGATGCATATGCTGTGCTGTTGTTGGAAGTGATGTTCTTTCCATTCTGTCCTTCTACTTTCCATTTTCCTTCAATTCCGTGCTGTTCTTTTCGAGATTGCAATGTTTTATCTGTCTGTATTTCTGTTCTAGTCTATGAGTTATTCGGCATGAGCCTTCCCTAATGGCAGCCTTTGGCTGGTCAGTCGGCGATTTGGTTTCTGCCATCTCTGTCATTGCGAAGGTATCAAAGGCGCTCAAAGATGCCGGCGGGGCAGTTGATAATTATCACGAGACTGTTTTATTTCTGGAAAGTCTGAAGATAACTTTAACTACGCTTCATGGCCTCTATGAAGCAAACGTTGATCCAAATGTTCTGTCGGGTCTACAGTCACAGCTTGAACTTGTACAAAAGCCCATCGATACATTCACGAAAAAGATAAAGCGCGAGCTTGGATCAGCACTCGATGGCACGAAAAAAGACAAAGGAGTTCGCACAAAGCTGAAAAAAACTGCGGGCCAGTTAGAATGGGCATTTTCGCTGGATAAAGAGTCCCAGGAACTCAACAGAAAGATCTTGGTTCCACTTAGTGGAATCCAGATTCAACTTGGCATTCACATTCAGTCCGTTTCTCTCCCGTTTCGCGAAGTATATCTTGCGTCTAATCGTGTTGTAGCTCCGTGCTTTTGACCGTTACCAATGACATTTCCGCTAAAGTCGAACAAAGGATCAACGATGCTTTGCCAGTGTTGCTTCAACGATCCTTAGCTCCAATCACTGCTCTAGAGTATCACCGTCATTCAGATCAACGCGATGCAAATAGAGCGATATACCAAAAGATCGAATCATTGCCCCAGATTCTGACTGATACCGCAAAGCAATCACTAAATAGGAGTCAACAGAAAGACAAGCTACAATCGCAAACTTTAGAAGACCTCAGCTCATTGATTGTTAAAGCAATTGATAGGATTGATGAGAGATTGCACCAAGATAGCGTTCACAATTCCGCCAAAATGTCTGCAAGCACACATCCGTTCTCACATGAGCCGCAAATCTGCTCATCGCCTTTTATACCCAGTGAAACCATATCTCGAGCAGGACCTAAATCTAGTGAGATTCAAGTGAATGACACCAGCTCAGCGGAACTTGCAGAGTTACTTCTCAATGGCATGATTCAGAAGAATACCGGCATTAGCATCGCTAACGTCGTTGGATCGAATGATATCAAGCAGCAAAGCATAGACCAATCATTGGTTGCACCTAAGCAAGCTTGGATAGAAGCTAGAATGCATTTTACGCAATTGTTTGTGATCCGATCCTCAGAATGTTGTCAGTTCCGCTAACAGGGTGAAGCGTCTCCTTGCTAGTTCAAGCATTCCGAGAATATTTTATTGGATTATGGTATGGAGCTACACCAATTGAATTATTTTAGCTTAATATAAGTAGGCCTATGTTCGCATGCTTGCTATATCAAGCAAAGCTTATGCAGAGATGCATATCTCAGCTACCGAGTCTACTCTCCAAAGAGAACATAACTTTCGTGGATGTCCTTGGAAGATCACGACGAATCCCGTATGTGACTTACGGCCACTGGGAGGTAATACTACTCCTGGTCATCAGAATATAGCTCGGCTAAAAATTTCAAATTGTTTAGACATTCAACAACTTTGTTTTGGCAGATTTCCGGAAGATACCTGGAGAAAGCCATGTTCAAAAAAGTCGATACCAACTTATAGCTTCAGATGGCTTCACTACCCTTGACCAATTTAACTGGAAGAGATTTGTAGTCCCCAATGCCGACATTTCAATGGTTGTCCATCTAAGCCGTTCCGTGTCTGATCCCAAGTGTCCAAAGTGTAAAAGCACATCGAATATTAATGTGCATAGGGGCATCCGCCAGGGATTAACTATTTGGTAACATAATTTATACCTTATTGTCAACATTTTCTAACTAAATTTCCCAGTGACAACCCGAATTGTCAACTAACGTATCGCTTGGTGCCATACAACGATAGCCGACCCCAAACAAGGCTTGGCAGCAAACACTTGGACACTTCTTCTGAAGTCCACGCATGGCTCGAAGTAGCTAATTCATTGAAAAGGGTGGAATATGCAAACATGAGAGAGAAAGTAAATGCCATTGCTTTGACTGATGCAAGCAACAACCCTCAATTCCAATCCAACGGACCTGAGCCCTACAGGCACCTATTAGGAGTGAAGCGCATAAAAGACCAACAATCTTACATCGGGGACGAGATTCGCGTGCACACTGGAGCATTGAAGGAGCGTAAACAGGAAACTATTGAGTTTGAGCTGTATTTCAAAAGTGTGCAATGCAGCATATTTCCTGGGAAATGCGAGCTCTGCGGATTCTCAGATTTCAAATATCCGAGCGAAGTGCCAGAGCATATGCTTCAAGCACACACCTGCATCTACACATGTCTCTTTGATTTTGCTGGCTGCAAACATGCGTTTGCTCGCAAAGATCAATGGGAATGCCATGTCAAATCAGAACACCTGAACTGGTTATGCGACATAGACCAATGTCCAAATGAGAGATTACATCCAGTCAATCACTACAAGAAAAATTGGTATGCCAAAAGCAAGCCAGGACACGCTCTAGCACTTAAAAGACGGGCTGATAGCGCGAACGCTATTTTACGAGCTTCTTTGAGAAAGAAAAAAGGTCTAGCATCGAAGTTAAACTGCCCAATAAAGGAGTGTGGGAGGGCTTTTGGTGGAGACACGTTTTGGGACGACAGGATGGACCACATTGGAGAGCATATAATTGATAACACGATCGCTGTAGCTGGATATTTGTGTTCGCAACCATTCCTGGATAACACTACCGATGAATTATTCGTTGAATGGGCTTTAAGTGAGCACATTGTGGAAAAAGTTAGGCGAAACTTCCGATTAGTGACTCCAGAATAATTTGCATGTGGTTTTAATTTATAGAGGGCGTTTGCGATGTCTGGTTCCAAATAAGCACAATGGAAGGGTCGCGATAGAAATACGAGTTGCATGCTTTCCTAATTGGCACCTTCGAATCAATATTATCAGCTTTTCAATTGCTTTTTCCTACAAGATTTTCGAGAGTTGGGTTCGTTGTGAGCTAGCTATATGTAGAGCCTAGATGACATGAGGTTAACAATATCCTTTTCATTCACAAAGGACGAAAAATGACATTTTAATGGCGCGGTGAGCAATCTCGCCGGACATTAGCGGTTCATCTAAACATATCCTCTCCTTCACAATACACCGATCATACATATTGGCTCTTTTGACCTGTCCCTCCATCCCCACCCCCACCATGATTTCCCCATAGTCCTCGCATTCCGTGACAGCATATGGCCCTTCAAGCGATGAAAACTTCGGCAAATCCTCATGACACATGGAACATCAATAAAAGCATCGCATTTATCCCCAAATAGTAAGGCTAACCAAGCTGCCAACACAGTTCCCGCCACCCCTTTTGCCCGCCACTAAAAGAATTTTTTACGGCTCTCATCCCTCCTTATTCATATCGCCGCGCTTTCTCAACCATAAGCGCAAATACTATGACCGCATCTCCTAATAGACACCAATAACAGCAAATAGTGCATCAGATTCACGATTTAGCAAATTGAGATAATACGAAGTCCGAAATCTCTTTTCATACTTCTTCACAAATGAACTATTAAGCCTTCAAGAATCAATACACGCAGAACACCTTCATTTTTTCCCTGGCAAAACCGCAGTTGCATTTCACAATATCTTTAATATTTTTAATATTCTTTCAAAAGAATCTCCTCTATTCCACACGATACTCAGAGCCTAATAATAAATAATAAAAAAAGAATAAAGTAATTAGATTATTACCCAAAACTGAAAAATAACATAACATACCAAAAATGCTAAAATCCGGATATATATTTATAGAGATATTAAATTGCGGGTCATTATAGAGTTTTGATAATAGGTTTCGAAACTCTAGTTTATGTAAGATTATCTTTAAACTGTGTCTCTAAGAGAGCTGGGAGAGCGAAATGCATAGGTCTTTTGTGCTTTGCGGTGTAAATATTCTAGATCTAGATTGGCGATTTTCATGATGGGTAGATGGGTCAATACTAATGGGTAATTATATCGATTTACTGACATAGAGAAGTGAAGTTAAGTAATTAGTATGAAATATCAATATATAATATCTAATGACAAGCCCACCACCAAGCCCTAATTCTATCACCTATTTCTTCAAGAGCCAGCATACTCGTCAATATTAAATAAAATCTCCTACTAATTATCAAATGCAAAGACTAATATATTCATTCCCAATGACTTTCATCCCAAGTACCTGCACACATTTTGCTCGCCACCAACATCCGATCACCATTTCACAAGAATCCAACTCAAAGACCTCTAGACTTTCCCTCCCAACCTTCTTCGTCAACTTACCATTAATTACTTTCCATATCATCTATCTCAGACTTTACATATCCGCTGATCCAACATAAAGGATCAACACCATGAAATTTCCCTTTGTCTTTAAATTTCATGCGAAATGAATTATTACCACCACCACCACCGGCAATATCACTTCTCTCCCTATAACTCAGACTCAAATTTGGACTCCTAGCTCTCTTGATCCCCGCTCCATATCCCAAGGGCGCAGGTGAAACCTGTTTAAAGCTTTGAGTCTCGTTACATTTTCAATCAAATCATCTACTTTAACACGTAGTTTATATTTTTCAGTAAATTAAACGCTTTATTTCGCTGAGTTATCACCGTATCTGCCCGAATATTTGCTTCTCGGAGTTTTTTTTATATCTCAACTTTCAACTTTATATTGAAGCTGTCCGATTTTATGCTGTAGTTCATTGATGAAAGAAAGCCTGTACTTTTGGTGCTTCAGGGTCCGGGCTGTCTTGGATGTGAAGCCCATGGAGACATCGCTCAAAGATTTCTTTTTCGGACGGAATAGTGGCAGGTTGTATCTCAACCTCTTTCTTTCGAGACTGAATAGTGATGATTTCTGCGGTAAGTCCTTGTTTCCCTAATCAAGGCCAATTCTAATAAGTGTTCAGTGAGATACTTTTAGTTCTAAGTTCATCCATTTTGGCCGAATTGTCAGCGATTTGCAACTTCAATTTCCCATTCTGCTGGCTCATATTGCAATGTTCCAATTCGCGAACCTTCTGACTCCTCTGGGTGAGTTGGGGCTCAGATTGTGCATTCTGGAGGTCCCGAGCTATTCTGAGTTCTTCCTTCCCACTCCTCAAACCCTGTTCGGCCTCCAAAAGGCTGGCTAGATGTACGTGTGCCTCCAGATCTACTTGCAAAACCTGGGAATGGTGCTGTGGGAAAATCTGGCGGTTTATGAAGTCATGGTTAGGGTATCATCACCGCGGTTTAGAGTGTCTCCAGTGGTGAGGTAATTTGTTTTCTTTTTTTGCTTGTCATTTGGAATCCAAAAATGTCCGTCGTCAATGTGACTTGAAGACTCGCCAAGATCAGTGCAAATTTTTTCATGCTTGAGTTCTGGAACCAACGCAGATTGTTTCGTCAAACGCAGTTTCATAAGTAATTTCGACTATTGCACTGCCGGCTTTTGAGCCGGGGAGGGAGGCCGGAAAATGCGACTGATGAGTGTGCTCGAGAGATCGTGGGAAAATACGATTGTTGGGGCGAGATCACTGAATATGACTTCGTTGTCCACAGTTATGCAATTCACAATCTTTTGTAAATATTGACAGACCTTACATGCTACCATATCATCTTCTAAGTCTTTCTCAAAATGATTATCAATGTTTTGAATCTCGTGTAATATCATCAGTAAAGTTAGTCTTACATTTAAAGCCTCAAGTAAAACTAGACAAACCTCTCGTTATCAAATGCGACCGTTTGTGACTGCATGTGCTTCTAGGTGTAATGTGACACAACATTTTAATTCCAAATTACGAAGCCTAAATAACTTCCCAGCTTCATTGTCTACCCAAGAAACACAAATTTCTCCTTTCTTGGGACCTATACAAACTTGAATCACGGGTAACATATTTTTTGAGAAATTCACCAACCTGTCATTAAATGGCAAGGAAGTCAAGCGCTGATCATCCAGAGATCTTATACCAGCATCTTCTCTGTCTAGCTCTTGTAATCTTATTACCTGGCAAATATATCAATGATAATATGATCACAAGAAAACACCTCGATCGGCTATCATAGCCGGGATGTCGCATGTGTGAAAGAATACTCATACAATCTTTATTGTTTTCTGCATGGCTCTTCTAAAAACCTATCCGCTTTTCCTGTAGGAATAGCTGGACGTGGTTCATATCTGGGTACAAATCAAGCCGAACGTCACCGACTTTCTTGAATACTACAGTATTTTGAAAAACTTTGTTCGCGTATGTAAAGCTAATGCAGCACTGAGGGTTGCCATTATACTTGAGTAATATGGAGTGGGTAGAGAGGAAGCGATCTCAGTGTTGCATATTATGTCTTTCCTGTATTCCATTGCGTTGGAGCAAGGTTGTAAGACTTACTTTCTCAATGGTTTCCATATTCCGTCTGGTAGAAGAACTAGCTTTTTCTTTAGCGATGATCTGATAATTTCAACATCCTATCATCCTTTCAGTTGGTGCGGTCAACAAATCCCAAAGTTTTTGTATCTCCGTATCCTATCAGCATCTTGTGATCCGTGGTAAAATGTCTTCCTTTGTGGATCCAGTTCTAGGAGTCTCTTCCAGATGGCTTCAGCCATGGTTTTAGTTATTAAACTAGATATATTACTAACATCCCACCATTTTTTCTCTATATCCAAAAGCATGGCAATGTAAATGTCAAGAGACTCGGAGCTGTCCTATTTGATTGCTTCTTACCAAATTTTTGCAGAGTGGTATCTCAATACTTGCGCTCATCCATACCATTTCTATCCCGCCCAATTTGGCCTTGAGCAAAGCCATATCCATATCTAAAATATTTTGAATTGGAAATTTTCTCCAATATAAGTCCCTTGAGATAAACATTACTCTTGAAATCTTGATGTAATATCAGAGTGCCAAATCGTATGTGGTGGTCGAAATGCAGGCAAACCTTCAGCCACGCCATCACCTCGACTTCAGAGATCGACTTCGATTTCTTGCCATCCACATTCCCCATTCTGACAGACATCTTCCCCCAGATTCACAACCCTGAACCGCGATGCGTCTAGACCATGCGAGCTTAGCTCTTGCTGAGGTGAATTTCTCCAGACTTTGCTTAAAAAGCACCACAGGGTTTTCTTTCGCTTCTTACCCCAGTAAAACCCCGATGCAGTAAACTTAGCTTGGTGACTGTGTCTTATAATCAGCAACGCAGCAAGCTTGAAGCTTTCGCCATGAGTTACAGCCATACCATCGTTTATATCTTTGCTTGTACAACCCATGTCTAGAACTTCTCGAGATAGATCACTACTATAATTACAAAGCTCACACATTCCCCTCTTTCTGTGAAATGCTAAAAAATATCTAAGGACCTTCGTCTTCTCTGATTATGAACGGTCATTCTAAACCCATGGACAAGTTTTGCGCACATAAATCAGCTTCTCCCTAGACAATTTGGAAGTTTTGGTCATTGCATCCATATCCATCCTGTCTTGGCAATAATTAGTGCTCGTAATGAAAATTAGGGCAGAGTTGAAGACAGAAATATAGATGAAATCCTAATTTGGCAGAACTCCCTAAATGCATTTGCCTTTGCCCAATCCTTCACATATTTTGAAGATATACCTAAGCGTTGTTGAAGTGTAGTATAGTCATCATTCTCATCTGGGAGACCGAGATATTCCTCATCTGAATTCTCACAATTGGCCAAATCCAAAGCAAAATTCTGGCAACCTTGTTGTATGGAACTTGAAAATGGGGTGAGTATTTGTAGAAGATCAATAAAATACTCTGTCCACAGATCTGCTCTGCTTTGGCTTGTGTAATAGCAACTTGCAAATATGTATCTAAGTAAGTGGTAGAAGATGGAAAAGAATATAAAATTGTTGAGGGTGAGATGAGCAAATTGAAGAGCGTTGTGTGTATGAGGAGTCGATGAAGATCAAGAAGATTTTAACTCGACTATTTACTTCTTCGAAGTTGCCAATTTAGGAAAGAGGGGAGAAAGGATTTTTCTTCGGATGCGCAAATTGCAAAGTAGAGCAAATCAATTCACTAAAACCAATAATGAAAGTGAGAAGAAGGGTTTTTCAATGAGTAATAATTTCATGTAGAATTATTTAGTTGAAGTGCGTGAGAATCACCAAACAAAGTCAACAACGGAGTACGTGACTGGACATCTTGGAGTTGGAAATGCAACAAGAACTTCTTCGATGAAAAGTAAGACTTTCTCATTATTGAAATTATAAGAAATTTAATAAAAGAAGTAAAAGGGAATCGAGGTTTCCAACATGAGAGCTTTTTTTCACTGGCCGGCAAACCATGCTTTCATTCTTTCCAGGTTCATCTTATTATCAGAGAAAATGGCAAATGTAGCCATAATAAGATAAGTATCTACTTACCGATAAGTTAACTTCACGCATCAAGAGGTAATGACACTCATAAGGAGGTTTGATCATAATTATATCTATCTATTTTCAAACAGCACGCACATACCAAGCTTTTCTACACTACAACTCTACAACACCAACCAAGTTACCGCTCCCAAGACCGAGAAACTTATCGCAGACTTTCCCAAGACCATTCCAGCTGCTGCATTATGACTTGCTAAAGCGCTAGAACTTGCACTCGTGCTCGTAGAACTTCCAGAGCTACTTGCAGTTGAATTTGAAGAATTCTGAGTGGCTGGTGCTGCCGCCTGACTGTGAAGCAGTCCTTGCACATAATTGAGAGCATCGATTTGCTCCCCGACCCCGGTGGAAATATTTTTGCTCTTACCACTCCAATCTAAAGCGCATCCATTATCACCGCAAGTTTTGGCAGCTGCTTGGGCTGTGCTGATAAGTTGTGTATTGATGATACTGTTGGTATATGGAGCGACTTGAATGGTGTCGACGAGCGATTTTCCAAGTATACCTTTGAATGCGCGCTGGTCTATGTTGCAGGTGTTTTTGCTTTCGCAGGCAGTTTCGGTGGCGATTCCGGATGGGAAGAAAACGGCGATAGTTCTGTTTAGGAGACCGTCAAGAGACTTTTTCCATTGGCTATCCCCATTCGTGTGATTATACATGTATGCAGCGCCAGCAATAAATGTACCTGCAGTCTCGGAGAATTGAGGTTTGTCGATCGTCGAACAATTTTTAGTAACATCGGCACCGTCGAAAACATTGAAATCCTCGTCGACGAGGCCCGTCACCTTGGTCCAATTCCATACTTTGGTTGCCCAGTCTGAATAAGTGCTATTGCCAGTGTAGGCAGCAAGACGAGCCGAGAGTTGGAAAAAGTTTCCATTTGATATGCTATTCTTGTAGGTGTAACCGGCGTTGAAAGCAAATATCTGCCAGCGGAGACCTCCATTGCAGGTCTTTTCATCCCACCGAGCGACTTGTTCGTTAAATACATTTTCGGCAAGATTGAGCCAGGTAACGTTCTGGGTTTCTCCCAGTCGTGCCTCTGCCGCTGACATGGCTGCAAGAGCCCAAGTTGATTGATCGTCATTACCCAAACTTTTTGTCTGATTTTCTGGCATAAAGCTACTGTCAACTCCTTGTTGATAGACCAGACCTTGAGTCACAATTCGATTGTATTGGGAATCTCCTGTTAGTCGCCAGTATTGAATCAACGTGTCGAACATGGCACCGCTTTCCCACCAGTAATATGGGGCATTCAAAACACCGATGGCATTTCCGGGAGTTTGAGACTGGTTGTAAAGACCAACTAAGTCCTTTGCGATCGTGCTAGCTGCTGATTCGATTGAATCTATATATCAGAATGGTATCAGTTTCGTTCAATATGGGTGCCTTTCGTCGCTCATAACTCACCAACACTGGTGACATTTAGATCAATGCACTGGATAGGAACGACTGAAACTGCCGCAAAGGCAACGAGTAACTTGCTTGAAACCATTTCTGATATGACGAAAGAGAGAAGCACAAATGTGAAGATAATTTATCAAGATGTTGCATCTACATAGCAGCGACGACGGAAGATATAAGAGGGACTTGGCCTCAAAGTAACAGGGGTAGCATGGTTGACGTACTTCGTACAATTCCATCACAAGAGGTGAGATTTGGCAGCGCTAGAACAGTTGATGAAATTAATTAATACGAGATCAAAGCCCAATATGTTTAAGCTTAAGGAGGATCCGCAGTTAGTCATCATAAGCGAGTGCAAGTCCACCAGTCTGCTGGTGAAATAAATGGGGCTTAGCATTGTAGGTACAGTACCTAGGCTAATTCGGCTTAAATTGACGAGTGAGCCGTTCTTGTCCCAGCTTTCATCTTTCTCGTGTATGCTGGACCATGTCATCGGCAGAGAAATACTATAGAAGCTCTCCGAGTACATTTGAGCTTCTCATGATGATGGGATAAATCTTGATACACGATAGCATGCTGCATGCATGATATGAACTTGATGTGTGCCAATAATCAATGCTCACGTGATAGCTACATCACATTCTCCCAAAGTAACACGAACTGCGGAAACGGGATAGGAAGTCCTAGACTCCTCTTAAAAACATGGCAGTCTCAGCAGACAAGGTACATGAAAGCAATACCAGTTCGGAGATGAGACACGCTACTTCCGCTGCAAGACTCTGTCAAGCTAAGAACCATCCGACCTGAAAACACCACTCATCCTACACTGTCAGGTACCAGGAAAAGCAACCGGCGCTTGCAGGACTATCAGTGCGTCGAGAGTTAGTAAGCCTTGTTACGGATCATATTGCGGAAATTTAAATGATTCCGTCTGCTAAGCCTTGAGATTTTTCGTGCAGAAATAAGGGTAAGTGGATTTTGAGGTCAGAAATATCAACGCGAGAGAGCCAATGCATCTAGTTGACTAACCCTTTAATGTTTTTGACCAATACTCTAGTCACATTATCTAGACGAAACTTCTCATTAATAAAAATAATTATTACTATTTCCTTCTTTCGCAATGAAATTTTGAAATATAAAATGAGAATTCTTTCGAACCCATATATTCTGGCTGGCTATATATATCTAACTCCAACAATCCACCAAATGAGAGGGTTGCCTATCCTTCCTTACATCTGTACCATGCATTAAGGAAAATTAGTCTTCTCTTACATATTCAACTCCTATGTTGAATCTTGATGTGCCTTAAAATCTTTGACAGTGCCTACTTATTGTGGTTCATCTTTGGGAAGCCTGTATATATATGTGTATGTGTATATAATCAATAATAAAATGTACAAACCCAGCCATTTTATTAAAAACATACTTCTCAATATAAAAACTCCATAAACTATCCATAAGTAACCTGACTGGATTCAATTTGTGGCATTGTAGATTCAACAACAATACTAGATTTCCCGCCTGCGTGGTGGGCTGTGTTTGTTATGCAGGATTCTGATATTATAAATAAATGAATCTCTAGAATTTCAATTCCAATCTCTATTATTTCTTCTTCGAAGATTAAATAGCATCCCGAATACTCGAATCTATGTACAAACTTAAACACTGAATTCATATAATCTCATATTGATGACTTCATCAACGAACATTTAATCATCGGCTACAATAACCTTACTTGGTTCCTTTCAACTAATCCAGAAGAACTTACACGAAAAATGATTTCTAGACTCAATTTCCTACAGTACAATAAACTACGGTACCATACAATATATCCTGCCAGAAATAAAGATAATATTTAACAAATCAAATCAATCCACTACTCAAAAGCCCAACACAACAAATCCTCCATCTAAAACGGCGCCTTCTCAAATCCCTTTTCCGCCTCTACATAAGCATCATATCCATACAACCACTTTTGCGCACCACCAAAATCCTGCCATCGACTCGGAAACCCACCATTAACCGTCGGGCCCGCCAATAGAATCTCATCCCTCTTAAGCTGTTCCTCTCCCTCCACCATATGAAAACTTTCCCTCTGTCCCCACGTTTCCCTCGCAATACCTTCTCCCCTCCCCTTTCTCAATTCCTCATATATCCTCGCCGCTTTCTTCAACTGTTCATCTTTCGTCTCTACATTTACTTTCCCCAATAAATATCCCATGACAGCTCCATCTTCCAGACTCGAATTAGCGCCTTGTGCGAGATAGGGAAGCATAGGATGACAAGCATCGCCTGCCATCCAAAAGGTTCCTTTTTCGCTAGTCCAGCATTCGAGAGGTTCCAGATGCATTAATCGCCATTTAGCTACTTCTTTGACTTGTTCTAGGAATGCTCTGAGGATGGGATCCCAGCCTTCGAATAATCCTTTCATTTCTTCCAGATCGCCTGTTGAGCGTGAGAGTCCGGGTGGGAGATTATCGGGACAGAGTAGGACGATGTTGAATAGATCGCCTCCGCGCATGGTATACGATACCACGTGTGTATTTGGGCCTGCCCAGAAATTGACAGAGTGGGAATCGATAAATGCAGTGAGTTTTTCTGCATCCGAACCGCTAAGT
Source organism: Sclerotinia minor (assembly GCA_025389075.1). Classification (NCBI taxonomy): domain Eukaryota; kingdom Fungi; phylum Ascomycota; class Leotiomycetes; order Helotiales; family Sclerotiniaceae; genus Sclerotinia; species Sclerotinia minor. Next base: position 425,012 of record QRFH01000007.1, read on the forward strand.
GTAGATTTATCAATGACAATTCTATATGCGAGATCTCCGGTTGGATTTGGCGGACATGAATGGCCCAAGAATTGTGATCTAGTAGCTGAATAAATCCCATCTGTGCAAAGTATAACGTCTCCTTCTACTGTTTTTCCTTTTTCTAATGTTATCACTGTCTTTTCGAAATCAACACTCGTGACTCTCGATGATAGACGAATAATAACGCCTAACTCATCGCATTTAGCGCAAAGCGCACGCTGTAGATCAACTCGATGCATTCCCCAAAAAGGGGCACCATATCTTTCATTAATCTTTTCTTGAAAATCCGAAGAATATGCTAAACGTTTCGTTCCATCGAATCGCCACACGGAAAGAGTTTTAGGAAATGTAGCTTTTGGTGCGAGATCATCGTATATTCCCCATTTTTTGAAGAGCCGTGATGCATTAGGTGTTATTTGTAGTCCTGCCTACAAATATCTGTTAGCACTGTTCCACAGAGTAATATCCCAAGATATGGAGTTTGGCACTTACCCCGACTTCCGCCAATTCCGAGACGGTTTCCAGAATTGTCACTTCATGTGATGGGTTTGCAAGTTTTGTAGAAAGTGCCGCTGCTAGACCGGCCAACCCTGCTCCAACTACTAAGACACGGAGAGGCATTTGGTCTCTGAAGAATTCATTCCACTTGACAATGAGAAACTTTATAGTTTCGTATTATTCGAGATAAATGTTTATGCTTATGTTTGTGTGACTTTGCCCCGCAATTGCTCAATTCTTGAGTGACGAGTTTGAAGAAAGATATACTTTTTGGTACAGAAATGGTCAGAAGCAAGAGAAGGAATGAGACTGAGATAAATAAAAACAGAAATTCAGAAAAGAAACATTATATACATACACAAACAAAGTAAATAAGAAAACGTGAACTAGTACAATTACGACGGCATGAGAGAGCATGTGGTTGTGTGGTTATGCGGTTTTGTGGTTATGTGGAGGAGAAAGTGGACGGCGCTCGAGATTGATGGCGGGATAAACAGCCAAGATTGTGGGGATGCGGGGATTTTGCATCATACTCCGTGCAGTCCCACTTGCTTGGCTGGGTTTTGACACTCATCCCGGAACCTATACACGGCAAAATTAATACGGAGAAGGGAACTTGTAAGATTCGGCCTTCGCTCATATGTACGAGATCCGAGAGCAAAGTGGCCGTGAGATACGATATAAAGACAAAACAAACAATTAGAATGAGTAGTGGGATATTATCAAATCCAATTATAGCATCTTGAACGACTGCTTTAATAAGAAGTATAATTGGTGAACTTCTTCATAAAATACAATTATTGGTTTATTGCTTATAATGCTTTTACTATGCCGTAGAACTTACTTCGACTCCCAAAAGACGTGGCAATATAGTTGATGCCTTGTTTGCATTGGTATATACCTAGGATGAATGCCCCTTTTTACACCAATTTTGAGAAAACCGCCAACGCCGGAGCTATGCTATGCAAAATACATTCGGTTCATCATCCCTCCATCATCAGGGGTCGCTTGTTTTCCCTCCGTGCTCTCCTCTTCCCGCTTTCCTTATCCTCTCCTCCGCTCCACTAAAAAATCTTTTCCCAATCAGGAGTAACGATAAACTTCCCCATGACTTTTCCCAATCCAGTGGCAACACCTTCTGGTGCCTCACCTTTAGGATCCTCAGCAAGAACAATTTGACTCAAGAAAGCAGCTGGTACGCCACGACCTACTGCCATACTTGTGCCACCCCAATCTAATTCCACCTTGCCACTCTTCCTCACGACCAATTTGCCAATATATCCTTGTTCGCTAACTAATGCCTCATTTTCTTGCGCGACGTTTGGTTCGGTCTTGATGATGACTTCTTCGGATTCCTTCTTAATTCCTTTGTCTTTATCATCGGTAAGATCAATTTGCTCGGAGGATTGAGTCACAACAACATCTTCCGAATTCTCAACTTGAGGATTAAATAACCGAGGAAGAACAGGAGGAAATTGGAATAGATAGATTCGACCATCTGCATGATTAGCTTCTGGTTGAGATTCATCTTGTTCTTGTTCGCCGTCCATTCCAACATCTCCATCCACATCGACAGCCTTGCCTTTTCCTTTATCCTTGGACGACTCGTCCACATTTCCTCTCAATAGACGAAGTTCCTCAGCAAGTATGTCCACATCCTCAAGATAACGTTCATATTCGAATTTGTCCTCTTCGGTTTGTATGACTGGAACTTTATCCTTCTTTCTGCTAGGTCTTAGTACCTTAGATTGTTGTGGAGATTCGAGCTCCTTTTTAGGACGCTTCTTCTCTTCAGGTGAAGATGGTGCTTTGAACTCGGGGAATTTCGACATGGTTGGAGATTCGAGACCAGGTTCATATTTTGCCCTTGGCTCCTCAGCAGTGGTCGCTCCATCCATAGACATCTCAATATCTTTCCCAGATTTATCGCCCTCTGCTCTATCCACTTGCTTCTTTGCTGCCTCCGCAAGATCTGGATCACTAACCATCATGTTGGAACGTTCCTTGTGTTCTTCACGCTTGATTCGGATCGGTGCGAGGGACCGCGATTTGTAACCACCTTTACCTCCTCTGCCAGATCCAACCATATCGTCGTCATCATCCTCTACTAAACTGATCATTTCGATATTGACCTTCCTGACTTGTCCATCGCCTTCATCGGGATATTCGGGATCGAAGGTAGAGGAGTTTTCTGCAGATAGTACATTTACACCTCCAATTCCTGATCCAGAGCCTCCACCACCACCACCACCACCACCACCACCCCCACCTCCAAATCCACCACCTCCACTCCCTCCTCCTCCACCACCTCTTGTACTTCCAATGGCAAACCCATCCATACCACCCTTTCTGTCTGTAGAATAGACATTAGCAAAGTTAGCAACTAATCAGTAATTGACTTACCCATTGCAGCCGGCGCAACACTGAAAATACCAGTAGCACTTGACATTGGAGCTCCTCTTCCCGCTCCACGATTTTGACCCATTGCATCACCTCTACCTCTCCCAATTTGACCTCGTCCTCGCTGAGATCTACGTGCCTCTTTTTCTGCTTGTGCTTGATTTGCCGCCTTTCGATCCCTTTCCTCTTGCTCTAATCTCTCTCTGTCTGCTTGATCTCTTCTAATATTCTTAGGCTTGAATCTAGCCCTTCCAATTGATTCTCCTCGTGCCCTCATAGTTGCCCCACCACGTCCTCTTATAGTCGCACTTCCGGCTCTCGATGGGAGTTCCGCAGGGGTAGTCGCAGGATTTTGTGCAGGTGTTTCGGCGGGTATCACTGCGGGTGAGGTATTTGGATCGAATGCGTCATCGTTGGGTTCGAGTTTTGGAGTAATGGTGCCCGTAGATTGTGTCATTGGCGCCATTGGTGCAACTGGCGCAATTGGCGCAGGTGATTGACTAGATTGAGAAGATTCTTCGGGAAGACCTCTAATTTCAGGTGTTTCAATTGCCTCGATAGCAGTTCCTCTTCCCCTTCCTCGTCCTCTACCTCGAGGTCTACCCCGCGAGGTAGCTCCTCTCTCTGCTTTTGGTGGCATCTTTTATCGCTTTAATGATCTGAATGAAAAATGGTGAAAAGAACGTTGTCACCGCATTGGATGTAATAGATGTGTTAAGAAAAATACTTGAGATTAATGAAGTAGATTTGAATAGAAATCTGACCAAATTTTATGATTTGCAACAAATATTTTGAGAGAGCTTCAAAAGTTCAAAGGCTGGTGGGGCCCGATATTTTTTTTAGTGCAATGAATGACATGACGCACGGACTATCCCTGCATAATTTAAGCTTAGTCAGGAACCCATCGATATCATTCGATCATCCTCACAGACTCTCCTCGACCACCTCAGAACAACCTCAAGCTCATGGCTCAATATCATCGCTTAGCTTAGATAGGGTAGGATCAAGTGGATGTGTCCCCTTGCATGGTCACTAAAATGCAGTGGACATTGTCCAGATCAAGTGGATAATACAAGAACAGCCATCAAATTCTTTATTACTGGGAGTTTATAATGTTCCAAATCAAAATATCATTCTTCAATCTTAATTACAGTAGCATACGAAATACTAACCGAGCCCCCCCTTTTCATATTTCTAAATTCTAGATCTATCTATCGTAGACTATTAGGTATATATTAGCTCTTTTCTCTTCAAGAAACATGTCCCTAGCATATGTCACGTCTATTTCCTTCAAATGTGAGAGCGTTTACTAATTTATCATTCAAGTGGTAATCGCTTCAATTTTTCAAGCACAACTTTCCATGCGGCAGTAGTTACGACTTTTATTGCACCTGATGTTTTTTCAGGTTGAGAATGCACTAGGGGAGCTCGAGAACAGAGTATTAACTATAATGTTATGAGATATGTACTGTGGATGTGTGGATGTGTGTGTTGAGTCCTTGGGGTGTGGCCGGGCATCGAAGTCGTCATTTGGTCATGATACAGACTGTAATAGAGAGAGATGTACTATTATGATGGGATATTAAAAATTTCAAGACACCGTTTTCGAGGTAATTAAAGATAGTTTGGTACATTTTATCATCTTTTGAATCTGTGCGAGATACCACCACATCCCTTAATTAGAGATTATTACCAGACACAAAATGAAGCTAAGAGTAATAAATTGGAGGTAATTAGTTATCAAGAGAATCGAATGTTTGGGTAGGAGGTAACATACCCCTATGGTTGCACGCTGTCAGTAAATATACCATTTTTGAACATTTGGCTGGTGAAAATCGTGGATTGAGATTTTAATGTGTAACGAGATTTAGTGTGAATAGCTTCATATTAACTTCATATTTTTGATGACTAATTATAATTCTATTTCCGATTTCGGGGAAAGAAAAAAAGGGAAAGAGAAAGGGAAAGAGAAAGGGAAAGGGAAAGGGAAAGGGAAAGTGTTGGTACGAGAAGGATACGGAAGACGTAGCACCCACGGATTGCGTAGGTCCTGTATGTCTAATTGTATTCTGTCTAAAGAGCTAGCTACATATTGAAAGTAGTAAGTCTTATATAGACTTACTGAAAGAGCTAGTCTCTTTCGCATTCGCTTAGGGCTTTATTACAGTAGCTATATTACAGTGGTAATTGAATTGAAATCATTCACTTCGTTCACACAGAAAGGGAATTCTCCCCTTCCCCTCTCCCCTTCCCCTCCTCCTTCCCCTTCCTCCTCCTCCAAAAGCCTCATTATTACATTTCACATTTTACATTTTACATTTTATTTTGATAAAATTGAAAGAAATGACTTACTATTTGATGCAAATCATGAAATTACTTACGATTTTTGAAGAGTTGAAAGGTTGAAGAGTTGAAAAATCAAGTTCAATAGTATGATCTAAAAGTAAATCTAGTAATAATTGGGAATAACATCACTTTAGTGTGGATTGATAATTGTTATTGTGTAACGAGATTCTCAATACATTCTCAATACACGTTTTAGTGCTGGCACGGGCCAAGTTGTCAGTAATTTACTGACAACATGCTTCCATAGGGTACGTAGAAGAACTCCCAATCGAAATCAACCACCATTGTAGATCTAGGGGTATCGCAAGCGATATAGCAAGGAGTTTCTGCATAAATCAGTATTCAATAGTAATTAAATCAGGGCCTTGAGATTTTCATACCAATATCAAACCCAAGGATTGACTCCTCCGTCATTTTTTTCCTCTGTGCGAAGCGTTCAATCTTCTGAGGCTCGACATCGCGGCCACTAATTTTGAACTCGCTTTGCTTTCCTTCACGCTTTCTCTTTAGATCTTTTCGTAGGATAACCCTCATGTCATTTTCCTTGATATTCTTGTCCAGTTTCCATTGCTCAATTCGTCGTTTGTATTGTCGTGGTCTGTAATTAGCAAGTGATTAGAAGTCGTGATGTAAGGTACTGTTGCCAAAATCAGGTACACTCACGTTGCACGGAATCCATGTTTATCTTCCAATATTTTCATTACTTCCTTCAGAGTTTTGTCTTCTGCGATGTAAAGTTGGGTGAAAGTTGCTCTTTGACGCTCCCAAGCTTCCGCAGAGTGCTCAGCGAGGGCAGGCCTAGCATCCGGCTTCGGCAGTGATGGTATAGAGTCGACTACAAGCGGCATCTTGTGTGCAACTTTGGATGGAAGTGCCATAGGAGGTGTATGATTCAGTGGTGACTGATTCATAGTTTGATCAACCCCGGAGAACAGTAATAGATTTTGAGACACGGGAGGTAGTGGTGTGCGGAGATTGTCAGGTGCCGATATTGTTCGTTCAAAATCGGGACCGAAATTATCTACTAGGCTGAACTCCCCTCTGTATGTTGGTACAAATTCTTGGTGAGATGTAAAATTATCATCGAAGACGCTGGAGAAATCGAAAAGATGATCTTGAAATTCGTCGACATTCATCTTGATGATAACTCCCGAGCTCAAATAAATTAAGATACTCCGAGCAGGAAATTCAAGACTCCACGCGGAAGCTTAAGAATGATTACAGTAATGAGAATGGAGAAGACATTTCCAGAACGTGGAGAAGCCAAAGGCTTTATAAATTCCGACTCAAAGCTTGCAAGAACCTCAGCCTTGCCGACATCTCAATGTAATGCGCGGTGCTTTTGCGTTCAATCCACTAAAATCCCGGCTCTTGATATGCATGGGACTTTTGCATTTGAGCTGTGGTGTGGCTTGCAAGGGACTTCAAATTCTCAAGCGTATGGACCAGTAGAAAATACTTATTTATCTCATCCTCTTCCAATAATCGAACAAACCCATGTACATGGAGAACCGAAAAGAAACACATCCCGACCTCCATCCTTCCAATGAAGAAATCATCGAACTGTGATGAGAATGACACCTCAATTCTACCGACTTTTCATCGCTTTGGAATTCGAAAATCGGTAACCCAATGGAACGAACATTAGACTATTAGCTCTTCTCAAAACATACCCACCCACTACCTATACCTACTACCTATACCCACCTACCTACATAGAATCCCGATACATACCACCAATTCAATTCATTCAATTCAATAATTCAACAGACGATAACCACAACCAACACCACAACCACAACCCATAAAAAGCACCAATCAATCAAGAAGCATTTCCAACTTTCAACTTTCCAACCTTTCTGAAAGTTTCTTCCAGACTCCAGTCGCCGATTAATAAGATCATAAACTATGAAGCAAAAGCCATGAAAGATGAACATATAAACGATGCGATGCGATGCATTGAACAATAATTAATTGATGAAGGGGAAGGCAAGTGAATGATCTGGTGATCCAACAAAACCAAGATATTAACCTTACATAAGCAGAAAACCTAAGGTTACATTACAAAAGAAGAAAGCGCACGTGATACAGAGATATCAATAACCTCACTGAACCGAGTACATACCTACGTAGTTACAGTATAAACTCAGGAAATACATCTCATAATATATAAACTCGAGTATATATAAACTTATCAAAACCTAATATTTATTTATATATTTATCCATCTACCCATCTATCTACCTACCTATCTATCCATCTATCTAGCCATCCATCCACCCACCCACCCACCGTATCTATTTAGAGAAACCGCGCAGAAAATCTAATAGATCTAAAGTATCTATCTAAATGTACACCTTCATCCACCCTTACCATGCATCCCCAGCAATCTCTCATCTCTCATCTCTCATCCCCCATCTTCCATTCCTCATTCCTCATCCTCTCACCATGATAATCTACCAACTAAATCCATTGAATCCATCGATTCCACCCCATAACATCTATTCACTTCATTCTAAACCCAGTGCAGGTTCCCGACAGACAGACAGACAAACAAACACCATCCAATTAATCCAATTCTAGCCATGAATATTTTCTCTTTCTTCCTTTATTTCTTTCTTGCTCTTACTCCTCCATTGACATTTCTCATTCCCAAACTTCCCAAACTTATTCCCTCTCTAAGAACTAACACCTCCATTTCCACCCATCGCCCTAGGTAATCCCACCCACTTTTCCTTACCAGGAATCTTCACTCTACCAAACCCCTCATCCAAATCCAAAATAATCTTCAACGCATTTCTACTCCTCAAATAATTAAGTGGCCCTTCTTGACCTGGTAATGCACCAGCAACCGCTACACCCACATGGGTTCTCTCATCCTTTGCTTTACCAGGCATTGGAAGAATGTTTTGAAGAACTTCATATGCCGCAAGTGTGAAACCGAATTGAGGAGATGATCTGAGAATACGAGCTGGTCCACCCTTGAAGAATGCTTTGAAACCTTCTTCTTTCCAGATAGTCTTCGCGGCGTGGCGTAGAGATGTGTATTGTGATTCACCCTTTCTGGCTTCGACTTGTAATCTGGTTTTGATGACATCACAAGGAGTAGTAAGATAAGCGGCAGGCATACCGGCAATTGCACCTGCAGTTAACAAATGCAAGACACCAAGTTTCTTGGTTTGACTTTCACCAAAGAAATCGCGCTTTAAGTGATTGTATGTTGGGAAGTAAATTGCCGAGAAAGGAACATCACGGAGAAGACAAGCAGATGCACCTTTGTATAGACCAACAAGACCTAAATTACGGACGATCCACATTGCTGAACGGCGAGGAGTGCCTTCAAGGTTTTTGGCGACTTCTCCTTGAACTTGTAGACGAATTTTAACAATTTCAAGAGGATTAGTGAAGACCTGTGTGGTAATTTAGTATACTTCGCAGAATTGGGTTGAGATAGATGTTAACTTACGACTTGACATCCACCAGCCATACCACCAGCAATGATTTCATGCTTAAGAAGAATGCTACCATCCTTGGAGGAGAAGTGAGCACGAACCAGATCATTGACTGTCAACTTAATAGCCTTTTCTGGAGCAACACCAACAAGCTGAGGTAAGACACCAGAATATAAACCCTTGAATCCCTCATTGCGCACAACCTTCTTGGCACAATCCCAGGAATTCTTGTATAACATTTCTCCGACTCTTGAAGATCTTTGATTTTGCATACGAGTCTTGACGAGATCAATGGGGTATACCATGAATGCGCCAAAAGCTCCTGCCAAACTACCCAATGCAAAATGATGAACAGATTCGAGAACGCTAAGGAGAATGCTTCCAGTGGCGGTTTTAGCACCATTGCCACTACCAATATTTTCATAGGCATTGAACGTTGGGTTGCGCCATGATGCATCGAGGACCTTTGCGAAATCCGATAATCCGAGTCTGCCAGAAGGATTGTCAAGACTGGCAAAATGAAATAAGATATCAGCTTCCATAGGAGTGAAGAGTGAAAATCTAGTAATTCTGGCAGCTTCGTTCAGGAAATCTGTCCTGGTAATCTTTCCATCGGTGCTTTCCGCAGTTGCTTGTCTGATAACCATCTCTACCAAATCCATCTCTCTAATCATATTCTGGAAAGCTCTAACATTTGCATATGAGATCTTGCTACCAGACGAGATATTGCAAAGAGTATGTAGATTTTCGAGAAGGTGATCCGAGAGCTTATGTTTTGCAGTTTCCAGAATGATTCGCTGGAAATCTTCAGGCTCAATATATCCATCTCCATCTTTATCAAAGTGGTGGAAAGCTTGACGTATCCTCTCTCCTTGCAGACCTCGAAGCATCTGCGAGAATTGTGGATAAGTCAAGTCATGTCTTCTCTTCTTTCCTCCACTGTATAAAGTAGCCCATTCGCAGTTCCAATCGAATGGTATGGTATTTGGCCCCTTGTTCAATTCATATAACTTCTTCAAATCCTCGTATTTAACAGTGCCGGTGCGATCGACATCGAAGAGACGGAATGCGATCTCATATTCGGCATCAGGTTTGGCAAGAAGATTTTCGAAAGTTCCCCAATCATGTAAACTGATTTTACCAGTATTTCTGTGATCGGCTACACGGAACAGGATCGCATATTGTTCCCGTTTAATTTTATGCTATAAGAAGAACAATTCCGTTAGCCATGACTCTTGGAAAGGAGGAAAGGCACAAAAGTGTAAAATCACTCACATAGTCTTCGCCGGCCGGCGCAATGGCATTTACAAAGTCTTCCTCATTCATATAAGCCTCACCCCCAGACTCATCCTTCCGCGAGTGCTTTTCAAAGGTAGCTGTCGATTGAGCAGAAAGCTGAAGATCCTCTGCAACAGTCGAGCCCAACAAAGACTCCTTCACTACCTCCTTCGCCGTTATGAGATCTGTCCCTGCCATCTTTGACACGCTTCGAATCTGCCACTCTCCGCGGATTATAAGAAGGGTTTAAATTCGGTCCAATGGATACTGTTTACTTCGGATGAGTCGTTTGAATGAATGACCGACTTTCGGAGCAAGGTCTGCGGGAAATTGTGGAGTTTCTTAAGTTTCCACACCTAAATAGGAATTGAAATGCCGCCTTGTCAGACTTGAAATATTTTTTTTTTTTTTTTTGGCGCGGGTGTATTCAAGTATGTACGAGTAAGCAGAGAGTAAGCAGACAGACAAGCAAAAACTCAGACAAATTCAAATTTCAATAAGGACAATTCTCAATTGACTTTGGAGAAGAAGCAAGAAACAACCAGGAAGGCAATGGTAACTATTATAGGATCCGCACGATTTCGACGACTTCAAATACGGAGGGAAATTAAAACACTGGGGAAGATGGGGTGGAGAGTTGAAAAGTAGAAAATGATCAGGAAGTACCGGTATGACTTGAGAGAAATAACAATTATCTACTGCAATGAGAGAAATTATCGGAACGGGGCATCACATAAATCTGCTTGGCAGAGAAGACAACGGAAGAAAATTGATACGTGCGCATGTACATTATGTATGTTAGAGTAGTTGATACCCATAAGGAACCACAAAATAAACAACAAGAATACAACCTCACTATAAGAGAATTTCAGCTATTCTCAAAGAATTAAGAGAGCACGACTCGAGATGCGATTTCTGCAGTATGTAGTACCTGAGTCCTTTATCATTGACAACAACAATCAGATTTAACTTTCTTGACTTTGTAAAATTATGGTGAGCATGTGATTGATTTATAGATAGGTGAGTTACATTGAATCCATTCTCCCATCAGGATTTCTTTGTATCTCTGTATCTTTGTATCTAATCAATCTACAGTACTTGTTGTTGCACTTATCATAATCTACAGTATCACCATAATCAATTCCTTATCCATACATCCATATATACATACAGCCACCCATCCATCCATCCATCCATATACCCATCTACCCATCCATCCATCCCGCTATTCCGCCATCTGTCAAAATCCTCAGTGATCAATCCCCATCCAATCACATCATATCCATCCATCCATCCATCTCCACACCAACCCTAAACCCTTAAATACCTTATTAAACCCTTATTAAACCCTTAAAAACCCCCATCCTCATAATCAACCATCAATTCCCTATCAATCCCCATGCACCTAGCAACCCACTCATCCGTCCCCGGTCCATCTATCCATCCCCCCGTCCATCTAGCCATCCCACCCAAGCAATCACCCATCCCTCTCCCATAACTCATACCAATTACTCCGATCAAGCCCATTCTACGTACACTGAGGACCCGACTCCCATAAGTCATAACTCCCAAAGTCCCATACAAGTTTCAACCCCACTCCAACGGTGCAGAGCAGAACCCTAGCCACCAGAGCCTGACATCAATCACGACTTCACAAGCGAGCTCTACAGAAACATCCCCTTTTTCCCGGATAATTCAGGGGCATATAATATCATATAACATAGCTACCTACCTACCTATTACCTACTCGGTAAGTAAGATTAAGATTTAAGATAATTCATTCACGTGTCACGATTTATGAAAATGCATTGATTGATTAATTTCCTTGGGCTTATGGCTTATGGCTTATGGTTTGGTATTAATTTACCGAGGATGTGTGTGAATTGTGTTGATATTGGTGTTGGTGTTGGTGTTGGTGTTGACATTGGCATTTTTGGTGATGGTGATAAGTCATGGACATGATCATATGCTCAAGATAATTGTTCTCTACCTCATACATTATTTAGCCTAGCATTTCACTTCATACTTCGCACCTTCATTCTCTCACGATCCAATTCATTCCCATTAAGAGGTATTTAATTATCTTAATTTTATTTCTTAATATGAAGTATTTTATCATATGCTAATACTTCACTCCTGGTATCTCGAGTACAATCCATCCCAACCCATCCTTGGATGGGTAGAAGAACTCCGACCTTGAACAATTGCAATAAGGAAAAAAGAAAATACAGAATTGTCCCTGCCATTAAACTCCCCATATTGATGTAAGATGTTAAGCAGTACATATCCGACCGAAGGACATATTACTGCCCATTTTGTTTGATTATCCTTCGCACCCTCAACCCATCGTCCATTTCGCATCAAAGAAAAGAGAAATTAACTCAAGAGTCATAGCATCATCAGATCATGAAAGTCGTGATGCTGCAATGGTATCAGCCTCGACTCCAGAAGAGCATATAAAAGCCAGATCATTGAGCAAAACCCCCTCCCTCACTGAAATACCAGGAAGGAGAAGAGCAAAAATAGTAAAATAAAAGCCAACCAACATGTGCAGTGCAAAGTGATGACGGCAACCAATTGAATTTGTATGCAACGCCGCCAACGCCACTGTGGAGCAAGATGGTCTATTGAAAGGGGTATTGAAAGGGTATGGTAAAAGGTGGATCCAGATGTTGGTTTAAATCGAAATGCCCAAGGAATGGTAGTCGATTCAAGATCGTATCTGGTCCGATAAAATACAAAGAATTGAATGTTTTGTGATGTAGTGTTGTAAAGAATTATTGCAAGTAGGATACTTAGCTTCTTGCTTGAATCATTCGCTGTGAGTTCTCCTCGATGGACAACAATGGATCAAAGGCGACGGCTTGATATTGAGGTTCGAGGCGTAAAGGAGCTGGGAGGGATGGTTGACGGCGAACGATGCCTGGAATTTGAAAGCCTTTGATCATCTGGTCCTCGACATATGTGGAAGCTCTCTTGTAACGGCGGTCGGAGTATTTCTCAAAGACAGCTGCATGATGCTTCCGAGCGTTCTCGCAACACTCAATGACCAAAGATACCAATGGCTTCAACTGGTTCCAAGTATAACCAGAATAGTAAACGTGAGCTGGAGACCAATCCCCTTTGCCGAGCATAAATCTAGCAACGGCGTGAGATGCAGCAGCAACGAAGCTTGGTGGGCTACCAACGAATCGTTCATCCATGATGGTGACCTCCAAGAAGTACTTGGCTAATGTTCGTGTCTCAAGGTCATAATCATCAGCCTTGCTGATGCGGCGCAAAAAACTCATTGGTCCCGGCCATCCCAATTCGAATTGAAGCATGCTAAGCATGAATCGTTCTGCTTTGAGAATCTCTTCACTACTGTAACCACCGTCAACCATGTAGACGATTTCACCAATCGAAGGGCAGTTGATTTCTTCGTACTTGGCAGCAACGAAAATGGCAGTAGCACCAACTAATTGAAGCTTGCCAAGAGAAACAACCTTTTTCGAAAGGAATCGATCGATGTAGTTGACGCAGAGGAAGAGAGTCTCAGGAAGAAGGGAGAATCTCTGGTGAACTTGGATCAACCAATCCATTAGAACAGAGCGCATTGACCATTGGATCTCTGCTTGTGTGTCCATGTAATGTGGGTCAGGTAGAAGCTTGTTCTGTGATTGAAGGTGTGTTAGCAAAGCATACATTAAAAATAAACGAGGCAAGCCATTGCATAGCAAACTGCAGCGAACATTGTTGCTGCTGTGGTCTGAGTTTGAGATACACCAACGCCGTGTGGGCCAAAGCATAACAAGTGCACAGTAATATGTATGACTAACCTCAAGTTCACGCATGTATGAGAAAATCTCTTCGCCATACTCAGCCACCATGCTGGTGTCCCACATCTCATCTTCAATATCTTCCTGGGTTCGAACAGACTCAACAAGAATTCTAGCATCCTCAAGCTCCTTCTTAACCTTTTTGGTGACCTTTGGAACGATAACAGTGGTTGCTCCTCCGGTAGTATTCTCTCCTCGGAACGAGTGCGCAGTTGTATACCCTTGTTCATCATAAGCTTCTTCTTCATCCTCCGGCCAATATTCTTCAGGTTCCGGGGCAAGTGATAGAGCCGGCAATTGCTTTTGTGACTTCAACTTATCGATGACAGCAGACTCTTCCTTTTCCTTAATAGATCGGAGGTGGGACTCGTTGACGTTTTCCTTCAATGGATGCTCGGGAGCATTGTGGTAGATTGCCGGTTCAACATTGTCGACAACATTGTTCAATTGCTTGCTCTGTGTTCGTCGCAGAACTGGTTGTTCAGCCTTGATCTCAGGTTGACTCTTGGCGGGTCTAGGGCCGAGGGTTTGTTGGCCTGAATCAGTCGAGGCAATGGGCTTTTGGGCGAGTGGCTGGATGTTCTCAATTCCTGTGTCCTTGTACACCGCACCCTTCTTGCCCAAAGTGTTGCGCTTGGTTTGATTTGTTTGAGATTGTTTTGGAAGTGGAGCGATAGAAACCTGTTCAGAGGTAGATGTAGCTAATGGTGCTCTGTGGCCATTGTTAAGTGGTCGTTGTGCTGGTTTTAAAAGTGCAGCTGATTTATCCTGAATAGCAATAGGCTTAATGACTTCGGCTGACTTGCCCTTAATACCAGACTCGTCATGAATATTACTCAAAGTCTTTGCGGTATTGCTAACATCTCCGAATGCAGTTCTCTTGGCAGCAGCCTTGAGTCCCCCGACTGCTAACATACTGGCTAAGGTTCCTGTGGACTTGTGTTTTGAATGTAGGGTTGATTGTTGTTTAGTGATTAAAGGTGCGATGTTCTCATCACCATCGGTATTGGTATGAGTAAATCGTAAAGGTCTTTGGGGCTATTAAAACATTTAATGTCAGTTTGCTTTGTTTGCAATTGAATAGAATCTATGAAACTTGGAAATGAAGTTGACAAGGTGATGAATTGGGAATGTAGATCGAATTATGAGGAGATTATTAAACGAAGATTGGATCGAACTGGGGAATCGTTATGAAAAATGTGAAATTAGGAGAAGGAAAGAGCGAACCACCACGACAAGCATCAACAAGAAGGAGGTAAGAACTTACTCGAGCGTCCATGGTTGATTGAAGCTATTGTTTCCTCAAGGAATACAATAGCAAAAGCCGAAGCTGCTAGGCGATCTGATTCTTTGATTTTTTGATTTATTTATTTTTGGCTTTGTCTTTCTTTCTCTCCATTCAAGGTGTAGCAGCTCAAAAAGGGGCGAAGAAGCTATCGCAACCAAGATGTCATAGAAGGAATGTTGTTGCGAGAAAGGGATTGCGCCAACTGGGGCAATGATTCAATAATTATTGGAGATATGCCAATCTTGCTTCGATATGCAATGTATGAAATCGAATAGTTCAAAAGAGTCCCTGCAGGTTTATGATGACTCAAGCACGAAGATGGATACAATATGGGGTAGAAGAAAAAGAAGGTGAGGTACTAGGTAGGATTTGTGGAGAGCGAAGATGAAGTTGTTGATGTTTTGGTTTTGGTCTCGACCAAAAGTTCTTGTATGGTTTAAAGGTGTTGTGTTTGGTTGGCGGGGACCAGATGATTTTTCAATTTGATTGGCAGAGGAAGCATAACAATAACACGGCCCCTGCTCTATTTTCTTAGCTTTATTTATACTTTTCCTCTTTCTGCCTAGCTTGAGATCTTGCTTTGGTAAGACAGAGCATTCGCGTTTTTCCTACACGTCTTCCCACGACACGAGAAAATGTCAATTTCTTATATGAATGCCAACATATCACCAAATTTGAATAAATACATGATAAAATACGATACATCTGATCATGAAGAAAGTCGACACTCAATTATCAATATTTCCCCCTATCCATTCCCATTATTTCATCGTGTATAGAAATATGATGATGTTGTCTGAGCGATGTTCTCCTTATCGGATGGAATACGCCAAATCACGTGGTGATAAACAAAAGCTCTTGAATCGAATTTTGTCAATCAACATCAACCTTCAAGACCCCTCGAAGACCCCTCGAACCCCTCAATCTCATGTCAAAATTATACTCCGTCCTCGAACGCTTCGGCTGGCCATCGCAGCTTATCCGAAAGTTTGTTGGTCATTCTATGCATTAGGTTGGGAAGACTTAACCCTTTTCAAAAGGTGGATGAGAGACTTAAGGAAAGTGAAAGGCCGAAGAAGGTGCCACGAATACAAAGATGGTCGACCTTTTATCAATCATATCTCCATATCTCCACATTGAATCATGCCGGATGAACGAAAACCCCATTTTGAACTCTCTCCTCCCACGCACTTTGAGTTGAAAGTTCGAAGCTACAAAAATCGAAATGCCGTGATTGGTTTTCAATGGGCAGGATACCCAACTTTCTACTTAAGAGGGGCAATTTGATCCTTCTTGATTTGCCAGATATTTTCGTATTTCAAGCCGGGCCACGCATTTTTCGCATCGGGATAATCAAAACAACTTGGAGACTTTTGCGCTTATGGCGCAGGCGCACTTTATTGAATCATCTCTTCCCCTATCAACGCGCGACTTTTCTGGATGAATGAAGATGAATTTGTCGCGAACCGTTGTTTTATGTTTAGGGTTACTAGAGAAATCACTCTAGAGTTGTGCTGTGCTTCCAAAGGTCGAGGTCTGCGGTCTACCGGCCAAGTCTACAGTTTCGC
Organism: Sclerotinia minor; assembly: GCA_025389075.1. NCBI lineage: Eukaryota > Fungi > Ascomycota > Leotiomycetes > Helotiales > Sclerotiniaceae > Sclerotinia > Sclerotinia minor. Next base: position 441,681 of record QRFH01000007.1, read on the forward strand.
GATGGGGGGAGTTTCGTAGAGCTCATTGGGTGATCTTCATCTACGCAATAACGGCGTCATGGGAGTGAATTGAAGGATTGCGATTGCGACGGACATACGGAATATCATTGCGCAGATCCAACCAGAGTCAATTAGGGTGCACAACACATTGCGCCTTGCACAAAATGTACACATTGTACACATTGTACTTATATTACTTACTTGCTTGGTGACTTTAGGTTTGAACTTTGAAATGTTATCTCTCAAGGACCAAGGTAGAAGAGGTATCCAAGATTCAACCGTCCGTACTCTACCTACCCTAACCTACCTACTACACCTACCTAACAAGTTTCCGTCCTGTGCCGGTAGCTACTCCAGTCTCCATACCACCAGTACTAATAACTAGTACCTACTGTAGGAAGAAAGTAAAAATTTGATGTGTTTGCGATCGAAGTGTCTAGCATTCATCATCTCCAGCATTGAGCTAACCTACTAAAGTAGAAATTCTCCACTCTTTTGCATTTTGCCTCTTCCAAGCCCCTCATCTTAAATCAATCTGGCTGGACGGATTCATGATGTTACAATGCTTCAAAGCAAATTTTGAGCCAAACTATGTCGCACACGATTGAAAGAGAATATGCAGGATTACAAGAACAAAATAACTTGCATTCGCATTCTGCACCGTTGATAGGTCGTCACGAATCATGTTTTCACTCCGTCCTGTATACTTCCAGACTTCAATCCACAACTCACACAATTATAGACTTGATACTCTTGATCTTTGCGCCATCCATGACCCATCCGTTTAATGTACCTCGATCATTTTCTAGTGGCTGCCGTATGATCTTGACCTGAGTTTGGTAGTATGTAGAGCGTAGAGGAGCCATTTTCTTCTAATCAGCTTCGAGCATAAAATGCGATTTGAAACCCGTGGCCAGCGCATACCATGATCCCAGGTCGCAAATCTTTCTCTCGCGATGAAGGGGAAAAAGAATTCAAGCAAGCAAACTGTATTCCTACACCGACAAGCATAAAATTTGATTGAAAAAAGTAACATCTATAACCAAAAGAAGAAGAAGGGGAAATGCGCGATCCTCTTGATTAAGTTCTGATGATCAATTTGACTCTCTTTACCTAACCTAATTCGAATCGCAACTTGTTTAAGTCGCTCGTGAAATATTATTTGAGCCAAAAATGTCAAACGATTGATTACCCTACGATGATAGGGAAATCGAACGTTAACCCGTGGACACACCCATGATCATCCCCAAATCATCCCTGCTTTTAGAACGTTGGCGCATAAAGATTATTGGTTGATTACGATGATTTACTCAAGCACTTGGCCTTTGCTTCCCGTGAGTTGTCTCGACCACACTGGTTATTTTTTGAAAAAGTAATAGCTGAATCGAGCTACCGGTACGTTTGCATGGAGGAGGGACAGACTATGTAATACTATGAATGGAGTTCTCTCAAGGTATAATTTGTTTAATTTCAGTCGCATGCATGCAGCATTTTGCGCTCGGGGACTTTGATGAACTTACGCACAACAAGGTGACAGACAGACTGGTGGACGAGGTGGTGGAGGAGGACATCCATCTCCCACGATGGTTGCGTTGCGTTGCGACTTTTCTGATAACTCATCATTCATCAATTCATTCATTCATTCATTATGAGAAGGTAGAGTACATCTACGAATGTTCCGTGTATGTTTCCCTTTCCCTCTCACTCCCGTTCCCTTTCCGTTTCCAAGATCGAGATACTGTAATAAAAGGATTGCTCAACATAGCCAGCCCGAAACGGGATGGATCGGGACTCGAATCGTGTCTTAATATATTTCAGAGCCGAAACTTGACCAACTCTGTAGATGGGTAAGATCTTATGTATGGATTGTATGTTGGAATACTCCGTAGATCCTCCTACCACATACTGACTGTATCACTACTCCCTCCGTACAGTACTTCTCCTTCCAACGGTGGCATTTATCGAGCATGGCTGGTGGCCTGATGGCCTGTGTGAGGATTGGGGAAAAGCGGAGAGCAATGACAGAGCAGGGCATAGCATAGCATAGCATAGCCATACCTCACCATACCATACCAACCATACCAACCATACCTATGAACAAGCAGGCATACGAGAGCAAATGAATGAATCGCAGTCAATCAGTCAGCTTGAGAGCTTGGGACCATCGATGATGAAAGTACAAGGTAGCCCGTAACCTTACTGATGAGCAGATGTATGAAATTTATATGAATTTTATATGCAAATATGAACATGAACATAATGAGCATCTACTCCTTTTCCCTGGGAATTATATGAATTAGTGACTTGATGATTAGAAAGTCAATTTCATCAGAGACAATTTAAAATAGGAATGACGATGAAAATATGTAGATTTTTAAGCATTATACTTGATTGTGTGCTTGAGCATAGAAGTTATTCAAGTCGAGCCATATTTTATGCAAGCAACTAACATATTCTGAGTAACGAGGATCGACTTCTTCCATTTCATCACACACTCACTACTAGAAACAAGACACCAAAAGAAACATACGACTTGATACGATTTCAAGTAAGTCGAATATTCATTCATCCAATTCTACAGTATTCCCAGTCAATCACCTCGGGTTATCTTTTTCTTAACGCATCCAAGGTTACTCTCTCTAACCATTCTCTTTTCATAGGTTGTGGGAGACGACATTTTGACAGGACGAACAATTTCCAATGCCTCGATAGGGCATCGCAACAACATTCTGTCTCATCACCAGTAAGTTTCCATCCTACTTTTACTCTATGCGATCGAGAAAAATGAGTTCAATATCACTCTCATGTCTCCATTCCATTACAACCGATCTTCCCAGTCACTGTCGCAGAAGGATGGAGTATATTCGGCAGTGCAAGATTGGACGACAATGTCATCACTTCACTTCCCCCTTCATCAAATATGCCTCCATTGATTCTCCTCAAGTCTATCATGTGTAATGCTAACAGTATTTCCTAATCAGAACGAGCATTGCCCACCATTCCCCTCTGTCCTTGTCTTTTCGACTGATTTGCGACGACGACGACGACGACGGCATACTCTGCCCAACATTCAGGATTTCCGACACCAAACATACATAATTTCAATCAATCACGAGCATCTGCGACTGAGTTGGCTTTGAATATCTTCTCTACACACGAATGAAATTAGTCAACATTATAACTGGGTCATTATCTTCTTCAAACGCACCAAATCGAAACGCCGAATCTACCGATCCACCACAGCGACCGAATTCGTACTCAACCGGAAAATCAATCATGTCTGGAACGGATGTGCATAATGGAGATGGACGAAGAGGTACACCACCTGCGCCTTCTTATGCCGGTGGCCAATTCAACATGAGCACTCCACACTCCAGTGCCATTTCGCCTACCGGAAGTCCTACCCCGAAAAGTGTCGCATTCGAACTCCTCTTTACACAATTCCCCCAACATCGCGCGCGACTGCCGATGCGTGTTCAAATCTTCCCTCACGATACTACAGATTCAATTATCGCTACTGTCAAGAACTTTTACGGTCTCTATGCAGACGGCGGTGGTGCGAAAGGTGTAAGCTTCGAAGACGAACAAGGGAACACCCTCATCGCACGATATGAGAACTTCAGGAACAACATGGTTGTCTATGTCAGAGTGATTCAAGAAGAACCTTCTGATGCATATGGCCAACAATCATACAGCGCTGGCTCTCCACGCTTACAGCAAACCTACTATTCGAGCGACGCTCAGAACTTACCACCCCACCAAGCTCTCAATTATGGTCAACCTGTCTCAAGACCGACTTCGAGGACATCGCGAAAGCGTAGCACTTCTCCTGGCCATGGACGTGGCCGTCGCAGTGCCTCTGCCAGTATCAATCCACCTCTTCCCAGCAAAAAGAGTAGATCTCGATCGGGGTTCAAAAGCCGTGGGTCGAGCACTCACGGTAGCTTCCAAGAGCTTCATAGCGATGGATTGAACGGATATAGCAGTGGTGATGGAGGTGCTGGATCCGTCACTAGCAAGGCAAAGAGTGAGCACCTCGGCAATACCGAGATAAGTCTCGATAATATCGTGGAAGGAGGTCGACGAAAGAGAGCCAAATTTGAGAGTTCTGTAAGTTACTGGGTTGCGCATGGGTGGAAGGTATCATTCAAACAATCATGCTAATTACAACTTTCAATCAGGAACTTCCTTTGTTTGCGCCACCGCAAATGCCCGCTGCTACTTCGAATTCTTCCGTTTCCCCAGCACGTCGCATGGAACATCAACGATCGAGTTTTCCTTACACCGGATTTTCTCGGAATCCTTTCTCCAATCCGCCTAATCTACAATCTCCCCAAAGCTATGGCAACGGCTTCGGGGAGCCTAACATGTATTCTACTCCGGCAGCGCAAGGTCGCCGAACACGCGGATCCGATCCCGTGGGACGTCAATCTATTAGCACCCCAGGGAACAGCTCTGGCATCCTACCTACTCCAGATCCCACCGTTGGGAGTTGCATGTCAGAGGAGGATAAGGATGTCGCCCTGCAGTTGATGCGACTTGGTGACATGTCAAACATCTCTCATGGTCGCACATCAGCATCCACTCTTGATGATACGTTCAGTGGCCGCGCTGATGCCACATCTTCTACTGGCGCTACTAGTGACAGTGAGAGTGAGAGTGGAAATGAACTTCCACTTGCTCGTCGAATCAAGCGTGAGCCAAGTCCAATCCTGCCACCAGGAATTTGGAAAAAGACCCTTTCACATCTGGATGACAACCTGCCGACAGATAGTACGGAGCCAAGCAGCGATGAGCGTGACTATGAAGATGGTCAGGATGGAACCTTCAAGCCGGGGCAAGCGGATGATGCTGCTGATAGCGAAGTACCAAAACCCAAAGTTGTTAAAGCTAAGGCCGCTAGAAAGCCTCTACCTTCTTCGTCTATCAAAAGCAAAGTGAGCAGAATTAGCAAACCAAACAGGCCAGGGCCTATTGTTAAGTCCAAGAAAGCCAATAGTATCTCTACCTCTAGCAAAGGTCCAATCTCACCGACTTCTTTACCATCGCAATCCCGAAAAACCTCCGTGGCGTCTACGGCAACTCATCAACACCACTTGGGTGATGATGAAGAGGATCTTTCATCCAAACCACGTTGTCAACGCTGCAGAAAGAGTAAAAAGGGTTGCGATCGTCAACGACCTTGTGGTCGATGTCAAGATGCGGGACTTAGCATTGATCAGTGTGTCAGCGAAGACGAAGGAAACGGTCGAAAAGGTCGTTATGGGCGCCATATGGGAGTACCTGTGAAGAAAGATGAGCTTCCTCAGGTTCCAATCTTTCCATCTGCGCTTGCTGCCAATGGTGCAAGCAACCTCGAAAAGGGCAAGAAAAGAAAGAGGTGATCTACACCCACTGCACCATCCATCAGCTTGATCATTTCACTTGAAGTATATCAAATGACCCCGCGGTTACATTTTGTACCAAAAGTTATCTCTCTTAGCGGTGATGAATTGAATTATTGAATTTCATCAATTGCGCCGCAATTGGTCATCGTTTTGATGGCATTTCGAAACCAATGTCACCACAACTATAGCCAACAAAAGTCTTTACAGCGCCATTTCTTGTGTCAAAATCTGGATCAACAAACTTTCCCTCGCAGCGCTCAGAAAGCGTTCATACTTCTTCATTTTGTTGTAACTGCTCGTTCTCTCTGTCTAGGTTAAATGGCAAGGTGTTATCTTTTTTCTTCGATTATTGTACTTTGGTTTACCTGGTGGAGCGCTTCGAGACCTCTCATTGTTTTTTTACACAATCCCGACAATCCTTTTATTATGATTAATGGGTCGACATGAACATACTTATGATTTTTCCTTTGTCTTTTTTTATTTGAACTTGCTGCTTTCAATTGGTTCTCAATCCTCAAGTTTCGGTGATACTCCTTTGCAGCGAGCAGAATAGTTTCCATTTGTAAGCCCATTTGCCTATGGTAAAGTTATTTACAACTTGTTTGTATGGTGGTGATGGTTGTTGATGTATGTACCAATGGGAGGGAAACTCAAATTCTGATGCCAGCGGGGGAAGTTTCATCATTTTTGAATGACAAAGCGTGTGTTTTTTTTAATCTTCATTATGAAAGTTGTCTATTTTCCATTTCATGGTTTTGGTTTTGGTTTTTTTCGATTCTTGTTCTAGCCCATCTCTACTCTCACAGTCACACTACATACAACATTGGGCTTGCTTTTAGGGAGTTTGATGGAATGCAATGCAATGGAATGGGAAGGGAAATAGGGGATTGCTAAATGGGAACTGTTTATTGATTTAGTTGATTCTTTTTTTGATTTTTCTGATGGCTATTTGGGTGGGTTGCAAATGAATGGACTTGGGTTTGCGAACAAATAGAGAACAAAGAGGATGGATGAATTTGAAGGCGGGGGGGGGGGGGGGTGGATGAAAAAAGATGGTCTTTGCTGTGATTGATTGATTGATAATTAGATAGTATCGAGTCGAGTCATATCACTTTCTCTCCTTTTTGCAATTTATTGAACCTGGATCTGGATCTGAATCTGAATCTGAATTGATTGATTAAACGGAGGAAAAAATTCATGGGATAATTATATGGTTGGAATCAAGTTCATTGAGAAAAGAAAAGAAAAAAATATTTGAAATTTTAGTGTTTGGTACTGTACTCTGTACTGTACTGTGTTGTGTTGTGTATGCTGTGCTAAATTAATTACGTCGGAATATTTTTACTCGTGATTTTATATTGTAAGGTTAATACGGTACGGTACTGATGTACCCCTTCATTGATTGATTGATTGATTGATTGTGTTTATCGTCATAGGCCGTAGGCCCACGCGCCTTGGCGCGTGATAACCTTAGCCATCTATTCCAGATTTGGACAAATGACGCTCAGAGGAGTATGCCTCTGAGTAGTGTACTAGCTAGCTAGGGAGGGTATTTATATACAATTTAAAGGGGCTAGGGCAGGGTTTACATGATTGCCTCCGCGACAGATTTGGGGCCGGTTGGCTTAGTGGTTAATATTGTGGTCCTCCTCGTCCACTAGATCACTGGCTCTTGATCACTCTCCCTTCCCCTCATACGTTTTTGTTGAATTATCTTGTATGTTTACTGTTTTTTTTTTCTTTTTTTAAAGGAAGGGGAGGAAAGAAGAGAAAAGAGAAGAGAAGAGTAGAGATGTAAAGAAAAGGAAGGAGAAGAGAAGGAGAGAGAATAAGCCCTTTGAGTACCTGTTTGACAAAGGAGATACAGGAAGTAGAGGAAAAACGAAGGAAAGGCTTTTTTTTTTTTTTTAAGCTGCAGATAAATGCTGTGGGCAGATATCTGTATAGAATTTGGTGGATTCAAGCCATTCGGCTAGTGCGAGACCACCTGTGGGGATGCCTAGAAGCCAGAGGATGGCTTCAGATGGTGGGCTTTTCGTGAGTGTTTTGTAAGCTTTGCCTTTCTTGCAGAAGAAGAAGTGTAACGGGGTTTTCCTTTTACCGCATAAGCAGAGAGTGTGGGCTGTAGTGTGGTTGAAGCGTTCGTGATATGCCGCAAAGTCTCCATGCTGTGATCTGGCTGCAAGAATGTAGTGAAGTGTAGCTCTTTTTAAAGAGAGGGTAATCGTATTGGAAGTGTGCTTATATTGCAGATCTTTGTAATACTGAGGGCTGACTGTGTTCCACAATTGGTCATCCGCTTTATTGGCCTTTGATCTGATTAGTCTTTTGAGGGAGGCTAACGTGCAGGCCGGGTTGGGGGGTGGGGGAGTTTTGCCCCTTCCTTGGCTGCTTTGTCGGCCATTTCGTTGCCTGGAATGTTGAGATGCCCTGGGACCCAGCGTATGCGTATTTTACCAGGGGGAGATATGTGGGAGCCTCGGTCTAGCGGCCCAGGCCTGTGTGAGCTTCAGGAAATCTTCGAAGACCGCCTGAGACGAGCCATTGAAGTGGGAGCCTAATCTTAGGGCTACTTCGTAGTTATCCAAGAAGATCCATAGGTCTGTAGCAAGTTTGATTGATGGTAGCGTTAGGGCCTTTGCTGCCCCCGTTACTGCAGCCATAGCTTCCGCGTCGAATACCTCTGCATTTGTGCCAGGTGAGAAGGAGTAATGGGCCACTTGGATATCAAATTGTGTGATTACAAAGCCACCTCCGGTGGCGCCGTCCTGCTTTTCGCTTTTGAACCATCCGAGAAGATCTGTATATCACTCCTTGGGATCTTAGTATGGAAGGCCTTGAAGTCGTCAGCCGCTTGGGCCTTTGTTCTGCCCATCGGGCCAGCTACACGTATCTCGGCTTCTGCCCTCGATTCCTTGTGTTCCCATGAAGGGAAAGCTAATGGATTTATATGTTCGGCTTTTGGTAATGCTGTGATGAACCTTGAAAGTCTTGTATCTGCAGTTCGGTTCTGGTCTCTGGCTTTGATCATGCTCTTCGCTCTAATTCTGAGGGGGGTGGTAAGGGTCTAGTCTGAAGGTTCGCGCAGCGTATGTTTGTGAGGCTAAGTTTAGCTCGATTTCGGAGGGCCTGAGTTTGGCTTCCTCGTATAGCACCGCTGTGTTCGTGGTTTTGTATGCCGGGAGAATTGCTTTTGCACAAGTGAGGATCACTTTGTTGAGTAGATTTATATGGCTATCCACTACATTTGAAATTGACTCGTTCGAGGCATTCTTCTTTAATCTGGTTCGGCCTGGCCACCATGTTTCCGAAGCAAAGTAGCATTTCTTTAGTACACAGGCTACAGCCACTCTTCTGGTGGAGCAGGAGGGTATCCCTCGGCATGTGTTATTGAAGGATCTTAGTGCATTAGCTCCTTTGAGGGCTTTTGCTGTGAGAATCTGTATGTGTGGCTTGAAGTTTAGTCTTCTGTCGAAATAGACTCCAAGCCATCTGAGCGGACCAGGTTTCACCTCGATGTTCAGGGATCCAGTGTGTACTGAGGGAACTTCAGCTAGTGTGCGATGTCCCTTGTAGAAATGTATTAGCTCAGATTTTTTGGGGTCAAAGGTGATGCCTTCGGTTTTCCCCCATTCGAGAGCTTCTTGCATATTTGCCTGAAGAGTATCACAGTTCTTTTGGAGGCTATCGGATGTTGCTAGTAGCGCAATATCGTCAGCGTACCCGAATCTCTTCCGCGGATTGCCCATCCAGAAAAGGGGCGCAATATAGAGCATAAACAGGATCGGGGAGGTTGGAGAGCCTTGGGGAAGGCCGCATTCTAGCTTTGTTTTTGGGCCGATCTCGCCGTCCAGTCGGATCTTGATGTAACGATTGGTGGCAAAGGACTGTACCCATTTAACCAATTTGTTTGGCCATCCTTGTTCCCGAAGGCGGTTCACTAGTCGTCCTGGTAATACTGCGTCAAAAGCTCCCTTCACGTCCATTGTGAGAAGTGTAGTTTTTAACCCTTGTTTCAAAGATGCTTCGACATCATGTGTGACACAAGATGTGAGGTCTACTGAGGATCGCAGTGGTAGAGCTCCGAACTGTTGATTTGCTAGGACTTTGTAGTTTAGAGCAAGCCATGATATTTTCTTCGCAATGAGTCTTTCAAGGCCTTTGCCTAGAACTGAAAGTAGAGCAATCGGGCGGTATGATCTTGGGTCGGTATAGTCGGGCTTATTGGGCTTAGGGATGATTGCGATTGTGGCTATCCGGAAACATTCTGGGTGATGCCCTAGGTTTAAACATCCTTTGAAGAGGGAGAGGGTTATATCCCTGATTAGTGGCCATGCGATTTGTAAGATTCTCGTCGGGATTTCATCTGCACCGGGTGCTGTGTTCCCGGCCTTTAGAATGGCTAGTTCTATGTCTTGTAGATCGATATCGGGGAAGATGATAGAACGACTTGGGATCGCTGGGATGTCGAAAGGAATATCGTCGACTTCGGCCGAGTTTGTTAATAGATTGCTGGCGAATGCTTCTCTTTTCTCTTCGATGCTGTTTGCAGTGGTCAAATTTGAGGGGTCTGCTAGAGGCGGGGTTCGGTATGTGCCTGTAGTCTGGTGCCATTTGGCCATTCGGAATACATCGTTTATGTTCTCTACTTTGTCGATTTTCGAGATATAGAAGGCACGTTTTGCTTTCCGGACTGTTCTCCGGAGAGAGCGCTTGGATACAGGAGTTTTAGCAGTCCTGTGTTCGTGTACAGCCTTTGTACAGTCCTCGTTCCACCAGGGTTGTTGAAGGGGGCCGTTTGTAGATCTTTTTGCAGAGCCTGTGTAGGCCTTTATGAGAGCTTGTGTGAGAGATGATGCTAATCGATCTAGCTCGTTGGTGGAGAGTGCTTCGGTGCTGGCATCGATATCGGTTAGGTTCATTCCTAGTAGGTCTGTAAAGAGTTTTTCGTCCAATGTGTCCAATCTAAGTTTTTGAATGGGCTTCGGACTTTGGCAGTTCCAGTGAAGTAAGGTTTTTAACGTGTTATGATCTGAAGTGCAATCTAGGTGTTCAGCTAGAGAGGTGTATGCTATATAGGGTCCTGATAGGAAAGTAAGGTCTAAGGTGTTTCCTTTTGTGTGAGTGGGAATTCCGATTGGAGAGATGAGGTGTAGATTTCGAGAGTTGGACCACTCTACGAAGGGCTCAGCTAGCGTTGAGGGGGTGGGATGTAAAGGATTCCAGTTAGGGTGATGGAGATTGAAATCGCCTAGTAGGATAACGTTTGATGGGAAGTTCTGCAATTCAAAAAGAGAAGTGATAGCTTGGTTACCGTCTGAACATTGGGGCGGGGCATTGTATATGTTTATGATTGTAAATGCCGAGTTGTTTGTGGAAAGTAATTGTATGAAAATTAGGTCTCGTAAGATTGTGGGCCTGATTTGGTTGATTCGTATTCCGATTCCTTTTCTGACATAGGTCAGGACGCGAGGAGTGATTTTCCAATCGTCTAATGGGGTAAAGATTTCGTATGAGGGATGTGTTTTGGTGATTTTCCTTGATATATCCTTGTAGATATATGGCTCTTGGATCAGGATGATGTCGATCTGGTCCGAGTTTGCTAGATTGAGAGCGAGATCGTGTGATATCCCTCCCTTACCAACGTTTGTTTGTGTAATGGATAGAGGTTTAGTTCGATTCATCAAAGAAATTTCGAAAGCGGTTAGTAGGGCGAGTACTAGGGGGGGCGGTAGAGTGGATGGATCCGAATATACGGGTTGGGGTTTTGGGGTGGGGTTGGCTTGTGAGGGGGGGTTGGGGGGTGGTATCATTCTCCATTTGGGAGTCAGGTGCCTGGGCTTTCGTGCAACCGGCTTTCAAGCAGATTAGGGCTCTGCCTTCACTGTATGTTTTGCGTGTAGTTTGGCGTTCTGATTTGGACTTTATTTTACTGGCGATAGGGCGCAGAGGGCAATTGGGGTCGTCTGCTGGGTGTGGTCCGCAGCAGTGAAGGCATTTTGGGGGGCATGTATGTGCTGTGTTGCATTTGGTTGTGTGGCCGTTTTCAGAATGCTTGTTTGAGCCGCATAGTCTACAAGTTTGAGGTTTGGAGCATGATCTGCTGTTATGCCATTGATAGCAGCGAGTGCATTGGATGGTTTTTGGCTTGTGGATCAAGAGGGTAGTGGTGATATTGGCTCCAAGGATTTTGAGGGTTCTCTTTAGAGCTTCAGTGCCTGATTTCAAGCCTACTATCCAGGTGGAGTGGTATTGATCGGTTGTGTTGCTCGCCTGGGTTTAAACAGCGTGTAATAGTTCCTGCCCAGAGTATTCTTTGATAGCGTTGCGAATTATATCCTTTGTAACTGTGATAGTATCAATTTCGAAGGAGTCGTTTAGCACTGTAACTTTCCGAGGTACATAGCTCAGGCGGTATGTGTCCCATTTTTCTTGTGTTTCAATCTTGCAATTCCCGATGGCATTGGCAATGATGCTTTTCTCCTTCTCGAGAGCTGCTAGATTGCTAGGCGAGCTTGTACAGAGTGCAAAGCCTGTTTTAACCTCTTGGACTTCTTTCAAGAGAGAGGCCGCTGGGCCAAGTACTTTCTTTAGTGCAGTGAGGATTGCAAAGGACCCTGCTTTGCGTGCAGGGTGGGATTGTTCGATACGTGCAAACAGGCGGTTATCAGTGTAGGTGATCGGTTTCGTCTTTTGATCGATAGTGTAAGATCAATAGGGCTGGCGGCTTTTTGGGCGTATGTTGCCTTGGGGCCTGGCTTTGTGATCGGGGGGCTAGTACGGGTACTTGTAGGGGGTGTTATAAGGGGTAGCGGAGGGTTGGTGGCGGGGTTCGTAGTGACTCAGGGGGTGATGCCCTGTGATCAGGGCATCAAAGTGTCGCTCGGTAGTTGCCTTAAATTCAAGGCAAAGAGCAGTGAGAAGTTTTCGTGATCTCGTTGGGAGAGCAAGAACTTCCTCTGAGCTCAGGTAGGTGTCTAGGAGCTGGGTAACTGGGTTGTAGATGGTTTGAGCATCGTTAACCTTGTGGAGAAGGTTGCTAGCCTTATCGGAGAGGGTTTTAGAGAGACTTGGGCGGCTTGGGGTAGCCATAACGGAGAGGGAGGCTAGCAGAGAGAGAACTGTCTCTCTTACAGCCGCCTTATAGGTTTTGTTAATTCTATAAATATAAAGATTATATAGAATTTCAAGCTGATTTCAGAAATGCCTGAGGGATGCGATGATTCAACACCTGTACGTGGTGCATCCTACGAACCTGTAATTTTTCTTACAGAGCCAAGATTGAATCAGGCTGAAGCTGGGCAAAGGTCGTGCTTTAAAAAGGAGCGGTACTGGGAGTGAAGGTATCGTGAATTTGGCCCGGAACAGGGGACTATCAGTCGAACGGAGATGAAAACTACCCGACAATCAACGAAACAACGACGGATTTCGAAGCGGAACCACCTTTACGAATCTGCAGTGGGATGCAGAGCCTGAGAATTGCTTTAAGGAGCATTTCAAAGCGGACTGCCTTTACGAATCTGTGTGGGAACAGAGCCTGAGAAGGAAAGCGTTGTGCCGGTGATTGACAGGGCACCTCTGGGGCGCTAGCGTGCAGAATTTTCACGACCCAACAATGCGTACAATCTGCGGGTATACCGGATTGGAAATTTACAGGTGGTTAAGGGGAGTAATCGAGAATGTATAAAGGCTGTGATAGAGTCTTATTGAGGCCAGCGGAGGTATGGGTAGATTAGGGATGGAGGGACGCTTTTGGCACTTTGCTCTACGAATGTACAAGAGCGGTATCATGGCGGCAGAGGAACTCTCGAACGAGGGGGATGCTTTTAGCAAGTTTCACTCTTCTGCGAAGCATTCGGCAGACATCACGGCAGCGGATGAGCTCTGGCAGAAGCCACCTTATAAGACACATATCCGATACGTTCTCAACCCTCCGCATTATCGATTACAAACTATACATTGGGCGAATGGACTTTGCAGGCTGCGCTTTGGTTAGTGAGCTGGAAACGTTGTATTTTTAGTTGCCTGGCTAGGGGTTAAGACACAGCAAAGCTTGCAAGATACGGTCGGCCTTGTTGTGCAGGAGAGATCCGGCAAGGTAACGCAAAACGGTGCACAAGCCGCGGGGCGTAGCGTATAATGGCAGCGACAGTGACACTGTCTATACGGCTCGAGAGGACGGATGCGCGTATCGGTCTACAATAGGGTACAAGGCAGCTGGCAATGGAGATACCGGGTAGGCTTAGGGAGCAAACAGGATAATGGGTGTAGAAAGGTTGTTTTTGCCTGGGGGCAACCTTCTCAAAGGATATTGAGACTGACATCTTGTATCTGGGAAAGCATGGTAAGAATTGGTTACTCTTACTTATATTTGTAGTCTCACTGGATATATTGTAAAAGACTCATAGATTTGCAAATATAATATTATCACTGCGGTTACCATCCTTCTTGATGGAAACAAGCCACTGGAGCAATACTCAAGAAACCTTCAAAACCAGACTACTCGGCCCCAAAAGCTTATAGAGTTATCGCCCTACTAAATTGCCTTGGCAAGATAAGTGAAAGAATTCTGGCTCAAAGGCTTAGCTACCTAGCGGAGACTACGCAATTACTTCATTACTCTCAAATGGGTGGAAGACAAAAGAAATCAGCCATCGATACAGCAATCTTACTTACTACCGAAATCGAAAGAAATTCAAGATCCAAGAAGAAAACCTCAACTCTCTTCCTGGATGTTAAAGGCGCCTTTGATCATGTATCTATGAACAAATTATTAGATATCTGCAAGAATCTAAACCTCCCAACCAGCCTAATCGCCTGGATCTCATCTTTTTTGAAGGAAAGGCTACTCAAGCTCTCATTCGATGGCCAAATTGAAACCTTCAAACCGATCAATACCGGGATCCCCCAAGGCAGCCCTATTTCGCCAATCCTCTTCTTAATTTATATCCGAGATCTATTCTCAGCAAATTCGATCAAATATCTCTCATACATAGATGATATAGCTTTAACAACATTTTCAACATCCTGGAAAAGAACATCATCTCCCTCGAAAGAGCAACTGAACAGATATATGCTCTGGGCAAAGAAAATGCTATTCAATTTGATCTAGCGAAGACGGAACTAATACACTTCTCTACATCTAAAGATACGAAGACAGCCCCAATCAAGCTTCCGAACGAGGAGATAATTCAACCCTCAACATTAGTCAGATGGCTAGGCATATGGTTCGACCCTGGCCTCAGTTTCAAACAACATGTCACAATCCGAGCTACCCAGGCTAAAACCTCATTCTACCGAATGGCTAGACTTGCTAATTCTGAAAAAGGCCTTAGTCCCAAGGCAATGAGACAGCTCTATATGGCATGCGTCACCAGCATAGCTGACTACGGTTCAATTTTATGGTGGAAAGGGCAAACCCAATTCAAGAAAATCCTTCAATCCTTGCAAAACCTCGCCCTTCGAAAAATCCTAGGAGTATTCAAAACCTCACCAATAAAACCAATGGAAATAGAAGCCGCATTGTGCCCTCCAGAAGTAAGGCTAAATGCCGGAATCAAACAATACGCATTTAGATTATTGAAAATCCCGCCTTCTCATCCTGTCAATTTAGTAGCTACAAAGCTAGCTACAGAAAAGGATAATCAAGATGTAGTTGCAACCCCTCAAAGAAAGCAATTAAAACCTACTCAACTCGAAAAGATCAAAAATTCAATTCAGAAAGACTTCGATCCTCTCACTTTGGAAGGAATCCATCATTTCTACTTTCCTCCTTGGAAGAAAGAAGTTCCATATAAAGTCAATATCAGCAAATTAGGAAAAGAAGAAGCTGCGATGATCCACAATCTGGCTTTCAAATATAGGTGCAAAAATACCATTACAATATACACCGATGCCTCATCCACTTTAGAGGGAATAGGGATTGGGATCGGGATAGCGGTCATCTTACCAAATGGCCGAATTTCACATCAAGAGACTATCAATATAGGCGTGAATCAGCTTGTCTATAATGGTGAGCTCCTAGGAGTTACTAAAGCGATCGAATACGCAAATTCAATAGCCCAACCAGGAAACAAGTTCAAGACATACTCAGATAATCAAGCGGGATTATTCCGGTTGAAAACCCCCTCCGATTTACCTGGTCAATCATGCCAAATCAAAGCTATAAAAGCTGCGGAAGCTATTCAAAATAAAGGAGCCGAAATCTCTCTCAATTGGGTCCCCGGACATACATCTGTACAAGGAAATGAGCTAGCTGATTCTCTTGCAAAAGAGGCAACCAAAATACCATCCTCATCTCACGAAACCAGTTATGCCTTTATTGGAATGGATATAAAAAGAATGAAATCAGAGAACTGGATAGCCATCCTTAACACTAACAATTTTCATCAACCATCGTCAACATATTCAAGAAACTACCCCTGGAAGATCAGCTCAAAAATCAGAGTTCCAGGCAACATCAAAAGAAGCACAATCTGTGCTCTGTTCCAACTCAAAATTGGACACGGATACTTCAAATCTTATTTGAAACGATTCGGAATCCCCTCTAATGACAGTTGTAAATGTGGGGGAAAGGAATCTCCTGATCATCTTCTGCTCAATTGTCCTATATACAAAACGGCAAGGAAAACCCTCAATAAGGATAACCCCACAGCCCGACCTACCATGCAATATCTGCTTCATACTAAAGCAGGAATCATCAAGACCCTCGAATTTCTCGAAGCGACAAAAATAGCCACCAGATCATGGCATCTCAACAGAATGCAAGAAGAAGAAGAGGAAGAAGGAGGAGAAGAAGGGGGTGGACTGGAAGGTTTCGATTGAGCTGATCAATTTTAGTCAATTTAGTCATTTTAGGCAACCACCCCAAGGTCATATTTCATTACATTTCATTTGTTATTTTCCTTATTTGTATACGAGAGTATTCGTAAGGCGGGCTCGGTCCCCTAGTGTGTGAACGAAGTGAATGATTTCAATTCAATTACCACTGTAATATAGCTACTGTAATAAAGCCCTAAGCGAATGCGAAAGAGACTAGCTCTTTCAGTAAGTCTATATAAGACTTACTACTTTCAATATGTAGCTAGCTCTTTAGACAGAATACAATTAGACATACAGGACCTACGCAATCCGTGGGTGCTACGTCTTCCGTATCCTTCTCGTACCAACACCTAGTATTAGTTTTCACTTCCCCCATTCAAACATCAGAAGATTGAGGCTCTCAATCTCCCCAACCTGTATTAGCTACGGCCGAATTAGGCTAGCTTTCCCTCATTTCTTATTAGTTAGAAGCTCGCAAAGCTCCTAGCCGTCTTAGATAGTCTTAGACTCAGTGTAGACGTTAATTCAATCAATCAATCAATCTACTGTTTTCAGCGATTTATTTCCCTTCCTCCCTCTGCATTCCTGTTCCTCCCGCCGCCACATTCCGAACAGAATTATTCCATTCCGAAACCGAATCTCCATATTCTGATACTTGCACGATTAGGCTCTTATTTTCTATTTTACTTTTCATTTCATACTCTACTGTGTCTGGGATATTATAGTTCCAAACCCAGGGAAATAGCCATTCGAGCTGTGATTGATGCTATGACTAACACCCAAGATGGTTGGAATTACGATGCATGGGCGGATAATTTCATCATTGCTTTTGATGACATGGAGAAACAGTTCGAGAAAATACAAGATGCTCGAAGAAACATTTTCCATTTGGATATTTCATCGGATTGGCCAAGGAAAGAAAATTATCTAATCAAAACAATAAACGTCTACTCGATTATGAGCTACTCAGTATATATGTGAGAATTCACATCAAGAATTTTAACCTCAAGAAAAGAAAAACACTAATATCTGCATAAGCTCACGGAAAAGAGCTAAAAATAAGTCTAGTATTAATAAATATCAATATCAATGTTAACATCTTTATTAGTATTCATCACTTGAAGAATATTTCATAAAAAATTATATATTAGACCACATGGATGAAAAGGATAATATTAAGTCTCATTTTCAAAATATAATTAGATGTAATTAATTATTTGAGAAAATATAAAGCGTATAATATATCAGAGTAGAGTGAGCAGAGTGAGTAGAGTAGAGTAGAGTAGAATAATTAGAATCTAAAAACAACAAAGCCCTCTTTTATTAATTTCCATTCTAACACTACTAAACATCCAAAGCAATAACAATATAAAACATAATCCTACAATGCACACCGAGAACTCCACACAGAAGCAACTCCAGCACCTAATTAATCCTCAACTCTAACCCCAAGGGATCACATCACCTTCATATTCCCCATCAAAATCCTCATCATACGAGGTCAAATGAAACGGCGTAAGATCCGGTTCATAAACCTTCCAATCAATCCTCTCCAACGAATAACTCAATTTCCTATCAAAATCCCCACATTCAAACTGACGCAATCCATCAAAATCAAAGACTTTTTTCCTCGCTGCGAGGATCTCCAGATATTGATCATCGCACATATCAACCGCCGTTCTGAAATCAGTTAGAAATTTAGTAACTGTGTCCATTGTTTCGATTTCGCTTGCCATTTGAGCGATGAGACGTTCGCGGGGGAAATCGTAGTGACTTTCGAAGAGACGACGATAGGGGACGATTTGGGCGCGGATTGTATCTGTGAGGTCTCTTTTGAAGGAAGCTGCGTAGTCTTCTAGGTAGACCATTGCAAGATAAAGTTTATCTAGTTTCTCATATTCGTAGATTTGGGACGCGTTGGTATTGGACGGGGAATTTGATTCCTCTTTTACTCTTTCGAATGTGTCGAATAATCCGCCGGGGACTTTTTCTTCTTTGATAAATTCTGTTATTGTACGATTTGCATTTTCGATCCGGATCCATTGACGTTCTAGATATGTGAGAACACTACGACGGTGCGTTTTGAAAGTGTCGTCTTCTTCCAGGAATTCAACAGATGCCTCTTTGCACACTTGGAGGTCATATTCAACTGGATGCAGAGTTGGATGCAGAAACGGGTTGTTGCCACCTGCCTCCAAGAATTCGGCGTATTCCCTATCCATCTTACTAATCTGATCGACACTTTCAGGTCTCAACCCCATCTGCATCTGATATGGTCGATATCGCTCGAATGCTTTTGCATAGGTAAGGAGACATTTATTCATCATGTGAAGAAGATCGACAGGTTCTTGACTCGTCACAAGAGTTTCTAATTTAGTCTTCAGATTTTTAGGAATTCTAAAATCGATACCTATGGCCTTTATAGCCTCCATAACCTCAGCATCGGCAAGTTGAATGATGTCAGGAACGTCGCTTGCACAAGCTTCTTTAATGACACAAGTTTGGAGCTTGCGGAGCAGTCTCAGAGGACTTAAAATATCCTCACACTCCCAAAAGGCATAATTTCCGTTATAACTAGAGTCCATACCACAAGGAAGAACCAAGGCCTCTAGAGAGATTGGAGGTTGGACACTAACACAAAGACAAAAGTCAATCATGCACCATGTTGGATCCCAGTGACCACCAGGATCTCTGATTCTGCTAATCACCACGCGCCAATTTCGAACCCTAGGCACAGTAGTATAGTTACAGAGATCTGGAATTGGATAAGGTACCACCGTTTCGCAGTTCTCGTATCTTGTGAGAGGACACAATTCCACTTGAGGCCCCTCAACACGAGATTCGCAACCTAACACCCGATCACTTTCATAAAAGTGTCGATAATCGCTTCTGAAGTAGTTATTGAAGACAGGGTGATTATCTACTCGAAAGCACGAGATATAAAAGGTATTCTTTTCGTACAAAAAAGGTAAAGCTTCCTTATAAATTTGGCGGCAGAGTCTCAATACCTGTGGGCATAAATCGTATTTTAAGTCCGCTCCAAAACGCGATTTTTCGGTTACAGACTGTGCTGTACCCAGAATCTTCTTGACTAACAAGCAATGGTAGACTTTGTACCTTATTTCGAGGGGAAATTTGTCCAAAAAGGGACACTCCCTGTTGATGATTGCATCCATCTTTAAGTGGTTGCTAAGCCATAATTAGTATATTTGAAATAGCCTGGGACTAAAGAGCTGACGCTGACGCTGACGCACCCTTTTCAGCGACTAGTTTTATTTGGAAGAATGATATCTTGAATGATGTTTATGGATTGAAACGAGTTGGATTGCAGTAATCGTGTTTGTATTTATGCAGAAAATCTTTTGAAAGAGACCTGCAGAAAGGAATGATGGAGGGATTCAAATAAAGACTGACTTTTATACAGAGAGTCAAGAGGATGATTTAAATAGAGAGATAGTTTAACTCCTAGGAAGGAATCAAGGAAAACATTCAAGCCAGCCAAACAACAATTCAGAAACAGAGTTCTGAGAACTCCCCAGGAAAGACTCAAGGTGATTTAAAGAGAAGAAAGGTCGACTTCTAAGTATTGAAGAAAGAGCAGAGGAAACTTTCCCTGAAAGCTCTTTCCATCTCATCATTGGCGATTTCCCACCTGGTTTTAATTTGAAGTATAGCTATTCGTACTGAGAGAAGTAATTGCGAGGTACGTTAAGCCTGTTGCCATCATACCACGCTGGTGTTCTGCTTGCAACAGTGAATATTTGAAAGTTTCGATATTTTCAAACAATTCACAGGTCTCTAACCATGAAACCCTCGGTGCTTAAAATCCATTTGACATCCCATAATAAATGTAGACTTGGCATAAGCTCAAAAATATAAATATTTCATCCAACACATCCTGAATATGAGGTACTCGATTAAAGAACATGCAACACAATGATGCTAAACAAACTTTATGGTTTGACTGGGACTCAATTCAATGACTGTTTGCTTTGACGTGTTGATAGCCAAGTCCCCACATGCAAGTTCCTGTGTGCAAGTTTCCTTGGAAATGAGCAAAAACTATCTACCCAACGAAGGAGTTCTAGCTCAGATACATGGTGAAGATCCATATTGTGTGTTTGATCATTTGCAATCTACAATCAGATCAAGTCCTTTGCATATTCACCTCTATTAGCGACTACAAGCTGGACATAAATTCTTAAATTCCCAGTCCAGAAAAATTCAATAATTCCATCTTCCTACCCTCAAACGAAAGAATATGAGCATCCTCCGGCATCCTCATCACATCCCTCAACCATTCAGCATACACAGGAAAACCAGTCACACTTCCCGAAACATTTGCATCCTTCACGCCTCTAACATCCTCAAAGAGCCTCAACGCCCTGTAATCCGAGCCCGAGACCCGGTATGCAGGTTGCTCCACCCTAATAGTCAATTCCTCCATCCCACTAAAAGCATCCCTTGCTTGTCTCGCAGAGAAATGCGGATCGCATTCCAAGCGCACAACCATGTAGTATCTTTTGATAATTGAGATTACTCTAGGCGAGCTGACGGGATCATAATGCCAGCGTAGACGCGGTAGACCTGTTAGGAGATTGGGGTGGGCTATAAAAACATTGCAGCCGTAGAGGATTTGTTCGGCTTCGTCGTGGACTTTTCGGCAGACGGATAATATTTGTGGACATATTGGTGGGTCGGTTATGAGAGGACGCGGAGTGGAGATGGGTCGGATGACGAGGAGTAGATGGTAGATTTGATTGCGGATCTCTCCTGGGAGATCGAGAAATGTGAGTGATGACATTGTTATGTGAGTGTTTGAAGTAGTATTTGTGTGATATGCTGTTGTGATTTTGTAGGTTGGAGGTAGGTAGGTATGTTACGAGCAGTGAGATGAAGTGGGGGTTTGTGAAGTTAATACCGGTACCGGTACCGGTAGCGGTACGTCACGTACCTACATAACGAAGTAAGACTTTACAGTGCATGGATATGGATGAAAGAATCTTATCTCGGCCATCTAATAAGATAAGATAGGTTATAGTTTATCAATTACTAATAGGGAAAATCAGCCTATTGTCGCGTGTGTAACCTCTAAATACGACCAACCCTCCTCTTCCAATTTGTTTCAACGTGATGTCGCCGGTTAGTAGTAGATAAGAAAAACATCATCACATCATCACATCAACATAGCATAACAACATCACAACATTAGCATCACATCATCACGTCCTCACATCATGTGTCCTTTTTCCTCCTTGCATTTCTTATTTGTCTTATTTGGGCGCTCAAGGGGGACTGAAAGGCTTACCACCTACCTAGGTGGTATTGAAACAACTATTTATATTGCTGCCTCTTGATAGGATATGGATTGATTACGTAATCGAAACTGACTCGTTCCTGTCTCCATTTCACCCTGAAAATCTATGTAGGACGGACGTGCTCGCATGTGATGGTCTAGGTCCTTATATCAGCAATTGGGTGATATATTGATATCTCAGTTCTCTCCAACAGCCTTCTCTCTTATCAATCTCTTCTCTTCTTTATATTACTGCTACCTAGTACCTAGTATTCATGACATCGTCTTCAAAATGACAACTTCATTCCTTCAGTTTCTTTCCTATTTGTTCGGTTGGATATACACAACATGTTGGTCTTTTTCCTTCTACCCCCAACCAATCTTGAACTATAGGCGCAAATCTACATCAGGGGCAGCAGTCGATTTCCCCTTCCTCAACGTCATAGGCTTCGCGGCATACTTTGTATCTACGGTCTCATTCCTCTACTCGCCGGAAATCAGACGCGAATATGCTCTCCGAAATAATGGCCATACTCCAACCGTTCAGTTCAATGATCTCGCTTTCGCTGTCCACGCCCTCTTTGTGTGCTGTATCATAATGTCGCAATATCACCTATCCATCTGGAAATTCGACAAACGTGGTAAACGAGGTCCTGGCTCCAGAATCAGCACTTCGATTTTGGGTTTGGCTGTGGCATGTATTGCTGGAGTTGCAACTTCTGTGGTTATTGTCCTTGCGCGAAAGGATGAAGATGTTGTAGCCGGATGGGCATGGATTGACGTGGTACGTTGGGCGCAGACTGCATAATCTTGTTACATTTGTGCTGATACCGTTTTCACAGGTTTATGTCATATCATACGTCAAGCTCATCATCACGACGGTTAAATATATGCCCCAAGTTCTCACGAATTATCGTAATCGATCTACGACTGGTTGGGCAATAGGAGGAATCTTACTCGACTTCTCGGGAGGAGTTTTATCGATTTTACAGTTAGGAATTGATAGTTATCTACAGGGGGATTGGTCAGGAGTAGCAGGCAACCCAGTAAAACTAATGCTGGGTAATGTGAGCATCTTCTTCGACGTTATCTTCATTGTTCAGCATTATGTTTTGTACAGAGGGAATGGGCGTGATAAACCATTCAATGAAGAAGAACCTCTGCTTGAGCCGGACAGGGCGCAGAGAATTGACTAGACAAGGCGCATTTCTTTATGGTATTACAGATATCTAGCGACTGGATGATAAATAGAGGTGGGCATTAGCGTTGGGGTATGTTGAATTTTAAGGTTAGCTATCTGCGGTTGAATCTAAATTACTTAGAGGGTTGCAAGGTCAACCGGTTTTCATTCTTCAACCCAAGTGGCATCGTTGCATCATGATTTGCTCTTGATATTGATCCATACCTTTATAACTTTACCCATGAATATGTACCAGTGCTTGAAGTGAACAGGAACAGCAGTCACGAATTGATCATGAGAAGAGTCGGACGCTCTCTTGGAAACTGACATTGAGGCTTAAATTCTTCAATTAATGACTTTGAATATACTCAATCATCGACGTCCCCCGCTCATCAAATAACACTGTTCCCACAGCGGCTTTAGCTCACTTGGGAGAGCGCCAGACTGAAGTTAACTTCAGATCCTCAACAGACCACCTGTTTATCTGGAGGCACTGTGTTCGATCCACAGAAGCCGCATTCTGCGAGTTGAGGACCACCTCAACTGACTAACTTTTTTTTCTTTTTGTACAACTTTTATTTTTGCAAAACTGTTCACGTCATACGTAGTGAATAAAGATACTCATCCGTACACTCTGATGTTGCTTCTTTATGACAGCCCACCATGTGTTCATGACTCCACCGCACGACGCGTAGAGGGACTCGATGGTGGATTTTGGTGGGACAAGTGGTCCGTTTGAACGAATAAGCGGATTTGAAATGATGATTTGGATGGTACTCGATATCTCCACTGCCCTCCAGGAATCCGGAATCAGAGTGCACCGATACACAAGTGGCAAGGGTTCAACGGATAAGCAAGAGAAACGGAAACGATCACTAATAAGGTTAATTAATATGACCCAATCTTCTTTCGAATGCCGAAGATTTCCCATTCATAAAATTCCATCTTTGAGCGAGCGACCTCCAAGTATTAAGCTTGGCCAAGCTAAACCCCTGAATGCTTACCGTTGACTTTTGCCTCTGCTTTTGACCTAACGTGAAAAAATTACATGAGAATTTCATTTTTTTGTGGCAACTAACAAAAGAACAGGATGTTCCCCGGTGTCTAACTTATAACTGGAGATTTCTCTGTCGCATTCGACAACTATCTTACTGATGGCGTGCTCTACCAGGGATGGAGAATTTTTATTCAGCATGGAATAAAAATGTCAAGTCATCCAGACGCAATGGGACTTCTTCCCTTTTTTCTTCATTATTCCACAGCAAACAACATCCATTCTTCTGGGGTGTTGTCGAAATCGTATTGGTGAATAGAGAATTGAATCTTAGCTGCATTCAAAGTACCCACCATGCCGAACAAGACTCAAGATTTGGCCATCCATGGATCGCCTTCGCAGTCGTCTTTGGATGGTCCGGGGAAACCAGATATTGCGAATGGAGAGGTTGTCCATTCGGCGTCGGGCCATCTCGATGCTGTTTATGGTGTCGGTGGTGTCGGTCATACTCAACGTAGGTTGAAGGCGAGACATGTTACCTTTATTGGTTTTGGTGGTGGGATTGGTACGGGTCTTTTTATCGGTACTGGTGCGGCTTTAGCTAATGCTGGACCTTTGGGTCTGCTGTTGTAAGTCGAGCCTTGCTCGGATTCAATTAAAGACAACTGGTATTAACAAATTTCAGGGCTTACAGCGTCGTCGGTCTTCTTCTCTGGTGTGTGATGGAGTCAATTGGAGAATTAGCTACTCTGGTAAGTTGACACAAATTAATCACATGATCACCAGACTTAAACTTACATTTTCAGTTCCCAACCGCTGGATCTTTCCCTCATTTTGCTACTCGATTTGTGGATCCTGCTCTCGGTTTTACTCTTGCTATTTCTTATGGCTATTGTTACACGATTGCAATCGCTTCGGAAGTTTCAGCCGCCGCCATTATAGTATCTTACTGGACAGATATCACACCCGCCGTCGTAATTACCATAGGATTAGTTGCCATCTTCCTCATCAACATGGCCAACGTCAAATTCTATGGCGAAGCCGAAGTCATCACTGCATCTATCAAAATCCTCTGTTTCCTGGTCTTGATTATTGTGTCCCTAGTTATCACAGCTGGAGGAGCACCAAATCACGAAACTATCGGATTTAGATATTGGAAGGATCCAGGTCCATTTGTTCCCTTTGACGGTATTACAGGGAATAAAGGTAACTTCCTCGCATTTTTCAGTGCCTTCATCAATGCCAGTTTCTCATATATCGGTGTTGAGACTGTCGTTGTCGCTGCCGCCGAAACTGTTAATCCACATAAATCCATCCCGAAGGCAGTCAAACGTGTTACTTATCGAATTCTATTTTTCTACGTCCTCGGTACGCTTCTCATCGGAATGATTATTCCATCCAACGACCCCGGACTTGTCAGTGGAAGCGGTAATGCAAATTCCTCACCCTTCGTCATCGCAATCAAGAACTCCGGCATCTCCGTCCTCCCATCCATAATCAACGCCTGTATCCTTACCTCTGCCTGGTCCGCCGGAAACAGCTACTGTTACATTGGAGCAAGAATGATCGTCGCCATGGCCGTCGACCGTCAAGCCCCTCAATGTTTCGCAAAGGTAAATCGCTGGGGTGTACCCTACTATGCCGTCCTCGTCTCCTTCGCCTTTGGTCCCCTCGCCTATCTCAGTCTCGGCTCCGGCGGAGCAGCCCAAGCTTTCACCTGGTTACTAAATCTCAGCACCGTCGCTGGTCTCCTCGCCTGGATGACCCTCTGTATCTGCTACATCCGCTACCACCACGCCTGTCTCGCCCAGGGCGTCAACCGCGACAATCTCCCCTTCAAAGGACGCTGTCAACCCCTCGCTGCGTACGTCGGCGCCATCGGCTCAGGAATCATAGTCATCTTCTCCGGATTTGGAGTCTTCGTCAAGGGAAATTGGAACACGGCTAATTTCATAGCGAGCTATATTGGTATCGTTATCTATATCGCTCCATATGTCTTTTGGAAAATTTTCAAAAGGACAAAGGTTTCGAGGTCGAAAGATGTGGATCTTTTCTCTGGGAGATTCGATGCGAGTTGTGCGCCTGTGGAACCGGTTCCTACGACGGCGTGGGGAAGGTTTTTGGATTGGTTGTTGTGAGGGGGGGGGTTTAGATTGGGGAAAGAGGGGAGGAGAGAGGAAGAGATATTTTTTAATTACTAGCATTTCAACAACATGTATGCATGCATGATATTTGGCGTTTTAACAACACTTATACCCCAGTCAATTCTAAGTTATTATTTTCTATTCTAGGAATATTCAAGGAAATTTTCCCATCACTATCTATTTATTTATTTCACCGTGAATTTCTAATGTTCCTTCTTCGGTTTATGCAGTAGATATTCTTATAGCATCTCATTCATCTCATCTATTATTTTATTCCTAATTTCTAATTCCTAATTCCTAACCCCTGATATAATATTTTATATAAATATATAATTAATATTCATCAAACTCAAGAATCTAAACAAAAACTAACAATTAATTAATAGTAAGTCCAAAACAACCTACAACTCCTCTTCAGATTCTAAGTTGTTTTGATAAGATTATCTAATTAACAATTTTTCTTCATGATTAATTAATATCATCATTATATTTTCATCGTGCATTTAATAAGATCTTATATAAAAAATTTAATTCCCCATCACATCTCATTTTATCATCATAGTCATTTTCATAAACATGTATATTAATTTTTTTTTTCTATACCTATTCCAAGTATGTATGTCATGTATTCATTATACACGGTATTGTTCCCAAGATTCCGATCCAAAAGCAATTGATTTCGCAATCTCCAAGTGAAATGAAAACAAAGAAAAGAAAAAGAACTATCTATCTCTCTTAGAAATTTTCATATCTCGTAACCAAGATCGTTTCCTGTTCTTCCTTCCAAGATGTAACAATTAAAATAAGAAATAAGACAAGAGTGGAAGAAAGAAACAAGCTCAAGGTAGACCATCATCATAAAAATCTTCCTCCTCTTCATCTGCTTCTGCTTGTTCTTCCTCCCATTCAAGTGCCCTGGTTCGGGGAGAGATACCTACAATGCTACGACGAGCATAAGCAATATCATCATGATATCTTTCATCCACCTCGACATGCATGGGCATTGGTATGCTATCGAAGAAAAAGACATCATTTTCCGCTTCTAGTTCTAGTTCCATCACTACATCCGCATTAGGTTCCTGCTCCTGTGCGCGTTCCAGCAACTGTACCTGTTCCCATTCCTCTACAAGCGCTCTATTCCTATCCACCTGATCATTCATCTCGCGAAGTACCGTAAAGGCAATTTCCAAGCTCTGATTAATGGCTGTCCATTCTGCCTCTGTAGGCAAGGTATTACTCTCCAACTGATCATGAATGAAGCGCATGGGACGGGTGATAAAAGGAGCAGCGGGATGGGTAGGATCGGGAAGATCTCGCAAGAGTAAATTGTACAATAGGACCAACCTACGAAAAACCGCGAGAGATCGCTCCAGAGTATCTCTATCTGAAGTTTCGTGATGATCCTCCTCATCGAGATCCTCGGGTTGAGATTCATCATCCGCTTCCTCAGCCTCAGCCTCAGCCTCAACATCCGACTCTACGTGGACCCAGTCTTCAGACCCTAAATCGTCATCTGTTTCGGCGTACGTATCCCACCATTCTCCTTGGTAGAAGTTTCCGATGAGTTCTCTTCTCGCTTGTATCATGGCATCACTTACCGGGGGCGTTCTATCGTATCTGAATGTGAGTACGCGTCTCGTACATAAAGCGACGCTGTTCCGTCTCTCGATGAAGCGTCTGTGTTGTGCTGGGGATATCTGTGCCAAGTAGTCACGATAACCATCCACAATATAATGCCAGCGTTGAGAATCCGGGCTGGCTGTTCCCATAGCTCTATCGTACTGGATGACCCACTCGCGGAAAGTGACGCGCGGGGGCATGCCAGGAGCATCACATCGCGAGGCGGGGGTGTTGGGGGAGAAGTCAAAGGCCTGTTCGTCGAAAGTATTTTGTAGGATGACCTGTTCGCGGAATTCATGGATCATCTCGTCAAATCCTTCCCGGGCCAAATCATTGACATATTCATTGATCTCTTCACGAACTGAGTCTTCGGTGATGAACTGCTCTGGAAGATCCGGGGCCCAATCTCTAAATTTTGGACCGAGTGGTCCTTGTGACTCGCTGACCAATTCTATAGCATAGTCAAATTGTTCTTTCTTGCCGAGTTCGTGGAGAGAGTATCCTTGGTCCGCCTCGGTCATGGTTCTGACACCAGAATCAATTTTGGCTTGTATCCTGAAAGCTTCATCCATCATCTCTGGCTCCATAGTAACTGCTTTGACTGCTCTTTCGGCTTCTGGACTCAATGGTCTTTTGGTTCTCAAGCATTCTCTGGCAATTACTTCGGCGCGGTCTACCAGAAGACATCTGCTTTCGAAAATGAATCTTTCGTGAATGTTAGTAAACCCAACACAATAAGGATGAAGTCTCTCACGTTTATTGAAAAGTTTAGTATACTCATCAAAAATTACCTCATCAGTGAATGGAAGTGGTCGTTCCAATCGCATCCATTCGAGTATAGCCTTGGCTTGTCCATGATGAACGGCGTTGTTTCGTGACTCTTCCTCGAGACGTTGTTTTTCCTTACGCTTGCAATCCTTGCAAGCTCTGATTCGACGATGTCGTCCGCGAATTCCGTGCGTCGGAGTTTCAGTGATGACCTCGGGGTATTGGTCGCATTTGGAAACGTACTGGATGGTCTCGACGCGACATCTCTTGCAAATAGTTCGGTTTGCGAAACACATCTTGAGTGATGAGATGTTCTGACAGAGCTAAAAGTCGGCCTTAGAAGTATAGCTGTTAACTCTGAAATGTTGTAATGTGAAGAAGTTATTTGGGTATGTGCTTACTTAACGAGAAAAAGAGAGGCTCAATCTGAACCAACTTTTGGACTCTTATAGAAATAACAATAGCATTGTACTTCTATTGTGTGTCAATCTCTTTGTCTGAATGATAAAGAAAAGTTTTATCTGCTTCTTTGTTAAACCAATACAGACGTTGCGTCACGACCTCTGAACAACGTTGGTACTCGTAAATGCTCAATAGCTTTGATGAGTTGTTCAGAACCAATTCTGGCATTGTTTGTTTCCACACCAGTGGTATTCGCGATGCTCGTACTGAAATACACACATTGGCACTAACTAAGGGGATAGTCGATTGCTGCAGCCTTACATCCAATAATATTTCTCCTCTCCAAAGACATTTTTCTTACATCGATGTGCGACTATCATCTTGAAGAGATATAGTGAAAGCCAGCTTCAATATGTATAATATTAAAAAAAAGTCAAAAGACAAAATCACATTGTGAAGTATATCCGGGAGCTCAAGCGATTTGCAAGCGGACATCTTTAATACCCCCTTTAAAGCGAGGTTCGATTTTCAATCGAAGTCCAGACTTCACTTGAAGTGAACTTTGAAGTCAAGTCAAAACAAACTCCACGTCTCCCATAGCAACAACCCCATTCCAATCATTCAACGATTATCATCCCAAGTATTCATCTGAGATTCCTCCATCTAAATTCACTTTCCCTATACACCAGCCACTTTTTCTGCTTTTGGAAGAAAAATGATTCAATTCACTTTCTTCCATGACCGTATTCAAAATCCTATACTCTTCTATAAATTCGCCTTATTCATCACCATCCTCAGAGTCACATATTGAACTTTCAATCCAATAACAATAACAAAAACAAAAACAAATCTTAAAATTTTATTTCCCGCAACTTTACCTTTCATTTTCTCCCCTGCCTCGACTTGGATTAGGAAAGATATTCTAACTTGCACAACAATAAATAAAACATCACTTCCCGAACTCTCGAATCACCTCAGCCACAATATCCACACGAACCAAAACCAGGCATCAACGTTCCAAAGCAAACGCTCCAACACAACGATCAGCCACAAAAGATGTGCAATACAACTCACACGCATTATACCTGTTTCTGCACTGCTCTGGTCGTTCATTCCTGCGCTTACAATTATCCACACGGTCGTCTCGTTTGCCCTCCACCACATTTAAAAAAGAAACATATATATGTCTATGCAGATTGCGATGATTGTTTGACAGCGGCAGAGGAGAGGAATGTCAATTTTACGAAGAAGGCTTATAGAGAGCGGATGAGGACGGGTGAGGAGGAAATGAATAACGGTGAGGAGAGCAAGGGGGAGAATGGAGACGGAGATACGGATGAGGAAGGGGGGAGTGTGGAGGAGGTACATTTGGAGTGTGAGGAGGACGGAGACGAGGGTGGCGAGGGAGAGATTTATGATATGGATGTGGAAACACAATATAATGACATGAAAAGGAGAAAGAAGCGCAAATATTCAAATACAGACGAAGACAAAAAATCAACCGAAGACGCACAATTATTAGCCGCACAACTAGCCATCGAATTCGAAATCGAACAATCCGAGGACTCTCCCGACGAAAACGACGATTTGGCCGCAGCAGCACAGTTAGTGTCTGCACTCCGTCAAGAACTTGGAGAGACTGATATGATTATGCAAAACGGAGATGCAGAAAATGGAGATGAAGATAAAGAGGACAAAGAGTATAAAGAGCATGTACAAACGATTATGGAGAATTTGGGAAAGCTGAGGGATGAGAGGAATACGCACAGAAAGCAGCCCGTTGATGATGGATATTGAGTAGGAAGGAAAGGCTTGGTTAGAGGCTTTGGGTAAGATGGCTGGTCAAGCTTGAGTGCTGGCGAGCGGCGTGATTTTGATTTGTCGTTGAAATTGGAATGTAATTGGTGTATTTAAGTTCATGCACTTGCATGGAAAAACATTAGATTTTAATGAAACATAAATCAACGGGTTCCTTCAATTATTCGCTGCATTCTGTCCCGCCTCGTAATGCAATGGTGGTCGCTTTCGTAAAGCATTTTTGCTTTCATACCGTCTAATCATCCTATTCCACCTGTCATTCGACTATTTGAACCAATGTGAAATAGACCAATTTAAGATCTTACAAGCGATCATAATGGCTCATATACAAAAACAACGTGAACTTCGACTGCTAAAGGGGAATCTTACATCATGCTGTGAACAGCCTCATCTAAATAATTTGCAAGCGATGCACCAACCAGTCTAATTTTGACGCCAGTCCAAATCCACAGCGCTCAATTCCCAGTCCATAAATACAATTAACATAGTGAAATCATTAATGCGGAATATTCCGTGTTAGCCCTTGGCTTAATTCCGATTGATACTATCCAACTCCGGGAAATACTGTGCTAGCTTATTTCTACTGTCAGAATTCCTTGTGAGCTCTGGTGTATCAGGTGTGTCCATGTAATCAATCCCTGAAGCCCCAGTTGATACCATGGAATTCGGACTATCGGCTGGGATCTGTACCAGCGCAGGCACGGGTGCAGTCGTACGTTTTTTCTTCGTGTTTCCCTGCTCCCCAGATTTGTGGGAAGTTATGGCAGGACGGGCGGGTGCTGGAATGGCTTGCCGAATGTCCGAGATTGCTGGTGTATACGATGTGTTGTGCAATATGTTGGGATTGTAGTTTTCTCTCGGTGGCAGCACGGCTGACGATGGATTGAGTGATTTGGCGAGTGACTGATGTAGTGACATAGGTGTGGTGGGAGTTGATGTTGTAGCTGGCGTCGATTTTTCGTTGGTGACGAGGCCCTTGTCGGTAACAAATTGGGAGGATCGTGAATGATACGGATTGTGGTTATAGTATTCATCAATGATCGGATGTACCATAACTGTCTGCTTGTGAATTGTCAAAATGGAATTAGTCGGAACCGTCACCCAGCTTTCTGTAAATGTATTAGCAAATGTTTTGTCCACGTAGCAGGCAAGAATAATGATGCCAAACAAGCGAGGAAATGAGGAATGTGCTGAACTTCGAAGAGGGGCTCTCTCGAAACAAGCGAGAAAAGTATGGAGAGCTAAAAACGCTAGCCACCTCGCGAATCTATCGACATGCAACGACACATGGGGCTTGGGAACCTCGCCTGAGTTTCGCCTATCTGCTGACGTGCAACATTAAGAAGATTTTCCAGTTCTAGCTTCTCGTTTAAGAATTTTCTTGGGACTCGCGGGAATATCTAGCGTCTATTGTCTCGGCCCTTGGCAAGATGAACGGGCGGCGAATGAAATGCACAACGGTAAGAAGGAAGGGGAAATAATTACCTCTTTCAAATGTTAAAGGTTCGCTTGCAACGAGAACGATATCAGCGCCCTTGTCTCGACGATCCATTTGGTACTCGCCCTTATTACCTTTGTCCTCCCATGTAGTACCGGAAGAGTAATAGAGACTGGCTGCCTCATCGGTCTTGCTACTGACATAACGAGTACAGACAACACTATGGCCATCAGCAATTGCAAAATTCAACAAACTTCGAATGTCCAAATTTTCTTCCTCAATTGTCTTCTCCGGGATCGCTGCAATAAAATCGTTGATTTGTTTGATGGTAGCCAGCATGGCATGCCTCAGAACAGTCGGGCCAAATCCTTGAGCCGGTGGAGCACTAGGATTGTGACCCATTCTCTCAAGTGTGTCCAGATATAAAGCAAATGCCCATTCACTGTCGGTACCTCCATGAACACCAAGATACCATTTATCGGCCAGTCTTTCGCCCAGGCGTCTTTTTATATGTTTCCAACCACCTAACCCACCATTATGCATCCACAGTAAACTTCCATGAGAGAAAGGATGGCAGTTATCGTCGCTAAGGGAACCCTCGGTTGTAGCTCGCACATGTGCAAATATGAGCGGTGAAGCGGTCTTTGAGGCAATTCGTTGAAGGTTTATACAATTCCATGCAGGAATGGTAGATGTGAAGATACATGGCTCTGGTCCAAGTTCAGGTTCCGTGTAATAGCCAATGCCAAATCCATCACCTGCATAACAGTATTAGTCACCTTGTCCTCAAGTGTAGGAATACCAGAGACTACTAACCATTGTGAGGTCTTCTCATGTCTAAACGAAGCCGAGAGTCGAAAGATTGATTGAGAATTGAGTGAGTAGGATCCAAGATGATTTTGGACAATAAAATGGCATCTGAGCCTTTATATACCTTACTATCATTAGTATTCTGTTGCAAATCAAAACTCGAGGGGTTTGACTCACCAGAAAGCGGCACATCTTGTCCTCTGCTGAAATTCACAATTATGAGCTTGACAGCTACCTATTGAAAGTTCCCTTCGAAATTAAATGTGTGTGAATGAAATTCACTTTGTCGTACCTATAGCTAACAATTTGAGAGACTGTTGGAACTTGCTTGCTATTTCAAGGGAGAAGCGGCGAGGCTGAAGGTAAATTAACCGTATGGCGTAATTTGTTGGGTGCTGAGACATAAATTAAAGATCAAAGCCCAACGGATAAAGCAAATTCGATAGGTTGGAAAATGTTGAAGAGGAAGTATTTAAGTTATTGATACAATAGATTCAGGAGAATTTATGATCAGGCTATATGATATATGTATGTATATGTATGTATATATACAAGGGGGAGGGCAGACAAAATGATGTATTTATTGTGGAGTTGTTATCGTCAGACAGTCTGGATAGCCTCATGATCAAGGCTGGACATTAACCTCTTTTATCATTTCAAGGGTCCATCATACCTCCACCAGATTGTCCCTTTCTTTCCAAGGTTCCTCAGCCGCCCGCCAAATGAAAGTCTTTTATCAAGCCACAATCCACAATCCACCAGCCACAAATAATGCACGCCACTTCTGATTCGACCTTTATTCATGCAAGACATGTGGAATTCAAATCACCCAAATACTTTAGTGGACAACAAAACCAGCAGAATGAAATTTACTGCTTCATGATTTTACAATCTCTGAAAGGATTGATACAACCTTACGTCTGCCCAGTATGAGTGGGAGGCTCTTATCGGCGAGGCTTCTGCCCGCGGCCCAACGTATCAGCTCACAGTCTGCCAGACATTTCCATCATAAGGCGGTATCAACCGCTGGCGGTCTTCTCAGATCAGAATCTGCCGTTCGTATTGCAAGAGGAAGGATATGGCCCGCTGGACATACAAGATTCTCGAATGCTGTAGTTGTTCGGAATGCTTCATTTGTTCGCATCCTGCCAAACATATTGTTAAAGTTTGCAAGAATACCTGCACTTTTCGCTGGAGTGACTGTCGGTGGTCTCGCATATATTCAATACCAGGCTACTCGTTAGTTTCCTCGTTCACTTATCTAAAGATAGTACTAATTTTACATATCTGCAGAGGCTGGTAATTACGTTGCAGACATCTTCAGTCAAACGACGAATACTGTGTCTGGCGTAGCAGGGGGCTTGTTCGGCAGCGCAAAAGATATCGCGAGTCAAACACGACAAGGGTGGGAAAAGACAAAGGAGTCTGTTGAGTTACCAGAGTGGATGCAAAAAGTATTACGGATCCATGAGGAGATTGGGGAAAGAAATGGTGGAGGTGGGGGCGGGGGGCCTGGAGGTGAACCGCCTAAACAAAGCAGAGTGGGAGCTGCTGCTGCAGGGGGAAGTGCTGCCGCATATGGATACGACCAATATGCGGAAGACGACAGGACTCCAGCAGTTGCCGCCAGGGACGATCAGATGATGGTTTTGACTAAGAAAATGATTGAGATCAGAAGCATATTGCAAACTGTGGGCCAGTCGAACGCCCTTACTTTGCCCTCAATCGTTGTTATCGGCTCACAATCATCAGGAAAAAGCTCTGTACTAGAGGCAATCGTTGGACATGAGTTCCTACCGAAGGGTTCGAATATGGTTACACGACGACCGATAGAGTTGACCCTCGTCAACACCCCTGAATCACAAGCGGAATATGGAGAGTTTCCTGCTCTTGGTCTGGGAAAGATTACTGATTTCTCACACATCCAGAGGACGTTGACGGAATTGAACTTAGCTGTTCCTGATACAGAATGTGTTTCCGATGATCCAATCCAATTGACCATCTCGTCGCCCCATGTTCCAGACTTGTCCCTCATCGACTTACCAGGATACATTCAGGTTGTTGGTGAAAATCAACCTCTAGAATTGAAGCAAAAAATCTCCGACTTGTGCGATAAGTATATTCAGCCTCCTAATGTCATTCTTGCAATTTCTGCTGCAGACGTGGATTTGGCCAATTCCACAGCTTTGAGGGCAAGCCGAAGAGTTGACCCACGAGGTGAACGTACAATTGGTGTTGTTACGAAGATGGACCTTGTCGATCCTGCTAGAGGAGCCGCCATCCTCAATGACAGAAAATACCCCTTAAGGCTCGGTTATGTCGGTGTTGTATCACGAGCACCACAGCAATCACAAACCAGATCGTTGTTCAAAGCAGGAAGCGAAAGCATCTCGGAAGCTATCATAAAAAACGAGCATGCATTCTTCTCGTCTCATCCAATGGAGTATGGGCCCGATGCCGGATTGAATGTTGGCACGACAACCCTCCGTAAAAAACTTATGCATGTACTCGAACAAACCATGGCGGCGAGCCTTCAAACTACTAGTGATGCTATTCATCAAGACCTTGAGGAGGCTACTTATGAGTTTAAGGTCCAATACAACGACCGCCCTCTGTCTGCAGAATCTTACCTCGCCGAGAGTCTCGATGCATTTAAACATTCTTTCAAAGAATTTGCTGAAACTTTTGGGAGACCACAAGTCCGCGAAATGCTAAAAGAAGAGCTTGATCAACGAGTATTAGATCTCTTAGCAGCACGTTACTGGAACAGACCTATCCAGGATCTTTCACCCTCACCACCAGAACCCAACACACTTGCTGAGCTACCAACAGCTGATCCTGATTCCCTCTTCTGGCACCGTAAACTTGATGCCTCTACTTCTGCACTCACCAAACTTGGTATCGGTCGTCTTGCAACTCAAGTCGTGGCCAATGCAATCCAAGCTCATATTGACCGTCTCATATCTCAATCAACCTTTGCGACCCATCCATTCGCTCGCCAAGCTATCACCGATGCTGCAGCTGGTATTTTGAATGAAAGATTCTACAGTACAAGTGATCAAGTTGAGAATTGCATCAAACCATATAAGTTCGAGATTGATGTTGAAGATAGCGAATGGTCACGAGGGCGAGAGAATGTCACCTCTGTGTTGAAGAATGAGCTCAAAGCTTGTGAAGATGCGTCAAAGAACTTGGAGCAAAATGTTGGTGGAAGAAAGAAGCTGAGAGATGTCATGAGCTTTGTGGACAAAGCTAGAAAGGGCGAGGTTATCGTTGATGGCGATGCCAGTGGTGCCGGTGGATTCAGTTCCGCGTTATTGCAAAAAGGTATGTTCGCATCTTTCCTTATGATCGTTTTTATATCAGATACTAACAGGCCCACCAGGCCGTGAAGCAGTCTTCCTCCGCGACAGGGCCGCTCTTCTAGCAATGCGTCTCAAGGCTCTCAAATCAGGCCAATGCGCCTCCCTCAAAAACAAATATTACTGCCCTGAAGTTTTCCTCGACGTCGTCGCCACTAAACTCACCTCCACGGCCGTTCTCTTCCTAAACGTCGAACTCCTCTCTGAATTCTTCTATCAGTTCCCTAGAGAATTGGACCAGAGATTAGGAAGGGGATTAACCAAAGAAGAAGTAGAGAGGTTTGCAAGAGAAGATAAGAAAGTTGAGAGGCATCTAGAGGTTATTAGGAGAAAGGAGTTATTGGAGTTAGTATTAGGAAAGATGGAGGGCCTGAGAGATTTACGCGAGTTAGATAATGGAGAAGCGAGGAGGCCACAGAGAGGAGTGAAGAACGGAAGAGTCACTCACGGAAAAGAAGGGGTAAGAGTACCGGGTGGAAAAGAAAATGGAAGGGGTGGATGGAGTTTGTTTTAGTCGGTAGAAACTTTTGGGCCTTCAATGGAGGGGGAGGTTGGATTGATTGGTGAACAATTACAAGCAAGCGAGCGAGCGTGTGAGAGCAAAGAATTATGATTTCGGCGTTAGGGAATGATTGAAGAGGAATAGTATCAAAATATTGTATATCCTTTTTTTTGGTTGGTCATACCGTGGTGGTAGTATTGAGGAGATATTATTAAACCTCTCTACATGATGAATGCAACGATTTTCTTTTTGTGATAGATATTATGTCCGTATTTGGGTCTATATAATGTGACATTTTGTTGCGTATTCATATTGAGATTTGAGTTTGAAGTGGTGGATGAACTTGAATGTTCCATTTCATGATGCAAGCTCATGTAGACAAGGATGGGTTCAAAAGATACTGCTGGATGGATTCAGGCGGTGGTATATGTGATGTACATATCATATGCTATTTGCACTGTAAGTCGATTGATTCTTTTCTTTCATAGTAAGTCCCCAATGCGCCTTGCTAGCCTACATATGCATTGACGCCCCGTCAGATTTCCCCGCCCGATCAATACCCATAACCATAGAATCGTACAAGGAATATAGAACATATAAGTGCGTCAATCAATAACCTCATTTCCCATCAATGATCAATTGTGTCGTGACTTCCCATTTCATCCCTGCACCTTTTCCATATCCTCCACCGAGTCTATTTCTAACCAATGTCTTGATTCTCTCTCTTAATTTCAATACACTTCCCTCGTCTCCTCTGACTCTTAGTTTCAGATTCGCCATACATAATCCATAGTGTACTTGCCAGAACCTCGCTTCTTCAACCGTAGATACGGATGGTTCAGCTTCAATCTCCTTCATGACCTCTGAAACTCCAGCGCCGGAATACGACATCAAAAGCATGAGGCCCTGAGCGGTAGCTAAACGGATTCCGAGGAGGAACATGGAAAGAGCAATGACAGTACAGAGAAGACGATCGAGCCAGATGTAGAGGGAGATTGTTAAAAGAGGAAGGAGAAGCATGATGGTGCTGCAGCTTAGAGTTAGGAAATGCGAAGGATTGGAGAGGACGGAGGGGAGAAATGATATGTAGGCAAAACGCATTGCTTTTCCTATTCGTGCGTGATTTTTGAGTCCGATCGCTGAGACTAGCGTTGCTACTATTGACAGTAACGCAGCGGAATCAACAGAACCGGGGCTAACTCGTTGATGAGAATGAGGATGATGAGGAGCATGGTCGCCTAATCCTTCCAAGACGTGTTTTAAATTGTGGGATATGAGATCAAACCCCATGAAGAGAAGGAAAACGGACATGGCGAATCCTGCTAGTACTTCGGCGCGTTCGAGTCCGAATGGATGACGGATGGAGGAGCGTTTCCATACTTCGAAATTGCAGAATACATCCACCACGACGCAAATTGTTGCTGATACGGCATCGAAGAATATAAGATGGGATAGTGCCGTGAGAGCAAGAGAGCCTTGCGCGCTGTAAAGAACGAAAGCGGATATGAGGGCGTGGCAGAGACACCAGGCTATTCGGGTAGTTTGTTCTTTGGACATGCTTTTCCATGCTTCCTTGAATGTGGGAATAGGTAGGGAAGCTGGGAGGGCGAGAGGTGCTCGAGGAGGTGGTTCAAGGAAGATTTGATGTTGAGTCGAGACACTACTGTGTTTGTATCTGTGACCTCTTCGCTGGCCAATGTTCTGGAGCATTGTGTTAGTTATGGTATAATATGATCATTTGAGATTCGCGTACGGATTTGGCAATTGGCGCATCTTTTATAGTTTGAGTCTGAAAGTTAAAGGGATTCGCAGCTCCTCTGGT
Organism: Sclerotinia minor; assembly: GCA_025389075.1. Lineage (NCBI taxonomy): Eukaryota > Fungi > Ascomycota > Leotiomycetes > Helotiales > Sclerotiniaceae > Sclerotinia > Sclerotinia minor. Next base: position 480,045 of record QRFH01000007.1, read on the forward strand.
AGGTGGGACACTCATCATTCCATCCGGTTGCAGGTTTGGACTCGAGAAACCTGAAGGAGGAGACATCGGGGTACGCATTGAACCAAATCGAGGCGAAAGAGCATTTGGATCCAAAAGAATCTCTGAGTGCACGGTTCGTGAAGTGTCATGATGATTATCCCATGCAAATCTGCCTTGCTGTTGTGGAATAGGAGTGGGTGGAGTGGGTGTCCTCGGAGGAGCTGGAATAGGAAGGCTCGAGGCCATAGTTTGATATCTAAGTTGATATCTAGTAATTTTGAGGTTTCATGAAAACACGGTTCATTAATTGGTCGTGAGTATCCTCAATTCTTTTATTATTATGCGCACTTGTCACGAAACGTTTCGTAATTCGTTGTGTTAGAATTGGTTGTGATATATAAATGGATCTGTAATTTACTCACTTCCCCTTTTGGATGTTTAGACCAGGGGAAATGTTTCACCGCCCAACCATTATGCGGTTTGTTGAATTATGTAAGTGAGATTTTACCTCATTTCAACCTCATTTGGCATTAAGAAAGCTCTAGACCCAACAGACCCCATAGCCAATGCTTTCTCCATCAAAACCATCAAAAATGGATTGATTGAACACATCCTTAATGTTCTTCGACACAAAAGTTTCTTGGATTCCGGATCATTAGACGTACGGAAGTGTCATATACCTGCCATTTGGATCATCATCGGTATCTGAGGCTTTCATTCACTGCACACAAAACATCTAGTTTTCTTAGGTGCTTTGCTGAACGACTGTTGTATGAGCAACGAATTCAGCTTGAGCAAGTTGCTTCTTTGAAGAGTTCGTTTGGAATATTTCAAAACGAGTCTGAAATTCTCCAAGTTGCAAAAACACGTGTCCTTCGACGATCAGAAAGGTGTGGTCGAGCTTTCTGGTCCTTGAAATTTTCCGTACAGGCTTGGTATTACAAGCGCTATACACACCTTCTCGAACATGAGTTCGTCTTCGTAACATCTGTTCCAAGAATACTACGAAATCATGGAGAAGGAGGTTAGTTCAAACGGTATTTCACATGACCCTTCTGGAGAACAAGTCCACGAACCTGAAGATTTTCAATCGGAAACCAGGTCCGGGAACCACAGAAGGACACTATCTGGAAGCATTATGTCCAAACTATCGTTCTTATCGGGGCCTCGTAGTCAGCAGTCTCCGCCTCGCGATGAACCAATATCACCAAAGAGATCAACCAGTAGAGCTATGGCTGTTGCAGTCCAGCAGCAAAAGACCAGGAGGAGAAAAGGTTCATTGAGGAAGGCGGCATTACTTGGTCGAGGGGCACAACGAGATCGGAAAGAGTCCAAAATAATTCCTCAGGACGCCAATCAGCACAGCCAATACTCCAGCAATGCACTGCTAAGTCCTACTTCACCCGAAAATATTCGACCTGTCAGTGGTCTTGGCTTGGGAATATCTGACGAAACTCCTCGGCCTTCCATGGAAGGTCTGGCCAATCGTAGTAATAATACATTACTACTACCTATCAAAACTCTTCCCATGGGGGCTAATGATCATATCATCACATCACCAACGACGGCTACAAGTCCTACTTTAACCTATGCATCCACGACGGATGAAGAAGACTTGCCCAGTATTCCATCACACAGCTTGCCAGCTGCAGCTCGTATGCCAACTCCATCGTCTAGCTCAGATTCATACTTTCCTCCTGGCGCTGGCTCAATTGTTCGTCGGCGACCATCTCAGAGACAAAAATCTCCACTATCCATTGGTGGACTGGCCGCAAGTCCACTTCCTCTACCAGATGCAGAATGGGATTACTCGGAAACTGAATGGTGGGGTTGGGTTATACTCATTGTAACATGGATTGTGTTCGTTACTGGGATGGGTTCATGTTTAGGGGTGTGGAGTTGGGCTTGGGATGTTGGAGAAACTCCGTATGCTCCCCCTGAGCTAGAGGATGATCCAACATTACCAATTGTGGGTTATTATCCTGCATTGATTATTTTGACGACAGTAATGGCTTGGGTTTGGGTGGTTGTTGCTTGGGTTGGTATGAAATACTTTCGGCATGCGAAGATTAGTGGGGATTGAAAATGCCATATTTAATGATAATGTTAATTTACAAATGAAGTCACACTTCAAGGTTTTATGGAAGTCTTATAGGTTATTCTTGGTCATTTGAAGGTTGACTTCCCAAGTCAACAAGCATTAATGAGTATTTTCAACATGCAATCAAATAAGATCGTCATGACGATGATGGGCAGAATCAATTCTTCGCTCTCTTCTTCCGAGGACTCCCACTGAATGTAGAGGAAATGAGGTGTTCCTACAAACCGAAGGACTCAACGTTACCAACCATGATTGACATGATCACTCAATCTAAGCAGTCATCCTGTGCATTGCTCTAATTAAATAGACAGGATACACTCTCTAGTGGTTGTAGGCTAGCCTAAATGCACAAAAAATCTAGCTTACCATCGAGTTTAGTAGATGTGGGATCGGCTCCTTATTCGATGAAACTAAAGGGCCAAAGGATATATACACATACCTAAATACGAGGTGTTGTGACTACCCTCGTATGAGTTGTCCCTCTCATCGACGCAAAGGAATGCATTTACTGATGGTTGTTCGGAAAAAGGGACCTTTCCTTCGCTTACGCCCAAATGCGATGTGTCGGGCTATGAAAACTCTTGGATAAAGTCCTTGGATGTCGGCCAAGAGCCGCACAGAAAGCAAGCTCGTTGTAGAATAATTTGGACGATCAGATGAAGATGCCATGGTCACTCAGTGCGACTTAGACGAGACCCTGAAGAAAAGGATGTCACTAGTCCAATGGCAAGAAAAGGGAATGGCCGCAACATATTAGTGGTTTGGATGTAGGTTAGGATCTTTGATTGGAATTCGTATCTGTGATGATATGACGATCGATGTTTGTTTTTGGTGAAGATCTGATTATATGATTATGTTCATATTGATCTATCCATCTAATGATGAAGCTTGTAGTAAAGCTGACGTGCACAATTCTATCATGAAAGTGGTCTTGCTTGCATAATTTTGCATAACTATACCCCAAGGCGGTGAGGCATTAGCGCCAATCATAATGGTCTGAGCTCGAAAAAAAGATTCCCGCATCAAAAAATAATTCTCGAACTTCAGAAGCTCAAAAACCAACACTGCTTAATTCCCAATTGAGAGTGCACAACACAGTCAAAATGGTTACCAAAAGTAAATTGAAGATGGCGCTTGCAGCCGAGAAGAAAGTCGATTTTTCCAAATTACATCAGAAGAAACAAGCTAAGCTTGCGAGGAAGGCAAAGCCCGTGAAGGGAGAGGAGAAGAGCTCGAAGAAGGGAAAGGTTGAGCAGGAATGGGAAGATGTTGAGGAAAAGAGTGAGGATGAGGAGGAGGAGGATGAGGATACTGAAGAGGGTGATAGTGAGGATGAGGAGGAAGAGGAAGGAGGAAATGGTCCTACTGAGGTATTTGCGCTTTCGCATCAAGTGTTGAATAGTACTAATCACCAAGCAGATTGACTTCGCAGCAATCGATGAAAGTGACAGTGATTCTTCAGTTGGTGGGGATGAGGAAGAAGATGATGATGACGATGAAGACGATGAAGATATTCCTATGTCCGACCTCGAAGATCTTGATGACGAAGAAAGAGAGGATATGATCCCTCATCAACGTCTCACCATAAACAACACAATCGCTCTTACCGCAGCCCTCAAACGTATCTCTCTTCCCATCGCCACTCTCCCATTCTCTGAGCATCAATCCATTACCTCTAATAAACCCACGGAAATCGAAGATGTCTCTGATGACTTGAAACGCGAATTGGCATTTTATTCGCAATCGCTCGAGGCCGTGAAGTCTGCGCGATTACTGTTGAAGGCGGAAGGTGTACCATTTACTAGACCTACCGATTACTTTGCAGAGATGGTCAAGGCCGACGAACATATGGAGAAGATCAAGAGGAAGTTAATTGATGAAGCTGCTGGAAAGAAGGCATCTGCAGACGCCAGGAAACAGAGAGATTTGAAGAAGTTCGGAAAGCAAGTTCAAGTCGCCAAATTACAAGAGAGAGATAAAGAAAGGAAACAAACTTTGGATAAGATTAAGACTTTGAAGAGAAGTATGCTACAGCACATTTTTAAAGTAGTTTAATAAACATTTTACTAACATACAACAGAACGCCAAGGCGCCGACAATGAAAATACAAACGAAGCAGATCTCTTCGACGTAGCTCTCGAAGAAGAAACCAAATCCACCGGAGGCCGAAATGACCGTAAGGGCGGGCCCAACAAGAGACAAAAGAAAGATGAGAAGTTTGGACACGGCGGTAAGAAGAGGTTTAAGAAGAGTGGTGATGCGATTAGTAGTGGAGATTTAAGTGGATTCTCGGTCAAGAAGATGAAGGGAGGGGGTGCTAAAGGTGGCGCAAAGTCTAGACCAGGAAAAGCGAGGAGAGCAGGTGCAAAGAGATAGTGTGTTAATATGAGGGGGAAAGTATTAAAGGGATAATTTAAGAATGGCGTTTTTGGGGGCATATTCAATTGTTCGGGAAGATGTGGAACATTGTGAGGGAGGGAGAAGAGCAGACGTTGTAGAATACCATGAATGTCTTTGTCTTCATTGCATTTTTATTCATACCGTTGATGCGCATTGGCTGCATCTCTGATGCTTATTAATGACATTCGCAGTTCATCAGCTATTGAAAGCAGACATTGAACTTCGGTGAGGATTATTGTGTGAGGATACCCTAGCCGAAGTTGGCGAACAAATAACATATGCCTTTTTTTCATGAACATTATGCACACTTCCCTTTTTTCCATTTGGCCTCTCCTCAACTGTATTCAATACTTCTCTTCTCTTGAATTGTTTTCATCATTGATTTACCAAAAACACGTATTCGATGTTTCTTTTGGGTTTAAATGTTTGGATTTTACATGTTTAGCATAATTATCATGTATGGAAATGTTGGATTTAATATATAATAACGCTTAAGGTGGATACGGATTGATATAGAGACGAGATTTAAGTCGGAACAAAAGATCAAATGGTCGCCATTTTCGATGTTTTGATTATTGCATAGATGCAGCTAATACTCTTGTGAGAGTTTCCGTTACAAAAGAAAAGAAAATATTGCTGCTCAGTGTCTAACGTTGTATTTTCTGGTGGCTAGTAATTAGCTAGTCCTTGGGCTTCAATTCGATGTATTGGTTCAACAAGAAGAGGAAGATTAGATCTTTTCTTTTCTTTCTTTTTCTTGAATATTATATCGTATAATAGTCGGGGAAAACTATCAAACGGGAGATATGAATGAACGGGAAATATGTTGGAGAAATTCATGTGTTTGTGAAGCGAGACTTGGGGTTGGAATTTCGTGGAGGTGGGATGGGGATAGTGGGTAATATGGAGAGGTATTATGATATTGTTAGATATTGTACATCTTGAGATTTGTATAAAAAAAAAGTCACAGTTCAAGCTAGATGTATTGATGGGAAAGTCTAGAAGTGAATGAAGGCAAGGTATTGTTAGATGATGAAGTAATTAATGGTGTTCTGTAGCTCTTAAGCGAGCTTTGGAAATGATGGAAGGATTATTAGATCTAGGATACACAATAAATAAATTCTTTGCATATGATCGAAGATAGGAAATTAGCTCGATATAGCAGGTAAGATAGCTCTTCTCGCTACTACCAGGTCAGTCTATCATTTGTTTGAATCCTGGGCTGCTGAACGATGATATGGGCTAGTATGGCTAGCTTGCATAACTGATACTAATAGGATGTTGTGAAGTTTGTAATAATACCAATACTACTCGGTAAATATTATGATTACGAGGTTGGAATTGAGATTGGGATGAACTTCTAGGTCACGGATCTGATGAAGTAGAAGTCTACAGGAAAAACATAAAATATAAAGTATATACCATAATACCATCCTTACATCTGCAGATTCTCACATACGGAGTTCTGCTCACATGAGCTAGCAATGGTATTGACCGACTGTAAATATTACACAGTAGTCATCTTATGTTCTATCCAACATTTGCATCCAACATGCAACCAACATCGTACGTAATTATCCATTCTTTTTATTGACTTTGCCACATACCTACTTATTTTTTCTACTGACAACCCACAGTTTGCTTTTATAAGGTACTCGGTCGCGGGAAAGCGCATTTTCTGTGTAAGTATAAAAGTCAATTCACTCACATCTAGCCAACCACCAAGGTGTCCTTTGTTTGTCATTAATATTGAAAACCCATCTATTTAAAATCGAACATCGCCACGTCGAAGTATCCACAGTGTGGTATTAGTGCAGCTAATTTCAACAAATTCCATCGTCCATCTCGTGCTTTTGGTCATAGGCTACACTTTCACTACTTCCATGCACTTCATACATTCATTATCTATTCCTTGGCAAAATGTTCCTCGAAAGAATTAACCACTTTTTGGGCCAGTATCTTGGTCACATTGGCAATGAGCGCACCTCGAACTCCTTTTACGTACCCTCGATCATCTTCGCTGTCATAATTACGTGGGTTACATGGAGACTGTGGAAATTTACTTTGAAGCCAGTATTATATCCGGATGATCCAAAGGAATACCCGTATCTCATTCCAGGTATGTTTTCATTCTCACACGGACGAACTAGGTCTTAATATGCTAATTGTTACTCTAGTACTTTGGTGATTATTCATCTATCTGTATACCTTCGACTTGTTAATCCATGCTACAGGCCAAGCACCTGCGTTTATAAAGGATAGTCAAGGTTTATTCAAGAGAGCAAGGTAAAGCAATTCAACATCACATTTTTGAATTTACCGTATCACTCTCTAACTCTTCTCAGGGAATACTTTGGCAACACCCGCGAACCATTCGCTATTACAATCATGGGACAGCAGATATATGTGGTCACGAACCCGGAAGATTTACCAACCTTATACAAAAGCACATCAACACTTACATTTGATGGATTCATCAAAGATTTCTTCAAGAAAGAGGGCGTGACTCCTGAGGCTATCGAAATCATGTTTACAAAACAGGCCAAAAGCCAGAAGAAAGTTCTTGCACACGCCGGCGAAGACTTCTTCAAACAGCAACTCCAGCCTGGTGGACATCTTCAGCCCCTTTTCAACTCAATTCAAATGAAGATTAGCGAAGTTATTCAATGGGACAAGCTATCTCCAAAAACCGTCATCTCGACGATGCAGAACACCAAAAAAAGTCTCGCTTTTGGCATTCTGCCATGAGATGCTGGTGAAACCTGTATCAACCGCGGTTTTCGGTAACGTACTGTACGAAGTCGAGCCTAATCTCAGCGAAATTTATCGAAAGTTCGACGATAACAGCTGGAAGATGAATTATGAGTTTCCAAGACTCGTGGCGCCGGACGTTTTACGATGCGAAAGATGCAATTCGATCGGTGATGCTACGCTAAATTCAGCTCCCTAGTGAGCGCAGGAGTGATGCAGCTTGGATACTTCACGCTCTGGAGGGCGAACTAAGGGGTGCTGGGATTAGTGAGGAAGATATCGCTTCTTTTTTCTTTGAGCCGTTCTGGACGTAAGTTGCTCCCTGTTAAAGCTCTCCCCTGCATTCCTGTGCAAAATATCATATGTCAAAATAGCATGCTAAGAACGCTACTTATTTAGTATAAATGGAAATGCGTACAAACATTTGTTTTGGGTTTTATCCTACATTCTATTTGACTCCGCTCTGCACAAGTCAATTCTCGCCGAGGTGGAGCCCGCGGTAGCTTTCGGATTAGAAGGTCTTGATAGCCGTCTTGAAGCATGCCACCGTCTTGTAGCCACATATGAAGAAGTCCTTCGCATGAACACTTCATCTGTTACCGTGCGCGATGTTTTAGCCGATACTAAAATGGGAAAAGTCATCCTGCGAAAAGGTGCAAAAGTGTTTGCGCCAACTCGTCAATTGCATTTTGATCCTTTGGCCTTTGGCACAAACGTCAATCAATTTGATCCGGAACGCTTTTTGAGAAATAAGGAGTTAAATAAGAGTAATATTTTAGACCTTTTGGAGGCGGAATTACTTACTGTCCTGGTCATTGGCTGGCAATGAAGGAGGAGATCCTTGTTTGTGTAGCTCTCGTCCTCTCTCGCTTTGAGGTTGAACTAGATGGTGGTAAAAATGAATCGGAAGCTCAATCCTTTCCTAAAGTTGATACGACTATGCTCGCTTTGGGTGTCTACCACCCAAGAAAGGAGAAGATGTCCTTGTCATCCTTCGTCAAAAGCAAAGGACCTAGGTTTTCTAAGGTTTCTGTACTCCCGGATAGTGTAATATCTGTTTCTATTCTTACTACTATGCAAAACCCTTTTATTTATCGAGCTCATTGTTGTAATAGTTTTCAATGATAAAGTTGTATGTATCATTATGAGAGCATAGCTTTCTACACTTTAGAAACATCAGGATTCAGCCTGTCATAGATAGTTTCAAATCTACAAGAAATTCTGCGATGGACTCCATTTTTAATCGGCGAGTAAGAATATGAAGTCGTCCACTCAGTGTTAACTCATCTGATTTTGCAAAATTTAGAGTTATTGGTAGGGTTTTAATGGAGTGGGACGGTGCCAAAGAGATGATTTATGGAAGGATCATGGAGGTACTTTGGGAGCGCATATCAAATGATGGAGAAACCGATGAGAAACCTGTAAGTACAATGAATTTCTGCAAATATTATCAGGCAGAAGATCTTGGAGCTTATTTATTCAACAGGTTGATATGCCGCAGTAGATGCTAGACTCTAGTCGCAAGAAGCCACCTCAAATAATTGAGCGACTAGGTCAGCACACTGTGCTATTCTTTCTTGCTGGTGCTAATTAATGCACCGCCTATAGTATATCAAGATCTTTCCGAAGAAAAATCAAACCTAATTAACGCTCAACAATTTCCCAGCTCATCAGCTTTGCGCTCTAGAATATGAAACCAAAAACGAGGCAAAGTATGACTCCATGATTCTCATGGACAGTTTTCTCAAGGAAACATCTAAACTTTAGTTACTACTCTCATGTATATCTAACTCCATACTCCCCCCTCACCCCCCGCCGCTTGATTAGCACAACTTATGTCCCTCTCAAGTCCCCAGCTCTCAATGCAGTAACCTTAAAGTAGTTTCGACACTGCCATAGATCTACTTACAATAACGCACAAAGTTGAAACCCTTCTGAAGACCTTCGCCGATAACACCCATATACCCAAAAACAATTAGATCTATACCCCGCAACACACTCATGAACCTGTATGAAGCGAATTATTCCTCACCACATAAATTTAACCCTTTCAGATTTATTCCTAGTCCGGAGGCATCTGTAGACGAAGTCCATGCATCCAAGTTCACGACACTCAGTCCAGTCACAACTTCCCGTATTGGAGCGGACTCAAGAGATCTTGGTAAGTAATTAAGACACACTCTAAACTTCTAGTCATATCTCTTATCGATACCCCTATGTTCCCGATAACTTACATATTTACTCCAAGGTTCCCTCTTTACATGTTACGAGGGTTGCCGTCTAGATCACGTGGAAGTGCTCTAGGCTCTCGAGGTGGTTTATAACTAGGCGTCAAGCAGGGACTTAAAGTAATGACAATAGTGTGATGCAATTCGTAACTAATAGTATGGTATACTAAATGATTGATCTTGAGCACGAAGCTCTACAATAAGGGAATCCTTCCTAGCTATATAGATCTTCGTACTCCCTATCCCATCGCTCCCTATCGTCCCATCGAGGTGGGAATAAATCCCACCATAGTGGGATTCCTCAGCTCGGTGGGAATCCTTGATCACGTGCTTTCTGCTTGCGCGTGCGCCTAGGATCATAAGGTGGCCTAAATCACATACTAATTTAATGAAATCTGATCGCTTTTGCACAAGGCCCAAGCTCTTCTAATTAGTCAGTTTGTTACCATCGTAACAAAAACCTAAAATTGTCAAAAATAAATCAACAATTTTTAAATATTATTATTCTATATCGAAACTTTAAAAATACTTAATTTTTCATTAAATAAAATATTTTCAATAATTAAAATTATTCTGATTTATTGAAACAGTTGAATTTTGGTATAAATGGCCCTTGGTTAATTATTAATGCCTGATTATTGTACCTATACAGTTTCAATATCTTATCTCATCCCACCTTTCTCATTCTATCTCACATTCATTCACTCACCATTAAATAATAATCACATCTATCTTTACAATCATTATGATTGATTATTCACTTCATAAACTTAATCTGGTATCCATTTTCATCTTCTGCCTACACGCCTGCTAAAAAAGCATTATGCGATATATGGTATGGTATTCATTCTCCCTTTCCTTTTCCCTTTCTTTTCCGTCCTTTCCTTTCCTTTCCATCCCTCCATCCCCTTCCCTCACCCCTATCTCCATCCCATCTTATCCCTATCATCCCATTTCAACCCCTCATTCACTCTTTTCTCTTTTCCGTCTTATCCCTTTCATCCCCCCCATCCAATGTGATATCTCTTGCGCACCATTTAAAAGATGCTAAAAAAAAAAAAAGAAAAACTCCACGGCACCCCTCACTTTCGCCCCGACATATGCATATGCATCAATCCCAATCATTCCATCAAAACCATCAACGCTCCCTGCCATCCACTCAAAGATCCCTCCAAGACGTAATCAAAGTCGTCCAACTCCCTATCCCATCACACGTGAAGATCCAAATGAAAAATATTAAAGTCAAGTCGATTGAAGCTTTCCCAAGAGAAGATTAGATCGAGGATGGAAGTGAGATTGATAGAAATGTGGCATAATGTTGATCAAGAGGCGGTGATGATATGAATTTGAATCATCATGAACCATTTCATCCCTACCCCTTCCACTATTTTATGTTGTTGTTGTATGAAAGGTTTCAAGAGGCAAGTCGAGTTCTTAAGAAAAAGAAAAGGTATGCCAGAAAAAGTATAACAAAAGAAATTCGTGCTCCATTCGTTCATCATTCGAATCGTGTGCTATCATATTCATATTTTTATGCCGCTTGCGAATCGAATCGAGATAATCTTATTGGAGGATGTGATAAACAAGCGTAAAATGAAAAAAATTGTCGACCAAAATCAATCATCTTGATTTCGAATTTGCATGCTGCAGAGGTATCGTATCGAAACCACCTGTGGTATTAGAAACGCCATGGAATATGCTAATGTTGCTGATATGATTTGAGATAGGAAACCTCGGTTGAGTTCGCTGGTGTCATAGAGACATTATAGAATTGGGTCTCCTCTCCTATTAATTTATAGCTGATAGCTACAAATAGAAAAACTCCTCCGCTATTTTTCGTGAATGGTATGATCATTGAGATGCTTGAACACACCAATGTCGATGAAATACCCATGCACTCTTTTGGCATTCTTTGCTGCAGTATTTTGTTCTTCTACATCTTCTGCATTTTGCGAATTGCCTGGTATATTCTTCCCACTTCCCACATTGATAATATGCGCATTGTCTGATGCCTCCTCGAGCATCATCTTTTCGACATAAGTTCCTCATAACAACTCCTGCCCAGTATTGCATATCTTGACTATGATGTCTGACTGTGAATTTTTCGACCAACGGGAAAATATTGAAATCGTCTGGAAGTAAATATTCTTCTTCTTCCTCTTCCTCTTCTTTTTCTTCCTCGTGAGAGTGAGAGGAGCATGCGGTTGAAGAATTAGTACTAGAAGAGAGATTTTCATCAACGTCGAGTAGGTGAAGTTCGGAGCCTATCTTAAGTTTTGGAACGAGATGGGATTGTTGAAAGTAAGATCTCAGGTTGCAATATTTGGAAACGTATGCTAAAAGTTGAAGAGACATCAAGACATCTTCATCTCTTGGCATAGCAGCCAAAACTTGTCCTTGTGGTGGTGTTGGTCTATCTAAGAAATATCTAGGGATTGTCGTAGGAGGCATGGTCGGAGGTGTATTAACGGTTGTGGGTTGAGCTGGTGAGAGGCCGATTGTCGGCCCAGTTGGGGTTGTAGCGTCATTAATCATGCTGCCATCAATGGCAGATCGGTGGGTGATGTTGAATGTTCCGGCATCCTGTGCTTCGGAAACAGTGGGAGTGGTAAGACCAAGCGGTGTCTCAACGGCTGTGAGCATAGAATCGTTCTCATCCATGTTCACATCCTGAATGTTGACATTTGTAGATTGAATTTCTGCTGTGCTTACACCGGTGATATCTGGTTCACCAGATTCATCGGAAGCCATGCTATCAGCATTCATGTCTTCTGTGTCGGCAGCAGTTGATGCTTGATGTCTAATGGATGGACGTCTCCGCGATCGTGGTGTACCGACGGACATTGATGTGGCCCGAACAGTAGGAGACCGGATTTGTGCAGGTAGAGGAGTTGTTGGAGATTCAGGTTGAGATGTCAGGCCCCCTTGAAATCCTGGTACCATTGATGGTAAACGGTCGACATCTCTAACAGGTCTGATGTTAAATCCATCGGCTGCATCCATAGAAGGAACGGCAGTCGCAAGTGGTTGGATATTATGGCGTGGTGATAAGAAGTGCTGCCTCGCATCTTGGTTTCTATGATGGTGATGATGTCTGTGGACAGAGAATGTGGTTCGCTCCGGAGGAGATGTAAGAGCGAATTGAGGCCCGGTTGGTGTGATATCCATGGCGTCTGAGCCAGCCGTCAATGGAGCACCCGAGAAATTAGAAGGGATATCGATAGAAGGTGGAGGTGGTTGACGTCTTGATGCTCGAAACTCGGATTCAAATCGCGATGCTCGATTGCCGAATGAAGGTCCTTTGTGTGTACTTCGATGGTCTCCTGATCGTCCGGTCTGATGTCTATGTTCAAGTAAAGCTTTCTGCTTAGCTTCCTCGGCTTTCTCTCTGCATCTATCAACCACTTTGATGTAATTATCAAGAATTGTTGCGATAACTGGAACCATATCCGCTTCGACGACCCTGGTTCGAACATTTTCGGAGCCTCGTACACCAATATTGACAACGCATTGGAATGCCAGATTCCATTTCCACATGTCCATCATATCTTTGCTTCTCCCAGCCTTGAGAAGGCAGACTAATCTTTCGACACCTCCATCGACCGTAAGGATATCTCTAATTCTAGCGGATGAAGTGGTGAGATAGGCAAGATGATTGAGCGAATTGATCAAAGGTAGTGTTGAAGTACAATCAAGGGCTCGACGATCGTACAAAGCTGTCGTGATACCGACCGAAGCCTTATTAACATTTGGAATACTGAAATTGACTTCTCTCATATTGGAGTTGATCCGCAGACGGCGGTTGATTGAAAAAAAAAAAAAGGATTATCTTTCGCTCAAAGTATTTCGGAGGCGATCCTGCCACAAGATGGGATTATATTTCAGATGTTATCGTAATACAACGATATAGTTTGATGGATTGATGGGATAGCTGAGCGATAGTAGGATACCTGCGGATTTCGAATGCAAGTATTCGAGAATGTTTGTCTCTTTATTGTTGTTGTATAATGGATGAATGGTGTGGATTTGGACTGTGAGCTGAAATCTTTAAGGGAAGAAGATGTCGCGAGCCAGAAGTGAGACAGTAATCACTGAATCGTCATTGATAATCTCAAAGTATTGTACAAACGTCGGAAAAATGTGTGTTACGTATAGAATTGAAAATGATCAAGAGACTCGACTCGAATTACTCTTGATGGGCGATGAGTTGATGAGTTGATGAGTGATGAGCGATGAGAAAGTTGCGTGTGTGTGTGTGTGAGAGTGTGTGTGCGTGCGTGTGTGTGTAATGGAAGGTTTTCCCTTTCGTGTGCGTGGTTTGTTGTGAATGGGTAGGTAGTAGTTAACTGGGTTATGAATCGAGATGGTCGAGTATGAAAGCAGGAGAAGGAAGAGAAAGGTTGGTGGCCGTTGTCGCGGGTCTACTTTAACTAATCCAAGCGCTCTGGTTGACTAGACAGACTAGTAGCTGAGAAATTTGAGGGTACTGTATATAATTTGGAAATTGAACCTCTTTTTTTTTCTTCCCCCCCCCTTTTTTTTATATATTTACTTCTTTTGATAATAAAGAAGTTAAATTCCAGTCCAATATCAAATTGCTTGATAAGCTGGAGAATTATTGTTCAACTCTTTTCCAAAACGGGTGATTGATGGATTGAAAGAATGGTCGAGCTTGGTGTTGTCGTACTTACTGTACCGCAAGATTTGTGTTGTTAAAGTCCGTCGTCGAAAGAGAGTTGTGAAGGGTGCGAAGAAAGAAGAGAAGTAATGTAATTAGTCGTGAATACCTATACCTACTAGATTCGTAGAGGAGTAGGCCCAAGTAGTAGGTAAGGAAAAGGAATTTCTGGATTGTTTCCGTCCCTTTGCCCTTTTGCCTTTTTGGCCCTTGAGGAATTATTAAGTCTTAGTAGGTAATTTTTGTTTTCCTTGGATAAATGGCCGCACACAAGAATAATAAACCTACTAGGCAGGTAGGTAGGTAGAATGAATTCCTTGTAGCAAATCAATTTACTTTTGCTTTACTCGAATTATTATTGATGGACTGATTAAATTAATTGATCGATTGATTGAGTTGATTGATTTGCTTTATAACGAACGACCGTGCTTTGATTACAGTTGCTTGAATGGCTCCCTTCAAAGTTCAAACCTATTATGGTGGACGGGTCTTTTTCCGGGTTATAACTTATAATGTGGGTTTGGATGAAATTGCGAGGTAAGCGCGCTCTAATAACAGATGGAGATTAGAGATTAGAGGTTGGAGATTGGAGATTGGAGAATGGAGAATGGAGATGGGGATGGAGCTGATATGATGATATGATGATGTGATGATATAAAACGACACTATGCGATACCACCACTATGCTAACCATCCATGAGGCTAAATCCGAGACGAACGGTAAGAGGAAGTTTGGGAAGAAGGCTGAATGAATGTTTTAATGATGACCGAGTACTTGGAAGAAGAAACAAAGTCAAAACAAAATGGTTCAAAGGTAACGGATTAATTGATTGATTGTATTGTGCTGGCTAAAATAATAATAATACTAATACATAATAACAATAATCCTTTTCTATATATCTGCTACATATATATACCATTCGATATCCGCAAAAACAGAAAAGATAGGCAGCGAGGGATGTATGATATCAATGCACATCCATGTGTATCATCAATCGTCGTGAATGGTGTTGTTTTGCCTGACGATAAAGAGGTCGAGGAATTCGTTATATCAGATTGTCTTGAAGTTGTAGTTACCAACTGTTGTGAGATAGATTATGTATGGAACCACTTGTGCATTGAACCTTCGGATTGTTTTTTTGGTGGCTTCGGTTTCTTGTACATACATACTCCAAGAACTTAGAAGCCCTTGGGTTCTTGGCTCTTGGTATTTTTGCTAAATTCTTTGCTTGATCGGCTCAATTAAATCAAGCGGGATTCATCGATATCCAAGAATGGGATCCTCTTCTTTCAAACAAAAAAGTCTGGCTACCTAGCTATGGCTATGGCTATGGCTGAAAGGGGTCCGTCCTATTTCTTTCTTATTCACTCTTTTCTTGGACGACGTTGGAGGCTAATAAGGCTAAGGCAAAGCAAAGGCTACGGTACGGTACGGTACGGTACGGGGAGAAGAGTAGGTACTCTGCAGTGAACACAGCGGCTACTCGTAGATATTTTATTTAGATGAGCCTTGTTGAGTTCGGGAAGAAGAGGGGCGAAGTTTCTGCAAGAAGACGGATCATCTCTTTTACTAAGCTGGAACAGATTTGGTGGCGATACTAGACTACGCAGTGAAAAGATATATTCGGTGGATGATGGATGGATGCTGGATGGATGATTCTGCAATGGGTTTTCTCTGCAGATGGCCCCAAAGTATCTAGCTAATCCCTATGTAGGTACAGATTAAACAATCCCGCTCTTTCCCCTTGATGTTGAGACAAAGAAAATATTCGGGGTACTGATACGAGCAGATACTAGGTAGGTAGGTAGGTACTTTTATACTTTTATATCTAGAATGGATCTCTACATTAGATGGAAGCTGGATGTCGATATGAAGATTTGAGAGGATATGATATGTAGAAGCTCATGCTTATTAGGTATCTACTATTACTAGTCTACTACTCTACTACTTACCTATGTCTCTAGAAGATAAGCCAAGCCAAGACATTATAATTGTATACACAAGCAAAAATCATTTGGACAACGCATAACCTCAATCTCGAAATAATACCTAGAAAGTACGGAGTAATACCTAATACCCAAGTAATTTATAAATAACAACAAACCACACTACATGTGATGAATCCCCAAAGATCATTATCAATACCTACCCATCCATCATCATGATTTGCCTACACCGCTTCTATAAAAAGAGAAAGAAAGAGATGAAATCATTTCCATCTATCCAGCCATCACGAGAACAGAACGTGTTTCATATCAAATTCCGAGACCGAAAATTACCTACTCCGTCTATTCCTTCAAAAGCTACAGAAAAACCAGATATTGGATCTTGGATCTTGGATGTTGGATGTTGGATATTGGATATTGGCGACAAACGTGGCTAGAAAGAAATACTTTCGTCTCCAATTCTTGGTAAATGGATCGACTTAAGCTTATTAAGCCAAGAAATCCATTTTTTTTTTTGGATATGGCATTGGCATAACTTTGATATGTACCTATAGATATACTTGCCTCGAATCTACCTCGATACATCTATCTATACGGAGTATCACAACAACATCTCCACCATCCCAATCTTTTAGATTCTTCTTTTCAAACAAAACGATACTTTGACTCGGAAAGGTCTCATTCGGAATATTGTTGGCCCTTGAAAATCCATCCATCATCAAACGTCCGTTCTCAATAACGTCCCACCACTGCTGTCAAGATTCCAAACTCTCTCTTCACCGTGTCTCCACTTTAACAGAAATCCTCTTGTCATCAAACCGCTTGTGTCACATGTCATCCACCCACCTTCCTTACTCTCTCGCCTCTTTTGCCATCCATCCAGAAACTCTATCTCGAAGCCATCCGATCGTAGTTCCCGCCTGGTGTTTAAACCTTGACGAGAGATAAGTCGTACATATATCAACACAACTACTACAGATCTCTTCATCACAACTCATTTGAGAATGGGCTCATTCTTTCTTTTTCCACATGTCGCCAATCACCATGCGTATGTGGTGTTCAAACCAACCAATCGCTGCGGTTAACAAACCTCATTCTATTGTCCTTCGGCGCTTACACAACCTAAACACCTCTCCTTCAAATAACCTCCAATCACAACGTTCAACTTCTTTCCTTCCTACTCATACCTAGATTCCACAGCTTCTTTCTTTCTACGATCGAAGCTTCAACTCGAAAGGCCACTTTCAATTACCTCTCTCCTAAGCATTTCAAATGTCGGCAAATAGGAGAGGTACGTGCGCTACGATCCTTCCGGCTTGAGATGAAATAAGCATCCAAACCGAAAAACGTGCGTGACATGCATGCACAGTATAAAATTCCTTACCTGCAATGCATCAAATGCATCAAAGAAGTTTAATTATTTTGGCGTCGGATGCCGTGGCACGTGTTACAGAACATGCAAAGAGAACATGTAGGATGACTTCTGTACTTCTTCTTTCACTGCTCTCGTACACCCAGACTGAAACTTTTCTCATAGAGTAAGAGAGCGCAATCATTTAATTACTAAAAAACAAAAAGTTTTGTTCTTTTTTTTTCAAGTGATCTGATGGACGGCTCGAGTTTTGCTATATTTGAAGCTCCTTGTCTTGATTTTACCGGACATGCGAGCAATGTGAAACTGAATTGGTTTGGAAATGAGGGGTAAAAAGGGGTTGTGTGGTTTCCTGCGGAAGGTTTTTCGGTCCGTTGCCGTTGTTGGTTTTATTGCTTCTTTTGTTGTTTGTATGTGCGTGCGTTTGTGGCGCCGTATGTTTGTTTGCTGATTTTATGGTATCCTTGATACTCTAGTAGAGCAAGCGCTATCTCCGCCGATTTCAGACATTTGATTAGTCTTTGGATGTTTGAACTTGGCATGAACACTTCATTTCTGATTTTTCGAGTAGTTCTCAGATGTTGGAATGTCCTGGAACTTTGGTGATGGTGCCAGCTTCGAATCTTTCTTTAGCTTGTCTCATCTAACCAGTTGATCCGGGTGTCTTGATTGGAAAGTTTTATGCGACCAAATACCACTTCCAAATTCAGTGTGAGATGAAATAAATGATCACCTAGCTACTGCGCCTAAGGACAGAGGTCTCAGCATAGTCATCTAATGCCGGGATTGTATCAATGTTATGCCCAACGGAACATTGTACATGGAATAGGGCACGTAATTACATCACATACTTGTCTCTTGCAGAAACTGGCGTACAAGTGTCTTCTTCTAACAATATATGTAACTCAAGCTTGATATGCTTGCCAAATCCGAAGGTATAAGGCTTGAGATATGACATATGTTACACGAAGCTTAAATCTTCTATCAGTCATATTTGTAAGCATTGTTAAATCCCGTCCACTTCCGCTGTTGATTTGAATATAATAGACTATCGAGATTGAGGTTGAAGAAAAGGAATTATAAAGTATTCTAGCATAAGTTATGTCGAATGACATAGATTCCAGTTTTGGAAGATCCTTGTGTGACCAGGTAGAGGACTACCAGTGGGTGCACGGAC
Organism: Sclerotinia minor; assembly: GCA_025389075.1. Classification (NCBI taxonomy): domain Eukaryota; kingdom Fungi; phylum Ascomycota; class Leotiomycetes; order Helotiales; family Sclerotiniaceae; genus Sclerotinia; species Sclerotinia minor. The sequence goes on from QRFH01000007.1 coordinate 498,699, forward strand.
TCGTGAGACAACCTGTTCAAAGATCACCATTTTTGATATTCAATCAAAATTTGAATTTTAAGAGAAAATGTTTTATATTGAAATTATAAAATAAAAAATATACAAAAATCTTATATATTTGTTACGACGGCTAACATCTACGCCGCGTCACATGACTAAACCAAGGTAACGTGACGAAGTCACGTTATGGACCGCTGAGGAACGCTGGCTGTCCAGGACCGCGCAGCGGTCCTGACTAGCCATAGGCATGAAGGTCTATATAATTAAGATGGATTTCCTTTGTATAGAGCTTCGTGCTCAAGATCAATCATTTAGTATACCATACTATTAGTTACGAATTGCATCATATTATTGTCATTACTTTAAGTCCCTGCTTGACGCCTAGTTATAAACCACCTCGAGAGCCTAGAGCACTTCCACGTGATCTAGACGGCAAACCTCGTAACAATATTAAAAAAAGAAATTATAATTATCAAAATTGAAGGTTTTAAAAACTAATTTATTTTTCTTTATCAAAGATTATATTTTCATCTTTAAAATTATATTATTTCTATATAATTTTTTGATATATTATATTTTGATGCTTAAATATTTCAATTTCCAAATTGTCAAGGTACGGGTAAAGATGTCACAAACCACGACCATAGTATACAATAAAAACAAGTACGGGGTGTCACGAACCACGTCTAATATTATCCTAAGATAAGAATCGTCCCAGGATTAGTGTCCTGAGGCCCATGTGGGATCACGTGATGGAGCCTCCAGGAGCGCAGGCTCCCCAGGGCTCCAGGAAAGGAATCAGTATATAGTTAGAATAGTTTCATAGTTTAAGAGCTTCGTGCTCAACTTAGTTATCAATTAGTTTACCTACATTCTACTTGATCTAGTAACGACTTCACTTCCAAGTGAATACCAGTGATAGAGCCTTAACCCATAACTACCAACCGACGAAACCTCAGGCAGCCGCTGCCTCCAGCACAGCATCGTTACAAAAGACTTATATTGTACCATAAGGGTAGAAGAGCTATGGAAGAGAGAGGCCCTACTTATAAGAAGTAGGGCACGCTAATGACCAATGCCTGAGGCACGAAGGCAACTACAGAGCATGTAGTTGGCGCCGTGACAGTACCCCCCGCTCAAGGCGATCGGTCCACGATCGCAATACAGATTTAAACTAGAAAACGAAACAACATCAAAATACCCTAATTTCGACTATTGGATTAAAATGAACATTCTTAGGAATAGTAGTAGTCAACTGACGGAGCTTTTTAGGTCTGCCGCGGCCTCGTTTCGGGAGCACGGTGTCTACGCTTGGTGCGAGTACTAATGGGGGATCAGTAGCGGCTGGTCTCTTGAATCCTACCCAAGCAGGCGGATCGGGCTTGTTCGGGTTCGCTAGGTGAAAAGCAATGATCGTGTCTTCCTGGCCTCGGAGATCTTCAGCGGGTTGCCAAGAAGCTGGGTGATGTTTCCATTTGACTTGATAATGAAATCCATCCTCATTGTGACAGTCAAGGAGTTTATCAAACTCCCATCGTTCGGTCTCTTCGTTTGTTTCATCATCCCGTTCGAGGATACGGCCTTGGTTTCGTCGGGACTCGGCTTCGTTGATCGTGTCTTGACCAGCTAATCCTGGTGAGCGGTGGAGTGGTCGGAGTAAGGAGTTGTGGAATACCGGAAAAATCTTGAAACTAGCAGGGAGCTGAAGTAGGCAGGCTCGTTTATAAACTTTCAGGACCTTATAGGGGCCGTCCCATTTGTCATCGCCCTTCTTCATCGGTCGGTTAGTCTTCATATTCCTAGTACTAACCCATACTTTGTCGCCTTCTTTGTATAATGGAGCGTCGGTACGAGTTTCGTTGGCGTAATCCTCGTACTTTTGAATAGATTGAGCAGCGAGAGCTTTCAATTTCGTTAAGATGAGATCGAATCGATCCGCGATTTCGTTGGCTTTCAGGAATTCGCGTTTTCTCTGATATGACAAGTTCGGAGGCACAGGTGAAGAGGGCTCGACGCCGAGACGTGGATGAAACCCGTAGTTAGCAAAAGAACGGGGATATACCGGTAGTCTCTGAGGTGGTATTATTAAGCGCAAACTCTGCGAGTGGAAGCCAATCATACCAATCGTTCTGGTGGAAGTTCATAAAGGCTCTAAGATATTGTTCTACCATAGCATTAATTCTCTCTGTTTGACCATCGGATTCGGGGTGGAACGAGGAGGATCGCTTCAAGGTAATCGACAAGCGTTCAGATAGGTGTTTCCAGAATTCTGAAACAAATTGCGAACCTCTATCGGATACGATATTATCAGGTGCTCCGTGTAGACAGTAGACTTTCTCAACAAATCGATCGGCAAGTTCTTCTGCAGATAATCCTACGACTGGTATAAAATGACGCATCTTTGTCAGGCGACAGACGACTGTAACGATATGTTGATGCTTCTTTTCGTAGCGTTCGCTGATCGGTAGTGGTGTGATGTAGTCGATGGAGATATCAGACCAGGGGCGAAATGGTACTGGTAAGGGTTCGAGGAATCCGGGTGCAGAAAGACGAGAGGCTTTGGTTCGGAAACAGAGTTGGCAGGCTTGTACGAAGGTTTCGATTTCCCTCGACATATTGGGCCACCAGTATGTACGGGAGACAAGGTCCACAGTCTTAACTCGACCGGGATGTCCAGCGGGTCCGGTTGAGTGTGTTCGGTATATGATCTGTGTGCGAAGCTCGGCGGAGGGGGGGAACAAAGAGGCGATTACGATAGAAGATTTTATTATTGATCAATCTACAATCTTGCAGAGCGATTCGGAGGTCTTTTCGAATCGATAATGGCCAATGGCGGGCAGCGGGGTTCTGAAGTGTTTCACGCATAGTGGTGATCAGATCGGATGATTCGTATGCTCTATCGATAAGATCGTCGATCGGCTTCTCAGTGTCAGGGATGATCATACCTATAGGAGCTGCGGTCAGATCGATGTCGTTTTTCACCTGTCGAATGAGGTCCTTGAATGCAGCAGTATCGAATACTCTTTTCGGAAGGACTGTTTGTAAGCGGTTCTTGATTCGGTCGTCATTAGGATCGGCATGAACAGGACGATCTTCTGCTTTCCGGCTCAGTGCATCGGGGCGAACTGCTTTATGACCGGGTCGATATATAATACGAAAGTTGAAACCTGACAGGAACTCGGCCCATCGAGCTTGCCTTTGATTTAGCATTTTTGTCGACGTGAAGTACTCTAGGTTCTTATGGTCGGTGATAATCTCGAATGGCTCTTGAGTTCCATATAATTCGGGTCTCCACTCCTCTAATGACTTGATGATAGCTAGTAATTCCTTATCGTAGATTTCGTAGTTACATTCGGCAGTGCTGTGTTTCGAGGAGAAGTATGCAACCGGGCGTAAACGGCCCTCGTCGTCATATTGTGAGAGGACAACACCTGCTGCCCAATCCGAAGCGTCCGTTTCGACAACTATGCGGCGATGGTGATCAAACATCGCAAGAACCGGGGCAGAGGCGAAAGCGTGTTTCAGTGTTTTGAAGACGTTCTCCTGGTCATTAGTCCAATTCCACGTATTATCTTTCTTCAACAAGCGGTTCAAAGGTTCTGTAATCTTAGAAAAATCGCGAATGAAGCGTCGATAGAAGTTGGCGAAACCTAGAAAGCGTTGGAGGTCTTTGAGCTTAGTTAACGATTTCCATTCGAGGATAGTCTTAACTTTATCAGGATCCATTTCGATACCTCCTGGAGTAATGATCAGACCGAGCTACTTCGTTCTCTTAGTTTCAAACTCGCATTTATCAATATCAATTTGTAGTCCAGCATCTATGAGTCTTTGAACAATTTCACGGACTTGCTTCCGGTGGTCTATAATGTTTTCGGAGTAGATCAGAATATCATCTAGATACGCCGTACAATTCTTGTCCAGGAGATCAAAAAGAACATGATTGATATAGTTTTGGAACGAAGCGGGTGCGTTGCAAAGGCCGAAAGGCATCACTAATGATTCGAATAAACCGAAGCGAGTTGTAAAAGCGGTCTTCCATTCGTGACCTTCCGCAATTCGTAATTTGTTGAATGCGGCGATGATATCCAGTTTGGTATAGACTTTAGCATGACATAGGGCATCGAGGGTTTCCTTGATCAGTGGTAAAGGGTACCGGTTCTTGATGGTAACGTTATTTAGCCCTCGATAGTCCTGGCAAATTCGAACGCCCCCTCCGGGCTTTGCGGCAAGGAGGAGTGGGGCGGCCGATCGGGAGCGAGATTCACGAATGAATCCTTTATTTAAGTTATCGTCGAGCCATCTGCGAACGGCTTGAAGCTCGGCTGGGGACATTGGACGACCTTTGTTGTACGGTGGCTCTTTGCCTGGCATAATCTCAATTTTGTGATCCCACGAGCGCCACGGTGGGAGCTCATTTGCGAGAGAAGGTAGAAAGCCAGGGAATAAGTCGCGAAGCCAAGGAGGTAGCTTGCTTTGAATCTCTATTGCAGCAGGCACAGGTCGGTCGGTCTTTTCCATAAACTTTTCGATGTCGCTATCCACGATGCTGCGGCGTAGCTGAATAATGTTATTAGTAACCATTTGATATAGCTCACAAGCCCTGTCCAACTCGTCCCAGGATACTTTGGTGATATAGGCATCTTTATTTTTGCAGAATTGGACAAAGCTATTAGCTGTAAGGAACTTTATATCATTCATTTCTGGTCGAATGCTTCGTAGAGTATCAATCGGCTCGTCCGAGGGGTTCGGTGGCATTGGTACGCTCAGTGGGGGCAGAACGTTTCGGTTCCGTGGCGGTCTCTTATGTATCCTAGAGCCAGCAACGATCCATGCTGAAGCTGGTTTCAGGATCGGCCGGTCTGGGATCATTTTAGCGCGAGTTTCTGCTTTACCAGCGACTCGATGAGTATAGTAATGATTTGATTCAGGTGGCAATTGGTGGTTAATAGTTTCGGGGCTTTCATGAGTAACCTCGTCGATCAACACTGGGGTTGAAGTGATAGGCTCGAGGAGTATTGACTGATCGTGAGGCGATAACGAAATGTTTTCGAAACTCTCATCAGTAACCTCCTCTACGAAGGCCTGATACGACTTCAAAGCAGGCTTCTTCAAGATAGATTTCCTAATAGGTAGGTGTGGCTCTGGATCGAGTGCAGCATCGGCTAGGGTCGGCGTGCGGTCGGGAACAGTAGTTGCGATGGAATTGGCCGAACAGCAGTACTTAGAACAGTACGCAGACGTGAATTTGAGAGTCATTGCCGTCCAATCGATGGAAGGGTTGTGACGTTGGAGCCATGGGAGCCCGAGGATCATAGGGTCTTTTTCCGAGAGATTTGTGATATAAAATAGACCTATTTCTTTATGATCGTTGATTCGTATATCCAGCAGAGCGTAATGGGACAAGACATCGGAGGGTTTTCCATCGGCCAGGAGTAAATAACGGGTATGGGGGAGAGGGCGTGTAGGTATACAGAGCTTAGAGACGACTTTCCTATCAATGAAGCCATAACCCGCAGCTCCGCTATCTATAAGACTAATGAGCGGGATAATCACATTAGGCGCAAGGGAGATTTCCGTTGAGATTTTAAAAGATTTGCTATTCATTGATCTTAGATACAAAGGATCTCTAGACATAACCGATCTTCTAATCCACAAAGGTAAATTTCCCACAAAGGACCTCGATTCGCGACTGTGAACCGAGGTTAATCTTTTAACATGCCCGGCTGGGGAATTGAGCTTCTGCTCTCCTCCGAGTGAACAGATCCCTCAACGTATCCTCCTAGATCAATCTCTTGGGCGAGGCCAAAGGGGATCGGAGAGGCGTAGCGTAATGGCGTGGCTGAGAAACGATTGGCAGACGGGAACGAATTCTGGTACGAAGGGGCAGCGGCATTGCGATAGGGTCCGGGGCTTTGGTATTGATTGACTGCGGGGAAACGATTGGTGTGGGGGGCATATCTCGTATTAGCATTAGCATTGTACTTTGCATCGTTGGCTCGTTTTTCTTCGCAATTGCTTTTAATATGACCGGGCTTCTTGCAATAGAGGCAGAGGCCGAGATCAATACATTGCTCTCGAGTATAACGAGATAGGGGACGCTGACCTTGGCGAGCGGCATCCAATTGCATGGGGTCGCTAGAGAGATCCGATGTAGGAGGAGTAACGACAGCAGCCTGCTTTCTATCGTGAGGTTTCGATTGGTCACGATTGAAATTGGTACCTTGGTTCTTACGTTGGTTATCGAGGTGAGTCTTTTCTTCCAAGTCATCGTAGATACCTTGCCACCAGATTGTCCATGCATCAATGTCGGCAGCAGAGGGTTTATTAGGGCGATTGACCGAAGCGTCGATCAGTTCCTGTGAGACCTTGAGCTTGAGATCAGCGACTTGTTGTTCGGCGGTTTTCTTGCATCTGATAGCGAGCTGTTTGAACTCGGTAATGAAGTTACCAAACGGGGTCTTCTTCATCTTACACTTATCGTAATCCATAGAGGCCTTACGTGAAAGATCAAGGGTTTGATATTGTTTGTTCAATTCACGCCAGATGCCTGCTATAGTGCGCCATCCGGGAGGCCAAAGATCGGAATCATATGGATTATCAGTGATTATATCGAAGTGTATCTGATTATTCGTATACGCAGGGCCAGAGAGTAAGTTGGCGAGGAATGTAATCTTTTGGAACTCCGATTCATTTTCGTAATCTGCGGTTAAGCAACGATTGACTGCGCTACGAAACGCCGTGTATTGGTCCTGGCGTTTTGCAATGTCTTGCTCATCACCATTAAACTTTTCGGGAGCAGTGAGGTACTTTCGGCGGGGCAGGGCTTGCGGGTTATTGCGAATGGCAATTTTCAATGTCTCAATTGTATCTTTCAATTCGATAATCTTTGATTGGGCGTCGGCGGCTTGGGCTTGTAGTGAACTCGTGATCGATTCAATCGACTCAAACACGACTTGAGCAGCTGCGAAATGTGCAGCGTTTGGATCGTTGAACAAATTTGTGAACGAAGAGACATCAGTTTCGGCGGAGTTGAGAACGTGGTTCAAGAAAAGGAACTGTGGGGATAGACCAGGTGCAGGTGCTTGGTCGGCCATCTTCGGGACACTCCCGCGGTTGCAAAACAGCCTTGCAGAGTTCCTGAATAGCGGCGGCTAGGGTGCGCGGCGGGTCAGCGGTGGGTACGATCGGCGCGATCGGGATGTAACTTCGGTGGGATTTAATTAAAATGAAGTTGTGATAGCTTCTATGTAGATGGTACAAACTGTCAAGGTACGGGTAAAGACTTATATTGTACCATAAGGGTAGAAGAGCTATGGAAGAGAAAGGCCCTACTTATAAGAAGTAGGGCACGCTAATGACCAATGCCTGAGGCACGAAGGCAACTACAGAGCATGTAGTTGGCGCCGTGACAAATATAATAAATATATTTATTATATTAAAGAATTTTTATATATTTTATTAAATTTTTATTTTATTATTAAATATAATTATAATATAATTATTTTTTTAATTTAAGGATTTATTTTAAAAGGGGTTTTATTTTTATTTATTTTATTGTTACGTCCGCTACGACAAGTACGTCACATGACCCTAGAACACGTGATGGAACGGTGAGGAACGACCGTTCCTAGGAACAACCAGGAACGTTCGCTCCCAGGAACGACGATTCCTAGCTAGCCATAGGCATGAAGGTCTATATAATCAAGATGGATTTCCTTTGTATAGGGCTTCGTGCTCAAGATCAATCATTTAGTATACCATACTATGTTACGAGGTTTGCCGTCTAGATCACATGGAAGTGCTCTAGGCTCTCGAGGTGGTTTATAACTAGGCGTCAAGCAGGGACTTAAAGTAATGACAATAATATGATGCAATTCGTAACTAATAGTATGGTATACTAAATGATTGATCTTGAGCACGAAGCTCTATACAAAGGAAATCCATCTTGATTATATAGACCTTCATGCGGTATGGCTCTGGTGGCTAGTCATGTGACCCGGGACTTATGTTACCCGTCGTAACATACTATTAGTTACGAATTGCATCATTATCATTACCATTATCTTATTAAGTCCCTGCTTGACGCCTAGTTATAAACCACCTCGAGAGTCTAGAGCACTTCCACGTGATCTAGTCGGCAACCCTCGTAACACACTCAAACTAGTTTAAACATTGAAAGGTTTTTTTATAATTTATATATATATACATAATAGAGTATTATCATATCTGATAATAGAACAGAATAGAATAACAAGAACAAAGTAACTATACAAGCACTTCACCCTTAACATTAACAATTCTCACATCCTCCACCCCCTTCGCCTTCCAAACCGCACTCACCACCACACCATTTACATCCCACTCAAAATCCAGCACTCCACCCCCTCTAATCCTCAACCCTTGCACTTTCCCCCCAGCCCACTCCCCAGGAACAGCCGGCCCAAGAACCACCGTCCTCACACCCTCTCTCTCCCCATCCTCAACCCCCACCGGCAAATCCACAACCAACATCCCCAACACCGCGCCCCCAAACCCAAAATTCGCATCTATCTGAAACGGTTCATTCTTCCCAGAATACATACTCAATCCATTCCCGACAATATTATTCCGCACCGCCAATCTCAACTCCGCATACGCCGTCTCCGTATCATTTAATCGCGCCCAACACGCTGCTCGCCACACTTTTTCCCATCCAGCGTTCGAATCGGCGATTCCGGGTCCGCGCGCTAGAAGTGTGTTGCGCACGGCGCTTGAAATGGTGGTGCTGGTGTAGCCGGAAAGATAGGAGGAGAGAGAGGAGCCGGGGAACCAGCCGATGAGATTGGAGAGGTGCCGATGGGTTGTGTTTTCGTAGGTGGGGAAGTAGATTTTCCATTCTTGGATTTGGGTTAGGGGGGATATGTGGAGGCCTTTGTCGAGAGTGGTGAGGGTGGTTTCGAGATGGCTTCGGAATGTGGTGTCTGTATTGAGGGTGCGTGCTGCTTGTAGTGTGGTGGTGAAAAGGGAGTGGATTAGTTGTTGGTAGTGGGTACAGCCGAATGTGGTCTATGTATGTATCAATGAATCATGTCAGTTAAATCTGTATACCCATATATCCATCACATAATTAACCGATATCAATAAATAAATCGATCAATCAAGCAATTAATGAAAAACTTACAGGACCATGTTCAGGCGAAGAACAAGGATTAACAACCAAAGACCCATCATTAAAATACTCATCCTCCTGAAGTTGACTGAGCCAAAACTCAGAAATAGCTTTAAGTAACGGATACCCCGTATTCTCCAACCAAGTCTCATCACGAGAATAATCGTAATAATCAGCAACATGCTGCATTAACCACGACGCCGCAGCCGGATAATCAGCCCAATACTCATCACCGGTTTTCATCCCCGTATGACCAAAAATATTCATCTCATCATGAACGACCCATCCCGAAGCATTATACAAAAACGAAGCCGTTTCCGAGCCCCGCGGTGCCCATGTATCTGTCATGTAGCTCCATAATGCAGATTGCAAATCTCCGAGACCGGTCTGCACGGCGACCCAATGGTTCATTTGGAGATTGATGTTGGAGTGGTAGTCGCCGCCCCAGGCATTCGATATTCCATATGCCCATTTACCTTGCAGATTGGGCGGGAGTGAATTTTCTCGTGAGGAGGATATGAAGAGATACCGACTGTAGTCGAATAGAAGACTTTCTAGCCAGGGATCTGTGTGGGTATTTTCTGTGGTATTGTATGCTGCGATTACGGATGCTGTTTCTTTGTTTGCTGATTCGAGGGGATCGGGGAGAGTTAGTGTGAATGTATTTATGAGGGAGGTGAAATCGGTGAGGTGATTATTCCTGAGGGTTTGGAAACTTTTCGAAGCGGCTTTTGCGGCTGCGGTGGAAACGTAGTTGCTGGGATCTTTTCCTTTGAAGGAGTAATTATGTGCAGCTGTGCCTTTGGTAGCGTCGTAATTTGTACCAGCTGAGATTACTAGAGACAGAGAATATTGATTATTAGATGGTGTTATGCTGAGGGTACCTGTAGTATTGGAGCAGGAGACTGAATTTGTCGATTCAATGACTCGTGCTTCGGCTTTATATATCATGCCTATATCAGCTTGAGTAATACCACTGAATAGAGCTGATTTTGAAGACTCTGAACAAGATGACTTGACTAAAGAGCTATCTGCTTGTAAATTGTCGAAGTGAATATCGATTCTAGGAAGTGTGGCTGTGGAATTAACTTGGTAAACACACACACTGTCCGGGTAAGAACAAAAGACGGCACTAGTGATTGTTAGTATTATACAAGGTGCTTAGAATAGAGTAACCAACGTAGTAAAAGAAGCATTCGCAGTATTGTATGTAGTCGTATGAATTCCAGTATCCAGATCCAGGCTTCTTTTATAGCCAGTCGCACCAGATACACCTTGCAAAGACACAGATAAATTTCCAAGAACCTGAAAACTTCCATAATTATCATCTGAGCCCATCAATGTAGTAACATTTCCGGTTCCATTTCGAAAGATCCAATCTCTGATACCTGGTAATGTAGAGGCCACGGAAGAGCTTGGATTACCGCCATTGTAGCTTGCATTCTCAAAGGGCCCACCATTCCACAATGAATCTCTGTTGAGACTGAGTTTTTCGGAACCTGGCTCGCCAAAGGAAAGTGCTGTATTTATTTAGTATATGAGGAAAATAACAATGGATAAAATTACATACCAGCCAATTGACCATTTCCCACCGGATACGCAGTCCTAATAATATCCGCAAAACCCGCCGGCTGAGTCGACCAAAAACTTTTAGCCTGCACAATAAGCAAGAGCTGTGAAAGGGATAGCAACGTGATCCAAGAGCTCGCAGGCATTTTGGACAACCTCAGCTTATGGAAAAATCTACCTTAGATTTTTGATACATCCTATTATGGTATGCAGTACGTGATTATATACGTTTACGGAGGACCTCGGGGGCAAATAAATGAGGGGTATAATTATCGAAGGATCATTTAGCCGGTTCAACAACGCAACTTTAGCGGGCCTTGGTATCCACCATTCTACCGTCGGATCGAGACCGGGGAGAATCCCACAGGTGCGAAAACACGGATGTTGATAAATTGCGGGAAAACTTTCAACTTAAAAATGTCAGTATCGCACGGTAAATCTTGTGTAATTAATTTGATTTTGAATAATTAACTCAATGATGAATAAAGAATATCTATTTTAATCGAATAATGCAGAATAGAAGCAGTTTTCAGAAATAAATCTACAAATTGTCTAGACTGGACGGGATATAAAAGTTAAACATAACACATACAGCTAGTATTGATAGTGAATGAAGCAAAGCTCGCTTATCAGAAAAAGGGGAACAGTCAGACAAGAATATGTGACGCCTAAAATAAACACTTGCTATATATAAGAAAGATCGCTAAAAGAATCTAGTTTTCGATGCAACAAAGATGGCAGTGATTTATATCAAAAGACTTACGCTGGCCCTACCAAAACCCAAGCAAGAAGACACCGCCGCGAGAATTCTAACATTAATAGTTTTAGGGTTTCATCTCTATCGGTGATTCTTTGGTACGGGTTCAAATTCGATGTAAATGTAAATTATTGAACGATAACTGTAAATAAGCTGCTGAAGAGCGAGATAAGAGTAATTAATCGAAGTATCTGTGGTCGAGTAGGATGGCAATATTCCATGGTAGATTAGATCTTTGGAAAAGGTACAAATTCCTGATATTATGGTCTGAACTATCAGATGATATATGGCGAATTTATCAGCTGGCTGGAAGAAGTACAAAAGTTCCATCCGGAATTGACACGTTGATAGAGAGAAACATGATTTCAAGACGGAAGCATGATCACCTTGATATATAAACGCAAGGTAGTGAGTGTACAAAAGTACAATACTCGAGAAAGCCATTTATTTATCCCAATACAGGAAACTCCATCCCGTGGTATCTATATATTTATCGCTCAAGATAACGCCAGTCTATAAATAACATTCAAGTATCCAAAATCAGTAACCAGCCCGTTTAATGCGAGAGGGAACTACACGACCACTAATGATCTCTTCTTCCCCACCTAATTCCCAAACACGCTGCCACGCAGACTCTATCGTCAAAGGAGCCTCAAAATCAAATCCAGAAGAAATCTCGCCGTTCTCATCTTCCTCCTCTTCCTCGTAGAATTCAAGCTCAAGGTTTCGATTTTTGGGCGGTCTTCCAACACGTCCACCTCCGACGCGGCCAATTGGACGAGGTGGTGCTAATTCTCCAGTAAAGATATCCTTGACTTTTAACTTTGTAGAGCCACCAACTGTATTGGCACCGGCCCTTTCTTCGTGCTGGGGATTTCGACGGACGAGGTAAAGTCCCTCAGCAGAATCCATATATTCTTGCCATTGGGCATCGGTAGGTACGTGCCTAGTGTGAGGTGGATATCGAGTACGACCTACTTCGCGAAGTCCATCGGTGAACTTTGAACCCAGAAATAGATCAGGATGACGTCTTTCCAACGTGTCTGCAAGAAGACAGCCGATTTTATAGACGATACACTTTGCAGTACGGGGTCCGGCACTCATGCCGTGGTCAGGAATCTTGGTCTTTACATAGAGCTTATTCCATAGTGACGCTAGGGTAATCTTCTTAACAGTTCCATTTTCGATTTCTTCAGCAATTAAAGATAGTAGCATGTTTAAATGGTTGGTTTGTACGTCGCCCCCATCGCTAATGACAGGAGAAGGGTCTGGAATGATAGGAGAGTCGACAGTCATTGGCTCCGGTTCAGGCGGAACGTGCGTATTCGCTCTGTTATAAGCGGCCTACTAGAATTAGTTTTGTAGGAATGAAGCACATAATAAAAATACATACAGAACATTCATTCCTGAGAAGCTTGTAGATTTCTGTATCGGACCATTTTATGCCCTTAGTGCTTCTGTCTACCAATTCCTCTTCACGGAAAGCTGATAAGAGGAAGAATGCATTGGCATCCTTAGTCAAAACCTCGATCACATCGTCTTGTAACAATCCACGACCATCTTCACGAGCATACTATGATTTCAAGTTAGCATTTAAAGTATAAATTGATCTTGCAGGACAGTCAAAACTTACTTCCCAGCATAGTTCGACTAGATCATCCTTACACTCTCCACCAAGTACACGCTCGTAGTAATCGGTAACAAAATGCTTAAGTTCAGCACTTTCTACCATGGAGGTGAAGTGTGCTACGTACTTTTGCGAAGGTTTTAGTTCAATCCAAAATTTAGTTGTGGAATCTTCCACGTAGAGTATGATAGCTCCAAGTTCATCTCTCTCGTAGGAATACATTTGGAATTGAACTTGACATTGTGTACCATTTGGTTTCTTGACTATTAAAGGATTAGATGTTGGTTTGAAGCAGATATCAATGAAAGAAATATTAGATATCAAAAACTTACATTTATATTTTTCTGCATTTTCTACCCAAAGTGCACCCTCAGCGCGCAATTCTAGGCCAAGGACAGAGTCAAACACATTGGCAACAGTCCCATTTTTTTGATAGACAATTGTATCTTGAAGAATCAGCCTTGGTTTGTCATCGACATCCATATGATCGACATTTTCTTCTGAAGAGTTGTTTTGACTTAGTGCACCATGAGGCGCGCCAAACATTGTAGATGCTAAACCATTCGTAGCTTCACTCATAGCTCTGTACCTATCAAAATATAGAAAATATTGCAACACGTGACTTGATTTGGTTTGGCAAAGCGAATGCTAGCAGGTTATAATCCAGATGAAATAAATCTCTTCTTCAGGGTATGTTTGGATAAGAATTGCTTCCTTCAAATTCAAACTTGATCAAGTTCACGCTATGGCTTCTGCTGTATTTTCGATAGGATCCTGATAGTCGGTCAAATGATTATCCGGGACCGGTAAATGGATTGTTCCAAGCTCCGCTTCCAATTTAAAGTTTAACCGAAGATTATCCGGCGACAAGGCTCAAATCACATGCCGATAAGGATGCATGCTTAGCTAGTACAAGTAGCTTGCACGCTTTCGCAAAAAAAAAGCTGGAGAACCTGATAAACCCCATTCCATAATTAACAAATATCTACTACTCCCCCATCAATAAACATAACATCAGCAGATGTCCCGACTTGCCTGGTGGACAATGACAAAAGGAAAGGTTATGGAAGGCGTTTTCGGTATGAACATATCTTTGGTCTATACAATTGATATCAACAACTAACTAAATCCCACAGCCATTAATAAACCCACCGGTCGTTCTTCCGCTCAAATTGTTCGCGATCTTCAAACTCACTTTAATCCTTCCGAACTATTTGCGCCTTGGATCCAAATAGAAACCAGAGCTCGAGAGAAAGAACAGCATAATCAAAAACAACGACGTAGGAAGTCAAATAAGAAAGTACAGGTCAAGATTGGTCATGGAGGAACCTTAGATCCATTGGCCACGGGAGTGCTCATTGCTGGTATTGGAAAAGGCACAAAAGAATTGAGTAACTTCCTTTTATGTACAAAGACTTATGAGACGGTTGTGTTATTTGGTGCCGCGACAGATACATATGATAAAGATGGGAAACTCCTGAAGAGAGCACCATATGAACATATCACTCGAGAAATGGTTGAAAAAGGACTTGCTAAATACCGCGGAAAATTTATGCAACTTCCACCATTATTTTCCGCCCTAAAGATGAACGGCAAACCTCTTTACGAATATGCACGCCAAGGAAAGGAAATACCAAAAGAGATAGAGAGGAGACCAGTTGATGTTTCAGAACTGGAATTGCTAGAGTTCTATGAAGGTGACGAACATCAATGGAAAGCGCCAACTGAAGAAGCGGGGTATGCGGAAGTCAATGTTGCGGCTAAACTTTGGAAGCAGGAGAAAGCTGAACCGGCAACCAATGGAAAGGATGTAGAAAATGGGAGAGCATTGGAGGATTTTGAGAGCAGGAAGAGGAAAATGGGTGATGATCAGGATGATTTAGTTGTGGAAAGACCAGTAAAGAAAACTAAGGAAACGGCTGAAGAGGAAACGGACGATGTAATGATGTCAGGTGGTCTTTCTTCCGATAAAACCCCAGTGGAAGATCAACCTATTCTCTCCAAAGAAGGCATTAAGAAAGGACCCCCAGCAGCAAAGATTCGCATGACAGTATCATCTGGATTTTATGTTCGGTCATTATGCCATGACTTAGGTGCAGATTTAGGATCAGCGGGATTGATGTGTAGTTTGGTTAGGGTCAGACAAGGGCAATTTGAATTGGGAAAGAATGTTTTGGAGTATGATGAGCTGGAAAAGGGTGAGGATGTTTGGGGGCCGCAAGTTGAGAAATTTTTGGATGAGTGGAATCGAGAGACGGAAACGGCTACCGAGCCACCTGTAGAAGAGACTCCTAAAGTGGAGACTGAAATGAAGTCTGAGACGGTCCAGGACATAAAAAAGGTCGAGGGAGGAGACGTTGCAAATGAGGTCGAGGTGAAGGATGAGACGGTTGAAATGAAGATTGATGCATAGAAGCTAAGACTTGGAATGCGCTAATATCGCTAAGTAATCCAAGATTCCGCTGCATTACTGGCCCTTGTTTCAAGGCTCAGTCAGCACCTAAAGGGATATCTACTGGCGTCGGTGCGGAAACTCTACCAATTATATTAAACGAGCATTTCAAAAGAAATGGCCCCGATCAGCGAGAGAGGCATGCATATAAGATAGAACCGCCATCAACATAGAATCTAACACCATTCACTTTCCAGATAATATTTGATGTAGTAGTAGTAGTACACAACTCACTCACTCTCAATTTTCCATCCCCGCACTTCACTCTTTCCCTCCATTCTCATACAACCCCGCATACGTAGCCCTCAACCTGCCCATCAAATGTTCATCCGCTGTAATTCTCTCTCCTTTCTTCCGTTCGATTTCTCCATTTGCTTCTCCGAATTCTTGTACGCGTTTGCTAGGGACGCTTTCTAAGATGGTGGTGCCGACTGGATGGCAGAAATAGGCTATGCTGTAGCGATCTGTTGTTTCTGGGGGGAGAGTGGATTTGGAAGTGGATTTTGGGAAGATTACTCGGTGGATGGTGGAGACGAGGAGGTTGTTGGTCCAATGGGAGAGGAGGTCGCCTATGTTTACGACTGTGGGGGACGTGTTAGTGTTAGTGTTGATTGGGTAGGGAGAGGGGTTGGTGAAGAGGGGTGGTAAGGGAATTGAAGTTTGAAGGAGGATGGTGAAGATGAGAAGATGGGAAGATGGATTGTGTGTCACTAATTTGGGGTCTAATCTGCAGTATAGTACAAGGGGGCTACTTACGGATTGGGGGCGAGGGGTCAGATTCGGTTGGAGGTGGTTGAATAGGGACTGGGGTCCATTTTGGCTCTGATGAAGAAGATGGAGGGAGGATCTCGAGACCCGGCTGGGAAGGCCGTTCTAAAAGGGCAAGAATTAGTTTTAAGTTGGTGGGATAAAAGGGAGGCGACGTACGGAATAGAAGAGTAATAGATCCATAATCCGAGTGAGCACCAGCTCGAATGTCAACATCAGGTTGGTAGTCAGAGTTTGGTGGTAAGGAAGGATAGTAAAGAAGACGAAGGATGCATCCTGTTGGGCCGCCGCGGTGTCGAGAGGAAAACCAGGTGGAACCGCCTGCTGCGGGGTCAATCTATAAATGGTCAATTAATGTTAAATATTGTAAGGTGGAAAAACAAGTACCTCGAGACCAATGGCGAATAGTGTAAGGAGCTTGAGACAAAGCTTGTGGCAGTAGAGTTGAAATTCGTTAAGCTCTGATTCGTGTGGAGATAATGACGGAGGAAGAGGCTGTTCGGCTTTTCCATCGACAAAATCGCCTAAATTGAATGCTCTGGGGAGAGAAGTCAGTTATGGCATGCACGGAGGTATATTTGGAGAGAGGCAAGCTACTCTTTAAAGTCTCCAACCTATAAATATGTTAGCCTTAAAATTTCATAGATCTTCAGGAGGAGAACAAACTCGTTGATTCTTCTCATCCAGTTTCTCTGTATGCATCTCAGACCATCCCCTATTCTATCCCCTCATCAGCTGTTATCCATGGCGGGGTATAGAATGATATCATATGACATACATTCTCCGTGATTTTGCATGGTTGTTTCTCTTCTATTGGAGACGAGAAGAACTTTCGAGACTATCCATGCTTTAGCTCTGCATTATATACCATGATCTAGGAAATGATACCAATTCAAAGGTTCTGTCAATAGCGTCGACAGGGATATCTTTCCCCAGATTTCTTATGTAAACGAAGCCAAAGGTTGCTGCAGCATCCACAAGCTGCTTGGCTACTTCTGCTTCAGGTACGGAGCTTGAGATATCTATAATTGGTATTTGCCCTTCATCTGTAGACGACATGATTCCTGAATCTTGAACAATTGTAAGTGGGATGATTTATCTTTTCTTTTAAAAGTCCTTTCAGGGTGGGATGAATGTTCTCATTTAATTTTACAAAATGGGTTCTGATAAGAATTGCTTATCGTATATTTCACGTGATTGTTCTAGAAGATAAGTGGCGGCTAGCGGCTTCGCTTAGCCGTGGCACATTAAAATAGATATCAGCCTTTTGATGCGACAAGAAATAATAAGGATATTATTTGGAGATAATTTGATCTCGTGACTTACTATTAAGGTGTCTTAGAGCATATGCAGTCCTAGTCTGAATACATTCAATATAATGATTTGATTTTGAACATCAGTTAACACCTTGTTACCCTTGGAAAGTGTGCCATAAGCCGAACGGAGCCGCGCAAACGCTAACCTTAATCGTTGATCTGCTTGGAGCTTGGACGGCTCTCGAACTGTGGTCTGAACTTCTAAGCCAAAATATATTTTGGAAGTACATCCATCCACCACCTAACTCCTAGAGTATCTACTGTGCATCTATCACATTCACTTCAATTCCTGAAATATAACAGCATCTCACTCCAATATACCCTTCATTACCTCCTGACAGTTATTTCTTGCGTATATTCCAAATTTATACGGTAACTCACCCTTTCCAAGTCAAGTCATTGGTCTCACGAACCGTCCAACGTTCCTTCCCGCAGACAACAAATACCCCTCCGATATTGTTCAGACGGCCAACGATTGCGACACGATATTTGGTATCTTTCATTTTGGGAAAGTGCTTGGGAATCGAATCATAATTGGGAAGAATTAGTGAATAACTTTCAGGATTTAAATTTCAAGATGCCTCGTAAGTTCCATCCCCCTCTCGATTTTAACCTCAACCACAACCACAACCATAATTGCAACTCAAATTCCAAATTTCACCTCCACCTCTGCAAAATACTTCAGCCTCGAAAAAAAAAATGCATGACTGGATGAAGATCCCAAAAGATCCAATAAATTCAATTATGCTGGAAGTGGTTATCCCCGCTGATTCAGTGGTGACCAATCCCTTCAGTAATGACCAAGATGGAGCTTTTGCACCGGCATCACCAGTCTCTGAGGATGGCTATGGATTTTTTTGCTTAAATCTCCACTCGCGATATGAGACTGATTGGATATATACAGTAAATACTGGCGACCCATACATTGATGCTGGGGTAGTGTAAGATACCAGGTGTTCTACAAGGAAATTCGCTGGCTAATCTGCGCCAAACAGTTCTATGCCACTCTCCGATTTAGTAAATGCGAAAATTGGTGTTGAAGCTACAGCTTATCTCTCGAATCTTTTGAAAGGCACCGCCGATGAACCGCTACTTGCAGCTTTGGGTGGGCATCCCATGGCATTGAAGATACACATTGAGAACGACTTGGACAAATGGAAGGAGCATGAAATGGAGCCACTCTTTGTATTTGAAGGTCAATCAATCGTTGGCAAGAAAGAAATGACTATGCGCAGTCTGAAGTCTGCTATATCCGAAACAGAACAAGCATGGGCATTGTACAACGACGGTAACCCTACAGATGCTGTCGCGGCTTTTCGCAAGGCTGGTGAGTGTTTGAGAGTATTCAAGTAGTTTTCTTCTACTAACCGAAAATAGGCGCCATCCAAATCACCGACCTATATCATATCCTGCAAGAGGTACTTACTGCGCGAGGCTTAGAGTACCTGACTGCTCCTTTCAGTGCTTGTGCTCAACTTGCGGCTCTCGATCGCCACGATGAACAATATATTGATGGAATTATGGGTTCTCAAGAACTACTTCTCTACGAAATTTGGGACGCTGTCATGTTCCCGCCGAACTCGACAGATTGGGAGAACAAGGCTCTAAGAGGAGTTCTCAAATCTGAGTTACTCAAGAAGCTTAATGTCACATCAGACATGCTTTCCGATGCACTATTGATGACTGGAACATCATTCTTACCACCATTTCCACCACTCCAAGACCAAACTATCATCAGTCGTCAACCTTATAATGTTGGTGATGCGATCAATCTACTCCGAACCTCGGAAAAGTCGGTTAGTGCGACTTGTGCAGCTTTCAGCGATATCTTGAATGTACGTGATCGAGATTGGCTTGATAAGTACCGGAAGGCAAAGATGGGTATCAAGCATTGCGTTACCGTAGAGACAGACGGAAACATTCATATCAGAGATTTCGATCACCTGACTGGCGACAATCATGAATACCTTGGTTTGCAGCTGCCCGCAGAGTTATACTCTTATCTACAAAAGGATGTCATCGGTCCACGCCTCATGAATACCTTTAATTCCCTCGAATACCATGTTCTTCCAACCCTAGATGGTTTTGTATCAGATGAATATCGAAAGTTGGTCACAGAATCTCTTTTGCCACTCAGAGAAACTTTTGCAGCCCTAATTGCCCCTCGAATGCATCGTGGTTTTCTCTATAAAGATATCACTGTACGCCTCTGGTTTGACGATAACAACAAGCCGACTTTAAACCATAAACGCCTACAACCACAGACTAACGACCTAGTTGACTTGTGGGGTGTTAAGGATTCCGAATTAAAGAAAGTGGAGACCAAATCTTTGAAAGCAGGAAAGATTTCTTTTGCTGCGATATCGTTACTTGATAACAAGGATCTTCCTGCCAAAACTATAGGCAAATCAAAGGCGACTGGTCTTTCCTCAAAGTCTGAAATTCTATCCAATTCATTATGGCGTCTGCTTCATCTCAGAGGCTATGTCAATGATAAACATGAGTTGACAAATTGGGGAAAGGCATTAGCCACTACTTTGAAAGCTATTCAACCTATCTCTGAGAAGTACCAGGATGTTCACCTCATCGAGGAAGCAGCATTTATGGCATACGAGCTCATTCGTTTTCAAAATCTTCACACCCGTGACCGTCATCCTGAGCTCATTGGAGGACCACTGCGAGGTCCAGATGAAGATCAGGCAAACTGCATTCTTATTAGTCGCTCTGCCTGTCTTCTTAAAATTAGACATGCTCCTATCGGATATACTGGTCCTTTGAGCAAGAACTTCCTTTCGTATCATTCAATCATTAAATCTATCCGGGATGCAGATAGGGATCTTATTGAATCAATTGTCGCATCGATGCTATTGAGTGGTCAAGTTAGTCGGAATGTCAAAGAATATCAAGGTCTAAGTCGCAGGTACGTTTTTTCCCGTTTCTTTTTCACTCTCGTATTTGTAGCTACTCTCTGCTTCCCAATTAAATCAAATCACTGACATTTCCGAAAACAGTCTTCCATTTGATAATGATATAGATGTGGCTTTTGGAATAGCCGTCAAAACCTACTTAGATGACCGTATCAAACCCGACTCATCTAAAGAGGAGAGGCAAGTAATGAAGAATTCGTATAGTTCCACATATCTTCCTCATGCAATTAATTTCGCAGAGGATCTTGATGTTGCATTTGGTTTCTTTGATGCATTACATAAGGGGGTGAAAACTTTATCAGATAAAGAGATGAAGGAAGCGGAGAAAAAGACATGGGATGATGCTAAGGCATATCTCGAGTTGAGGAGGTAAAATTGATGAAGAGGGGTTGGGCGGCAGTGATATTCTTCTTGGTTTGATGAGGTGCGGGGAGGAAAGAAATGATGAATGAACATAGCAGATGATATTTGGGCCTCATGATATGGTATGGGAGTACGTATCCCTAGTACAATGGGTATAGGTCTCATGGAGAACAGGAAAAAGTAGACACAAGCCAAACGAATACACAGTCGTCAACCTCATCTCTATCTTTTCATTAAAACTCTGCATTGATTTATGAAAATTATATCCTAGCCCTAAACAAATCCAACTCATATCAAGTACCCATTAATGGTCGTATATTACAATTTAATCTCAATTCCAATTCTGATCATTCATCTCAACTCCGTTATTCAGAGATTCGATTGACTTGTCCTGTAGTTATTATAAGATTCAGTCAAGGTAATTCTATAATTGCAAAATAATAATAATTATATTTACTTTATTATTATATTAGTAATTATAAAAAAACCAGATTATTTTTTTATATTATAAATATATCTTTTAATTTCCTAATGTAAATATTTTAATATAAATAAAATATAAAGAATTTGTTATTTTTAAAATAAAATAATTTTAATATAAAATAATTGAAATAAAATATTATTGAATTTTTTTTTGAGAGTATATATTATATGTTATATTTATCTTTAGAGTTAAAAATATTGTTTTTTATTATTCTTTTATTTTTGTTATTTTAATTATATTTATTTATATTTGTGTTTATATTTGAATGAATAGATTGTATTTGTTTATATCTATATATATTTTATATCTCTATCTACTTGGACTATTATTATATACGGCATTTTTGATAGTAAGTTATATAAAATTCATGATTATATTCTTACTAATAAGGATCTAATTATGCCATCTTTGAGCTAGGTATAAACATCTATAAGGAAATACATTAATAAAAAAACAGAAAAGAAAAGCTTTACCCCATATATATAATCTTACATTGAACTTGAAGTATCTACACCCAGCTTCATTTTGATTAAAATGAGAATGAGGGGTATATTTAAAAATGGGTAAGTAAGTAACAAGAATAAGGCAAGTATGTAATATAAACGCTACGATTTCGCCAAGGTAACCTACAACAAGTGTGAAGGAACACCAGGAATGAGAGGGTAAATACATACTAACTAAGTAATTAGTAGACTTAATTTGAAGGAGTCTGTGCAGTCACCCCGGAGAATTTTGCTTCGGTAAAAAGAAAGTCGAGTAATGATAGTTGATATTATGGTGTTTCTAGAGATATGATGTGGTTACATATACATACTTCCGTATGATGGAATTTCAAAAATCGACACGGCATTGATGACTATGTCAATGGTGGGACAGCACAGTTTGAAGATGTCTTAGAGATTATGTTATCAATCTGAAGAGCCGGTGAGCGTACTCTGTTTGTGTGTTGCTGTTTCAGCAAATCAGTCAATTTGTTTATTAAATGGGATGATCGTAACTGTGAAATCGATCAATCCCATCCGAATACGACAGTGACATTGATGGGTCAACTACCGCGTGTCTGATGCTTGTAATGAAAACGCATGTTGGTCGCTTACGACTGGAGTTTTTGTTGTGCCAGTCAGTATTTTCGGCATCTGTTTGAATTCGAAATATGAAAGATATGAAATAGATGAATGTAATCAAGTAAATGAGTATTTGTAAGGCAGCTCACTCGATTATAAACTCTTCAACATTTTTGCGCACTCCGGTAGATCCAGTCGACACCGCACGCAAGTAGTCAGGGTGCAAGGGTGCCGACCTATCTTTACTGGAAATCTTTATGGCAGCTCCTATGATCCTATGGAATAAACCGCAAAATTTTGGAAAACAAAAAAGACATCACGTACATACCAAGCTCTAGCTCAAAAGTAAACAATTACTTCGGCAATCAAAGACATAAAAAGAACGGCACCTAACCGGGAGACAATAAAGCTACCATGCAATGGATGATTCTGGAAAACTCCTAGCCAAACTAGAAGCTAAATGTATCAGCACATGGGTTCACCAACTAAAGCTAAGAGCTGAAGATTGAGGTGAATACAATAGCAAATAAGTCCAAGCCCAGCCAGTCATTTGAATTAAGATTATATCAATTGCCCTGAGCTTAAAAGCAATAGTGGAAATGTTGGTGGAGACGTGGTTCATCAACATGCACCATGTAAGGTGGATGGATGCCTCTAACTGATTTGGAAAGATTGATAAAATAATTCTTATAGCATAGACAAAGAGATATACGAAGTAGAAGGAAGGGTATGATCACCTCCAAGCGATCAACTGGGGTTGTGATAGGACGATGGAAAAGAATAGGCATTGTACTCGTAATTTCGAGTCCTTTAGCTAAACTTGTCACCCAAAAAAAGCGGCTGTGATCAGTGGGTAAACAAATGGCAGCAGAAATACGACGACAGAACGCGCAATTGGAGGAGAGAGCCGTAGAAAACGATGCGGTTTTTTCCTACAGAATGAAATTCAATTACATCACAGACGGTGTTGTAACGTGGAAACATCAATGCCATCAACCTGCTCAGAAACTCCGCTTTCCACAGGCCATAAAAGTCATGGTGGATGTAGCCGCTGTTCATCCGCCTCAAACCATAACCCTCAGTATAGATGAGCCGCGTGGTAAAGAATTATGTCGTGCAGAAGCAAGGGCAAGTATGATTTGAATTTGGCGGTTCTACGGTAAATAGAAAAAGCAGTCTTTCCACCCGATGTTGAATACCACCTACCAGGTTCACGGGTACCTGTGTAGTTTGCAGTGTGCAGTGCAATGCAGCGGCAGTGTGTGTGGAGATAGAAGCAGTTCAGTGAAAAGTTGAATGAATGAATGGGGGTGTTTAGCTGAGGTGGAGTCTGAGACAGAATTTCCAAAAATTTGGAGAACTGATGAAAAATAAATAAACAAAATGATGAACAGAACCAAAAGCGACGAAACAAAAGCAAAACGACACCTGCAGGATTTGAACCTGCGCGTCCGAAGACATAGCATATCTATTATCCTGTAGGAAGCTACAGGAATTCGAGTGCTACCCATTAACCACTCTGGCAAAGTGCCTTGATCGCATTTGATTGGATTTCAAGGCATTGTTACAATATATATTCTCCATTCCACGTACAACGATTTTGATGAGGTCCATAAGTTTCCTTTACCCTTCCCGTTATATTCCAATTGATTCAACAAAATCTAGAACGGACCTGAATACCAATTTGATAAAGATTAAAGCAAATTTCGTGTCAAGCTCATGTCAAGACTCATGACAGAAATAATGGATTTTCCATCGACTTGTCGGAATAAATAAAATCCGGGGTCTCCAAAAATTATCTATAGCGTCATTATTGCGGCCCCTCAAGTTCTTACAAAATTGTAAAATCTGATTTCGCTATTTTCATAACAGACTTCTAACACTTAAGTTACCACGAGATTCTATTCAAAAAGTATTCCAATTAGTATCTCTTCTACAACAATGTCTACGTCTCAACCTTCTCAGTTCACTCAACCTGATCCTGCAAACCCACGAACTACTCCTCTTCTACACAATGCATCCCTCGCAGCCCTCATCATTTGTCCAATTGTTATGAGTAAGTTCTTCTCCAATTTATTCAAATTGCAACTTTGCCTCACATCCTTTTATATGGATCCTTGTATCTATCCGCAAGACAAATTATCGCCCATCGAACCCCATCTCCGCCCATCTCTCATTACCTATTGAGCTAACCCCTCCATAGTGATACCACCCCGCAAAATGGATGTCTATACCTTCGCTCTCATGAGCACAACATTCATTGGTGGTAATCACTTAGCTTACGAATATACTGGTGTCTCAATGATGACTCGCATACAAAATCGAGTGACTTCTATTTCAGGCACAGAATTGCCTGAAAAGGCGAAGGAAACTCAGAGAAGAATATGGGAAGCGCAGGAAAAGAAAAGGATGGAGGAGAGTGGAAAGTTTGTGGGAACGGTATTTAAATCACAGGAGGGCGCAAAGGGCGAGGGAGTACTTGAAGCATTGGAGAAGAGAAGCACTGGTCAATCGACGGCAGAGAAGGTTCAAGGACAGGGGAAAGAAAGTGTTTTGGAGAAAATATGGTTAGGTGGCGAAGGAAAAGATTGGAAGGAAAAGAGGGATCAGAAGGAGAAAGAGGCCTTGGAAGCTGGGAAAGGATACGGTGACTTGATTATGGAACAGATTTGGGAGGTTTGGAACGGAGGAAAGAAGAAGATGGAAGAGGTAAAAGAGGTTGATGAGAAAGTGGTAGAAGGAAAGAAGAAATGAATGGACAGGCAATGTGATTATACTTTCTGGGCGGAACGAGGGTTGTACGAACACAAGCTGGACCGGGCAAGGCGTTAAAGGTGCAACAGGCGTCGATGTATATCTATCGGACACCGGGGTTCTAAAACCTTCTCGAAGAGAAGATAGGAAAAAATTGGGCTCTATCCACTCGGTTTTCTGGTCGACTTCAGACGACATATGTCTCTTCAAATCCGGCCATTTATCTCAACTTCACTCTTTTTCGCTTTGCTTGCCTCTGAAATATTGTTGTTCGTTACAACATGGTGAGCAGTTCTACTATATTCCAAAGATTGAATCGACAACAGTTCCATCGCATATATTCTACATCCGGCCACGTCCCATGTCACCGTACCCTCAACAATGATCGGATTTCACCAACGTTCAATGCAATTATTGCATGGAAGTACCACTAGTCTAACCACAGGGCGAAGCGTTGACGATCACCGCCGCTAGATTACAAGCACTACTTTGCGTTCGCACACGTTTGCGACAATTAGGAAACTCGTATCACCCACAGATCCTCATGAATTAAACTTTAATTCTATCAATAACCTTACAAGGCACGTGTGCCCAAAGGAAATTCTTCTAAAATCCAAAGTTCGCACAGACATCGGAGCGGACTTAGGAAACTTTACCTAGAACTTCCGTTTCACTCTATTGGGCTCTGACCATCATTTCTAAGCTTCAGTCCTCTAGAGTTTCTTCATCAGCAAACACCGAATGAAGATGTTTTAATATGGATGATACAGTTATCCGGATCTAAGTAGTTCCTTGAAAAGAGCTGGCTGTAAGTTTTCTACAACATGCCAGCTTGAACACCCAGCAGAGAAATACTTGATGAGGGCTATTATGATGACTATGCTGATCTTCTTCATCCCTTATCCGAGAATAATTCTCCGTCTTTCATTTGATAGACACGGGATTTTTTTCAAGCTAAACCACGGTCCATGTGGTTTTGGGGGAAAGTTTCATGCGATAGTTCCGCATTCTTGTTTGCGAAATATAAGTACGTAAGGTCTGGCAACAGCCCTTGGCCTTAACAGTCCGTAAACCAGTCAAAACTTACATGTGAATTTTAATTTGTCATTCTTTCCCCAGCAGGCTGGCATTCTATTTCTATCATTCGTTCATCCTTTTCTTTTGTGCTTTCTTATCGTCATTCTTGGCTTTTAATACTTTATTGATCATAGACAATCTTTTCTGGACTTGAATATAAACTTTTTTTTACGCTATAATCGAGTTCAAATAAATTAGGATTGCATCTATCTACAAGATGGTCAATCACAATTCAAGAGGCGTAGTGATGGACTTGGTGGATGCCGGTGTATATGAAAAGGACTTTGAGTTAGTTTGGGCAAACAAAAGAAATGTTGGTGGAGGTGATGATGAATCTTCTTCTCCGTATACTCCGAAGACCCCGGATGCATCTAGTCCTATAGATAAACCTATAACAAAATCAGAATATACAGGTTGTTGCGACTCAACATCTACTGTAAGTTCTTGATTACTTTTCATCTTAACATTAACTTATGAAATATTATAGACCGCAGAATCATCAACAGTAACGTCAATGAGTATTATAACAACAAGTGCAGTCACCGTTACGTCATCATCTATTTCTACACAAACCTTTCAAGACGCCTCTGATAGGTCTACATCAATGTCTTCAATATCAAGTTCATCTTGTTTTCCTAGCAGTACATCCTCCATATCGACCCCAACCATGGACGCCCTAACCTCTTCTCCAACATCAACTTCAAAATTAAGCCCCAACACTATAGCGAGCACCACTACTAGTATTATGAACGCTACTGCTCTAAACGAAAATAGCTCTACACTTTCCCAGCTCTCAGATACCCAAGGCACGTTCACAAAACATGAACATACATCTTCCGCTCTGGCAGTGACTGTAAGTGTTGCAGTCATCGTCAGTTTAATTGCCTTGGCTGTTGTAGCATTTCTTGTTAGGAGGAAATTAAGAAAACAAAGTAGGAGAAATGAAGAACTGGAAGAAAGGGGTGAGAAACCAGCTACGGGGGTGGAAGCTTTTGTTGCAGGAATGGGTATCAGGAAAAACGGAAACGGAGGTAGCGAAGATATCGAAGCGCCTCGACCGGAGATGAAGAGGAATCCGTCAGTTTCCGCATCAGAAGCTGGAAACGAAGCAACACTGGATCGAGCGGAAATGGAAACTTTAAGGGCACGCTCAACCATAAGTTCAGGATGGGGAGATGGACTATCTATTCATTCACTCGAATTGAATGAAAATGAACCAGTTCAGGGTTTGAGTATCCGTCCTCAAACTCGATCGCCTCCCGGTCGAAATGAATATGATGGCGACATAAACTCTTATTATGACACAACAAAATACGGTCAGAATCCCTTCGCCGATCCGGAGCCCGAAAATGGGAATTTAAATACGGTTCCAGGGTTTCAACCAATCAATTTACCAAATTTGGATTTCGACAGATATCGCAGTGATACAAATCCAACTTCTCCTGGAGATTTGACGAGAGATTATCTCCGAAATAAAAATGCAATATTAAGTGGGAGAAGGGAACCAAGTATCACGAGTGAAACGGATATATTAGAAAGGCAAAGGGAAATGGAGGGGGAAGACAGTGGTGAAATTACTGAACAGCCGAGGGCAGGAAGGTGGTCGAATCCTTTTACGGCGAGGGAAAAGAGGGGGACGCGAGCGTATGAGGAGATGGGTGGGGAGGAAAGGAGGGAAGGGAGGTGGAGAGATGCGAGGAGTTGGGTTAAAGAGCAGGTGGAGAGGGTTAAGGATAGGTGATTTGGGCTTTTGATTGAAGTGTGGTGGAGGTTATTATATAAAGATAGATGTATGATTGGATGAGAGGGATAGAGATGGGATGGCATGGTTGGATAAGATGAGAGGGACAGAGATGGGATGGCATGGTTGAAATAGGATGGGATGGTTGGATAGGATGGATGGATGGAATAGGGTGGGATGGAATAGGATGAGATGGAATAGGATGAGATGGGATGGGATGGGATTGTATGATTTTAAATGTCCGAATGAGGAGGGGATATATGAGGATGAGGATGAGGATGAATACGAGGACGAGGTAGCAGCCGGGACTAACCAACTTGTATATACTTTGTATACATATATATATCACAATAGAAAAACTATAATACCTGTTCATTTGTTCGGGGGCGTTCTTCACGCTTGTCTTGCTTGCGTTGTGTGTAGTCTGTATAGTCTGTATAGTCTGTATAGTCTGTATAGTCTGAATAGTTTATGTATTTATTTATATTATATAAGAGTATAACCATTACAATAAACAACATAATCTTGTATCAAAATTTCAAACAGTAAAAAATCAATATTTAATTAAATTATAAACTATAGTTATATTTTTAAAATTTAAATTTTTTAGATATTCAAAAAATCTTCTAATATTTAATTTTATGTAACGTGGTTTAACACCGAGTGCACCACTTTTACCTCAATTTGCACTTTCTAACTCATATCATTCAACAATCATTAAATCAATCAATTAAAACTATTAAGAATCTAATAATCTAGGATCTATTATACTATTTTGACAAGTTCTTGAATTATGACCAGTCTTTCCACACTTACTACAGCATCGACTAGTAGATGATTCCCCATTAGAATTTCCCCCATTTTGACGCTCGTCGCGTTGAATCTGAATATCAACCTCTTGTTGAGATAATATATCTGCAGCTTCTTGTCCAGTAAGTACTCCTCCTTGACGTAATTGAGTCTTTTCGCGCGTCGACGTTTGCTTAATGCCTCATTTGCCTTCCGAAGTGTACGGTTTTCTGCACTTAAAAGTGTATTTTCATGTG
This sequence comes from Sclerotinia minor, assembly GCA_025389075.1. NCBI lineage: Eukaryota > Fungi > Ascomycota > Leotiomycetes > Helotiales > Sclerotiniaceae > Sclerotinia > Sclerotinia minor. The sequence continues at coordinate 527,792 of QRFH01000007.1, forward strand.
CCAATCTCTCTGTACCTTTAGCTAAAGCTAGTACAGTTTCGAATATAGGTGTAGGGGAGCTTGATTGATGACGAGCCATTCGAGATTTCACTAAAGTTGATTGAGAAAGAGCTTCAGTTGGATTGTGAGGAGTTTGAGAGATCCAAAGGTTTAAATCGAAAGGGGGGGGGAGTAGGCGTATGAATTCGAATATCTAATTTTGAGAGTATAGCTTGAGGGTCAAATGGTATTAGACCTGTTCCTCGAAAGCCAGCTTTCATATTCTGAGAGGTGATTGATTGTTGATATGCAGCTTTGAAAGCTATAAAGAATTCAACTTTAGTGATATGATTGATATGTGCCTTGATAAACTCCTCAATTTGAGAACTATATGAACGTTTAAGTACACCAAAACATCCAACATCAAGTGGTTGAGTTAAATGACTTGAATGTGGTGGTAATTTGAGGCATATAATATCATTTGATTTGCAATATGATTGAAAAGGTATTGATTCGTGGCTTTCGTGCCCATCCAATACTAGCATTCGATATTTGCCCTTCCTTTGACGAATAGTATGTTTATCGAAATGCTTTAACCATTCTAACCCTGTCTCATTATTCGTCCATCCATTGGAAGTAGGTTTAATGGCCCAATCCGCAGGAAAATCGGTTTCGGTATACCAATTGGAAAGATGAACTTGTCCTTGAACTACCAAAAATGGAGGTATAGTTTCACCCTCTCCATTGCCACATATAATTGCCGTAGCCCATTCTCGATTGCCTGGTTGTATTGCCTTGCTTCTGCCATTTCGTTCAGCACTAGTTACAACCATTCCAGGGCATATTATACCCATCATGAAGCCGGTTTCATCGAAGTTGTAGAAATCGGAATCGACAATACCATATTTCACCCGCATATTCGATACCAATCGAAACCACTCTTCAATAAGCTTGGGATCTTCGCAAAGAGCTCTTTGAAAGTCATAGACACGACTAAAACGCGTCTTTAATTTCGTATGACGCTTTACGAATCGATGAGCCCAGAGCTTTCCAACCTTCTTCGCCCTCCGCGATTCAAGAATATAATTCGCCATATCTTCTACACCACTTAATTTAGGTGCAAACCCTCTCTCATCCATATCAATTATATACTGAATAAGCACCTCCTCTTCTAAATCGGTCATTTTATGACTATTTGCTCGAATTTCTGTACGAGGGGCTAAACCATTCATTCTGCGGAGAAGTGTTGTATGCGTTATATTATATAGCTTGGCAGCCTTTCGAATGCTTAGTTTTTTATCTTTTGAATAGCTTCGATAGCTAAGAGTATTTGAGCTTCTTTTCTATTTGATTGCATAATAAATGATTGATAAATCGCGTGTTGAAGTTGGAAAGTGCAAATTGAGGTAAAAGTGGTGCACTCGGTGATATGGTGCACTCGGTGTTAAACCACGTTATATATTATCAAAACAATTTTTTATATACTTATTGTCACGGTGCAAGTCACGTGAGCAGTTGATCCTATCCGATAGGACCAAGATAGGCGCTCGCGCCGGTGCGCAAGTGAGCTAGTGCCCGATCGGGCTAGCTTACTTGCGAAAAGTCTGTATATCTTCAACCAGGAAGATCCTGTATCGTAGCTCTTCGAGCTACGTCTTAATCCTTAATCTGAACCTATTATCTGAATCAATATAACTTTGCCAAATTAGGGCAAGGTTACTAGAAGCCCTATTCTGCCTGCCTGCCCCGTGATACTTATATTTAAATTTAGATTTAATTATATAAGTTATAAAAAATATAATATTTAGTAAATATTCATATAATATTTTATTTTATTTAATCATTATTATAATATTTTTATATATAATAGAGTAAAATACAATTAATACCTATTTATATTATATCACAGCACACCCAAGCCACAAAAAATTCCTTGAGCTCATCTTTTGACGAGGTGGCTTCTATACACCATACACCATACACCCAAGGCCCTACAATACCATAATATTTCCACATCGGGGCCTATAGGTTACCAAAAAAAAGACTACACAAGATCACCAAGCCGATTGATCGAAATCAAACCTCTCCAAATCCTTCCCCGCATCCTCCACATCCTTCTTAGCCTTCATCCTCATATAAAAAATGGGACAATCCTTACTACTACAGATAACTTCACAATGCATACTACCCTGACACCTCTGACACTGAGTCCACAATCTTCCGAACCTGACTTCGAGATCGGAAACTTTATTCAGCTGTTTCTGGTACATTTCTCCGATTCTAGGTGCGCAGTCTGTACATACTGCTCCATCTTTCTCGTTGGGTTTTACGAGCGGTTTTTTGCAGGACATGCATGTTGAGGTTTTCTTGGCGAATTTCATGAGGCCGCCGATGGTGGGGGCTGCAACGGATATGGCACGGGTGTGGGCTCCTGCTAGGAGGGAATTGGCTTTTGTTTCGCCGAGGATGGGTTCAAAAATTCTACCTAGAGGTTTGGCGAGTTGGTTATCCAGGTAATATTTCGTATCTATGGGGACGTTGTTTTCGAGTACGAAGATTGGATCCTCGGATCTCTCGAAGTTTTTGGCACCAGCAGATCCTTTAATGATGACATAGGCGACACGATCACCTAATGTAGGTGCTGATCCTGCATCTCGTTTTTTCATACGTTCGGCGAGCTCAACGTGAGCTTGTTTAGCGGTATAATCTGCTTTCGCTAGGGCTTTCGTGATGACGAGTTTAGACATGTCGATTTTGTTTTGAAGAAGGTCGGAAATGGTGTCTTTCACGTAGCTAAAGTTGTTGTCAATTGATATCTGGAACGAAGGGAAGTGGGAAGACTTACTCTTGAGCTCCTTGAACATCTTGATCTATCAAGATCATTCTCAGTACCGTCTCAATGACGTTTTGAACCAGCTGACAGTTATCACGACGGACTGTCTCAATACCCTTTGTATCCATTTTGTCATACTTATCAGGATTTGTCCAATAAAGTCCAGCGTATCTCTTCTTGTTAATGAGAAGATATGGGTAATAAACCTTTTCGAATTCCAACTTGATCGGCTTGATGAATTTCGAGGAAACGTATTGCGCAGCTTCTTCTCCTAGTTTCATTGCTTCCGCTAATTCCTTTACACCAAATTTAACCATGACTGAATCAGTATCACCGTAAATGACTTGAGCGTCATGCGAATATCCATTTGCGATGGTGTATTTTGCCTCGACTTCTGCCTTTGTCTTTTCAATCATTTGACGACCATAACTTGTGGTACTACTGGCAATTGGTAAACAAGGTACTTTTCCTACAGTAGCACCAGTTAAACCGTAAACACTGTTTGCACTGATCTTCAATGCAAGTTGTCGACCATTCAACACAGCTTTTTTGAAAGGATCCGTTTCGACAGCAAGTTCTCTTTTAGCTTGTTTTCTCGCTGTTAACAATTCTTCCAAAATTTGTGTAAGAAGACCCTTTCGTTGTTTGGTAGTGACGAACATGTCCCCATTTGGTGTAACGATATAGTCTTCATCCTTCTCTAGATTGAGAGCTTCAACGACATCTTTCTTGAGTAATGTAGTATAGCAAAGATTATGTGCTTGAATAATACTTGGATATAGAGAAGCAAAATCCAGAGTCGCAATTGGGACACTATAATATCCCCTAGTAGGTTCAATGACAGTGGCACCTTCATACTGTTCTTCTGATGAGGCGGTTGAAAGGTTGGGAATAACCAATTTCTGCTCCAAAGCTTTTCGAAACAGTTGACTAATGAATTTGACTTGTTGGCCACGAGACAGAAGAAAGTTAAAAGGAACACCTGTGACTCTGGCCATTTCCGTGTAATTCTCCAAACATGAAAGTTTGTCCATTAGTCTCTGAGGTAGATAAGCATCCTTTAGACAGTAAACTGCCAATCTTCGTCTAGACTCAGGTGTCCCGTTAAATAATTCAGTAATCATAGTGTGATGAACATCTTCCTTTTGCTCACCCAAAAATTGAGCACAAACGGAATTGAGAGTATAACTTCGCAGTTGATGATCTCTCTGAACAAGTTGTAACAGATCCAATTGCAGCCTTCCATTAGTATTGGTAGCCTTGGTATCCCTGTTGCCCATTTGTTTGCTGGAGAAGTTGGAAGTTTTAGCTTGGGAGTGGATAGACTTCAATCGCGTCCATTGACTGAAATTTTTGATTTTCAGATGATCAGCTCGATCTAGAAGATATGGAAAATCGAAATTGGCAATATTGTAACCAATGATGATATCCGGGTCGACTTCTTCAAGAAAATCTCTCCATTTTGACAGCATCTTTTCTTCCTTGTCGAATTCAAAAATTTGTGTATTGACAATCAAACTAGTGGTATCGAGACAAAAGACATTCCGTACGAATGGCTTCTTCTCTCCGTAACGAGTAACAATATTAGCGATTTGAATAATAGGATCCTGATTTGCTTCCGGGAAGACACCCTTGCGACCAGCACATTCGATGTCGAAGGATAGGATACGTAAAGGTGCCACCTTCGCCCATTCTCCTTCTGGTTTATGCGCAATGAGATCTCGATATGACACTACGGCTTCGATTTGACAATTCGATTGTCTATTATGTTCTGGGACTATTTCGTATTTCTTTGCTTCCACTTCCACCCAAGACATACCATGAATCTGCCATCGGTTAGCCACGTCACGGACTAAGGTATGATAGAACATAATTTTTGGGGCAAGCGAGGTGAGAATGGGAAAGGAAGGGACTCACCTTGACATCAACCATAAATCTTAACACATATTGAATGCTATCAAACGTCAAAATGCCATTTCCATCATTCCTCCACATCCCTTTCCAGTTTGCTCGACCTTCCTCGATAGTTGTCCTGACTTTGTTTATATATTTAGGATCTGTAACTGTAACCTTAATATATGCGTGCTGTTTGTTTCCCGTAAATCCATATAAATTTTCTCGTAGAACTAGCGATACTGAATGAATTGCAGGCGTATGCATTCCCACCTGTGAGTCCAGATACATTTTGTATTGTTCACAATCTTTATGTGTAAAACTGACTGGAGCGGCTACATAAAGATAATGTAAGAAATCTTGAACATGTAGCATAACTGAGTGACCAGTCTATGTGTGATATTAGTTCTAGCCTTAGAAGGAATTGGGATGAAGTTTACCTCAGTGACACCAAATAACTTCACAGTCGCCTTTCCATGATCATAAGTACCCTCCTCACATTCGATTTGCTGAAAGATTAAATTATCCTCCTCGGGATTGAAGTCTGACAGACCCGGCCTTGCCCATTCTTGATCTTTTTCTGAATTATTTTTCTTCAAGCTTTCGATATCCTGTGTCATTTTTTCCAACACTTCCGACTCGAATTGACTAGGCTGGCTAGAAGCCAGCTTTCCCTTTAGTCTATTCTGTGAGCTCTTGAATCTAACTGGAGCTGGTGATGATGCAACTGGTTCCAACTTCCGCTTTTTGGCTGCTGATGGAGGGGAGGAGGGAATATTGCTTTGTTGGATATTCTTTGCCTCCCCTAAGATTCGCTTTTGGGGGACTCTTGATGGAGCCATTGTGATGATTTTGCAGCTTCTATACTGCTAAAATGAGAGTCGTTATTGGATTTATGTTGGTAGGAATTCGGTTTCGGATTTTAGAGGATGTAAATCAATATAAGTTCGCGTCAATTACTTTTCGCGCAATGCGGGCACAGGCGCGATGTGGACGCGTCTTGAATAAAGTGGAATGGAGCTTTCCATATGGAGTAGTGGCGGGTGTGGCTGAGAAGGTGCAGTATAAATTAGGTAAGCACTAGTGTCATCTTATCCCATCATGATCTCACGTACTTCGAATGGATATGTGGAACACAAAATACACCGTCAAAGACTTGCATCAAGAACATCCATATTTGTGATTGAATCATTGCTATACATTGGACCGCATCGCTGATACTTCATAAATGGGGTCCACCACCTACGTATGATTTATTCTATGATGCGACTTTCTCTTCCCGACTTTCCATTCCCGGCTCACGAATTATACAGCTTGGGCATCAGCCCTGAGCACAAACTGCTATACAATCCGAATTGCCGGATTTCAAGAAGAAGCCTCAGATATTTTTATGTAAGATATCTTCTTATCCCCTCGGTATTACCGTCCTCATCTTTTTTGACATTCTTTAAAGCCAACCAAGCCCTTTCTGTTTCCTCTTTGGAGGAAGAGTTTTAGTCAATGATAAGTATTTTGATTGAATTCATGCGTCGAACTTAATGGCTTCAGATGTCTATATATAATATCAAAAAAGTTTTTGATGCTGTACACGGCGTATGCTGTCTATGATGATTAAATCACAGGAGGATAAGATGAGGGGCATCTTGCCTGACATAGAATCTCTGACATACCTAGCCTTTGTTATGATGCGTATAGAGGCATTTATGTCTGGTCCTTATTCTATCATTTCATTGCTATAGCTATTCTTAAGTTGAGAGAATAGTACATTTAGAGTTTCTTTTCCGCTTCAGATCCCATTTGAGCATTTTACCTGGTCGTCGGAAGTAAAGCTCAGTAAAGAGCATCTCGTTGCTCGACGTAACCCCGAGTAACTCAGTCTCAAAAGATCAAGTTTTATCATCCAAAACTCGTCTCAAAATCCTCAAAATCAATCTATATACGTTCAAGCATAACACTCGCTCCTATCGACAATCAAAATGCCCTCATATTCATGTTTCTTTCCCACTTCACTCAAGCGTTGCAAGCAAGCATCTTTCATCGACACTTTGATATACTATTTTCGTCTCATGAACTATCAATATGAGGTCACGTTTCGGCATATGTACTGACTCCTGGGGAAAAATTGGTTATGAATTTGATTGTTCTTTTCTTTTTGAGCCTTTTAGGATATGCTCCATTCTCTTACTTGCTCGTTTTGATTTTCCAAAGTTTGGGAAAGATTATCCTCTCATGGACGGTATCGAACAATCAAATTGAAGTAACGACGGAGGGTCTGAGTATGGTGGTCGTTGGAAGTACAAGCTCAGCTGGGACATGGGAGCAGACATGGGGTAATAAGATTATCATGTCTATTTCATTATAATTTAAGTATAGAGTTTTTGGGTTACTATTTCTCGAATGCGAGTTCCGGTATAGAGGCGACAACATACAGTTGAGTATAGGTTTGAGGATAATTACATCAAGCATCCATTACAAGAAGGTATGAGGGACACTTTAGTACCAAGATATCTCTTACTCCCGCTCAAGCACTTACTGGAACAATTGAGCTGCGGTGCCGTAGTAATATGACTGAAGAACTGACACAGATGTCTCAGATCTTCCGGATTACTCGATATCCTTACGGCACGACGCGTTTTCCAGGATGAAACAATTTTATGATAATGATATAAAATTGGCGAAATTCTTAAGGAGTTATATGTGAGAGAGAGAGAGAGAGAGAGATATTGGAGAAATTGCCCCTGGGATATTACTGATACTAGCGAAAGGAAAGCTATTCGACATGTACGAAATTGGGCTGCTCAAGATCTATATTGGTGTTTGGATCTCGATTCTCGACAGATGAAATAAATCAGATCTGTGCCCTCGTTTTCTCAGATGATTGAAGATCTTCAATCATTTTCATGGATAAGCCTCGTGCAATCCAGCCAGCCTTGATCACATCTCACAGCCACTTTTTGAGACAGAAATAGAAACAAAGTACCGACGCGACATCTTAATCAATTAAATTAGATGAAATGAACCATATTCACAATTTCTTGGGGACTTGCGAAGCTTTCTCCACTGAAGTTCGAAGTTGACAAGAGTGACGCGAAATTGTTACGTATGTATTAGAAACTTCTCTACGTAGCCCTATGGTGATGATATGATTGAACGAATGATGAAAGGCCAGCCTTATAAATATTTTTGTAAGATCTTAGGACTCTTACAAGAGATTTCTTTGGCTTGTTGCTGACCACTAAATGGAGAGAAGTTTGGGAATCACAACAGTGAAATACCTATGAAACATCCTGTTTTGATGATGACATGAATAATTTTGTACTGTGCTATGTAGGTCAAAGTAATATCTTCCTTCTTTCTGTTTGATTCCATATCATAATATATAGGTGCTGGTGGTACCTATATGCAGGTAAATATTCTTCAAAACAAGATCAATATCTTATTTCTTTCACCGCATAATTAAACATTTTTGGCATTGGACCATTTCAAGGTTCTTGGGCTACTAAATGACCGTACTGCTTGCTGTGGTTCAGGTACAAGCCTCTTTTGCTTTGGTGTTGCTTCTGAAACGGAGACAATTCCAAAAACAGATTTCCCTCCGATCAAGTAACCACCACTAAAACCCTCCACAACCTTTTCAACTTTCCTCGGCCGAGGAGGCAGTGCGTCTAGAGCAAATATCGTTCGTAATCATAAACGATTTCATCTCCAGCCTGAGATCATTACGAGGCTCGAAATAATATTCGAATTCATTCATTTTTTTTTCCCCTCACGCCATAGTTGCAGCGACTCAAAAAGTGTTACTTATGACTGAGCACCTTCAAAATATTCGACAACTTCCCAATTCGTTGTAAGCTTAGGTACTTTCAGCTCAAAGCTTACATTTCGACCTTGTTTCAGGCTTGTGTGCAATCTTCAGACGATCGCAACTTCGACTTTCTTTTTATGCGATCAACTATTTCGCCTGCCTTCGAACGATCATTTCATACGGTCCATTCGATCAGGTCAACCAATTTCAATAGTAACAATGGCGGCCAACGAGTATTACAACTCTTATTCACAACAGCAACAATATCAACATGAAGAACCGCAACCATATCACAGTCAATTTGACACTCAATCTCAACAAAATACAGTTCCGCCATCATATCATTCTCGAGCACCTTCAAGGCAAGGCTCGTTCCCTTCACAAGTAGGATCAGCAAGACCCAAAGAAATGTCACCAGTCTCTCCCTTTGAAGCGCCTTTCGATGATCATGTATATCCGGCGCCAAATGTACCACCACATAGACATGAAAGCTCGCATAGCTTAGGACAAGATTCGCAGTACTATGCACAAGGTGGAGGCGGTAGGACCCAAGATGGGATAGGCTACTCTAATGAAGATATACCTTTACGAGAAAACCCACAAGTACCAGCAAAAGATGCCTCGACAGATCATATTTACGATTCGAATCTGAACGACCATGTATACGACGCGGGAGAATCGGGAGTACCTCCACACTTAAAGGATAACAAAAGTAATAGAATGAGCGACGCTATGTCTATGGGACTTGTGAATAGGAAGAATAGCATCCCTTTCGTTACATACACACTCACTTTGGTGCAAGTGGTAGTATTTATTGTAGAAATTGTTAAGAATTGTAAGTCTTTCAAAGTATCTTTTGGACAAAAGATGCTAACATTAAACAGCTCAACTCACGGGGTCTCCGATTGAAATTCATCCTTCCTTTAACCCTATGATTGGTCCCTCACCATATGTGGTTATTAATATGGGCTCAAGATTCACACCATGTATGCATAATATGACCGGCATACCAGATCTAAATGCCATAAGCTGGCCATGTCCGAACACGACGAGCTCAACATCGAATGATTGTTCTATAAGTGATCTTTGTGGATTCGGAGGAGTGGGAGCGACGCCCGATCAATGGTATAGGTTCATTTTACCCATGTTCCTTCACGCTGGAATCATTCACATAGGTTTCAACATGCTCCTCCAAATGACCATGGGAAAGGAAATGGAGATTTTAATCGGGCCCATTCGATATTTTTTGGTTTACATCTCTAGCGGAATATTTGGATTTATACTGGGTGGAAACTTTGCTGCGACGGGTATCTCATCCACAGGCGCATCGGGAGCCCTTTTTGGTCTCATTGCTCTTACGCTCCTTGACTTGCTATACAAATGGAAAGAACGCGTCAGCCCAATGAAAGAATTAGCTTTTATCCTCCTCGATGTTATCATATCCTTCGTTTTAGGTCTTTTACCTGGTCTCGACAATTTCTCTCATATTGGAGGCTTCCTTATGGGTTTTGTCCTTGGGTTATCGATTCTTCGTTCACCCAATTCTCTACGAATGCGAACAGGCCAATCGGATCCACCATATGCACCTATCTCTAGTAAAGCTAATCAAGGTGACCGTGGTATCGTCAGTTTATTCAAGAATCCTTCGGGCTTTTTCAAAGGAAGAAAACCAGCTTGGTGGGCTTGGTTACTTTTGAGATTAGCTGCTTTCGTATTTGTTTTTGTTGTGTTTATTCTACTTTTAAAAAATTTCTATATTTATAGAAAGACTTGCGGATGGTGCAAATATTTGAGTTGCATTGTAAGTATTCCCCTGGTTTTGGTCGGCTATATTTTCTTTGTTGAATTAAGCTAACATGATGGACACAGAATGTCAACAATTGGTGCAGTTTGGGCAATCTACAATTAACTAATGTTACGACGAAAAGAAGTTTATTAGATAGTTGGGATGCGATGGCCAAGTTGTATGAATAAAACGAGACAGTGTATTCTTGGTAATTTTGGCTGGAATTATTATGAAGATTATGATATGGGAGATTAGGCAGCGTGCGTTAGGGGGGGGTGGGCCAAGTTCTGAATTTTCAAGAAAATGAGCGCGTATTGCAATATGCATAGCGACGGAGTTCTTTTATTGATTCGACGGCAGGGTCTTTTTACATAGTGGATTAAATCCTACCAACTTTGGTTATACGCCAGGAATGGCGTTATAATAAGGATCAGGTCGGAAAGGATGATCGCATGGATGGAATAAAGTTCAGGAAATGAAGGCATTTAGTCTAAGCACTATGGTCTGGAGTCTGCATATGGAGATTTGAGCAATCCCGAGTATACCATGAGATATTCTAGCATGTTTATAATGATACTGCATTTGATACCATTTTTTATCTTATATCGAAATTGGTTCTCGTTCGGTGCAGTGACATTGGTAGGTGAATGAGATGGCTAGATTGTAGTATCTGACAAATTCAGATTTTTATATCGGCTGGTAAAATGCTTCTATAATTCTCTGGTTCTTTAGCCAATATGATGAGATTCTTGTTCATATACCTGTACGTACTAAGCACATGGTAAAGTAAAATACGCGTTTGGCAACGCGATTATGGAAGTGCACGGGCCCTTTTTCGATAATTCTGCCGTCTTCCGTACAACTTCAATGCTTGTGAACCAAGGCGGTGTAACAAAAAATTATTCTGTCGCAAAGAAACATCATCTCGTCTTCCACAACCCTTTCAGTCTTCCAAACCACCCCAAAGTCCAATTAACATCAACTTTTTACAACATGGGTCGCAATGATGGAAATGAACGGGTAGTCAAACCCAAGAAAGAAAAAAAGGCGAAAATCCCCAAGGAACAACGCGTTCGCAAGACCAAACTTCCTAAAGATAAAGATCCAAATCGCACTGATAAACCGGATGTTCCTTTGATGAATCGTTCGGTACATGCGAAATGGGGCGCGCTTTTTCGCAAACATTTGGGTGTTCTGGAGGCGCATTGTAAGGCGTTGGATAGGGTTCAACAGGCTATGAAGAGTGAGATGAATAATTTGAGTGAGGAGGAGAAGAGGGAGTGGGAATTGAATGAGGAGGGTCCTTGGAGAATTCTTTGTGGGTTGTTGGATAGGGGGCGGGATACACTTGTTAGTGGGAGGAAGATTGCGAGGTTTCTTGTAAGTTTCCTGAAGGATTGAGCTGGGTTTTTATCACAAGGTTGCATTTACTGATCAGGATTCGTATAGTTACCATCTCGTTTGATTAAGGATAAAAAGGGTTTGGGTGTTCGTGGCACAACTTATGAACCTCTTGTATCACAACTCGATGCTCGTCTAGCTGCGGAGAAAAATGGTACTACTAAAAACGACGATAGTAGCGGTAGTGATAGCTCAGATTCCTCAGACTCCGACTCAGATTCCGATTCCGACTCATCAGAAGATACGGGATATGAAGATGAAGATGTAGAAATGGAAGATGCACCAGCTCCTGAATCCAAAAATACTACTACCACAACTAGTGCGCTAGCTGCGGTGGAACCAAGTCCTCATTTTTTCGTTGATACCATGCCAACTCCGGTCGCTGAATTAAATAAGAAGGAGAAGAAGGATAAAAAGAAAGAGTCTGAGGAGGCTTCTAGTGGAAAGAAAAGTAAGAAAGATAAGAAGGCTGAGGAGGAAAAGCAAATTGAAGAAGAGGTCAATTTCCAAGCGATAGAGGCTCAATTACAAGCGGAGGTTGAAGCTGATATGAAGGCACAGGAGGAAAAGGCTCAGAATGCTGAGGAGAAGAAGGAGAAGAGAGAAAAGAAGAGGAAGAGGGAGAGTTTGGGTGAGGAGAGTGGGGAAAAGAAAGTTAAGAAGGATAAGAAATCTAGGAAAGTTGAGGATGAGGGGAACGTGAAGGAAGATGTGAAGGAAGATGTGAAGGAAGATGAAAAGGTTGAGGTTGAGCCTAAAAAGGAGAAGAAGTCAAAGAAAGATAAGAAGAGGAAAGTGGATGATGTAGCGGCTGAGGATGAGCAGATTGATGGAAAAAAGAAGAAGAAATCGAAATGATAGTCTCATGTATTGTGCATATTAAGTAGGTATGTATAGGTAGCTAAGATTCAAAAATATGGGAGGAGCGTATCGGGAAAATCCAAATTTGATCGATTACTTTAATAAATTGAAATACTATGGAAGAATATTTCATAGATAAATTTGTATCTGGTATTGTTACAAATGAGTTTGCTTTGTAATGAAATTTGTTTGAGCTGAGCTGAGCTGAGCTAGGAATCAATCACAAGTGTGGTTTTTTGTTCCGTCTACTGAGTAGTTATTTTTGATTTACTGCGCTGCATAATTAAGGTTATAATTCTTACCATAAGTGCACTCACTCACTGTGCTACAGGCAAAGGAACTTATATATTGCTGACCTGAACTAGTGTTCAATGGATGAATGAATGAATGAATAATCTTAATCTTAATCTTATAAAGTATTAATTAATTGTCCTAAGATCTTACTATGTGATTTCTAGATCCGGTGTAGAGATAGAAATGGAGAAATAGTGGGGATAGTGAGGATAGTGAGGATATGAGGGAAGTGTGGGAATTTAGTAATTACCTAGGTATGTAAGGTTACTCGAGTACTTGTGGGTGGGATTGAGATTTTGTTTGTGAGGAGGATTGGGGTTGGAGGGTGGGAGGGGGAAGGAAGGGAGATGGAAGGAAGGGAGATGGAAGCAAGGGAGATGGAAGGAAGGGAGGATGTTGGGGTTTGAGGAGGTGGAGAGGTGGATAGGGTGGGAGGGGGAGGGGGTGTATGGATAGGTAGGTGGGTTTTTATTGGGGTTGGGGGTCGGGATTGGAGTTTGGAGTTTGGACGCGCGGATTAGGAGGGAGGGATGGTGGTGTGGGAATGGGAATCGGAATCGGAGAAGGTTTATGGTGGTTTTTAGGGAGCGGAGTGGAGGATAAAGGATGGATGAGGGAGATGGAAGGTTAATGTGAATGAGGTGGGGTGCGGTGTACGAATATGGTATGGTGTGGTTGTTGTTCTTGTGGTTGTTGTGTTCTTGCTAGCAGAGCATGATGGAAATGAGGAGAGAAAGTGGGTGGGTGGAATTGGCGAGAGATCTAAGGAGGCAGGTGCATTGTGCAAGTGTTGAGAATTGTTGATAAGAACAAGGAGAAAGCAGTTAGTACTTATTACTCGAGTATTATTATTATCTTCATTCCCCTCATCGAAGAGGATAATTATTGCTTTTTTTTTTAGGTATCAAGATTTATATTATATTCTTTTATCCATTTTCGAGCAGGAAAATGATATACTAGGTATATTGTTATTGTTACTGTCAAAGTAATATTGTTAAGTAAGTAATTAGTGTTTTCCTTCCAATATCTATTTCATCGATATAATTTTCATCTTCTACTCATCATTACCATCTTCCACGCCATTATTACTATCACTTTTCTCACATACGGGAAGGATGAGAATTTGTTCAAACCATCGATGTTCTATTCCTCACCCTCGGGAAAAATCCTCGGGATTGAAATGGATTCACTAGTGGTAGTACCATTGCAAGTGCCAGTAACTAGTACTAGTACCAGTGCAATAGAAACATCAAGAAGCACGGGAATGCGAAAAGTTTGTGTTGGGGAGGAGGGGGGGTTTCTTTTATATGGTTTTAGTTGGTGGGATACTGGGATTGAGATCGGGAATGGGATGGAGATTATAGGATGTGTGGAGAGGTGGAAGGGTTTTATGGGGGCTGTGTGCTGTATGTGTGTATAGAATTCCGGGTCTAATAACAAATTGGACGGAGATGGTAATCTTATATTCTTGTGTATAAAAGAGAATTGCGGGTGCAACATCGGGATTTGATGCATAAAATATGTCTATGCCTTCGCGTCGCAGAAACAAGTTGTATGGGAATGGAGTGAGCGTGATATGCTCCTGGGGAGGTTATTGGTGTGGATTATATTTGATTCTTGTGGAGGAAGTTGGAGAGGGAAGGTAGAGAGAGGATACGTGGGGTTGGGTGCGTTTAGTTTGGTTTGGCTTTGTTGCTGTTGTTTATTCAACCATCGTGTTCATTATTCTTGTTGTTGAATCAGTTTTTTGTCATAGCTAGTAATTTAATGGTTGTTGTTGTCATGATAATTACTCTCTTCTTCTCACCATCGAACTCATCCCGAGTATCTCTATTATCGGAAACCTCCCTGCACTCTCAGGGTATTTCCACAAATAACCTCACTACACAAGCTCATTCCTAAAGTCCAAACCGCCTATCAACAGTCCAGTGACTTAAGGCCACCAGCGGGCCGTAGTTTGTTATCATTAGGCATACAAAATTAAACGCGACTGATGTGGAAATACATGCCCTATGGAAGCATGAAATCAGTAAATTACTGATAGTAGATCAGTACCCGTAGGAATGGTTTATATACTCTGCGAATGCGGATTAGAGACATAGGGATTGGGTTTAGTATCCATACTCCCTTCTTTCGTTTCTTCCAGGGGCATGTTTAGTTGGCCGGCTGTGGGTTCAATGGTTCTTTTCTGAATTTTAATATTCGCTTGCAGGAGGAATAGAAAGGGGAGTATAAAAACACAGGTAGTTAGTACATTTGTTGACTGATGTATCTAAACTACCCTGTCACCCTTCGCGAGAAAGCAAATATATTTTGCCCTGCACATACGTGATGGTTCTGAGGCTACCCATGGTAGTTTGTAGAACTTTACGGGATTTTAAAGATGCTGTCTGTTGTTTATGATGATATACTTTTAATCTATTCTCGGCATTAATCAATGAGAAGAGACAGTAATAAGTCAAACAACACTACAGAATTTCTGAACTTGTAAATCATCTCCATGTAGTAAAAAGCAAACATCCAATATCAAATATTCAAATTTTAGCAGAAACCACCCTGAAAGCGAGACATTGAAAATTTAATTCTCTCTATTCTAGAAATTTGAAACTGTACAGAAATCAAGCTTTTTATACTGCGCTATGACTTCAGTTTCCACAGAAATCTTTACACGATTGTGATGGGAACCCAAATCTAAGTAGTAAATACTAAGCATACAAGCTTTGCCATCTTTAGACGCCTTTCTAAACCAGTAGCTTACAGTACTTTTGATTTGTGCTAGGGAAACGGAGGGTATAAATTCAGGATTTCTTCTGTGGGAGATCTTGAAACTCTAGACCGGCATAGGCATGAGCTTACGCACTCACTTATACCGATTTAGAATCAACTATTATTTGATTGAAAGATGCAGAGTAATAATATATCCAGTTTTAGGATGGTTCTCCCAAATCTGCTCGATATTAATGTTGCCATCAATTATTCATGCTTTTTATCACCGTGTTGCTATTAAGTTGACCACTAATTAGCAACTTCCTTTTTCATTGTTATACTTTTCTTTCAACTCAACAACTCCATGGGCTCCTGTATCTTCACCACAGTTTACTATATTCACAATAATTAGTTTCTACATCATCCTCACTCATCCTCAACGCCGTAGAAACACTAGAACTTTCCCGTCCTTCACATCGAAGATCTCTCTTTTATTACCTTTGTAAAGAGAAACTATAGAAAATGGATACTTTTATACTATAGCCTTTAAAGTGTGTAGCAGTGAATAGATGAGTACACAGGAAGTTTCGGCTGTATTTTCACATACTCCCTCTCGTATTCACTTGAAATACATTTGAGCATATACTTACTGATCATACATATAGTGCACTTGTGAACATTATAACATCATATTCTTTAGAGTTAACTCGATTGACCCTTACGATAGTTTTGTAAGTCAGCTTACAAAGCTTTTTTCATATATATTAAATACTAGTAGTATCTTTTGTCATTTATTATACACAAATGTATTTCACCATTTAACTTATTAGCCGATAACCTTATACAGTAGTTTTATCTTTAAGCGAACATAAGATTGGCTAATCCATCATTTCAGTACATACAACCTAAAACCGATGAAATCCAATAATTAATGTCTCTCCTACTACTGTATAAGCATCGGTAAAGTCAATACCTACATCAGACAAGTATACGACTTCATTTTCCTAGCACAGTAAGTTCTCAACCCACAACTAGTATCTGCGGAGAAAATGAAACCAGTGCCGCGGACTACACAGAAGGAGATGAAGAGAGTGTAAATATTTTTCTGCAGAAAATCTTGAAATTAGATCATCGGGATCGATCGACTGTCATATGACACAAATTGCGATGCTAGTGCAACTGCAAAGTAACCCGTGTACAAAAGCCAACCAGCCAAATAGCTTTTTAATACACGAACCCATCTCCAGATCTCATAAAGAGAAACCTATCGAATGCATAATGTGACAAAGTCTAGTAAGACGTTGTATACGACGAAATCAATCGAGTCCACCGAGTATGAAGTAGATGATACTTGGAAGTCGGTGAGCAGTTATTCAGAGAAGTCGTGAGTGAGTACGAGCCTTTCGCCAGCAGAATCACGAGTACGTTGTAAAATAAACAGGTAGTACAACTAGATTCTACCCGTATTGCTGCACACACTACGTGACCGAGAACTCGGGTGTTACTGTAAGGAAGAATATGTCAAGGACTACAAGATGAGAGTTGTGAGCACGAAATTACGAGATCATGGCAGAGTAAGTGTATAAAGAAACTACAGCCGCAGAATTTGTAGCACGAGCTCAAGAAGAGTCATCTCGAAAGACTCAAACCCAATTCAGTCGATGATTGCAGAAATAATGACAGAGGTTAAGCAAAGAACCCAAGAATGAAGTTTGCATTCGTGTGTGGAATCGAGGTCTCGTCGTAATACGTGAGCTAAAATGTAAATCTAGCGGCAACACTGGACGTTGATGAACTTGTCGTACCGGGTATGAAGATCATTACAAATTTATACTCCGACAACAAAAGAATTTTCAGCTAGGGGGAGGATTAGAGTCTCGGCAGTGAGTGGATTGTAATATCTGGCTTAAGTGAAAGTTTACTGCCAGTACACGATGCGCAAGATATTCCAAAATGAGTACCTGTTGAATAGTAGGTTTGCTTTCAGAATGTTGTAGGCTTTGATCTGACTGTTGTAGTCTGAATTTTTGTTTATCTTGTCGATCAGTTGCTTCCTAGATGACCTATGGTCGTATTATGACTCCTCAAAAAATTCTCTGCCAGGTATCAACTGCCTCGAAGTGTGGATGCATTGTCGATTTAATGCTTCAGATTTCCATCTTTTCAAGAGCAGAAAGGTTATTCCTCGCGGTCTACTTCAACGCTCTATCAATAATGATTCTTGCTCCCGTCATGTTCAATACAACTCACAAGACCTCAGCCTTCGTTTTCATGTCCTTCCAAAACTAATGCATCCTAAACCAATGCAACACATCCCAGCGTCCCATCCTTCGGGTATGAAACGAAGTCTGTGCGACGTGATATGCACCATCAAATTCTCGGTAGGTCCGAATGAATATACGGGGTACTTGAGTTTTCCCAGAAATCCTAAATGGAAATTATTGCCAACTTTGACATATGAACTATCGATAAAAGTTCGTGTAATCACATGAGTGGTTGATTCAGTCTGACATTTCATCGTGTATCTGAAGCATACTGTGGAACTTATCACAATTGCTCCCGATTGGTTAACCTACCACTAATGTCTTGTGATGAAGTCGCGCATTCCCGCACATATCCGATAAGAAGTCGATGGATGGGAAACTTTTCCCAATCGATCTCTAATCTAGACCACCACCATCTTACACCAAGATGGAATTCGTTAGGTAATGTTTTCTGGTGTTTGTTGACCATTTAAGGAATTTTCATCCAGTTGGTAGTGCTGACGGTAAGCTGAGGGTGAGTAGGAACTAATGAAGGTTTCTCAAAAATTAAAGCTTGCAGGTATGAGCTGGAAGAAGAAGTATCAAAAGTTTGGTAAAACGATGGTATTTATAGAATGTGCTCGATACTAGGTAGGTATGTATGTGTATATAAATATTGTAAATACCAATGAATGTTCGGATGCTCGCGTGCTTTGGTGACTTTTGACCCCGCCATTGATCCATTAGCCGTAAGGCGGTTGATATCCATCCATTCAGAAAGCGACAAATTCAACCACCTCATCCAATAAATTCTGAAAGAAATTGCGTGACATTTGAACTAACTTGATTGGAAGTGGTGTGAGCCAAGGAGAAGATAAATTCAGGAGCAAGGGGGGTACAATGATATGATTTGAGTAACTTTAAAAAAGCCATGGGCAAAGTTGATAATTGATTAGGGTCATTGTCTTTGCATCCGCGAGGCTAGAGATTGTAAATAATCATCCTGTTAATGGTCAATTGAATCCACTTAGATTAACATATTACATGCAAGGCTGAAGAAAGTCAGTGTCAAGTTGATGTCAAGTGAAGGAGGTAGGGTAGATAGGCGAGGGCAGAGCAGCTAGCTAGGTGGCTAGGTAGCTAGTCATGAAAACCTAAGTATTGTACTCCGTACGCTGCTTTTATCGAATTGCATTTGGCTTTACCAAGTGGACAAAAACAAGAGTTAGAAAAGAAGTTACGTACAGAAAGAAATCATCACTCCCACCTTTCACAGCGACCTAGTGCTTATTTCCTTTCACGATGCATTCATTTTCTTTTGTCCCATATTTGGCACGCGGCCATCGTGACTGAATTGATTCAATTTAGTAAATATTGTACCGCTAGCTGACGGAAGAGAGCCGGTGATGCGCAATCTAAAGGTACCCGAGCAATTAGTTAGGTACCTAGTACCTAGTACCTACCTAGATCGTTATAGTTTTCATTTGCGACAAGGCGGCAAGCGGATGGAAGCATGAAGAAAGGGCGTGGAACAAATTAGACAATAAGAAAACTACAATGGTGGAACATTGAGGAGGCTCCAAGGTTGGGGGGGAAAGAGAACAAACTAGAAGGTGGAGAAATGATAGACAACGCATATCAATCAATTTGCCAGATATCCTACTCGTACTGTACTCCGCAAACACGCGATAGGAATGCACGAGTCAATCATATCATAAACCCATGAAGGATTTCCTCGGCTTTGTGGTGAACATGAGGGTCTCGTGAGTATCTGAGTTGTCTACTGCAGAATGGTAGAAGAGTTGCGAGTTATGGATGAATCCACTGTCACATGAAAATCAACAAATTTCACAAGTGACTACTCGTAGTTACTCAGTACGGGGTCTTCTCCGTACTAATTATCTATCGCCGATATCTGCTCAACATTTGATTCACATTATTCGCTTCGAGTTGACATGTAAGTAGAGGATGTGAGTAGGGGGTAGGAAGTACCGAGTAGAGGTACGAGATGTAGAACCGAACTGGTGCTACTGGGCTACTAGAAGGAACATGATACTTTATTAGAGACTCCTACCTATATACTGTCCTACCTGGCTACTGCACTTATTTTCTTATTTGATAACAACACGATGGTTAGGAACTTTTCGATAAGGTTCAGTACCAGGAACATTCGCATTGGCTCCTGCTGTAATGCAGGGTCCGATCCATTCCAGATATCCAAATAGGACTAGCGTCAAGATTATCACGCAAGATAACACCAAATCGCAACATTTTTCCCCAAACCCCCCAAAATATATGTACAGAGGAGAGGAAAGGGTATGCATCCATCCATCCATCTTGAACCACATAACAAAACCATCCGCTAGGTATCATTCTATTCTCCCACTCCTGCTCTAAGTAGCTGTTCCCAACACTCTTGTCCTCTCATAGTCATTTTATTCTTCACCGCCAGGTAATCTACAGTCTCTGATTTCATATATCTGTTCCTTTCCGTTCACTCAGTCTTTCACTTACTTTTCTTATCTTTTCTGAAGTCTCAATTCATTTGGAATATATATATTCTACGTCTCTTGGTTTGTTTTATCTCTCTGAAGCTTGTATCATCTCATCTCTTGATCACATCATTTCCCCAGAGTATTACACCTTTTTACTATTACCCCTCAGCGGAGAATCTCCACATATATCGTCTCCTTCGTTTGACCTCAACTCATAATAGAATATACCATATCTTCTATTCACCTTAGGGAAAGGCAGAATATACTCAAATCAACCTCACCTTCACCTTCTAGAGACTTAAGCGGCAATATCACAATGGCTCCAGATTTGAATACCGTTCCTTCTTCTCCACGGCTTGAAAAAAAGTCTGCCCTTCCTTTCAACAATACCAACAATATGCCTTCAGGTTCGAAGCCAAACATTCTTTACATCATGGCAGATCAACTGGCCGCACCTTTATTAAAGATGCACAATCCTAAATCTCAAATTCAAACACCAAATCTTGATGGTCTTGCAAAAGATGCCGTCGTCTTCGATTCCGCGTATTGTCCTTCACCCCTGTGCGCTCCTTCTCGAATGTCCATGGTAACTGGTCAATTACCTTGCAGAATTGGTTCATATGATAATGCCTGTTCTATCGACCCATCCACTCCAACCTACGCACATTACCTCCGAGCAGCAGGATATGAAACTACATTGGCAGGAAAGATGCACTTTATTGGAGAGCAATTGCATGGTTATGAGAGTCGATTGACAAGTGATATTTACCCTGGAGATTATGGTTGGGCTGTCAACTGGGAAGATCCAGACAAAAGATTGGAATGGTATCACAATGCTAGCTCTATCTTACAAGCTGGCATATGTGTGCGAAGTAATCAATTGGATTATGATGAGGAGGTGATGTATAAGTCAACTCAATTCCTTTATGATCATGTTCGTAAAGGACCAGATGCCAGACCATTTTGCATGACCGTAGGTTTCACATTACTCATTTCAGTTTCATTTTCACTAACACTTTATCTCAGGTGTCCCTCACTCATCCTCACGATCCTTATAACATTCAAAAGAAATTCTGGGATCTTTATGAAGGTGTTGATATTGATCTACCAGAGACCAAAATTCCACAAGAAGAATTAGATGCACACAGCAAGCGATTGTTGAAAGTCTGTGATCTTTGGGGTAAAGAATTCACGGTTGAACAAATCAAGAGAGCTAGGCGTGCATATTATGGAGCAGTCAGTTACGTCGATGATTGCATTGGAAAATTACTTCAAGTCTTGAAGGATTGCCGACTTGATGAAAACACAATTATTGTCTTCAGTGGTGATCA
Source organism: Sclerotinia minor (assembly GCA_025389075.1). Classification (NCBI taxonomy): domain Eukaryota; kingdom Fungi; phylum Ascomycota; class Leotiomycetes; order Helotiales; family Sclerotiniaceae; genus Sclerotinia; species Sclerotinia minor. The sequence continues at coordinate 549,419 of QRFH01000007.1, forward strand.
TGGTGATATGCTTGGAGAACGTGGCCTTTGGTATAAGATGTCTTATTTTGAGGCATCTGTTCGAGTACCTCTTCTCGTTCATTACCCAAAATGGTTCAATGCACACCATGTATCGGAAAATGTTTCTACATTAGATATTCTTCCAACATTGGCCGATCTTACCAATGTTGAATTATGGCCAGATCTTCCTATGGATGGTTCATCCCTCCTCCCACATCTTCAATCACGCCCAGGTGGATCTGATACGGTATTTGCGGAATATTGTGGTGAAGGTACCATTTCACCAATGATGATGATTAGACGTGGAACATGGAAATATATCACATGTCCAGCAGATCCGGATCAACTTTACAACCTTGCTAATGATCCCAAGGAAGTTGTCAACCTTGCATCTCTCCCTACTAAACATCCACTCATGACGGAAGAAACCATCAAATTTTTGAAAGATTTCCAAGCTGAAGCGGCAGCTAAATGGGATTTTGAAAAGATTACTAATGATGTTTTGATTTCTCAACGTCAAAGACGTCTCGTTTGGAGTGCGCTTAAAGTTGGTAAATTTACTAGCTGGGATCATAATCCAAATGATGATGGTCGTGAGAAATATATTCGTTCACATATTCCACTTGATGATCTTGAACTTCGAGCTAGATTTCCTCCTGTTGATAGTCATGGAAGAGATTTGACGGAACTTGGTATAGGTGGTCTGGGTGGAAGTGGTGCAGGAGGTGTGGTTCATGGTCAAGCTGGCTCGCATGGTCAATGATCTTTCTTTTCATTTGAAGCATTGCATTTTAATATTTGAGCGGGCGTTGGGATTTTGGAGCATGGTATCGCGTGCATGACTGTTATATACCAAGTTAGGTTTACGTTTTTTTAGTTTTTTGCTTTTTAAGGGTAGGATTATGAAATCATAATATTTGAGACTAGATGGATTTTTACTTTGATATGTATTAACTGTGAAAAATGACTGTCGTAGAAATATTATATATAAATAAAACAAGATGTAATTAATAGGATATATAGTTAGTTGAAAGAAACTCCTTCCAGACAAAAAAATAGACAGTGGAGTCTAATAACACATTCTCTTTATCTAAGTATCTATTATCTAACTCTAATTCACCTAAATAACTTACTTGCAACAAACAAACCCAGATATATTATAAATCCAAAATTCAAGCAAGAGATACCTAGTAACTCTAGCTTTGAATTCCAAATCAACCTTATCAAATATACTAAACCACATCCAATGCAAATATTCAGACCAAAATAACTCAACTCCCAGCTCCAGACTCCATCCCAAACAAACCCGCAAACAACAAAAACAAACCAAAGCAAATAAACCAAACCATAACTCACCGTCCTACCATCTCATATACCCCAAACAGTATACATCAAGTGAAAAGTACTAATCAGACAAGCGATATAAATCCTCATTACTCGAATTATGTGCCCGATGACCCTTTTTAGCCGCAGCCGCAGCATCAGCCTCCTTTCTCTTACGATCCGCCCGCTGCTGACTCGTTTCCCTCTTCTTCCCACTAGAAGCCTCAGTATGATGACGCTCCGATCTTCCGCCATCACGACCCGAGACACCTACCCGACTAGGTTTCGGGGGCGAGTACTCCGAATCAGCGAAGGAGCTCGACCCCGAACTTGGCATCTGTTTGTGTCTCTTTTCCGCTGAAACCGCTGGTTTCTTGCCCTCTCTAATTGCCTTCTTTTCCTTTTCTTTTTCCTTATCAGTTTGCCTCTTGGAAGAACTACCCTTATGCAGTTTCTTCTCCGCATTATCTGATGATGATAATCCCTCCGATAATCCAGACATATTAAATACATCCTGCGAACTGTACCCCGCTTCACTACTACTACTCAGATTATTCCCCCGTCTACCTTTCGCATCGCCACTCGAGTACTCCAAGGGAAGATTAGGATTATGTCTTCCGCCGAACGTTTCCATCGCCGGGGCATTTCCGCGTCCCAGTGCATAGGTCTGATTAGTGGGCTTGGGTACCGAAGGCGCATTTTGCGTATATCCCGGAACGGGTTGGTTTCCTCGCACGCCCTGCGCTACATATAGTGGGTTGTTACGATCGATTTCCACGTGACCGCGAGGACGATAAGATGGTGGTGCTTCGTCGTTGTTGTAGAGCTCTGCGTTCATTGCGTCGTCTAAGTTTTGTCTTTCGATCTCCGCGGTAGTAAGAGTATGTCCAGCTGAGTTATCTGCTGCCGGAACATTTCTAGCCTCTGTACGAGATCGAGAACCTGAGCCCGATGCACTTGGTATAGATGGAGGTCTAGTCTCTGTACGAGTTCTTGAGCTCGATGTACTTGGCCCAGATGAAGTTCTACTCGCTGCACTGCGCTGGCTATTTACTCCTGCTGTGAGATTGGATAGTTCCTTTCCATTTTTATCGTAGATACCACCAACATGACGACGATATTCTCTCTCAGCTGCGCAGTACTTGTATGTTTCGACTGGCTTTCCTGCCTTGTTGTATTTACCATTTATGTCCAGTACCCATTTCTTGGTCTTGGAGTCTTGGGAATATGTGGTGATTTTCTCATGATCTGCGTCGTACTCACCGGATGAACTTTCTTGGTAACCCCCTCGGGATTGTGAATATCTATAGGTTCTACGTGGCATTTCTGTTATAGATGGATGGATGTATTTGTTGTGATGGGTATTTTTCGTGATGGTAAGATTGTACTGGAACTTCTTGAAAGTGTCTGATGTATTGTGTTTTGATGTATTGTTCGTTCCATTAAAATCAGAGAGCTCTACTTATACCTACTGAAATGTTTGTAACCCGTAAATTTTGATCAGTCAGTATGATATGTATTGAGGTCTACATTTGACCATCAATAGGCTGCATGTTGCCATGATTAAGGCCGCGACCGAAACTGAATGGGACACTTGCCCGTCTATTGTCATGGAACTGGTCGATCAACTTCAACAACATGTTAATCATCGGTGATTTAGGAGGTTTCAATGCAATTTTCGAGGTCAATGTCGAGATATGTCAATAATCCACCCAATATAAATAAACCTGCAGTACACCAAACTCCTAAATGTCCATACTAGGAGGCCATAGGTGGATCCAAGCGTGTTTAAAGTTCAAAAGGGTCGTCAAAGTTGGAACTCAACAAATGCGAAAAGCGCAGTATCTTTTGAACCCGTAGGTCGACATAAGTCTAATGACAAGCCAAATAACCTGATTTAGAAACATGTCGCTTATTTGGAAGATGATAATTAATCCTAGGCCTACTGACCCAAGTCGTGGTGTCAAACTTGAGACCGTGTGTTGAATAACCGCCAACAAGAAAATGGAAAATATTAATCCAACAGAATGTTCAACATTTAACGCCCCAGATTTTATAGTTACACTCGTTGCAGTTGGTGCAGGTGATTCTACAAAAGCCATTGCTGAGGAAGAATTGCCAGTGCCATTTCTATCTCTTAAAGAAGTAGTGGTAATGCTGGTTCCACTTGAGCGATTGAGGATGTCTAGGTCATGATTTTGGTCGCCGTTTTTGCTTTCGAAGTTGTAACCTCAATCGCCTCTCGCAGCGTTATAATCCCCCTCCTCCGACCCCCCTCATCAGCCACTTCGCTCTCCCATTAATCCAATAAAAGGCAGCCAGTGAAGATTGAATTCATACGTCAAGCCAAGAAAATCCCGAGCAATTTAATATTCTTGAACTGCACATTCATCAACGCAAGAGGATCTTGAGACCGGAGAAGGAGAAGAACTATTGTCTCGACATGCACCAGCCATAACTACAAAGTTAGCCATAAACTTAAATTTATAGCAACAAGTGAGCCCATCCCAACCTGGCACAATCTTTCGTGGGTGTATACAGAAATACTTGCGCAACAATTTGGACCGGCACAAGAACTTCAGGAGTATATCTTCCCACGTATTCTTACGCGGCATCACCATCCGAATTGCAGGCTTTTTCCATACCTTCGAAATATATCAATAGATTCGGAACAAGCCATTGTACATGTATTATCAAAGTCTATTAAAATTAGCTTTGAAAAGATGCATTCACAAACCCAAATATCACCGCAAGGAACATGAAATGAAAGAGAGAGTGGGGTAGGGTGAATTTCATAATAATCTTGATGCTAGTAGCGGCTATTAATCGCTGTTGTGGGGTGTCGAGAACTAAAATCTAGTATTAAGGTTGTCAAGTACATCTTAGTTAGGAAATCGAAAAGATTTTAAAGAATGAAGAGTGGCACTATTGGCAAATAATTGATAGCTGGCTGACGGGTTGAATAGCTAAAATATATAGTTATTCAAGAGAAATGCCATAACGATATATCCAAAGTTTTGACATTTTGTGCGGCATAAAATCGTCTCGGCATCAAGACTGCCTGTTCACCAATACGAAAGTATACAAACAATTTCCAAACTCCCATATCTGCCATGTCAAAAAGGTACATGAAGATGGAGTTATTGTGATACGAGATGTAGTGGGTATATCTCAAACTATACTAAAACCTTCATTGATATTGCTTAGATGGGCCACATAAATAACGCCAGTGCAGGCTTATCGGAGAGCACGGGAGTGAGTGTGCCAAGTTGCTTGATTGGAAATGGACCACTTGAAGTCTGTCCTATGTACTCGCAATAGTCCATATTCCAAATATCCAGGCTCCAATACAGGATCACCAACCAAGAACTTCTCATTTACCCACAGGTTAGTCCCTCGCACCGCTTGCTTTCTTCCTTTATCGGATATCTCTATACATCGCTCACGACCATTTCTGTCATAACCATTATCACGCATCTATACTTCCGCCCCCTCCCCCCAAACATCAATCATACCGGTTTGAATGCTCATTTGACGTTGGGAACTCTCCAGCGATAGGCATAAGAGCACTCAAATACATGATAGAGGTTGAGAAAAGTATTACAGGAGGTTTATACTAAATAACTTAGTAAGGACGTAATGCAAGAGATCAACCACATACTAGAGAGAAAAGACAAAGTGTAAAATAACTTATGTGCATTATAACATTTACGAGGTTTGAGTGAAGACCACCGCAGACTTTGCCTAAATGAATCTAATACTTTCTCAATTTTTCAAGAGGCTCCCTAAGAACGTATAAAGCGAGCTTGAATTAAATAAACACAGGCTGTTCAGTTTGACTGATTAGAGGTAAGTGCTAAGAGTAGCTGGTATAGTGGATACGGAGGATGATATCCACAGGTTCGTCATCTTTCATACCTTCCTGTCGAGATGCAAGTAATTTCAACCAGTCAGGTTCATTGAGTAACTGTACTCAGTAATCTAGTTTGTTGTGTGATATAATTTTGACCAGAATAATAGATTTGCAATAGCAAGTATTCAAGGATTGGAAGCAAACATTGAGTAGGCTCATGGAGCCACTGCTAGTGAAATGTAGCCCCAAGTAATTTTCCAATCAAAGCATACGGTTGGTTACTACAACCCTAACAGAACAAATGCCACCTGCAACCTTATTGCAACCTTATATTGTTTTCGACTCTGCAGCACAGAATTCGGTGCCAATGTTCATTTAGGTCCGCAGTTTCGGATGGTAGTTTCGAGAATAGGTAGGGATAACCTGCGTAGAGGTATCGGTAATTCACATCGCAATTATTCTTGATGGATAAGCAGGCGAAAGGAAAGAAATTGTCGATGTTCGTCTTCAGGGATTCACAGTATCTGCCAATCCTTTCTACCGGCCCAATGTCGAGATTTCCATATTCATAGAGTCTGCCACGATCTTCCTCCCAGAGCCAAAGCTGAAGTTCCTCTTATTATAGCATAAGACCAGCGTGAGGGACAAATAATTGGAGGACGCTCCTCTGGCTGATATATGATTGGAAATGTTCGAGATCTTGGGCGTTTTCAATCCTTTGAATGTGGTTCTTGCTTGAGAACGAGCAGGGCTGCGTGCTAGAAATTGGATTAGTATTCCGAAACCTTACCTACTTGTACAGCTATTGGGAAGAGCATGCTTTCTTAATGACGACAGGGTTAATCATAATAAAAGATCGCAGTAGGTGGTTCAAAGTAAGAATACCGGGGTTTCCGATCCCCATCCTCAACCGTAACCCAAATCCAAAGAAACTATGTCTGAAACGTAGATCATAGGTAGCCATTGGTAAACACTGGCAAAACGTGTAAAAGATCCAGGTCTCAGGTAAAGAAGTTGACCACAATAGCAGGACATGTGGTTAGTGTTCATCTTATCGTTGTCCTTGTTGTCGTTGTTTATGTTTCGCCTAAAGATTCTATAAATTCTTATTTGATGCATCGCGGCTATTGCTGCCTTGTACCAAATGCCTGCAAGTCATTGGACCACCGTACATCTGGTTTCATCCCTACCAATTCTACCAAGTCTAGCCTGTACAGTGTATGGAGTATGACAATCATGACAATTAGAATAACCTCACAAAAATATATGGTCAAATGGAATCTCGGGAGTCTGATATTTCTTTCGATGCTGCATATGCAGAGTAATATATATTCTGTGACTCAACAATTTATATCTGCTCTGTTGTCAATTGATTTAATACGGAGTAGAATACAAGTGTAGTTTATTTATTCTTTTGTAGATACTATAAAATACTTTTCATAATTCGACTCTTCTTTCATCTGACAAATAATACAGATTTGTATAGATATAGTTTAAAGGAAAACAATAATATTAAATAATATCAAAATATTATTTATTTGTGTTAAAGTGAATGGTTCCTGCGTAGCACGTGCACAGGGCACTAGTCCTATTAGGACTAGATTGAGAAGCTCTCTGTAGGAGAGCTTCGCACTTCCGTAGAACTTAGAAGAGTGATTAAAATACCAGACCAATATTACCTCAGTTCTGCCCTATCAGCTTCCCACTATTCCCTGTGTAAGGTCATTCCTTTTAACAATTTGATACATTTAATAAAATAAAATAAAATAAAACAAAATAAAATATAAATCAATATTAAAAAATTAAACATTTATCGAATAAATATTTACAACTCCAGTATAAAAAATTATAAAAAATATTTATAAAACTTTTAAACTAATAGTCGAAGCTGATTATATAAATTTATTATTTTTGGCCTGGTATAGCGGGGTCTCAGTGTATGTACCGTACCCCAATCATTCTCGGTAAACTTCTGAGTTGTTCTTACCTACGAAAATTAATACATACAAAAAGAACATTCACTATTAGGTATCTATCTATCTACTTGTACAAAAAGTACCTATCAATGAGAATCGTCGAGATATATCGAGAGGTAAAAATCATTCGTACTCTGGAAAAGAATAAAAATTGTCACGTCATATATCAATACAAAATACCTACCTACCTAGAGATACATGATACAAGATACAGATAGTGAATCATGAGACAAAGCCTTCTCCAGTTCTTGAAATCCAGCCTCATTATATTTGTTCCTTTACACCGACTTCATTTCAACCCCTCAACCTGATTGATATACAGGTATACAGTACTATCGTTTAATGGCAATTCATTATTAATTCTCATATATTGAAATCTTCCCTACTTCATAGCTTACTTAACCACCGAATCACGACAAACAAACTTGACCTTTCAAATCAACGATAATCTACCTCATCAAGGCTTGATCTATCGTATTTATTCAATCAAATCAAGTCTTGATGCAGCTACAGTTAACCTCATGTCAATATCATTTCATCGATATCTCCTCGAAGCCTCCTTGAATTCACCCCAAGATACCCAGAGCCAACCATGGATATCAATCAACTACCACCAGAATTAATTCTATGTATTGGGGACACCCTTCGAAGAGCTCCACTTAACGCACTAGTCCAGACCTCTAGACGACATGCGACACTTCTAAGTCCTCTCCTCTATCACAAAGCCTTTCGTCGTCACTATCGTCCAGCTGTAGATAATGAACCTGGACCAAGAGCCAGGTCAATATGGGTTTACAGTCGAGGTCGGAGTTATGTCTCACAACGACGTCTATGGTCTTGCGTCCCGTTTTGGGATTCCGAATATGTAATGCAATATTTTCGCAATCGATCGTTGGAATGGGCCAAAACTCGCTTTGGGGGGAGAGAAAGAAATGGTGCTAATTGGTTACATTTATTGGCTGCAGCGGGTCATGAGAAGCTTTTGAGGATGTTTATGGCGAAAGGTCTCGATGTTAACTCACGTGACTGGGCCGAGAACACCGTATTGCATTCTGCAGCAGCAGCGGGACAAACCAAGGCGATTGATATTTTAATTGAAGCAGGTGCTGATATATTGGCTGTGAATCAATCAAATCAATCAGTGTTGGTTTACGCATTGGTGAGACATAAGATGGGAGCTTGGATAAAAGTCATCGATGCTGTGAGAGCCAGAGGTGGAGATATTAATTCCAATAGCGATCATACAGGAGTACCACCGATATTCCTAGCTACGAGAGTAAGGGAAGCGCAACCAGTTATTAAACATTTCTTGGACCATGGGGTCGATGTTTTTCAGGTATTACCAACGAGTAATGATACCCTGCTTCACTGGGCAGCTCGTTTCGGTCATGAAGATATTGGAAATTTCCTAGTTTCACAAATGAGAAGTCGTCCCGAGTTCATCTCATTTCTTAACGTTCAACACGTGGCCCCTTTGCATCTCGCAATACGACATAAATCGTGGTCTCTTGCTAAAACCCTGATATCCGATGGGGCAGATCTTGAAGCGCAAGATGAGTTTAACCGTAGTGCATTGGATCTAGCTATCCTCTATCGATGCTTCCCACTATTCCAAGATATACTATCTAGATATGTCGACCGGGCAAAAGCCGCTACCGAATTCAAAAAAGCCCTTACAAGAAGCATCAAAGAGAAGGATTCCACGGCAGTCCTCCACATAGTCAGCCTCCAAAGCCTCGAAAAACCCTGCAGTCTAAAATTTCAACTTCCGACCCTCCATTCGCTAATCGAAACTCACCGCAACAGCATCTCCGGCTGCGAAATCATCGAAATCATCGGCGATGCAAACGCAGACTTTCATCTCCTCTCAAAACCCGCAGGTGAAATTCCACTCCACGCCGCAATCCGCAAACCCATCGAAAGTTCCGTGTGCCGCGACCGACTAATTACCTACCTTTTGCATAAAACACACGATTTCTCCCTGCTCACCCGCGAAGGAAATTCTATCCTCCACCACGCCGCTCGCTACGGATCTCCAAAAATAGTAGAGCTAGTCCTCAAACACCCAGGTACCACTCCGGAACTCTTCGCCCTAGAAAATAATGCTGGAAAAACAGCTCTGCAAGAAGCAGCCCAGCGACACGGAAATCATAAACAAACCGTCAAATTACTCATGCAAGCAAGAAAAGATTTCGATCACCGCAGCATCAGAGAGAAAATTATCTCGAGAAGTCCAAGAAAAATAGGAAAACCAGCAGTACCAGATCCACCTATCAGGGGCGAAAGTGAAATGGAGGAGAATCCGGAAATATTAAAGAATAAATCATCAAATATGAGGATGTCGAATGGTAGTATAGGATTAGGAAGTCCAATGGGTAAATCTCGCGAAAGAAGGATTAGGGAACCGGGGAATTTTCCCATGGGGGAAAATCATGAGGATGTACCGTCGGAAGGTTTCCAAGATGTGGATTTTGAGGATACGGAATGATTTTGTGGAGAGAAAAAGAGAGAGAGAGTTTTGATGATGTGGGTTCATTTAGAGAGATTATTTAGAGTCTATGGATTTGACGAATCGAATCGAACGGAACGGAACTGAATTGATAGACTTTATCTATTTATCGATTTTATCCATTTCATCCATCGTGTATCTAGGTTCGTTCGAGTTCGGGTTCGGGTTTAAGTTTGGCTTCAGGTTTAATGGAGGTTGGTAGGGGATGCAAGGGGGAGGGTAGTTGGGGAGAGCAGAGGGAAATCGAAGAGGCTCTTCAAAGGTTCTTCGACTCGATTCGATTGATTGGGTTAGGTTGTGTTGCACCTACCTACCTACCTACCTACCTACCTACCACCTACCTTTCAATCCACTCAACAGCACATAGCATCATAGCATCATAGCATCACGTAGTATAACATAGCATAGAAGTACATAACATTATATAATAAAATCTAAAGCGAAGATAATATTTACAAGCTATATAAATCATGGAGTTATAGCTAAATTATAGAATCGAGAAATCAAGAATCAAGGAAATTCAAAAAACTCAAGAAATTGAAAAAAAAAATTATATAAAAATGATTAATAGTTTTAGGAATTTATATATATATTTATATAAATCAAGAAATCAAGAAAATATCCATGATTATTAACTAATTAACTGATTAACTAATCAACTATTGAGCTATACTTCATACTACACTCCTTATACTCCTTAAACCTATTAGATACCTCCCTAGGTATCGTATTATCCCATCCCATCCATTTCTGACACCAGTTTTCCTTTCAATTAACTACCTCATCAATCCCTCACCCACACATACATACATACATACATACGTACATACGTACATACGTACATGCAACTATGCAACTATGCAACTATGCATCTATTAACCAGATACTAATTTAACAAATACAAAATCAATCAATCAATCAATCAATCAATCAATCAATCAATTGCTCTTTCCCTTCTTCCCACCTTCCCTTCCCCAGCCCTCTCTACCTCCGTTTTATCACACACATGCCATGCCATGCTGTGTTATTCCTTTTATTCATTCATTTATTCATCTATCCATCTATCCATCAATCAATAATAATCAAATAAAATCAAACCAATGACCATATCAAATAATTTTTGTTAATCAGAGTCTTTTTTTTAATTCTGACCATTTAATTTTGTTTCTGTTCATCGACTCGGATATCTCTGATTCAATTCCATCCCATCCAATCCTATTCCATCCAACCCAATCCAATCCATACAAGACGCCTTGGAAAGTATGTATGTACACTATCATACAATCGCAATTAACTCCTTGATATCCCCGTGTTGTCCTCGGACTCTCTTTCCTTCCCATCCAATCCAACCCTCATTTCCCCAACCATACTACCAACCACACTACCAACAAAACTGTTCATCCCTCCGCCTCGGATCATAATCTCCTCTCTTAGCCCCCCTTGTTCCACATCTCAACCTCGCCCACTTCCTCTCAAGATTAAACTCTACCTCCATAACCATAACTCTCTTCTCATCCGGCGCCCTCTGCTTTTCCGATGCTGTTCCCTTAACATATCTATCCAAATCCTCTTCCTCTACATCCATAATCCATTTGCCAACACCTGCACATAATCTCGAATCCCACATACCTTCTCTCCTATGACTTGACGTTAGGAGACTGATAGCTTCTCTCCTTAATGCCCTGTCGCGGCATTTCGTGGCAACGACGTAAAGTGGCGGAATGATGCCGAGGTCAAGTGCAAAGGAAGGTTTAATATGTGAATAAGTTTCTTCCGATGCAGGTCGACCATCAGGACCAGGACTGGGACTCATAACTTTAACACCGAATGGAGTCCTGAAACCCTTCTCCGCATTCGAATTTACATGTCTACAAGCTTTTCCACATCTCGCTTGCGCCAATGCTAATTCCTCATCTACGATTAGCTCCTTGGCCAAGTCATTGATCTCAGCGAACTTAGGAATGAACATATCAAAATCCAATTCTTTTGAGGAAAAGGCTGTGAAGGTAAGGATTCGAGTCATCAAGCATGTCATCTGAAGCACGATTATGCCTGCTCTTTCAGTATTCGATGTACCAGGCGCGCGACGCTTGGCAAGTAGTGGAGCGAAAGTCTCTTGCCATTGTTCGAGGGAGCGCCCGAAGCCGTAGCCGTTGGATTTTATGGATGCGGGAAGGATATTGTTGGATACTGTGTAGAAACCCACCAGCTCCTCATTATATCGCATGATTCTCTCGCACAAAGCATCGAGCACTAATCTCGCTTCGTGAACATTGGGGAAACTTTCTGGAATCGACGCTTCGATGGATGAGGTCGTGCCGCTTGAACTATCTGATGGACTGGGCGGATTCGCCAGACTTGTATCGTGAGCTACGTGGTATCTCCAATCGAGGTTCGTCAATGAATTAGTCGTTGAAGGCGATGGCGGTCCTGATTGCGATGCTACCGGATTGGCGATACTTGGATTGGTGGAAAGACGAATGACATGCGGAGCTGGAAAATGGAACGCCATGTCGTACGATTTGGCCTGAATAGCCATACGTGTAAACATTTGCCCTAGTTCTTCTTCCACGATATCATCTTCGCGCTGAAGATAAGGTTTCCTTCTCTCCCTGCGCTGATTTTCCATCACTCCCAAACCTACTTGTACTTGTGTGATAGCTGCTTTATGGTCCCCTACAAACGATTGAAAACATGTAAACAAAACACTAGATATCAAAATCGTTCTTTGCGATACAACTTCATTGTTCGCAATACTCTGCCGCATGCGCGTAATGGCTTTTCCATACTGGTCCCAAGCAAAGTTCCAATGAGTAGGGGCAGAATCACCATTCGAAGTATTTTGATTAGAGGAAGATGGGGAACTCGGAGGTGTTTCGGCGACTTTTTCTAATGTTTTGTAGAGAGCTCCGAGGGCTATGACAGCATGGTGTATGGATGCTTCAGAATGCGATTCTTGGAGGACACTTCTCATCCAGAATTCGGAATCAAAGAAACCGGATAATTCGCTGGCGGTATGCGTGAGGAAGACTTCGAAGTATTGGCCTTCTTGTGGACCGAATGCCAGACCGTGAGTAGGTGGTGGAAATAAGTGAAAATCAATGTCGCCGGAATTGGTGGTTGATCGGGTGGTAGGTATCAATTGGCCTATAGGTTTTGATTTATTAATGAGAGGTTTCCTCTTAGGAACAAGTGCCGACGAGGTAGAGTTGTTGTGTGATATTGGGTTTGATTTCACGCCATCGCCAGGGTTAGTCGGTAGTGGAGGTCGTGGAGCAATTAGAAGAGTCTTGCTGCCATGCCTATTCCTCGCCGGGTACCCGTCGCATACTCTTCCCGATCTAATACACTTCGTACATTGCGGTCTCGATTCATCGCATTTAACTCTTCGTAATCTATTGGGGGAAAGAAAGATGGATGAATTAGCCAAAGATTGATTTGATTGTTATCACAGCCCATTGCGGGTACCCATGACGCGGGGAAATTCAACTCTAAATACGAGGAAACGGGATCCCCAGAATGCTTAAATAAAAGTTAATATAGAAATGAGATACTTACTTGCAATTTTTACATCCGGTCTTGACTTTGGGTCGACTTGCACGGGTCTGCCTCGCTCTATTTCTCGTCCCTGTCGCATCTGCCATGACTGTTTTGTTTGGGGGTTGTCTGCATTTCTTTGAGAAAGACATTTTTCCAAGAATACTTATTATGCCCCTGCGACTCCCTAGCAGCGCCGCAATGCAACAGCACGTAATTTGTCCAGGGCCGTCTGAACGTTTATGGGTATGAACTCGAGTATTCTCCGCAAATTTGATTGAAATTGAAAGATGGATGGTTAAGGATAGATGGAAAGAATTGCACCAAGTTTAAATAGATAATGGTTCTCTCAGCGCACTTCAAAGATTGAGCTCAGATTGGTAAAAATATGGCCCATGTTTGACTAAATGAATGAATAGGCAGAATATATAACACAAGAACACGAGGTTGTACGATTTTCGGTGAGTTGGTCATAGAGTTTATGTAGATAGTAATAAGTTGTTGTGGTGAGATGCAGTTGTATGTTATGAGGAGAAATCGGATTAAGCTGGAGGCTCAACTGGACTGATTGTGAGATGAGGGGGAATAATCCGAGAATTTTGGGCTTTCCCCAGACTGACTCAATAATAACAATTCCACTTTTTGTGCGACAAATTGAGAAAATCGTCCAAAGGTAGATATCGAAAAGTTTCTTTGGTAGACTGTGAGATATTGATAAATGAAGCTCAGTAATAGAAAGGGGGGGGGATGGAAGGAAGATGTGGTGCGTGGTACTCGAGCAGGTAAATCTACATACACAGCTATGCCGAGAAACTACTCAAACCGGTAAGTATTCCGTCAGGACCAATCACATACTTGATTATGCTCATCAAGTAGGTATGTATGTATGTATGTATGTATGTATGTATGTATGTATGTATGTTGTATATATATATGTATGTATATCCAGATGTAGGATGCTCCGTACAGTACACACATACTCTTCATTCTCTCCATCCTTAACCACCTTAACATCCTACAATATCCAAAGCAAATGAGAACAACGACCGATCTACCTCCGTATACATTCCTGTCAAACCATGTCCCTAACCATATAACTCGAAGCCTGAACCTTGTGAAGATCCTCTTACTTCCATGCACCTCATAATTAAAATCCGTTGATCTGTGTCGCAGCCAATGCGCGTTCTGGTTGGGACAAGATACGGTCAATGGAATGCTCTTCCTTCTCTTTGTTGCTCAATGGATTCGAAGTATCGAATCAAAATTATATTTGCACGTGCAATATGTCTTAAACTCATAATATCATACCTTCCTCCTGCAAAAGTGTCATTATTTCGGGGTTTGAAAGATGTCTAATGTCTATCTTCATTCATACATCGTTTAACGGGTGCCCTTCCACTCCCGGCACCATTGACTACAGTAAGCATCAGATCATCTTGCTTGACCCCTTTGTGACCTACTCTATCTGAAAATAAACCAGGAAAAGTGGGAGGAGGTAATGCCGTAAACTGCGAGTGAAGAAAGAGTAAGTATGATAGGTGCTAATATTTCACAGGGCTGAGGAATGTGCTGACGCTGATGGCCTTAATAATTAGGGCTGACTGCTAGCATTCCGACGATGCATGTCAAGGGGACGAATCACGACATGGTATTTCGTTGGCTTGTGTCTGGGAGATAGATTTAATGCTACATGTAACCAAGAATCGTTAAGAACCAAGTTTGGGAATGAAAAGTAGAAGATATTCCGAGGTATATTGAGAGGATTTGTCCAATGTTACATCCCACGATGCGACGTTGATGAAGAACCTAGAAAGTCTTTCTTTTTCCACCCTTATAAACCAAAAAAGAGGAAGTCATAAGAGAAATTCCTCGGCTTGTACTTTCCATCCTTCCATATGATTGCGGAGGGATTCTACATTGTACGTACAAAAATCCTTGAATACCAAGCCAGCTCTACTCGTAATAGTATAGCCCATCCCAAATATAAGGATTACCCTTTCTACTGGTCAAAAGCAAGCACCGAGGTATTTGAATCCGGCACTTTCAATGAAATGCAAATCAAATGAAGATCCAAATATTCTAGATCAACGCCAATTCGGGTAGACCTGCGAAAAGCTTCGTCAAAAAGTCGGAAAAAGCAAATCGCGGCGACATTAGTCTCATATGTGACTATACCACCAACAGCCAAGATATGAACCATCATATAAAATGGTGATCATCATATTATAAAATTCAGAATGAATGTCGTGGCGTCGATTCGAGAGTTTATGGGATAGAATTTAGGAAATAATTGGTAAGATCTTAGTTATTGGTGTTGAGGTTTTTCGCTCTAATGGAAAGGGCCGTAGCCACTGCAAAATCATCGAATCGCATCTTGTCCCACCAAGAGCCCTTTTCTCCCATTTTAGGATACATGTTGAAATCTCCGTCAATATAAAATTGCGGTATGCATATTGCTTGTCGTAATATTGTTCGAGATGCTTTGAACGGTAGTTGAGTAGAAGGCGGAGAATATAAGATCTTGCGGATCTTGTCTCAGTACGAATTTGGAGGACTATTATGTATCATGAAATGCTTCCCCCGAAATCTCAAAGTCTTCTGGAGACTCGTGAGAGTCAGTCAATAGGGTTCCACCTTCCAAACTAGCCCTTCGACAGTGATAGGAATACATACTGTGGAGTGATAAGCTTCAAGGCTTGAGCTTTATTAGCTTTTAGCAATTGTTCTATCTATACCTCCGTACTGGCATACTGCATTGCCAAAAGACTGCCCCCGTACGACTTGCTTGGTACGAGTCAGCTGTTTTGATTACTAGCTATGACACGCATTAGATTTTGAGATTCCTAGGTAAATTTGCTCCGTGCCGTGCATATATCAGTTAGGAACATTTCCAAAACCCTTGATTTGAAAGATGCGATTTGTCGGCGACGGTTACACGAAACATGGGTTCACATGTTCTTTGTTCGGGCCCGAAGCTAACCAGTGAGTGATAACCTAATGACTTAGATTCCATTCAATATTGATGTGGACAAGAATCGATGTTTCTCGCAAGTCATCCTATATCGATCTAAATCTCGAAAGAAACATTTCAGAACTTTTTTTCAATCATTCTGTATGACTTTTTTTCTTTCCAGGTATATCCTAGCAGAGATTCACAAATGCCTTCAGGTAAAGGATCCAGCGCCATGGTTAAGATAATGGTGGTACGCCTAAAGCTCGGTGTCAAGGGTTTGGCCTTCTAGTTCTGGAATCCCCGGGTTTGACCTCGGAAAGGGTCGAATCGGCGAATAGATTTGTTTTTAATCTTTCGTTGTGTATGTTCGAACTTCGTTGTTCTCCTCAATGTCTCAAGTGTTAATGCTTTATATTACCCTCAGGTTACTTGGTAAATACGTATTTGTCGTTAGTCTTTGGCGAAAGAGCCATGAATTTCGGCTGCTCGCGTTAACTCGATTGATCCCAAGAAACTATTGAAATGGCATCGACATTAGTTTCGTGACTTTCTCTTCTTTGAGTGACCTTGAATCTGCCCGCCCGCCCGTTCTCATCTCATCTTCCTGCCGGCGATCATCCATCATCTCACATGGTCGCCATGTAAAGGGCTGTCTGGCTGGCTGCACTTACGAGGAGATAGCTCAAGATACCCCCTTACTAGTAGCGATACATGCCTGTAAACCTTATCGTGCACGAAAACCGGCCCATTTGTACTCGAGCCATATCAAGGTCATCCTTCCTTTCCCGCTTTGCTCATTCGTTGATATTACCATGTTTCGCCTGGTATACGTGCTCAGTTGTACTTGTACCCATTCACTGAAAATCATCGTTAATCTCGCATTCTTTCTCTAGACCCCGGAAAGAAGAATCTGATCCCTGATTAGATTCCGTTGATTTTCGCTAGACCGTTATCAAGCCCACCGGATCACTAATTTTATGGAGCACTAACGTACAGATATCGTAACATAGGAAGCGGGAGTACTACCGGTAATGAACAGATGTCATATAATGGGTAGAGGAGGGAAGGCTTGTTCCGTGAAGTAGGGGGGCCATATACGTATATAACCTAGTACGCTTGCCATCACGTTGCGGCGGGTGGGAAAATGGATTTTCCGGAGCGATAGGAGGCTCATGGAGGAGGAGAGTAGCCTTCCTTTATCGGGTCTATTAACCTAAACTGTGCGGGATGTGATGTGATGTGATTGCACATTCTTTTTTGGCTTGTCTTGGGGTCCTTCCACTTGACATGGTTTAAAAGCTGTCTAGTCGATGCTAATAATAAGAATTTGATGCTTGATAATATTACGATGTTCAATTTTTCATTTTCATCAGATGAACCATCACAACACAGCTTCACGATATCTTCCCAGCCTCTAATAATATCGGTAGACTACTCGTATTAAGGTTATTAATACAACTTCTAACACAACTTACAACAATACACCCTTATATTGTAATACCTACCTAGCCATGTGGATTTTCTTTTCTTTTTCTTTCGCAAAGTCTTCAACTAATAACTTAATAAGGCTATATGGACGGACGACTGTATGGATGGGTTCCACTACCTATCCAAAAGGAATAAAGTGCGTACGGAAGAATGGTATTGTGTTAGCTACAGTATACACCGTACGGAAGTAGGTCCCGACTCAGCAAAACACTCACTCCACTCTTTTACATCCTCGATTCGCATCTCGCTCTGCCTTGTCTCTGTCTTTGCCCATCATGCCGCCCTCGATCCCACTCACAGGGCCACTCGCAAGTGGGTTTGAACCATTCTTTCCCACGTGTACGGCTCGGTCTAATCACCCTTCCATCCAAGCTTCCACATTTTGCTCCAAGAATGCCAATTTAGTCTTACTTTTTGGCCCCATTTCAGCCAATCGCAACTTTTGAAACCGGTTCGCATCCCCAGTTCAAACTTCGCGATTATTTCCCAAAAGGGTTATCATCTTTTTTGAGACTACCTAACACATATCGCCGCAAGTTACGTGCACAAGCCAAACCAAACCACACCTTGACATTTACCATACTCCGTACTTGTACGTACCGTCCCCATGAATAACATTATTTTAACTCTTGGATTAAAATATTTTCAATGGGAAAAATTTAAGTAGTAAATAAAATCGTACACATCCCCACTGATCATACTTTCTTGAAGATCGATCTTGTTAAACCTATTCCATTTTTCTATTATTATTCTTATCATTATTTCTTTGAAGGTTTGCATTTTTTTTTTATAAGAATGAATGCTTTTCCTGTTGCCGTTTCATTAATATCTACATTGGCATCTCTTTATATGAAACGAGTGTTGGGGGTTCTATCACATTAAGAAAATCAATCAACTTCATCGCTTGGAATCAAATTTGCTATTGCAATAATTCAGAACGAATATAATATTGGATCCAAAGTCTTTGTCATTTATCACTATTCATTTTCCGGATATCCTTTTTTGCTTTTTCTTCATCGACAGATCGCCGCATCATATGAAACGGCGTACCGCTGCTTTGGGAAAGAAGCTCGTGTTCATCTTACTATCCGAAGTTATCTTATATCACGCCCTCCAACCAAAGCGCCCTAATGGTGACCACCATCCACGCTCGAATCTTTCGCCACAGTTACAGTCAAGGGCAGGAAATAAAACGTTCAGTTAGTCATCAGTCGAGAAGAACAGAGCGAGAGAGTTCATTACCGAGAAGAATGGACAGGGAGAGCTCCCTCCCGCCAACCACCTGTAGTAGAGGTCATACGCATCCACCTTGGAATACTTCAGGTGTGTTGAGGATAGCGAAATGTGAAAGTGTGTGTGGATTCTGTATGAAGGAGACAGATACAGCTGCGAAGTTGAGGAAACATGTTGCCATTCATATCAAAAATGAAGGACTTAATTTGACAATAGCGGAGGCTGCTAGTGGGAGAGGAAGATTGTAAGATTTACTGTCTTGGCGGATTTTTCACTGCAAAAATTCGTCAGCATCGAAATGCTGCCACAGTTGCTAACAAACCGTGTAGAGAAGCTCCAACCCACAAATATTCATATGATACATCAGGATGTTCATCACATGGCCATATAATGCCTCTGGAGGATGAACATCCTCAACTCACATATTCATCACATACGCCTGCCTATTCAACGTACTCTTCCGCGTCTCTCACACCATCACCATCTACATACACAAGTATAGCTCAACGACCTCTAGCAACATCATCCTCCAGCTATGACACATATGCCTCGCATCGCTCGCCGTCCTACTCCGCCGCTCCTAGCCCAAGCAGCACCTCCGCCCTCTCAAACTATCGTTCCTTAG
This sequence comes from Sclerotinia minor, assembly GCA_025389075.1. Classification (NCBI taxonomy): domain Eukaryota; kingdom Fungi; phylum Ascomycota; class Leotiomycetes; order Helotiales; family Sclerotiniaceae; genus Sclerotinia; species Sclerotinia minor. The sequence continues at coordinate 568,916 of QRFH01000007.1, forward strand.
CCCAAGGCTCAACTCATGCCCTTACTGATCCTTTCTCCTCCCTGCGCTCTCATGCCCTACGCACAAAATTTGAATGGACAGTCATAACCCCTTCCGAAGGCTTCGCCATTCTCGATTACTGCAAATCCATGTCTCAAGCTAGTAGCGAGCAAGTTCCGTGTTACAACCGTGAAACACTGTTTGATGAAGAGTGGCAAGGCCACATGAGAGATATCCATGGAGTTTATCTCATATGGCCCGAAACCTGGATGAAGAGGGTAGAGGTGTTAGATTTAGAAGGAGTAGGGGGAAGAATTGAAGGCGTTAATGATCTGGTTATGGAAGGAAAGACGGTTGAAAGTTTTGGCATTTTGGGGGATGAATGACACTTCAAGGGGCATTTATGATTGAAATCTGAATTTGATGGGAAAGGATTGGAAAAATAACAAATACTGGATAAAGTACCAGGATGGCATGGGCTTGGAGGGAAATATACGGGATTCAATAACTTTTACACGCAAGGATGGAGTTTTTGGGTCAAGAACCGGCAGGGAAGGGAATGCATTAGAAAATGGAAGGGTCGTAAGGCAAGGCCCAGGCGTGCGGTGGATTATTTCATTATGATTTCCATCCGTAATCAAGATGGGTATTCTCATATTCTATATGATACGGATATGAAGGTAGAATGAGTACATAAATACATGAACACATCTTAAGTTAGATCTAAGATACTTGGTGGTTTGGAATGATAGCTATCTATATAATCATCAGGCTTCAATTTCTCATACATGGCAATGGATTTACCCCATTCCACACTAGCATGTGACAAGCAAGGAATCTTATCTATTCTAGTAGCACTCTTCTCCTGTGAGTGGTGCTCTTGGATGTCCCGCATCAGCAATGCCTCCTAAGAAATAGTGATAGAGCCTTCCAGTGTCTAACCGCCGAAAGCATATGTATTCTTCACTTCAAGGTAGTACCTAAAATTCCGATATCGGATCACTTCAACGAATTTCCACCGGTCTGCAGAACCTCTATTCCCTTCCTCTTTCGAGAGACCTCTTCATTTTGTAGATGCTACAGTCACTGTTCAAAGCCATGGAAGAGTTTCATTCATCAGAGGATATCGACTGACACATGTTCTAAGATCCCGCTAGATGTCCCTTATCTTCCTAATTGCCTATCAAGGGTAATACGAGTGAACTTAGCTTAGCACCGGGTAAATACTTGGAATCGTTAGTTTCCTTGACACATTCATGGGCGAGACAAAGTTTTCAATGTCATGTAATTTACACTAAATCGAATGTCAGTTTTGTTGTCACGAAGGAAATACTTCCGGTACACAAGAGGCACGAGGTAATGGTTTCGGAATGGCTTCCCCGGTTCCCCTTTCTAGGATGCGTGAAGTTTATCAATGTATAAGCTAAGAAAGATCTGGCTCCTGTCTTTCTTCTTGAAAAGACTAGGAAAAGGGCTAGAAGACTTTGCGGCGCGGTAATCTAATTTACTTGGCTTTACTTTGAGATTGTCGGCTGCGAGATGCAACTGACATTTTCCTCTCACTGATATGTAATAAGACAAAGGATTTAAGAAGTAAAGTTTCTAGAGTCTGGAATCACTGGGCTATTCTTCAAAGTTCCTAACATGGAAAATACCGCTCAGTCAAGCTTATTCATCAACTCTGTCACCACGACATGAATGAATATTACCTCGAACCCTCAAGGAATTTCTTCAGACCCTCTTCTATTGATTCTTCCAAACCATTTCCCCTCCGAACAGTGGCACTGATTCTTCCAAACCATTTCTTCTCCGAACAGTGGCACTGATTGTTCCCACTAGTAGGAAGAACAATATTAAGAAAACAATACTAAAGGGGGTTCGCTTAAAAAATCCTTTCGCCTTCATATTCCTTTGATACTTTTGGCGAGAACTTTGAAGATTGAATAGCAATAGCTTCACGAAATCTTCCACGATCTTTGAGCAACAGGTAATGAATCCAAAGTTCTTTCGAAGAGGAGAAAAAGAACAGGAGAATTGCTTATTAGTTTTCTCCATGTGGGATAATGGAGATATATGGACTGTCAAGGGAGGAAATCTAACACGTGTCTCTTGAAAAGGAGATTGGTCAATGGGAATCTTTTCCCTTGTTGGATTCTTGGCGCTAGAGAACAATATTAAGGGTTTTGTGCACAATGTTAAGGATGGATAGCTTCATTTTAACATCTGACTCCCTTTCACGCGACGAGGGAATCAATTTCCGCTCCAGAACGGATCCTCCGAATTTCCTTGTTGAGTAATTTGAAAGTGCAAATCCAGATGTCATTTTCCTTCGCAATTTCTTCGAGAAACTAACATGAAGATTCCCTTCGCTCGCTCTCGTTCCGTCTCCTTTCCATTGACATAGAAATTAACCTACCACACTACACCTACCCTCCTAATTCAAACCCCAACCTTCTTTGCCCCCCGGAACAACTCCCACATCCCTACCAAAAATCCTCTATAAAAACCCCTCCCCCATCCCTCCTATCCAGATTTTTTTCTTCTTCTTTCCTCACCAAGTTACATTCACTTAAATACAATCTTTCACCAAAAAAACCAAAACCCACCCCCAATAAATCAATCAAAATGCAAGGACCAGGACGTGGATGCACTCTTCAAAAGGCCGCTGGCCCAGACCGCGGATGCAGCGTTCAAAAAGCTGCCGGCCCAGATCGCGGATGCAGTGTTCAAAAGGGACCTGACCGCGGCTGCAACATCCAACGTGGCCCTGACCGTGGTTGTTCCGTTCAGAAGGCATAAATGTCTCTTTTTGAGACATTGTTGAGGGAGAGATAGATCGTGGGGGAATATACGACTTCCTTTTTCTTTTTCGATCGCGATGCACTACGCTAGTTACTCTGCGACGTTACATTCAAGTTTTATTTATACACGATCGAGGAAATGTGATGGGAGATATCTTCCGACAATTTTACATATACATCTATCAGCACAATCTACATCTACATCCACATCAACAACTCCGTAAAGCGCCTCCCCAATTCCAAATCGCCAACGCATACGAACGTTCAATATAGATGGGGTTTCCCAAAAATAGACACCACCAATAAAAATAGAAAATATTTTTTTTAACAACGCAATATGAACAAGCAAGCACACATATGTTTGTTTGTTTATAACGCACCACATTCATTACGGTCAAATACACTTTATTTTGGCCCCAACTTTTTACTTCGTCGGGTACATATACATACACCTTTACCATTATTTCATTCTATACATCATCACAATACATTGTCGCAGTTCTCGGTATGGATTGATCATCATATCGATTCTGTTATATGAATGCTATTGTGATAGATATGTGGGCGAGGAATTTTCGCACAAGCTTGATGACTTCTTTTGGGTTACTTTTACTTGAGAGGAGACATATTGGAAATTTCCGTGGCTCGAGTTTTTTGAGATTTGGGCGTTGCTGTCTGTTAAGATGGTGATGTGCCTTTTTATATACTTGAGAGAATCAAACTCTTATTTTGCTTTCTCTATATTATGGCTTCTCTTTGCTCTTTGTTGTGATGTGATTGTGATGTGAGTAGTGAATGTGTATAATGGATATGATATGACTTTGAGTATGACTTGTAAATAAATGAAAGCATCATCGAATTTAGTTATCACCAAATATAACCTACACATAGATAAATGCTCCATACAATACTATATTTGGAATCACAGCGGACGATATTTGTTCGTCATAATCTCCACTGCAGCCTATTTTTCTGATGCCTTAAGAATTCTCCATAAGATTCAAATATTCCGCTCAAGGAACTTTTGGTCGTCCCGGGTTTCATGAAGTTATATATCATCATTTTGTAAACACCAGACGATATATTAATATATTTCTTAAAGCCTTGGGGGATTTCATGATATTCCCAATCATAGTCCGAACGAGATATGTAGTTTCAATAATGTAGTAACCGCGGAACTATCCGGCAGTGGATGTATTGATAGCCAGACCGCATAATGAGACGATGAAAGGAACTTTCCTATGGAAAACTGACGCAGCAACAACAAATCGAAATCAGTGAAGGCAAAATGCTGAAGCATTTAAATCACACTAATGATATGGTTGAGATCCACAACCGTAATGGTTTTGATATGCAAAACATTCATTGATACATTAATTTCTCCAGGCCTATCATAATTGATCATAAATCATCACACCTATTCCTTTCACCCCTTGGACCTATATCGTAATTCTTCAAAATATCCTCTATCCACCATTCCCACCTCCCAACCACCAACCTAAAACCTAGAAAACGGCAACCACTTCCCCCTCAAAGTAATAACCGCCCAATTATTCCCCTGCTCATCAACCTCCTTCTCCACCTTCGTACTAAAAGAAATAGCACTCATAATTCCATCCCCAAACTTCTCATTCAAAACCGCCTTATAAGCATACCCATAATTCTGCACAATCTCATACAATCGATAGATAAGCGGTTCAACAGGGGGCATCGGACCCGCACGACCACGATCCGGGAACCCTCCCAATTCAGCTTTGAGCTTGGATTGAGGGACCTCGAGGATTTGTGAAAGTTTTTCAATATCTGCTGCGGAGGCTTGGGCTTGTCCGTAGAAGAGTGCTGCGACTGCTACTTCGGAGCGGCCGAGTTCTTGGGCGATGGATTCGAAGGTTAGGGATTTGGTGGCTTTGGCTTCGAAGAGGGTTTTGGATGAGGATGGGAGGCGGTCGATGAGGGTGCTCTGTTTTGGATGCGTTAGTTGTGAAGAACTTTTAAGGAATTGGCCGATATTATGATTATTGACGTCTAGAAGCGGGGTAGTTTTCACGGGAGGATAACTTACATCGAGCGTAGCAATGTTGGATTTGTCAGACATATTTACGGATTGTGATGGAAAATATCTTAGCTTTTTTACTGATTGAAAAGTTTAGGTCAAAATATCAATTCGAGGTCGGAATGGTGTTTATAATTCATATCTCAAGCTTTCTCTTGTCATCTAGTGGGATTTGTCAATTGCGGGGGAGCTGTCGGAAGCTTGGCTTCGGATAAATCGTCATCAACATTTCCGGGACAACTCCGAACGCCGTTTAACATCTAGAACTTGGACTTGGGAATTGTGTATTTTAGAATGAGCCCTGGCCCTTGGAGAATTGCATAGCATAATCGGCTTTTAGTAGTGGCAATGATTTCTGCGGGGATAAGGTTTATGGTATTACAGCTAGATGCCGAGCCATCTAAACCTAAATCACAGAATAAAGTTGCCTATTTAAAATACGGAGCTATGTAACTATCTATGTAAGTGTTTGACATCACTTTTACGATGCACTTGAAATCGGTAATTCCGTCATCTAATTAGTTAATAATGGTTTGTCATTCTAGTTTCGTCATAATATTACAAAAAACATACCGAGTTTACTCCCGATCTATAAATTCTTGTGGGGTTACTAGGCTAGTAAGTGGAGGTTTTCGTTTGTCATATTTGTTCCGGGGTATTGGGCAAATCTGGGATTCGTAAATGAACTACGTTGATTTGTGAATAAACTAGGGCATAGCCCAATGAACTAGCTCATTCGTAAATAAACTGGATTTTTGTATGAACTAGCTTATTGATCAATACACCTAGTTCATACGAAAATGAAGTTATTCGTAAATGAACTTAGTTTATTCGGAAATACCCTAAGATCCACCTCGTCACCCATCATTTATTATTGAAAGTTTCTATAGCCAAATTCTACATTATCATCATCATCATCATTATCGATTATATAATTCTATACCATTTTAATTTATTATTATACAAACGACAATTTTGATTGTAGGTATCTTAGCTTTACGAATGGAAAAAGTATTAATATTGAAAGAGAAGAATGGCGACGATGAAATTGAAAATAGAGACAATGATAGAATTGAGAATGATGGCGACGATGAGGTTGAAAATGAGGGCGACGATGAGATTGAGAATGAGGGCGACGATGAGGCTGAGAATGAGGGCGACGATGAGGTTGAGAATAGAGGCGATAATGATTATAAGAACTTTTATTATATATACTAGTTTATTGATCAATAAACCAGTTCATTCAAAAATATATTTTCGTATATACTAGTTCATTTGTGAATAGCTTCAATATTATTTATTTTCGTACACCCTAGTTCATACGAATATCCAGTTTATTTACGAATGAGCTAGTTCATTGGGCTATGCCCTAGTTTATTCACAAATCAACGTAGTTCATTTACGAATCCCAGATTTGCCCAATACCCCGGAATATATTTGTTGAAATGGAATCCAAGATCTCGTTTTCAAAAGTTACCGGATCTTTTCTTCACATCGCTTGCATTCACATGATTACGCCCTTATATCATTGAACACGGCTATCACGCATATATACACAATCATACATAGACGATTATTTATGTAGCTGAGAATCAGTAATATAAATGTGGTTGCTAGGTTGAAAGTTCGATTTAGAGATATATCCCTCTTGAGTCTTGTTTGGTCCTGAAAGAAAGGTTTCCATCTACGTGGTGTTATGCAACTACCCTACTGAAAATGCCAGGCGCAAACGAAAAGAAAACAAAAGCTGGCTACCTTTCTACTGCCTTCCCCCGTGAAGCGGCGGTGAATGTATCATAAGATACCTCAAGGATAAAAGCGGTATGGGCAAAGTGGCCAAAACAAGAATGAGGCAACAGTCCGTTGGGATGGGCGTAAGGCATGTTGGCGCGTTTGAAAGGTCTCTGGTAGGAATCAGTGCGCCGCTTGTATAGAACCTGGGTCCTTGCTGTGAAAAAAAGACTGGTAGCCATGATATTTCTTTTGTACCAAATGCCTTTTGATAGGTGCGATATCATCTGCTCTGCAGTTTTGGTTGCCACATACATATGCACGCTGCCTGCCGTGTAGGCAAATCAATACTATAGAAGAAAATGCTTTTATACGGAAGTATATGAGCTCAATAGTGCTATGCCTTCGTTCTATTATCAACCAGTAGAGATTCTGCCCATAGAAATAATCTTTGCAATGTAGGGTAGTGTAACTCTTTTATCATATATCTCCGTTTTCCATATCCCCAACTCTACTTAATCCTGCCACCAACCTTCTTGGTCGGAGGAGGCACAAAGACCTAGGGGAAAAGGCTCAAAGAATCATGGCTACGCCAAAATACGCGTTACAGGATGTGCCGGGAAAAGGGAAAGGGCTTGTTGCGACTCAAGAGATCCCCAGGGGCACTCGGATTCTTGAAGAAATACCTATCATGACAAGGCCTAAACGAGCATTTGAAGGATTCTCCCTTCGAAATAAATTTAACGCCCTCAATGAAGCCGAACGGCAAGCCTTCCTGTCTCTTTCCAACATACATCCTTTCAAGAATGACAATGACAATGAGCAATACTTGGGAATCTTCAAAACAAATGGTCTTCCCTTGGAAACCGATGATGAAGGTGGACTATTCATTGAAACATCTCGAATCAATCACGCCTGCGATAATAACGCCTGTCACAACTGGAACACAAAGATAGAACGAATGACTGTCCACGCTTTGAGGGACATTCAAGAAGGCGAGGAGATCACAATAAACTATCTTGGATCTCGCCCGTGGCCTCGTGAAATTCGACTCAGAATCCTCAAGGAAAATTTCAAATTTTTGTGTCCATGCCAACTTTGTTGTTTACCACCGGAACAGTCCAGGCGAAGCGACAGAGAATTGATCGATATTTATCGAGGAATGACTCTTGTTCCCCGCGTCTTCACAAGATATCCATTGCAGGCTATTCGTTATCTGGATCAAACAGTTCAACTTCTCAGTGGAAATGAATTTCATCTCAGCTTGCTGTGCAATGCTCTTTCCGAAGCTTCCAAGCTTAATCTAGGTCAGGGTGATTTGGCACGAGCTCGTGTGTTGGCCCAAAAGGCAGCGCGGCACATGATGGAAATATATGGTAGCGACAGTCCGGAGGTACTTGATAGTAGGCGCCGAGCAAATTATCCCTCCATGAGCGATTTTTATGGATTATCTTCTCAGGAGTGGGCGACTGAAATCCATGACGTTCCATCGCGAATGAAATCCGATGAATTTGAAGATTGGGTTTGGAGAAGAGAGGGGCTACAGGATTCACGGTTATTCTCACATCGCCCAAACAGCTTTTTGAACCGTTCCATATTCCCCACATTTAACGATCTTCCACACGAGAGAGAGAAGGATTCAAGTTTCTACGAAGACGTTGGTACGTCTTCTTACCGGCCTCGACGCCACTGGTGCTTCTTGGGTGAGATTGTGGAGGTTAAGACAAGGGGCTTCCTCAAAATTCTCATCGAGGATATTGATGGTACAGAGGTCCAACTCGTATTGGATCCCGATACACGAGTCAAAAGACCTGCGACTACCCTGCTTCGAAACGGGCATACGGTCGCAGTTATTTACGCACAACGTGGCGGCGATGATTCAGAGCCAGCGATCAACCTTAAAAATGCCGCATCACTTCAGGTACGGTGGTCAAGCGGTCTTTGTAAATACTTATCGCTTGGTTATTTCTTGCTGATTTGATATAGATCTTCCCAATCTCGTTGCACAACTTAATTGCATTAGAGGATGTAGCTCAAGAGTTCTCTACCAAAAGAGAGATTGATAATACCAGAATATGCCACGCATGTGGAAAGAGATCGGCGTCTATGGCCAAATGCGGCCGGTGTTCGTTCTTCTGGTATTGCAATCAGGTTCGTCTCACAAGGGGTTCTTTCCGTCATGTAGTTTAGATGTGAATACGTACTAACTAGTATGTGTATAACAAACAGAGCTGTCAGAAAGTTGGTTGGAATAGGAAAGGCCATAAAAATGATTGTAAAATCCTTAGTGATTCCAGTTTGAGGGGGATGTTTGTTATAAAATGGGATGAGTTTAGTGGTGTTGTTCAATTTCCTTTGGAGGTGGATAGAAAGTAGGCAGAGGGTATTCGTGGGACGATTTTCACGGGTAGACTTTATGGTAAGGCAGGTGTCAGTCAGTCGTTTTAGTTTTCTTCTCTTCAAGTGACTCTTTGGCGGGGTGGGGAGTAATGCTAGCACTTTCGTTCCGTGCTTCGGCAATTTTTTGACTATATGCAAGTTAGATCAAACTTCTCTTTGATTCAACAATGATGGCGATTTAAGGTGAGGTTGGTTTTATGTTAATCCTCATGCATCATATCATGTAGGTGCTTCATTTAGTTATTTTCTGGCAGAATTATTCACTACAAACAACTATGTTCACTCTAATTATGGCTTGGGTATATTGTATCATCGCCGCCTAGCAAGTTTATCCATCTGCCTACTCGCACAACATCTCGAAACCCGATCAATAGCCACAAACCACAGAGAGTCATAGTAGACGATATGCAGAGCGGTACGATGCTCGATTCAATATATGTCAAGCGAAGCACCTGGAAATTTTTAGACCTTGATGCGACTCAGGATATCCCGAGTGTCATTCCCTACAGCATCTAATATTGCAAGAAATGTTTAGTATTCTGGTACAGGGATACCTAGGGTAAGACGAAAACCACCTCTTATATCTGCCCTTCTTTCTTTCTTTTATCATTAAGGTTATATTAGTTGCGATGCTAATCGCATGAGTGTAATAAGCTATATCGGCTTCTCGATAGCTAACAGGATACGCAGAACGAGAAGAAAACTTTACATCTCCACGAGCTTTCGTCAGTGACAAAGTAACCGGATTCGGGGTCAGATTTGTATTTGGATGACTAATTGATTGGCTAATTCTAGGTCGTTCCGTATATATTTAACCTTCAAGCCTCTTGATTCTAAGTGAAGACTTTCTTTTCGGTAGCGGGTTGTGTGATGGTGGTTCATGTGTATGTAATACATCCTGTTTATTTCGCGATTGAGATGAACTTTTGCTGGGTTCGTCGTTGTTAGTATGGCTTTGATGTTGGAGGTAGCTGGTATAGCCGTTCGTACCGCGGGAAAATTTGACGTTGAAGGGTCGTGTAGAGTGGATGCTACTTTCGTTGCTTGGGCGGGGTGTATAGAAGCTGCTTGTTATTGGTAGGGAGGTGCTTTTGCTGGGGGCGTGAGTGTTTGGATGGTCGGCAGCCCATTGTCGAGGATATACAGTGGGAGTGAAAGGATTGTCTTTGTTCGTGGGAGGGTATGAGGGAAGCATGATTCCGAAAATCTTTAGATAATAGGATTTTGGAGGAATTGGGTGAGCGAATCGTCAAGCTGATGGTGTTGTAATTTTTGCTGCAGGTGAGATACTTGATATTCACTTCTATCTATAATGAAATGCTACTTTCTAATGAACCAAGCCACCAAAGCCTCACGTCAACAAATACATATATCTACATCTCTAGCTGTCGTAGCTATAGACAGTCAATCTCCATTCTGGATAGCAGGGCATTTTCTACCTACTCTTAACAGTTCAAGATCCAACTCCAACTGATATGATTAACCTACCACTCATTTATATTCTGTTCCTTCGTCCTCATATTCCAAACACCACTTCCATCAATCTAACCAAATATCTATACAGCCAACGCTCCGCTTCATGCGATACTCATGGGTTTGGAAATCTATCTTCATCTAGCTAGGTACAGAAATATTCATAAAGCTAGCAGGTAACACTTCGACTTTATACTCTCCTTCTAGCACAGCCACATATACGCTAAAACAAGAGACATGAGACATAAATCATATTCATAGTAAGTTTTAAGTCGTCAGAAAAATCACACTGATGGAACCGCAACAAATCATTCGTGGTTTTAATGACTAATTTTATATTCTCACATCAACGCATCCCATCCTAACCCAGATTCTCAACATATGTAAGTATCCTGCTAGCCTAAGCTGCTGAATCCCTCACCCTGTTGATTAATGTGACATTTTCTTACAGATGCCATTCCCCTCCATTAACTTTCCTTATCCAGCAATAACCTACCCATCATCCAACATAACAATCATAAACGCACTACTGCTCACTTCCAAGTCTCCAGAATAAAATCACACCCCCGCAAAATGAACTCTTCTCTCCCTGCGCTTTTTCTTCGCCCTGCAGATATGCAACATCAACATATATTCCATTAATTATCATATATGCATATACAGCTGAAACATAAAACTCACAATTCGAACTCATCAAGCGGCACTCCGGGACCCATCCTTTCATTTTCCCCCGATTCATGCTTTATATCCCTCATCATTGTACGATTACCATAAGCATTTAGTTAGCCCAAAATCTCATTAACTTTATATAAGATCTTACATCAACAGAAATAAACTTACACAAGCACCTCATTCATATATTCCCTAGAATCACCTCCATCAATATCCGGATTCTTCAACATCAAAGCAGCAGGAACAATAACATGAGTATTTTTATCCACCGCTACCATATCTCCTTGCTGCGCAGTAATGCGATTAATATCAAGCAGTGATTTGGATTTTGGGAGTGCGTCTGAGGAATGTTGTAAGGTATTACTACTATTACAGCTTTCCTCAGCAAGGTCTAGAGCAGTTTTAGGATGGTTTAATAGGGGAGATTTGTTGCGGGATTTGTTGGAGTGGTCTATTGCTGGTGCTGAAGTAGACATTTTGATGATACTAGTAGAGTTGATTTTTGTGGGTTTGGGTCAGTTTTTGATTTGGTTGTTTGTTGATGGGGAGAAGCGTCGCAGGGGAAGTAAATGTGAGGTGTTAAATAGATATCTGTTGGTATGGATGTGGATTATTCATATTTGGGAATGGTGGTTATTCATGGTTTTCGTGATTCAAGGTCATTCAGTCATGCCTTTTAGTAAAGGGGGTATAATTGATAAGTGTATATCTACTACACTAAATAAGCCCTAATACTAGGTACCTAGGTACTTAATTTTTTTAATTAGCAGATATATACCAAGCGATATATCGAGTCTATGTACGGAGCAGTGTAAATAGTGCTGTTTACGGCTGCTTCTATAACTTTCATATATTTTATAACGTTTAGAATCTTAACGATCTTTATATCTTCCGTCGATTTTATAACTTTGAATTATTTCAATCAAATATATTATTATATTCCTCACTATATTAATATTCATAACAAGCAGCACATTCATCGCCAAATATCCTAATCATAACGCGAGCCAGCTTCAACCACTTCCCCATGATTTTGGAATCCTTTCAGTACAGCTCTCAAACAAGTAATGATATCTCCCCCTCACTAAGCATCAAATCAGTAGCCCAATGAAAACCCTGATCACATCTATATCCACCATTGATTCCAATCCATCGACATCCTCTAGGACAAGTATTACCAATTTTTTGAAGTTGCGACTTTGCCCATTCATCTTGAACGAAATACTCTTTGGAATCTACGCTCATATCCCCAGGTCTAACTGAGACTTAGCCATTTCTTGATCATGTGGATCTTTATACTGCTGCAGTCGGGTAGTGTGTTGCTATTATCAACGAATGGGCGTTAGTGATTGTGATGGGCTGACTGACTGACTGACTGATAATATGGAGCTGGGTTTACCTTTTGTGGTGATATCATGGTAGATGATCCACCAGATTTAGGCTGTTCATGCGTCGAATGTAGTGTTGAAATATAATACAGAGGCGATTTACGCTGTATAAGTGAGTGAAAACTACTGTTTCAAGCAGATCTTTTCCTAGCTTTGTCCATTTTTACTTTACGCCATTTGGACTCTGACGCTGGTCAACATGCTCAGCTGGTTGCCCGCGAGAAATTTGGAGTTCCGCTTTAGCTTCCTCTTCATGGGGTTCTAGTCTGCCTTTTCTGTTGAAACTCATGCTGCTAAACGGTTGAGTAATTAGAAATGTTTGTCTAGTGGGAGACCAAAATCGCAGTTGCATTTAAATTGGACAGACTCGCAAAGAAGTCCGACTTCCTGGATATTGCAACACATCTGGTGTTGTTAGTGTTGGCTGAAACTGTGGAGATTTTTGTGGCTCACTCTGTGCTTATAGTTGGGATTGTGATTGAGTTCGTTCAGTTGAATCTTCCAGGTCTACGTTGTGATTTTCAACTGAGAAAACCTCAGGGTCATTCGAATTTTACCAAATGGTCATGTGGTAGTTTGTGATTGGGAACTCACATCCAATCGTGTTTGACCTGATTGGTCTAGATTTAAAAAGCGAGCAGGTTCATCCCCAAAGAAGATTGATTACCAAAGCGGGCAGAACCAATCACATTGCGACTGGGTGAAGGTTATCCAGTGGAGTGGTAAGTACTACACTCAACATGCTAGAGGCTTAACCTCCCCCTTGGAAGTTTATTCCTACCAGCCATACTGCTGAAATGTATTCCAAACGCATGATACAATGATTTGAGTGGTACTTACTGAATACTATGTCTTGTAGTCAACAGTTGAGGTAAACTGCTCTAAGTGTAGAGATGTAATATCTTGAGTTGTGATGGATTGTATTGCGCGGGTAGATAGTAGAAACTATAAAGACACAGGTTGCTATTGCTAATTGGAAATAAGTGATGAATTGCCAGTGAGGTAGAAACTAGTTTATTCGAGGTGATGAATCCCACGCTGATACAACTGATGGTGGTGGTAGTCACAATAAGACATACTACTGTGTACGCCCACAACCCAATCCGTCTTTGCGGAGGAAAGCCATGACACCCTGACTGCACGATCAATCTTTCAGGCCTTGCTTTCAACTTGTTCCACTTGGATAGTAGTGATCTTCATGAAATATACTATGCTCTGAGCTTCAATATCTCGTAGTATACTTCTGAAAATAGCACGACTAGAACGAGAATAAAAATAGAAGTACATCTAGAACTACGCAATCTAATCCATAGCCAAAAGCAGTCAATTAACTATTATAACTTCAAACCACACAAATATACTCTCTTAGTTTTACTTCGACAATACATAACAAAATAAGGTATTCAAGCCAACATAAAAAATGATCCGATCCATTATGTACTGGAAAATACATCCCCAAACCCCTTCTTTTCAATCCTATCTACCGACGTAATTGGGCCAACTTTTAAGGTTGGTTGCATATAAACCCGCTCTTCATCAATCCCAAAATATAATTATCCACGAAAATAGACGCCACGTGAGACCGACCAAATATAGACACTTTCCCAAGAGCACAGCTCCTCCTCCAAAAACCGTGTATTCAACTTTTGGATATGGCTCTTCATCATCATAAGTCCATTCATCATTATTTACCCCTGTTATTCCTGAATCTATACCACCTAACTATCCACAAAATCAACGCCAGCGTTGACATGAATCTGATGCCAGCGGCTATCCAAATTCCTTTCTTCATAGCATCATAATATCCTTCTAACATAACGCCTTCCGCATGTTCTTTCGTTTTGTTCTTCCTAGTTAGAGGCCCTCCACTCTCTTGCAGGGTAAGGGCTGTCGTTTCTCCATCCATCGCTATTTGGTTTCCGGTCCCGTCATGCGCACTGCCCCGTAACCGTTCTGCATTTCGTTTCTTGATATTTCGTGTAAGTATATTTATTATGATCCATATATCCGGGGAAGTAAAAGTAGGATATTCCCACAATTCGACCGAGTCGTGTGGCGGTAGCTGGTCAAGAAAATCAGCTACCATGCCCAGTGTTAAACCCCAAAGTAACAACGGTCTATCGCCCTGTGCCTTTTCTCCTCCTTTTAACCAACTATAAGCTCTTCCAAGTACGCTTTTCCTAGGTTCCGCTTCCTCGGGGAAATATTCCTTCGTTGTGCTGCAGTATAATGACTCGGTTGGTCGTAATCGAATGGCTGAAAACCTCATCTTTCCTATTACTGGCTTCAATAAAGTTTTCATTACTAGTCCTCCTTGCTTGGCGAATCGATCGGATACATTAACGTATTCGTATGTGCGGACTGAAGGCGACAGGAGAACTCGTAGGGGAACGAAATGTGTTGATGCTATTTCAGCAGGTTGTAGTTGAAGTGGTGGGAATAATGGAGATATCCAGATGAAGAGGAATGGACACAATACCATTATCCTATTTGATGTTAGCATCAGCGACTGCCTTTCAAGATTTCTTCATTGTTATTGAGAATTGGGAGAATTTGTAAGAGGGAACTTACGGCACTGATCCCCAACTGGTAGATACCACCCTCTCAGGCAGATTACCAACATAGATGCATCTTTCTCCTCTTAAATCCAATCCAATTTCCTCACTTGTTTCCCTCATAGCAACATCTTTGTCGCTCGCATCACCGGGGTCCCTCTTCCCTCCCGGAAACGCGACGTGGCTCGTCCATCTGTCCCCTACTCGCGCTGCGCGTTTTATAAATAATAATTCCGGGTCACCATTCTTCACCCACGATTGTTCGAAGAAATTCGCGAGTCGCTCGCCAGTGGGAGGTTCTGGGTACGGGAAGACTTGGGGAGTGGTAGGAGGAAGATCACTGCGTGAAGGACGAATACGTAATATCAGAGCTACCGAAGCGCGCCGAGGGCAATTCGGTGGATTGGGTACATATGGATATGGATTTTGTGAGATGTGGAGGAGAGTGCTGTGGAGAGATGTTGTAATAGAAGGAGTGGATGAGGAGGACATTTCCCTTTCCCCGTAGTCTCAGGGACAATAGAGCGCAATGCGTAAAAACGAATTGATGTTGTGATTTGTTGTACAAATAGCAATTGACGCAGCACAAAACAAATTAAAAAAAATGTACGGTGAAGCTATTCGAAGCCGAGGTTTCGCTTATCTTATCTTGGTAAATTCTAGGCCATTCAGGCTCTGTGACGTGGTTATTGATGAACTTAGGAGCAATAGGCTAGAAATAGGGGGGAACGGGACGTGCCGAATGCTTAAATTTCGTGGTAAGAAACGGCAAATAGGTAAAGATCATACAAGTGGAAGAAAAGCAAGAGACTGATTGAACTCGGTTCGATTGTATATATACTTCGTATTATTGCTTACAAGCAAGCTAATGATTACACCTTCCGGTTTTCCTCCAAAGGTTATTCCTTCCGACATTATATGCACAAGTAGTCATGGGCATGAACGTACGGCGAACATCTATCCACTAACCACCCCACATGTGTACATACCAACCAGCCTCTTAAATTCGATAATAGAATGGGTCTACCTTGGTTTAAAGATAATGTCGGGTCCTACCACATGCTTCCTCACGAGGAAAGCGATTTAAGGTTTAAATTCCCAAGTCGTTGGAGAAAATGAATGCATCTTCAGGGAGAAGGTCACCATGCAAGCACATCAAGCCCGCATGGAGTTCATGAGGCTCTTATATAATTCCACTACATCTGTTGCGAACTGAGTCACAGATCGAAAAAGTCGTCGGCCTGGGGATTTGTGTAGTGGACAACAACTTGACTCTATCTCTGAGGTTGCAATTGGTACGGACCCGGTCTCCTATTGACCAGTTGGGAACATGCTTTTGACTCAGCGACACTCATATTTCTGACTTTAGAGATGCAAGATACATCGCAGAACATCATGCATGCATGAACTCTTGGTGGGAACGGTGAGCTCATGACGTCCATCCCAGACAAGTATCCATGTAAGTTCTAGAAGCCTAGTATCCGGGTGGCAAAATAGGATTTCCGTCGATCAATAGACTAACAACAGCTGAAAGGCAAATCTGGGGAGCGGATTGCATTCCCCATTATCTTCGTGCAGCTGAACAAGCTACGTAATAGCCCCCAAACTTTTTCAAAAGACTATCATCTCTCTAAGATCGTGGAGAATAATGTACCGAATATCATCCGAAGGTAGTGAGCCTCAATTCCATTTCGCGTTCAAGAATGTCCTACGCTCGTGTTAAGCTCCATTAAGGACTTCTGTTGATATCATTTCTGTTTGGCGGTTTCCAAAATATTGGTGTCTCAAAATGCTAGCCATCCAATCGAATTGTGGGTCAGTTTTGACTCGAACGAGCACTCGAACCAGCGAACAAAAGGCTGACAGTCTGTTCTGATAATGGAATCATTGTCAATCGTACCTAATTACCAACAATTGTGGTCATTCACTGTCAAGCACTCATCTTCAAGAGTCATTGTCGTCGGGATATCGACCACGAGGGTTCTCTTTTGGAAGGGGAAGTGGTGAAACTTTTTTCGGAGGATTCAAAGAGACTGAGATTAGGGTCATCTTTTCATCCTGGCAGTCCTCTGATATTTTGGGGTTGACTGATCAATGAGTAGTAGAGAACGTTGCTGCAAAAGGTATGCCCGGCAGGTTTTACTGTTTGACTAGTATTGAAAGCCTAGCGTTAACTATCCCTCTTGTCTTAGAGCTTGAGGTGGCTTTTGAATGCAACAAATTTTGCATTAGTGTTTCTGAGGCTCAAACCGGGATTACGAATCAACTCCAAAGATTCATATTGAAGTGGTGGAGGAACAATCAAGCACTCATAGTTCGAGCATAGTCTCTGAACGCTCAGCACGATCAGTGATCGAAATAGGCCTGCTTTGAACTTTTCAGTATTCCATATAAATGATGAGGATTGACATAGGATGACAAAGGCATAAGAAGTTGGGTCTGAATGTTCATAATGAAGTTCAAAAAGTAAAAGAGTAGGGTAAAAATGGAATGAGGGAATGCGAGGTAGAATATCAGATGGTACTGTAGAAATCATGAGGCACACAGTCTCCAGCCAATCAAACTTAAGACCAGATCAATGATAATAATATCAAATAGCCAGTCTTAGTATCTAAGGTTCAATCTTCATATTCATACCAGAGCAGTGTAGCGTACCTTAGACATCGGCCTACTTCCAAATGCCATTGTCGTATGAAGCTTTGGCCCTTGTCATATACAAGCTCCCCAGTTTTGCATCTTAAATTCCATGTTCAGATGTTATCAGGTCTCAGATAACTCCAATAATTGCTGCAACCCTCGGGATCGTAACTTGATAAATGCTCCTTCTCGTGGGACATTCTGACCCCGTAGGCTGTGGTATAACCTTACTCCGTAAGCTAGGATATTTTTACCGATGTTTCAGACTCAGAGCGACATGTTTCTTCAGGTATGACGATCTAACATCCGAAATTGTTTGATAGATTTGAGCGAAAATTAACACATGAAGTGGGATTGAAATTCCAAAACTTGGATCGCTTTTGGAGTTGAAGGATTTCATGGAAGTGGCTTGATGTGGCTGTGATTTATTGTCGGCGCTAGCGAGGTCGCGGTCATGGCTTTACACCTTTTTCTGTGACCATCCTCTACTAGTACCAACAACAAACCAAGCGATCTAGCTATAGGAACGAAGGTAAGCAATGATTCGGATGAGTATGTTTCCCATACATTCTTCAAAATGCCTTCAATGGTTCCTGTGCCAGCCCTAGCCTGTGTAATATGTTTCATGAAGAGCTCGGTTCAAACCGTCTTTGCGATCCCTGAGCTTCTAGAACTTATCCTCCTTCAACTACCATTCCTTGATCTTGTTCGAGCTCAAATGATCAGTCAGAGCTTTTACAACGTTATAGATTCCTCAAACTTACTCCAACAAGCTTTGTTCTTTCGTGCATCACCAGCTACATCATTTCCAAGACCCAATCCTCTCCTCCAGCCTTGTCACAACGCGCAGTTCCTAGACCTACGATCAACTCAAACCCAATGCAGATATCTGCATAATCCACGCGGTGGTAGAATGGCAGATTGGAGCAAATGGCCTGCTGTAGAGTATCGTGAAGGCTTCAGAATAGATGTCAAACCTGCAAATGAGGCGGTCAGAAGAAAAGAGGCTACTTGGAGGCGTATGTTGATTGTCCAACCTCCCATTTCTGAACTAGAAGTGAATGGCTCGCCACGGCGGGAAGTCAAGGATCAATTTGGTGTAACAATGGATGAGTTGGAAAGTCCATTGGGTAAACTAAGGTGTGTGGATTTTGAGGTCTTTACAAATGGGAAGCCCCGTATAATTGTCGAGAAACAAATGAGATGCATAGCGCATTGAGAGTTAGGCGCTTTCTTGAGTCTCAGGTGTAGACTATATGGGCTATACAGGAGATATCAGCTTTGATACTACCTGTTATTGCTTCTCTTTAGGGAGTTTTCAAAAGGAGCCCCGTTAGATGGTTAAAATCAACAGCTTCTATGGTATGTAGTTCTCACATCAACCATGTTGATGCTTATGCAAATGATGTATAAGCACTCGTCCATTTCCACTATGCTTCATTTCCACCAACACGGTTACTATCACATATTATACACAGATTTCTATGTTCTCGCACCGTGCTTGTTATGGTCTCCAACAACTCCATTTTTCTCCGTGGAGTTGAATTCTGTAAGAGCCAGCTGAATTTGCGGAATAACATTTATCCCAAATTGCAGCCCTATAATGCTGCCAAAAAAAAATCCGAATACCCACTTTTAATTATCTTGCATTCATCTTATGAAGTTTTAAAAAATCAGTTCTTGGACACCTCTGCATACAAAACGTTAATCCCGATCATAGCCATCCACCATATCCCCGACCAAAGGCGACGGATTTCGATCCCTCCTAGCAACGCGACTAATGTCGTGGGAATTTCGAGACCCATCAATATAAGGTGATGCTGTTCGACTCCCATGTCTGCTGTGCGCCGGCGTCCTTTCTCTTGAATGCGGTGCGCTCCCAGGTTTCAACAAACGTTTCACTCTATCTCCACCTCTCAAAAATCCTACCATATCACCAGGTCGTTTCCCTTCGTTATCTCTAACCCTTGGATCTGCACCTGCATTTATCAACATTCTTACCATGCCTTCCTTCACCTTGGCGTTTATTCCCTCAATGAAGTCAACTCCAGCTACAGCTCGATGTAATGCACTTCTTCCCTTTTTGTCTCGAACTCTCACGTCTGCACCACTATTTATCAAGACCCTCACGGCATCAACACAATCATGTCTGCATGCCAACAGTAATGCCGTTGAACCCTTCACATCTCTGGCTTTAATATCTGCTCCTTTTTCTAGCAAAAACTTGATAGTATGAGGGTGCCCCCATCTAGATGCAGAGAGCAGTGGTGTATTGCCCCAACCGTCCCTGGCCTCCAAATCCGCTTCAAATTCTACTAGTAGTTTCACCATCTCTAAATCCCCCATTCTAGATGCAATATGGAGAACAGTTTCTCCACCTTCTGGTGCAATCGAAGTGTCGGCTCCAGCATCCAATAATAATTCTGTCGTTTTCACATGGTGTGTTTGTACCGCAGCTATTAGAGGCGTAATATGTTGGGACCACACATTCACATCAGTTCGCTCTTTCTTTTCCTTGTGGCGGGAGTTTTCTGATCGTGAACGACGTGGTGGGTCTATAAGAATATCGAGAACATCCATTTTCCCTGCGCTGGAAGCCGCGACGAGTGCTGGTGCCAGATCTATTTGATGATCCTGGGATAGAATACTTTTTACTACATTGGTGTTTCCTTCAGCAGCAGCCTTTGCTAACTCAGTCGTTGGAGAGGTGGATCTCTTCGCGAGATAGGCTGTAACTTCTTTTATCGCGAGTGGAGCGAAAGTTTTGATAATAGTGTCCATTTTTTGTATGATGTGGTTATGGGGATTGTTATATTAGGCCGCCTTCGTTGATATTGTTGAGACTACGCTACTTTGTGTGCTGTCCGGATAATATGAGGCCACCAAAGGGCTGAGTTTCCGATTTTATTGATTCGAGGTGAATAATCAGCTCATCCAACCACGAACACAAACACAAGGATTCATTTGATATTTTGATTCATCTCAAACGATACAAGAATTGACACAGATGTCGACAAGTAATAACTGAACTTTTGGATGATATTATATTTTTAAAAGAAAAGAAAATGATATCAGCTGACTATTGAGATTATGCCTTGGAAATTTTCACACCATCGTACGATGCGAATCACCTTCATATGCGACATTTCAGCCTAAGGCCACGGAAAATGGCGGAGTGCAGATGACTGCATGAATCAAACGTTATTCAGAGAGCTTATTCGTCAGGTGATAGTTTATAAGAAGTTTTGTACAACATCACCTCAGCTTTTAACCTTGGCTGATCGTATGACGAGGATTCGCATGGCTTGGGCTGTGGTTTAATTGTTCGAAACCATTCATCTATTTGGAGGAGTGACTAAATCTACTTGTACTTCCTTCTCGATAACAGTATTAGCAGCTCAATATTTTATTGGGTGAAAGCTTTTAGCTGCCAAAACTTATATTCCGTGTCAGGCATGGCTAGGTTACTCACTATCCAAACGGGATCTACCTACTTTTACCAGTGACTGCAAATTTAGTGTCTAGACCCAACACTAATTTGAGAAGCATGGTCTTTCGTAGATTTTCGCATATCTACAATACACTTTCCTGGATGCCATCCAGATCCTACCAGAAGATTTCGTAAAGCAGAAGTATTTCTCGTTTCTGGTCTCAAGCATTAGGATCTCGCTCTCTTTTCCGCAATCGCAAGGAGATTGGAATCGATGCCAGGATATATCCCATCAATAATTTTTGATATTCTCCTTGGAATATTCGTTTTAAGGTAAGTGGTCCTGATAAAGTCTAGGCATGAAAACTCGAGTGTAGGCTTGGGAACATTCCGAATCCTCATAAGTTCTACCACTTCTCTACCGAGTTTTTCATGTTGCCATTGATCTCAATTTTGCATCCTCTGAATTAGCTTCATGGAGTCTTCATATATCTTATCCATCATCTTAGATTTACTCTGTTCATTGCATGCATAAAATTCCAAATTAGAGCACCGGCGAAAGTCAAGAACTCAACTACTGTACTTTGATTCTCTTTCCGCGCCATAATTTCCTGTAATTAATCCTATTTCATATTCTGGTATCTTAGTAGGAATTATAGAACTCATAAAGCACAAACTCTTTACTAAAGGGTGTTCGCGCCCAAAAGGTAAAGATATGCTTGTTCATTATGTTTGGTATCCAATGTTGGTACATATTCTTCCACAGTTGTTTTGCTCAAACACTCCGTCTGATCTATCATTCTATGTACCTTCTTATCTCGACGTATCAACAGTATATAGCGCGTTAAGCTTCCGTGCGGTATGTAGAGATCCCTTCATGGCGCGTGTAGTGGCATAGGATGTATCATCAGATCAGATTTAAATGCTAGACCGAGATTCATGTTTGTTTTGAGCTTCCTCTTCGCTTTTCCCACGTTATTGTTCATTCATATTTTCAGTATTAGGTTTTCGCCCCTAGCTTTCTGTGCAGTAGTCATCCAAATGGAAAAACATGTTGCTTCCCGCAAGTGGTTGGAATTCAAAGCTCAATAGTATGTCAATGGAGGGGTAGTACTATGACATAATTAAAGCGCATTCGTTCTAAATGGGCTCTCGAATGTTGATTAGGATTTCCCACTCACTCTATTTGGAAACATCTGAGGATCAATCTCATTCATGGAGTGTCGTTACTGTATCATCTTTGTGAGACGGACTCGATACCCACCGGACATATCAGATATTCCGGAGGACCTGAGCCTAAGAGGGACTAGTATGTATCTTTCGCTTGGGGCCACTGGTGGGCGTATAAGTTTTATATTCAGCTAATAATTTATTCCAGACATAAAGTCCATGAAAGTGGTAGAAAACTCCGAGCCATACTATAGTAACATACATGCTTCAATCACCATCAATTAGCTACACAAAATCTCATTTTGAACCAAAAGAACTAGATTCTAGATTTCTTACCACCATTTCTACACAACAAAATATAGCTCACTAAAATTATCCAGCTAATCTTTCTTTATCATTCAAAATTTTAATATTTATCGAGCAAAGAAGTGATTTGTTTATAACAAAGTAAAGGGAGGGGGATTTTCTCCCCAGAATGCCACATCATCGATAATCATTCCTTGCACATCTCGGCATTTGAATTTTGTAAGATCTCAAGAGTTGTTGGAGTATGCATGGATCGATAGTTCCGTTTATGAAATATAATTACAGCTAAAAGAACTAGTAGTAGGTGGCGTATCAGCGAGTAATTACACTTGAATTTTTACTTCATCTGTAGAGAAACTTCCAAGAGGTTTCTAATTATGGTTTTTATATAATCTTAAGTTGTTTTCTGTTTTATAAGTTTCTTGATAGGAAATATTATCAATTAATCGTAATTTTAAAAAGGAATTTTAATGTATTTAGATATTATAATAAAACGAGTTAGTTTCTAATATTTTATACTGTGATTAATACTAGATATCTGAGTTCTTTATATTTGAAGTATTTGCTAATTATCCCATTATTATATCATAATCAAACTTCTAGCCTACAAGCGAAGAAAATCCTAAGATTATCATGATCCAACCATCAAGAACTCATCAACCCTCACCAGCATCAACAAAACTACTCCCTAACATTAATAATAACCTTTCCCCTCGCATGACCCCCTTCAACTATATCAAAGGCCTTCTGAAAATCCTCCAAAGACCAAACACTATCAACAACAGCCCTAACCAACCCCTTCTCCACCAACCTCGTCGTCTCCTCCAACTGCCACCCCTCCGGCTCCATAACAAAAAACTTCCCCTCCACCCCCTCCTCCACCCCCCTCCTTAGGCCTCCTAACCCCCGGATCCTCCTTAATACTCACCACTCTCCCGCCCGCCCTCACCACCCTCCACGCCTCCTCCAAACTTCTCCCCCCCATCATATCCACCACCAAATCCACCTTCGTCCCCTTCCTCCTCGCCCACTCCCCCAAACTCTCTTTCCTATAATCCACCACCTCATCCGCGCCCAGCCCCCTAACCAACTCCCCATTCCCCCCCGAACAAACCCCCACAATCCACCCCACCCCCGCCGCCCTAGCAAACTGCACACACAAAACCCCCACCCCCCACTCGCCGCCCCAACCAGCAACCCCCTCCCCCATTCTCCTCCTTCGCATCCGCAGCATACACACACCTGATCCCCCCATGCACAAACAGCGCCTGCCACGCCGTAAACGCACTTAGTGGCAGCGCAGCCGCCTCTTCCCACGACAAATTCCCCGGTTTCCTCGCCAGCTCCTCCGCCCTCGCAATCGTATATTCCCTCGCGTTCCCTGGACGCGCAAACGAAGTGCGCGTATAAACTTCTGTTCCCGGGGGAAAAGGCGAGTTTTCAGGAGCGAGAATGACGGTGCCGGAGAGGTCGAAGCAGGGGATTTGGAGACGGGCGGGGGCGGAGGCGTATTTGTTGTATTCTGGGGAGATGGAGATGTATTGGGTGAGGGAGGCGCTCCAGGTTAGTTCGCCGGAGCAGGGGGAGGTGCTTTGGACGCGGATGAGGTGTTCGGTTGTGCCGGGGGTGGGGAGGGGGAGGGGGATTTCGGTGAGGACTAGGTTGGGGCTGTGGATGTCGGGTTGGATGAGGGATTTGATGGTTTTGGGGAGATTTGGGGTTGTCATTTTTTGAGGTGTTTGTTTTGTTTTGGATTGTATTGTATCGTGTTGAGTTTTATTGATTGATTTAACTCTTAGTTATTACAAGTAATTTCGATTGAGGAAACCGAGATAGATAAATAGATAAAAAAAAAGAAATTCCGTATTGTATTTCTGTATTTCTGTATTTCTGAAATGTACGCGTACTAGGTACCTAGGTAATTCAACAAAAATCTCCAAGAAATAATTTAATTATAACAAAGAACCTCAAGCCTCAAGAGAAGTGAGCAAGTAACCATCCTTAACCAATAACCGAAAACAAATCTCAAATCTCGAACCCCTCATTTGAAATCATCCCCTCTTTATACTCCAGTCTTCCAGTATCTCAACTTTTCCCCGCTCCAAAAATCTCCTGATCGTCTTATCTTTATCTCGGCGAGAGAATTTCATTCATCTAGACCATAACACATGCACACAGCCTCAGCCATCTCTTAATCAAAATCAATCCATTCCTCGAGCTCACTCAAACCAATAGTCTCCCGCATACCCCGCTGAACCTCACAAAAAGGCTTCGCAAAAGACATATAGAATCCAATAGCCAAACGCATTATGCAAAATGCTTACTCATACTCTCACATTCCCGCACCCGATACACTTCCACCCTAGACTTCTAGACTTCTTAGCTCGGGTATTCACTCGGGTATTCACTCGGGTTTCACTCGGGTATTCACTCCTTCGGGTATCATCAATGGAACAATGTCTTAGTAGGATATGCAACGCGCAAAGGGTCCCGAAAAAAAATCACAAAGGCTATTGGGATAATAGAATATCCGAATCGAGTAGCCTATTTTTCGACTTTTCAAACTACTGAATGACAGAAAATCCAATTAATTAATCGAAATCTATTAATCTTTTCCCTCGATGTTTATAACTAGCTTTTCTCCAACGACACTAAACTATCAACTAGATGTACGCTTGACATATAATGAAAAGAGACAAAACAAATGAAATAGCAAGCAAAGCAACCAACCAACCAGTGGGTTATAAAAACAAACAATGTAGGTATCTTTCCCATCCATCCATCCATCCATGCATCCCATCCCGACCTCTGCCCACTCACTCATCAACCCACCGTGGTGACCTCAAAAAATTACTTCCTCTTCAATTGAATTATAATTTCTTCTCTCCATCCTTCGCACCATACAACCCTTCATCGAAATCATCCTCTAGCGAAAATCTAACCATCCTCTTCAAGGAAACCCATCAAAGCTCTAATACCACCAGCACCCAAACCACCCTTAGGATATGCTACATAAACTGCATCATTCCATGTTCCCATCTTCTCTCTAAACTCACTCTTACCCAATAACCTTGCTTGTTTAACAATCGTTTCATACGCCTTCTTTAACGCCTTGATCCTATGTTTACCCAAGTTTCTTCCACCTTCGATGTGTGGTTGAGCACCTGTACCAAAAGTGATACGTTTAACATCTGGTTCTGCTGCACTCAATTGTTTCATCGAATAGAGTAGAAGAGATTCCACGGTACCGGATGGAGCGTTTGGAAACTCGAGCGAGAATTTTACTTGGTATCCATTTTCTGGACCGAGTTGATGAAGGACGTTAATGGCATGAATTGTTCCATCTGGACCTTGAGCGTAAAAATATTTACGATGAGCTTCATCAACCCAAGGTCTAATTTCTGTAAGATGGACTTGAGTACCCTTTCGATTCTTTTGCCAATCGACGACTCGTGCGTTAACCTTTTCTTTGAAGTCATCTGGGACTGGTTCATTGAATGGAAGGGTTTGTAGCTTTATGCCCTCCTTTTCAGCATGTCGAACTTTACGTGCCAAATCATTATCCCTAGCAGCAGGATTGTTTCTAGGATCAGCACGTTCTTCGGCTGTAGGAGACAAGGTACGCCATCCGAATTTTTCACCAAGATATTCCTCAGTACGAGGACCGACAATCATCCAAATTGGTTTGAGATTCTTGTGTTCGGTATTCAGGTAGTTGAGGAATGCCGAGACAATTGATGGTGTTTGAGATTTGTCGCAAAGAGGCTCTCCTACAATAATGGCATATGAGTTATGAATAACATAACCTTGAGCTGCACCGGTAGTTGTATGTCTCCATACGTGATAACGTTTGTCTAACCAAGAGGTATTGGCTGCATCACCATAATTGGCAATCAATTTCTCCAAAGGTGGTAGTAATTCTGGGCTGAATTCCACTCCATCCTTCTCCCAAACAGGATTGAGTGTTGATGCATCTTCATGACGAAGAGCAAGAGTAGGAGGTATGGCTGGCAGTGATTTAGGATCTCTTGGAAATAGAGATGCAAGACGAATATTGCCGAGACTGAGGAAAAGGTATGTGAGACGTTCAAGACCAATACCACATCCTGCATGAGGTGGCGCTCCCCATCTGAAACCTTCAAGATATTCAGGCATACTTTCTGGTTTGACCCCTTTTTGTTTCATGCGCTTTTCCAAAAATTCAGCATCATGAATACGTTGACCACCAGTCAAGATTTCTTGACCACGCATAAAGATATCGAAGGAATTTGTGAATCGATCATCATCTGGATCAGGCATGGTGTAGAATGGTCGAACAGAAGCAGGGAATTTGTCGAGGATATAATAATCAGTGTGATACTTTTCCTTGACCAATGCACCCAATCGAATTTCAGCTCGAGTAGAAAGATCTTCGGTCTCAGTTGGCACACTCCCATCTTCTTCTACCCAACCAGAATCAACTAGCATCTTAACACCAGTGGAAAATGGAATTCTTGGAGTTTCATCTAACCATTCGACCTTGGTGTGTGGATAGAATTGATCAATGAGATCAATTTCTTTTTGGTATCGGTCGTAGATGCCTTTCCAAAGGTTCTTGAACATACCATCAATGAGGGTTAAAGCCTCATGGTAATGCTCTTCTAAAGCCATCTCAAGATCCAATCCAGTATATTCAGTCAAATGACGAGGTGTGTTACTATCTTCTGCACGGAAAACTGCACCAATTTCATAAACTCTTTCGAAATCAGCGGCTATACACATTTGTTTGGCTAACTGCGGGGATTGAGCCAAGAAAGCGGATCTTCCAAAATAATTAAGCTCAAAAACGGTTGCACCAGATTCGGTAGCACCTCCTTGTAATTTTGGTGTATGAATTTCTATGAAGCCTTGTGTATCAAGATATGATCGGAAAAGGTTGCAAATCCCGGACTGGATACGGAAAATTGCTTGTGCAGGAGTGGTTCGTAAATCGATAATTCTGTTGTTCAATCTCACTCTTTGTGGTAAAGATCGTTTTTGATGATGAGCGGTATCCATGGAAGCTATTTTGACGTTAGTTAGAGATCATTCATCTATCCATTCTACGAAAGACTCACTTCTGCTCTCAAGATTTTTGTCGTCCAATTTTGCAAAAGCATGACGCGCAAGGTCAGCAGACGCACGCGAAGGGGGACCCCTGGGCGTGTCTGTTGAAGTTGGTGACATTGGCTGACTTGCAGGAACTGAATCATCTCCAGAATCATCGTCCATGTCGATTTCCTTTTCTCTGTTGATATTTTCCGCATCGTATACCGTGAATGGTACGTTTTCGGTCAATGGAACCACTCTATGGATTTCGTAAACCTGCAGTTCATAATCATGAACTGTAGCATTCTTAACAGTTTGAAGGGATTTTCGAATTTTGGCATGGACAACGACAATTGTTTCGGCGGGGTAATGTTCAACTGTTCGGACCATTTGCTCGGAAATAGTACCGTGTTCTGTGGAATAAAGCTGATTAGATGTGTTCCTCATGGCACCGTTGGCAAAAATGAAGACTCACCACCACCTTGTTCTTCGCCAGGTTTGAAGCTTTGTAAAACTCCTTGAATTGTGATAGTTTGTTGACGGAAAACGATGAAAACCAATTTGGCAGACATTCTACGAAGGGTATGCATTCGAGCTCTGAAGTTAATGATTTGACCATCCATTTCTATCCTAGTATTAGCAGATGTTACAAAAATGAAGGGAGGCCACCTTACCAGGCCAATTGATATCCTTGAACATAGCTCTCTCCTCATGCCTCCAATGTTTGCTTTGTATCATACTGTATGGTCGATAGAGCTGTGTGAGAGCCTCGGGCCCTTCTTTCAAGAACTTCTCATCTTCTATTCTTGCCAAAGATTGCCTCTTCTTGTTTTCTGCCTTTGAGCGCTCCTTATCGATACTTCTTCTTGCCTTATTTTGTTCAAGTATCTCTCGACTCACTCGTCGGGAGTTTGAACGCTCTGGAGTTTGAGCTCCATTATTTCGAGGAGAAGCTGGTGAAGCTCCGTTGGATGCAGAAGAACCATCAATTCCTTCTTCTTTGCTTGGTACGGATGGCACATTTTCACTGCTTGAATTGTTGCTGTTGGGTTTGCCGATGCGATCTGGTATCAGTTTACTGAGGCGTTTCTTTAGGGCAGACATGATGCCAAATTTTATATATTGGTCTCTTCTCTAAAAACTCGAATAAAATTTTGGGAAGAATCCAAGGTATCCTCTAAAAGATGCCAAAAAAATAATTTATGTAGGTGTGCTGGTTTCTTCACTTTGTTCGCGATTAAGACCAGAATCCCGCTGCAGTTAGATAATTAATCCCGCTGATTGTTTTTGAGGGGGGTTTTTGAAACAACACCGGGACTTCGGGATGAGTTGTGCTGCGGGTTCACAACTGACGATCAAGCTATTTATTCGAATTTGTTGGTCTACGGAATTTCCGGGAATCACGGAGTTCTTTTGCGATTGTTGACTCAACCTTAAGTCAGTCGATTTGAAGATAATTCCTGCAGATTCTTTTTGGTTGTTGATTGGCGATTGGTGATTGGTGTATTGATGAAAGGAAATATAAGAGGTTGGTATGCGGGGGAGATAGGAAGAGGAATGATTGATTGTGTTGTTTTTGTGAAAGGTCGAGAGATGAGGGCCCAGAGGGAAGAAGTAAGAAGTAAGAGAATTGAAAGATTAAGTGTGTCCTTGTTATTAATCTCAGATACCAGTGGTCTTGTAGAGAGGGAGTGAGTGAGTGAGTGAGTGCGTGAGTGTGTGGTGTGTTGTGTGAGAGATGGAAGAGATGGAAGAGATGGAAGAGATGGAAGAGGGAGTGAGTTTCTTGGGTGAAAGAGAGGTGGTAAAAAGAAAGCTACTACGGTATTGTACTGTAGGTACTTTTTATTATATTTGATGACCCGGTAAAGGGAAAAAAGCTGAAAAGTTGGAGGGGGGACTGGGGGCCTTAGCAAAAATCCAAGCATCGAATAAGTTCTAGGCATGCAAGGCGCCAAAGCTTATGATGTGAATATTTATTACCTTGGTACCTACTTTTACTACACTTGAATGTGATAATAATTGAGCACGTACCTACCTATGCACTGATCAACAACTGGCTGTTTTGAGTGAATGAATTATTATACTACGACTATGATGTCAGAGTTCACCACTCACTCACCTTATGATGTCTGTGGGAGTGTCACAGCTCAGAACACAGATAATATAGATACCAAGATCCATATCTAGTTATCTTAATCCAATCCACCATCCACCATCCGCCATCCACCATCATCCACCTGCGAGAGAAAAAAAAGATTTCATGATCCATCACAGGATAAGACAAATAAATCAAATAGATCAAACCAAAAAAACTGACAAACGCCAAGACCCTTAAATGGCTCGTACTCATAATGTAACGGCGAAGAGATGGATGTGGATTAAATATAAATACCGGTATCAAGTACGAGTAAAGACTTGCATACTTGGAATGATCCTTGTTTACTTGCTATTTCAACATCGGAGGTTAGCCGCTACATCGTCGAAAATAGATGATGGGAATTACGGGCCTTGGATCAGTCAAAATATCGGGTGGAATTTGAGAGAACGATGCATGTCTTACCGCATTTGATGAGTACTGTATTAAGTAAATGATGCAGTTCCCAGATTCACCATGATTTCTACAACTGTACACTGTACTCGACTTTGTACTCGACTCCTTGTTGGTAAGAAACTGATTTGGGCAAAAAGCCATTCATATTTCTACCAATCACTTTTCATTCCATCATCTTGGAGTCCATGGAAGATCATACAGGTATATTTCTCACACCTTCTATTTTCAGCTTGTTTTCTGCTTCCGATCACCGCCACATGTTTTCAGCCACAAGCAAGAAGATTAGGAAACGGACGCTCATCTCCGGCCTTCTTTCTCGTCTCAAGTTGTCCACGAAAACAAGTCAGATATGAAAAGATGCTGAAAACAAGCTTGGCGTAAGATTGCGGTTCCAAACTCACCACGTCTGTACCTGCCAAGATTTGTAGCTTCATCATCAAACTGGTTATTTTGGTGGTACCAAAACGAGGAGGAGTCATTCACGTGCCTGCAAGTCATGGACATAAAAAATCACTAATTCTCGAGCATAGCGAAGACGGCCTCCACGGCAGTGGCTCCCGGAGGGCTAGCGGAGCGGCATTCAAGTCATCCTATGATGCCAAATGCTTATATCACATGACTCAAATCACATGAATAGCCGCGCGTCCAAGCACGTGAAATAATTAAAAATCATGCCACAATTTTCAGACACTCATACATTAGACTGACTGATTACTCTACCACCTGGCACAGCCCCTGCGGCAGGTTGGCACAAATGACGTCCTTGACTTCCCCCCAATAGGCCGAGCACTTCATTTTCATGGATTTCCCACGAATTGGACCCTGGGTTTTATATTGATGGCCGAAGGAATGAAATGCAAATGGTAGAACTCGAAAGGGAAGAAAGAAGAGAAATAATAAATGAATTGACGATTTCAAATCATTTGAATTAATTCAAACTCAAATCAAATCAAATCAAATCGACTCGACTCAATTTTTGTATTAGGGGTAAGATGATAAATGGTCATGTACAGACAGATAGATATCCGGGTGACATATTCAAGTGATAGATAATACATCCAATACCTCAGATATCGACCTGCGACAAATACTACCTACCTACCTACATACCTACTTCACACCTGGCACTCAGTCATATTAATATTAGTACACTCTCTACTCGGATTTCATACTACGTTTATTATACTCAACATCATCAATCCCTGATCTTTTACCCACAAATATCCTCGTTCCAAGCCCTCCGCATTTCTCACAATTCAAGCCTCATACTCCAAGTCTACTTTGCCAGTTCTTACAGTACCTATTTACGTTGATTAATTCCCATTCTCAATTTGAATTTAAATCTACCTCTTCAGATTCTGATTCACACCTCACTCGTCCTAAAAAAGGACTCTTCAATGACAGACGAATATTACGATACAAGCTCAGAATCAAACGTACTTCTAAAAATGAAAGCCACAATATGGCGAGGTCTGATGGCCATTGGCATGAAATTCCATCATTTTGCAGATCCTAAACCACCAGCACCTAATTTCAAAATTCGAATCCCCTCTCGATTATGTCCTCGCGGGGGATACTTTAACCTTATCTTTTATGTCCCACAATCATATGTGGAAGGGTCAGATGAAGATCGATATCGATTTCCCGTCGTAGTAAATTATCATGGAGGAGGTTTTACTTTGGGAACCGGAACGGATGATGCGAGATGGGCTTCTGCCGTTATTCATACCGTGGATGCTGTATTTGTCAGTGTGGAATACCGTCTTGCGCCTGAATATCCTTTTAGTGTAGGAGTTGAAGATGGCACCGATGCTGTGATATATTTGGCCGCGCATGCAGAAGAATTACGATTAGATCCTCATCGAATGGCATTATCGGGATTCAGTGCTGGAGGAAATTTCGCATTTACAGTTCCTCTCATGCTTCACGATCTACAAAACGATGCTGGAAAACGCACATTGGCAGATCTCACAAGTGCAACTACAAATGCAGATGGAAGTCCTTCTACAAATGCTAGTCGACAGGACCTCGACAAAACAAAATACGAATCCTCTACCTCGGCCGCATCATCTAGCACAATTACTTCACACCTCCAACCCAATCCCTATCAAGGAGAAACTCAAAGTAGAAATCAATCTACAACATCAATAGCCAAAATCCCCGCTCTCGAACCCACGGCTCTAGAAATCGCCCAAGAGGTTCCAGACCTCACCATCCGCGCCATAGTATCCTTCTACCCACCCACCGATTTCCGACAAACCCGCGATGAAAAGCGCGCCACGAATCCAGCTCCCGAGAAAAATCTCCCCCCAATGCTCACGCGCCTCTTTGACGAATCCTACATGCACCCCATCGATTCAATCGATCTTCGCGATCCCTACCTCTCTCCCGCAGCGGCCACTGACAAATTCCTCCGAGAAGCCTACCCACAAGACATCGTGCTATACACCTGTGAATACGACATGCTAAACGTAGAAGGCATCGCCTTTGGCGAACGACTCTCCTCGCCCGCGATCGGCAAATCCGTCAAAGGCGGCCTCATCAACTGCGTCCCGCACGCCTTTGACAAAAAACCGAACCCAATCTCCTTCCCCAAAGCCGCCGATCGCTGCTACGAAGAAGCCTGCGCGGAACTCGCCCGCGTCTTCGGCAGCGGCAAAACAAGCGAGGAAGACCGAAGACAACTCAATAAAAGTAAAGTCGTAGATCGCTTCGAGGAACAGGATAAAATCGTAGGTGTCTCGGATCGTGCGAGGGATTTAATCGATAATACGAGTTTAGCGGAGGGAAGGAGGGAGAGTGGAATGGCGGATAATCATGGTGGGGTGGACGGGGAGGGCCAGAAAGAGAGAGAGATTTTGAAGAATTTTGAAAAGGAAGCTGATAGGGTTATTAAGATGAATGGGGGGATTGAGGAGGAAGCTGTTGTTTAGTTTGGCTGGGGGTTGTGTTTTCCTCCTTTTGGGGTTGGCTTTTTTGGTTCGGGGGTGGAGGGGTTAACAGGACTTTTTACATTTACGTTGTACATTTTCATATTTTACGTATTACGTTTTACATTTACGGAATAAAGGATAGTAGAGTAGAGGAAGAAGAAGAGAGGAAAGAGTAGAAAGCAATGGAAAAGAAGAAAGAAAGAAAGAAAGAAAGAAAGAATGGAGAGATTTCTATAAATTAGGTGTACTGATTTATATTCGTACTATACCGTACTGCACCGTATTCATATGGCTGGATATATTCATTTATATTTGTTTATGTCTGTATGTCTGTATGTAACGAGAGTTCAGAGAGCAGATGAGAGAGAGAGAAAGAGACGGGTGTAAATGGGAGAGATATAGAGAAGAGTAGAGAAGGGAGAAGACAATGCATGCATGAATGAATGGATAAATGGATTTATGATTGTCATACCTAACTCTTAGTTCGTAGTAATTATGAATGACTATGATGACTATGATGATGGATGATATGATGGACTTTCTCCTCCCCCCCCATCTTTACGTTCCCATTCGAGTCAAAACCGAGGCGTGAAATAAAATTAGGCAGACTAGTCCATGACATACATCACAACAATGCACTAAATCAACCAAAAACATATAATCAATCAATCATTCATTCATATGATATCTTGTTTGTGATGCTATCTCATCCCTCTCACTACTTTCCTCATTTCCTTCATGCATTCATCCATCTTGCCCACTCAATTCCTCCACCACCCGCCACCAACCATCGCATCATAATATGCGCCCTCCGAAATGCCCCATCATCCAAATACTAATCTCGTAGCATCTCATTTTGGAGTAGGAGCTTTCAAGCTACCATACTCACCACACATCACTAATGTGTCATTGCGTAAAAAATATTCATCTGAACTCCGTGGGGAGAATCATGTCGCTTTCAAGCTACCATGTCTCAGCGTCGCAAAAACTTTAAACTTGGAAAAATGAACAGAAGGTGCAGAATGAACCTCGGGGGAAAAAACTGATCAAAAAAACGCCTTGATGTGCCGAGGTTGTTGGTTGTAAAAACGGTAAAAAAGGGAAAATACATGACGGTGAATCTTTCGCTAATCGTTGGTCACATCGGGGGGGAAAACGTGCTTTGGGTGGATAAATTTGGCGTTTTTTTATTCGCATTCGCGGTTGAGGAGAACTATCGGTGCCGAAACTTTAGGTCCGATTTATTGTTGATGACGACAATGTCAATTTGTTATTAGAAGTCGTATTAGGGGATTTTTGAAACGGAAAGAATAGCTGAAAGCTAGAGGATTTGTTGACTCATAAAAGATGTTTACATATCCATCGTATCCCCACCATTGGCGAAGTTGAAGTTACCAGATTGTTCTCCATTGGTACCGAAACCAAAAGTATTACCAGCAATTTGTGGTTGACCATCATCAGCACCTTCTTCCTCATCAGAGAAGTATTTTTCAATCATGTTGTATGCCTTCATGTAGATCTCTTCGTTTGCGTTGGTTTGGCAGTCGTGAATCTTCTCCATACCGTGGCATTCCTCGATGAACAGTGCATATCGGTTGATGCT
Source organism: Sclerotinia minor (assembly GCA_025389075.1). Classification (NCBI taxonomy): domain Eukaryota; kingdom Fungi; phylum Ascomycota; class Leotiomycetes; order Helotiales; family Sclerotiniaceae; genus Sclerotinia; species Sclerotinia minor. The sequence goes on from QRFH01000007.1 coordinate 603,668, forward strand.
CTCAGTTCCTTCTCCGGCAGCATCCTTGTCCATCTCACCAACCTTCAAGATATTCTCAAGACCATCAAGAGCGACCTGGATGATCTTGTTATCCGGACAGGCCAAAAGATCGCAAAGTGGCTTGATGCAACCTTGGTTAACCAAGTAACGGATTTGCTCCGGTTTTTGAAGACCACCGGAGGTAGCGTTAGAGATTGCCCAACAAGCCTCCTTGCGGGTCTTGAGGTCACCATTAGATAAAAGATGAATAAGAGGTGGGATGATGTTGGCATCGATAACTGCTTGAATTTGAGTAGAGTTACCAGCAGTAACGTTGGAGATGGTCCAGCAAGCCTCCTTTCTAATACCATCCTTTCCTGAGCTCAAAAGAGACAACAAAGCTGGGAGAGCACCACAGTTAATGATAACTTGGGTTTGAACATCATCACCAGTGACGATGTTTCCAACGGAACGAAGAGCAGGGGTTTGAACCGAGGTGGAGGCATGCATCAACAACTCCACGAGACGACGAGGAATACCGGCTTCGATGACAGCTTGTATCTTGTCATTGGCGCCATCGGAAAGATATGAAATTGCCCAACAAGCATCGATCAAAACTTCATCATCCAAAGAATAGACGAGCTTGGCCAAAACTGGCAGAGCTGGTAAAATCTGCTATAGTTGTAAGTCTTAGCATAATGAAGGGAGAGGAGTAGGAATCCTTACGGTAGTCCAATCAGGCTGTGGTGTCTTTCCACGACAGAAGTTGCTAAGAGTCCAGGTAGCATTACGGAGCATGCTCAACTTTCTGCTATCACCCAAAAGAGCGAGGAGAGGCTTAAGGGCACCACATCCCAAAACATAATCTCTGCATGATGGGCTATCACCAGCAATATTTCCCAAAGCCCAAACGGCTTGTTCTCTAACATCTGGTTCGTGACTTCCGAGCAACTCAACGAAAATTGGAACGGCACCAGCTTCAATAACAACTTGGGTTTGTTGAGCAGAACCAGATGCGATATTTGTAAGAGCCCAGGCTGCCTCGAATTGTACAAGTGTGTGAGGAGAACGGAGGAATTCGACAAATCGTGAAACGACACCAGTCTTAATAACTTCTTCAATAGGAGGGTTTCTTTCTTTTGAAAGTAACTTTCTGAATTTGGTTGTGGCTTGAATTTGTGCATCGATTTGTTCGGAAAATACGCCTTGTACCATTAAAGGAAGGTCATCGTTCAACTATTGAAATGAGATCTTGATTAGCCATGATGGACAGGGTGTTTGATAAGGAACAATTATATTGTTCAAGTTGTGAAACCGAAACCTAGCATTAACGTTCGCGATAAAGCTGTGATATCAATCGCAGAAGCGAAAAACATTATCACTAGGAAACAGCTGCTACCCCACCAAGGAAAGTAAATAGTTGAAAGCTATTCTGAAAGTTCCTGGTGGTGGGGTATATTGAAAAGAAGTATTGACATGACTGTGAAGAGTAAATGTGGGAATAATGTGTGCGAGTGCTAGTTAGACAGAAATGTGTATGCGCGATCACAACTTACCTGACTCTCTGTAGGGGCGGTATCATCATCACTATCAGGCTCAGCACCCAAAGAGGCTCCCGGTCGTGAAGATCCATCTCCTGCTGTAATACCTCTTCTCTTTGCAAGATTCTCATCACGCTTGACTTTTCTGATCTCAACTTGTTGTTCCTCGCGACGACGTCTTAATTCATCAGGCTTGAAAGTGTTCTTTGCTTTGAACTGAGTTCGACGATGCTCTGGGATATAACGATCGGCCATGGTTGCGATATGACTGAAATCGATATGTTTTTTGTTATTTTGTAAAAGGAAGTAAGAGATTAAGAGATTTAAATCAAACACAACCTTACAAGTGGTGTAGATAAAATTTGAGTTTTGGAAGTATTTGTTGAAGTGAATGAGAAGAGATTGGAGGGAAAATTATAGAAGTTTCTTTGGCTCCAATGGATTGAGAAGGCTCCAAAAGAATAGAAAGAGGAACTATCCGCCTCCAAGCTGAAAGCGGTAAAGCTAAATTTGGAACGTGACCTTAGCGAAACATGAAAGGTTGAAAAGATTTTGACTAGGGAAAGAAGTTGAAGCGTTCTCTATGGTTCCTTGCTTTGATTGGACGATTGTTGATTGGTGAGTTTATACTATGCATGGAATAGTAGGTAGGTATTATTAGGTAAGCCCCATGTCGCGTCTACCCATAGCCATGGATGTATCTGCATGAGATTCCATTAACGCGTCTATTTATTTACAAGCAAGATGAGAGGACGAGAGCATCAAGCCATCATGGAAAAGATCCCTTTCCTTTACTTTATCTAGTTCACCGTACTATATACAACAGGGTCTTTGTTTAATATCTACCTTTCCAAGTCAGGACTCACGAGTGATAAGACCATCCATCAGCTTCACTCGCATCTATCAAAGCATTTTGAGATTCAATCAGCCTCATTAACATCAACCCGTTTATTTACAAAAGGAAAGGCGGGGAGCAGGCACAGCACAGACCATACTTTACACGGATTCTGAAGGACATTCACCATACAATCTGTGCAGCACGAGTTTTATGACAGGTAGAGTTACCTATGTCGCATCTACCCGTACAGAGCATTTGACATTTGATCAACTACAACGTATCTACTACTTGTAAGGAAGAAGCAAGGGGAAATCACAGGAACATACTTCATATACACCCAAAAGAACGTCCAGTATACAAAATTTTCACCAAACCCTTATGTTCCTAGATCTATGACCAACCAATTTATTTTCGATTTCCTTTAAAGTGAACAAACACTGCTACCAAGAGTACCATCTAAAAAGGTAAAATAGGACTGGGGGTTTGCTCAAGCAGCTCTCGGGGCATTTCAAAATGAACAGTGTACAGGAAAAAGACAGCGTCGCAGCAATACCTAAATCCGAAATGGCTACTCCCTTGGGATTTCATACTGTTGAGCAAATCAAGAATCTGGATATCCTACCAGGTGGGACTGTGAAAAAGCAATTTGTCAACGTAATAGGATTCGTGATGGATTATCAACCGCCTATAAAAACTAGCGGAACCGGTGGGCAATTCATATATAATATAAAACACTCTTCTGCGCAATATACACTAACGTGTTTGCTCAGATTTTAAAAGCACTTTTCAAATAAAAGATTATTCTTCACGATCAGAGAAACTTGGCCTAAGAATGAGTGTTTTTGCATTAGAGGATAAAATGCCACGGATCTATAATCCCAAAGATGCTGTGCTTATCCGTAACGCAAAGGTATTCACTTCCTCATTTCCTGTCGTTCTGCCTGTCGATTGACAAACCTTAGGTCCAAATGCGCATGGGAGAAATACAGTTATTATCTCATATTTCCACTGAGTACCATATACTCCGTTCTGCGGACATTCCTAAGGCTATTTTCCCCATTTCCAAAGCTCCTTGGATTTCGACACCACCTGCTAGATGCCGACGTCCAGAACCAATCGAGACCAAGTATGTGATATGGTCAAACCAACACCTCGACGAACTTGAGCTCCCTAACACTCAAGAATTTCAGGAAAAAGCAGACAAAGCTATGAATGTCAGGGATAAGTATAGTCTACTCAAAGATGTAAAGGAAGGTTCATTCCACGATATCATCGGTGAAGTGAGGAAGATCTATGGGGCTAGCTTTGATATGGTTACTGTTTACCTTACGGACTACACAGCTCACCCTAACTTTTACAATTATATTCTACCAGAGTTGTCTAGTGTCACGACGGAAGGCCGCGATGGTGATGATTACGGTTATATAAAAGCAAAGCCTAGGGACGAAGCAAAAGAATGGAAAGGTCCATTCGGGAAAATGACCATTCAACTCACATTATTCGACTCGCATGCCGATTTCGTTAAAGAAAAGGTCAAGGAAGGCCAGTGGCTTCGTTTGACCAACGTTCAATTCGTCGTCGGCAAAGCGGGTCTATTGGAGGGCAAGCTTCGTGGTGATCGTGGATCATATGAGGGTAAAGTCCAAGTCGAGATCATGAAACAGTCTGAAGATCCTCAGCACAACGATCCCCGATGGAAAGATTGTGTTCAACGAAAGCATGATTGGAACAAAAAGCACAAAAAGGACATGAAGAAATTTCAAGAAGAAATTGCGAGGGCGGGAACCAAGCGGAAAGCTGATGGACAATCAAGCGGGAAGAATTCCAAGGCTCGAAGAAAGGAATTACGAGCCAAAGCAGATGCCAAAACTGCTGTGATCGAGACGAAAATTACTAAAAATCTTGATTTGAATGACAATGGTAAGTCTTCGTGCGATGAGTTATTCATAATTAATAAATCTATAGTGGTATTACATCCTTCTCGGTCCCATGATGCTATAGTGCCTTTATCAATTATTCTACAGCGCACACCCCTCTCCTCTGATCCCAAATATGCCGGTATTCATGTACCTTTTGAAAACAGAAATTACAAAGCCAATGTTCGAGTGGTAGATTATTTTCCTCAAAATATTGACGACTTTGCGGTTGGTCGCAAACCCAGCGAATATGACTTGTTATCTGATTACAGTGGTGATGAAGATGAAGGCCCTGAGAATCATATGCAGAGTTTTCGCGATGGAGAGATTTCAGAAAAGAAGTGGAAATGGCGATTTGCACTTGTGGTTGAGGACGCAAATCCAGATACTTCTAGGGACAGAGCTACTCTTATTGTGGGAAATAAAGATGCACAGTTGTTATTTAATGATCTGGATGATGCTTGCAAGTATGACTTCCCATCCTTAAAGCCAGATTTTCGTGCTTGTATCTCATCGAGAAAATCACAGCTAATAAGACTTTAAAGCCTACGAACAAACCCAGAAATGCTGAACAATGTTAAAGAAAAACTCTTCACACTTTGGGGTGATTTGGAAGAGCAAAAGATAGCTCTGCTTGCAAAAGAGGTTCAAGAAAAACCGCAGGAAGAAGAAGAATCGCTACCAGAGATTTCCAAAGCAGCAGATTCAGACTCCGATGACGAAGAAGATGATCCTAAACAAACAAATGGTAGTTTACCACCAGACGACGAGGAGGAAACGGACAGCTTGAACTACGCAAAACAAAACAAAATCCTCGAGAAATCTACAGCTTCTTCTATAGAAAAAGATCACAATCTACAAAGCAATCAGAAGAATGAAAAGTTACAAACACCACTAGAAATCAAGCCGAGAAATAAACCCTTCGAATGCTGCATCAAACAGTATGGTATCAAAGTAGATGAAGAAGATCCGGAAAAAGCCGATGCAGGGGAAGGAAAAAGATGGCAGAGAGTTTTCGGGCTATGGGGGACTACGATTAGGTAGATAGATAGATGAGTGTGGGCTGGCCGGATGGCCATGAGTTGTATGGGATTCGATGTTTGTTGTGTGTATAATATATCATGTAATTAAGATCTTACAATTAGGTTGGGATTTTGATATCGATATCGTGGTTGTGTTTATTGTGATCTTGAAATTATCTAATAGTAATTATATCTTAGTATGTGATATAGAAGATTTATACCAAGGTAAGATAGGATCGATTGGTGTGCTTCGTTTTGGTGAGTGGGAATCAGGATGGGATGGGAGTATTTGATCATGGTGAGCATGATGGATTCAGAATGAATAAATGAATATAATGAACATAATATACTTGGTAAGTCTAGTACCCCCTTTTCAGACCACCCCAATATTCAAAAGTGCATCCGATCTCAGACAACAAGTATCTCACTCAGCATTCCAATCGTTGTTCTGTAATACTGCAATATTGAGCATTCGACACTAGAACAAATTTATTTGTGAGCGTAAGATTTTCATCCATAAAAAACTAAGTATGGACAAATAAAGATTCAGGAGATTTACCGGATAAAGTAATTAGTTGCAAAATATGTCTTGCACTTCTCTGTTACGAGGTTTGCCGTCTAGATCACGTGGAAGTGCTCTAGGCTCTCGAGGTGGTTTATAACTAGGCGTCAAGCAGGGACTTAAAGTAATAACAATAATATGATGCAATTCGTAACTAATAGTATGGTATACTAAATGATTAATCTTGAGCACGAAGCTCTACATTGTAATGAAATCCATTCCTTTATATAGACCTTCGTTTCCTGGATCCCTTAGGAGCTGTACACTCCAGGAGCTCTTAGCTCTCTAAGGCTCCTTCACGTGACATATCAGTGTGCCATGATCATGTGATGTCTGTCGTAACACATATCTTCTGGGACTTAATTAGATCTGATCATAATTGGGCAATAGACGTTGAATATTCTTAAAGCCCATGAATTCTTCAACTCTATTCTAATTAGAGTTAGAAAATGATTAATTAAAGGCGTCTAAATCTGAAAATCGATCTGATTTTATGTACATAGAGTGTTACGAGGTTTGCCGTCTAGATCACGTGGAAGTGCTCTAGGCTCTCGAGGTAGGTTTATAACTAGGCGTCAAGCAGGGACTTAAAGTAATGACAATAGTGTGATGCAATTCGTAACTAATAGTATGGTATACTAAATGATTGATCTTGAGCACGAAGCTCTATACAAAGGGAATCCATCTTGGTTATATAGATATTCATGCTCCCTTGGATCCTTCTGGATCCTAAGCTCCAAAGGCTCCCTTGGATCCTTTTGGATCCTAAGCTCCAAAGGCTCCCTTGGATCCTTTTGGATCCTCAAGCTCCAAAAGCTCCAAGTCACGTGTTTTCTGACAGTGCGTGCACATACGATCTTAAGGTGACCCAGATCACATATTAATTCGATGAAATCTGATCGCTTTTGCACAAGGCCTAAGCTCTCCTAATTAGTCAATTGTTACTATCGTAACATAGAGATGTATTTGGAATTCTTTATATTGAATAATATTAATTTTAATATTTTCAGGACGTCTAATTATATCAGTGAATTGATGAAAGTATTATAGTTATATCAAATATTTATTAATACTAATCTGAAAAGAATGAAAAGAAATAATATAACTAATATTATTAAGTATTAAAGTTAATACTAATTAAACTTTAAATTTGTAAGAATCAAGAAGTGATATAATTAACTAGTATTGTTAATTAAAAAAAAAAAAAACTAAAAGTCATTATCTAAAAGCAGCAAAGATATCGATAATAATCTCATATTATTTAATAATTATTAACTAACAAGGCTTTATTACACTGAGTGAGTTTGTAAATATAAATATTTCTCTAAAACTTGAAATTTCTTAAAATGCTCTGGTTGGAAAATGATCAAGAAACAAACGATTTGTTTTAGTATATGATGATAATATAAGTTGAATATATATCAATGTTTTGTTATGAATATTATATTTGATTAATTGACCCAGTTTTATAATTTCTATATATTAGTTTTTGAAAAATCTATAATTATATAATAATAGAGTTATCAAAGAGATTTCAATTTCAAGTTGAGACTTGATTTTTATTTAATTCGAATTACATTATATCTATAAATTTAGTCTCTATTATCTATATATAATCACAATATCAAATCCAATTTAAAAGCGGTTTGTTATTAGATATTAAAGTGTAGATTATTGAGTTGTACTAATTCTAAAAACAAAAGAAATAATTAAACAATCTTATAAAGGTAAAAACCTGAAACTAAAACTAGATTTGTTGAATTCATAATAATAAAATAATAAAAGAGATTTTTAAAGAGAGATTTGAAGTTAATTATAAATATCTAATTAGTGAACTAACTGACTTGAAAAAAAGATGAATTTGTTTGATTCTTTATAATAATAATAATAATAATAATAATAATAATAGGTTATTAGGATCTAATTATCAATCTGCATTACCGTCGATTTAAACATCCAAGGAAATTTCCAACCGCAAATGAATTAATAACCTAATCACTCAGACAATAGCGAGGAAGAACACAGGACATAATTGAGATAAAAAAATCAAACAGAAAAGATTATTCTCTCACAATACCTATCTATCAAAGCAAAGTAAGATAATCACACAATCACACAATCATATAAACCTCACAATCCAAAGGCAATAAAAGACAATATTTTGACCAGCAAAGAGCATCAACATGGAGTTACTAAAGGAGCGGCTATACTAGATACAAGATGAAAATGTAAGAGTAGTATATCTCTTTCTTTTTTTCCAACAACCAAGTCGACCCCAACAGACAAATGAAAGATTGTCCACCGCTTTCATCCACCGCTCAAGACCCTTCCCCCGAATCCCGAATCCCCCGTGATCTTGAATTCTGAAAAATTAAGCACGGAACTTGGCACCGATGGTACGCTTGGTAGTAGCATCAGCAGTGCCATTACCAGCAGCAGCAGCGCTAGAAGTCGAGGCCATTTGAAATGCGGCGACACCACCGAATGGTCCAGCGCCAGATGGGTTGGCAAGTTTGACCAAGCAGACGTTCTGTTGACCACCGACGGTACCGGTACAGGACATACCGGCTGGCATGGAAACCTTGATGGGATAGTCTTCGTTGACGTTCTTGGCACGCTTGACGATACCAAGGTTGACGAGGGATCTCATCATGAGGGAGCGTTGCTTGGGTGCGGCGATGTTACCCCTTTTACCTGGTACTTGAGTAGTAACCTTTGCTTCGGTACCTTGAGAGAAGGTACCGGTACCAGTTGGGTCGACGATGGCGGTATATGGACCAGCTCCGTCAGTGGTGACGATGTGAATGGTTCCACTGAGTTCACCTCCGTCGGTAACTTGAGGAAGCATGTCACCGGACATGGCCATGACATTCTTCATGTCAGCCATGGTGTTTGGACCAGCCTTGGTCTTTCCGAGACCATCGGTAGCGGCGTTCTTGCTGTTGAAGACAGTGGTGTCGACCTCAGTTTGCTTGTTGGTTCCGGCACCAGGGATGACGGCACCTTGGATACCAAGACCAGTGGTGTTTCCACCTGCATCACCAGTCTGAAGTAATGAGTTAGTATGAATTACTAAAAGTGGAGAATGAAGAATAGGATAAATGATGTGATGAGATTGAGCAGGAATGAGATGGATTACTAACCAAGACTGCGATCTTGCCATGGGCGGCAACGAATGGGATAATAGCGGCGATGACGATAGTATAACGCATATTTGCTGTTGGGGTTGGTTGGTTGGGTTTTTAAAGTTTATTGAAAAATTAAAGATTTATAAAGATTGTATAAAAGCGGGATACTAGTCAATAGTATGCGGCTGGAAGAATGGAAAGATAATTGGAAGAGTGAAAGAACTGGAAAACTGTTGATGCTGAGGAGAGAATTGTAAACGGAGGGATATTGAGTTCCTTTAATACTTGCTCAATCATACGCAAATCTACTCAAGAGTAGTATGATCAGACCGATTTCCATAGCACGGAAGGCGGTATCCATGAGAAACCTGCCAAGAGAAGTCCAAACTTCCATACGGGCCTCAATGTGAAGAGAGGGGGACAATGGGTAAGCCATGCGAAGTCTGTGCGCAGCCTCCGTACCTGAAGCACAGAGCTTATCTGATGTGTTGTGGATACAAGTAGTCGAAGGTCTGACTATCTTATCAACATAGTGGCAACATGCTCGAGCAGTGGAGTGAATGAATGTGACGGGATGGATAGATAAATCCACTATAGATGAAATTGCCCATAACCCTTCAGCATTGTAACATTGAAGCCCTGACCGGTGACATACACGCGATTTGGTCTACTGCTACTATCAGCTAATTCTTTGGCTGAAGAATCCATCACGGAGGATCATTGAAACAGGAAATGTTTTCATCATGAAAATTCGCATCGGGATTCAGATACTTCTTGGCAGGTGTAGTCAAACAAGATCAGGTTTCTTCGAATAGTCTTGTCTGTGCGCGTTTCTGAAGCCACAGTTGAGTAAAGAGAGTTTCAATCGATTCATCCAATCGTTATTGAATAGTATGGTTTTAAAGTTGAGATTTATTATGGCTAGGGCAGATATGCGTGCGACATTCAGAACGTTCTAGTTGTTTGAAGTTTGTCACTGGACCAATCTCAAATTTTAGAAAGAATTGCTAGATTTGGATTCATACCCATTCTTCTTTTTTGCATGCTCGATGTTCAATACTTGTCAGTATCATTGATAACCTTTTGTGGAGCAAAAAAATACTGGCGTCTCTTGGAGACCTCTAGCATAAACTCTATGACTTCCGACAGGAAAAATCGCATTCGGAAGGACCCTGAAAATGGGAGACGGCCGAGTAGCTCCTACTCAGTGTACATTACAGTAGCTCCCGATGGACCTAAATTAGTGTTGAAGTCGAATTAAGCTTGATGAAAACCCAGCGATAACCAATCAACAGTGGCCAAAGCCATTGATGTGGAGCTAGAATGAAGCATGAAAACAAACATGGAATAAATCCATGACTCTGTGTCGGAGCACAATGCTTTACCGATTATCTGATACTTAGGACCCTTGGAGGCAATCATACGGGTGGAATCAACTTGCATATTGCAGATCTTTTCGTCATTCGAACAAGAACAGCAGCAACAACGAAAACAGCACCACCTTCACAATTGGTCGAAGCTTTTCGAGACCTGAATTTCATCCAGTTGCAAACGCTCAAAGAAGGTAGACTGTGGCTAAAATCATATTAAGGGTCGTAGAGGTGCATCAAAAGATCTTATTTGATTCTATCCTCTACGATTCATTCCCTGTGTTCGGCAATTGTTTTGTGTGTTGTGTGTTGTAACTTGTGTGATTGCAAATAAAGTCAAATTATGTGTCAGAAGTGGCCAAGTCGGGAACGAAAGCGACGGAAGGACCTGATGGTGTAAATCACGTGCTGACATGCCTTAGTCGGAAGACCATGGCCATTTTGGGTACAGTTGCTGGTCTAAAATGTACGACACGTTTCATGACATAAGCATCGGTTGATTTTATAGATCCGTGCTCGGATAGCATTGCCTTCCCTAAATCATCCAACTGTGCCAGTGACCATATCGTGTTTTGTCGCTTTGTCCCTTCGTCTACGGTGAGAGAGGACGCTCCGTGCCAAGACGCTTCCATTCTCTGGCCCATTTCCAGCCTTCCAAATATGATGCAGAAAGATTGTGGAAAAACGCAATGGCTAGTAAGAGAAACACAAGTGACCTGGATAGATACATATGCATTAATAACCTCCAAAATCTTACCGATGTTGTACTATGTTTTTCCCTCGGTTTGCTGGTCAGGTCACCATCGTTGCCAGAATCGAACTTCCCTTCAAACCACATTGATGCGTACCTCCCATGTATCCCCTTAAGTTCCAGACGTCTCAGAGTCCGCACGAGTTAGGGAGCTGTTCATCCACCAGTGTCGAACGTGACGATATCGAGGCAAAAGTCAGATTTGTGTGGTAAAAACTTCCTCACATCATCTCATTCTGGCATGCATCAGTGGTATACTTTCCTTGTCTCCATTCGTATAAGGTCTGCGAGACGTATGGCCGTGATGTATCCATCCGAACTCATGGATGAATTAAATCCTTATCCAGCTCAAGTCCTCCTATTCATTCACGTACACACATTAATGAATCTTCTCCAAAGATCTCAGATATACTACATTCTTCTTTAATCATGCCGCCAATCCACACACGGCCACTCTCAACTGTTGGAGCTCCGAACTTCACCACTGTGCATCCTCTCACTTTTGCAGCAGACCAAAGAATTCCTTCCTCCTTTTCTTGTCCAAGTCGTCGGAGTCTCCAGGATTCCTGTTTCGATAGAATGATTTCGTTATCTTTTTCTTTTCTGTCATCAGATCGAAAATCTCTGGCACCAATTCTAGGCAGTGCAGCAAATTCTGATAAAAAGAAGGCAGACAACTTCTCAACCAGCGGCCCTTTCAGGATCAAAGTACCGAATATGCCATTTCCGCGCATTTTGTGGCGTAGTAGTTTTTCTGGAGCTGTTGCTTCGTCTCCTTCTAGCAAGACATTGTCCCTCAACAAAAGTCTTCTCTTCATATCCTTCCCCATGGCCCAAACCTCGTTACGTCCGTTCCACGCTCGTAAATCCCAATTCTCCCCTCTTGCGGTTCTCCCCGCCGAGACCCAATCTAATACGCAAAGTGTTGCGCCTTCCTTAAGGGTGAAAGTTTGTGATTGTTCATATACACTTTCAGCGAAAGGCTGAACCGGATCGGGTAACAAACAGACTGAAGCACCGTCCTCAATAGTGACCTGTAAGTGTTGACGTGTAATGACATCACGTGTTGGTGATTTGAAGATCTTGGTATGACCTTGAGTGACGATACTCAATTTTGCATTTCGGGTGACATCTATGTTAAGTTGAACTTGATCCCCACCGACAAGACCTCCACCATATGTCAGGAGAAAGACCAGAACACTCTTTTGTGCAGCAGAAGGGGATGGAGAGATCAATTTTAAAGGGTACTGAAAAGTCATTCTCGACAAAGCGGAGATTGAATGAGGTAGTAACTGAACAACCAAATGACCCTCTCCTGGAGCGGACGATGAGGGGGGAAAGGGAGATGGCATGCTGAGAGGCTTTTGTTAGAGAGTAGAAGAAAGAAAGAAAGATGTTGGTATAATGGTATCATGGTATCATGATAAAACTGGTAAATGATGGTTATGATTTAGTAAAGATTACCAAACATAATCTATTCTCACTTGGTGTCTTTCTTACTTTTATTATCTATGTATGAATTACATGTATATAATCAATTTATCAGAACGATTTGATTACATACATACTCTACTCCCACCCTATGGGGAAAAAGAGATAAGGGCATAAAAGGATGGGTGGGAGTAGAAACATGCTGGAAATGCTGGGAAATAAGCCTTGTAAGCCTAAAAGTTGTGGCGCTAAACCCAATTAAAAACGTTCAAACGCGACATTCATTCGTTCCCGCGATACGTCAACATTAACCACAACTTCAATCAAGCGCGTCCCAATACCTGGCACTATTCTTTAGATTTCAATTAAATGCGCAATTGATGCGCTGATGAATACTCAACGACTGCCACTCATGGAGATCGAAAATGACGTGTTAAGCACGCCCGTCGCAGGTGGTAGGAGGAAATCAGGACGCGCTGTGAAAGCACCTGAGAAGTTCGTTCCTGATCTACCATCTTCTGCCCTTCGATCCACAAACGCCAAAAGGAAGAGGTCTGATGAAGAAGGAGAAGATGACGCGTCAGAGGAAGAAGAAATAGAACCGGAAGAAGAAGATGAGGATGACGAATTAGAGGAAGAAAGTGCGGGGGAAGAAGAGTTAAAAGAAGCTCGAAGGAAAGCCAGGACTTCGAAGAAACCAGCGGCAAAGAAACCTAAAATCAACGGTACAGCGCCGCATGCTAGAGCGCCTGCTGTAAGATTACCAAATCGACCCAAGGCAGCAAAGAAAGTCGTTATAGCAGATGATACTACTGAAGGACTTTATGGTATGCGCCATGAGCAATTCTGGTTCCATTTCTACGTTGTACTGACTTGCTTAACAGCTGATGTTTATACGAGCGGGCAATCATCCGACGAAGTAGTTTCTAAGTTCCTGGAAAAATACGCACAGAGTGGCCCTGGGGCTGTGGCAGAATTGATAAATTTTGTCTTGAAGAGTGCTGGCTGTGACCTACAGGTCACTGAGGATGATGTTAATGATTCAGATAATGTTAATGGGAAAATTGCAGACCTTCAGGAAGAACACCAAACAGTAGGTTTTAGGGTATTTCTTAGAATTTATCGTGCTAATATATATATTTTTTTTAGCAAAACATATCCGACTACCCATTAATCTCACGAGCGAAGAACAGTCATGCCTTTCGAGCGTCTTTCCTCGATTTCTTCAACTCCTTGAACAGAACAATGGATGCATCCGGGGCACTTTACGATGAGGATGAACCGTTAATGGAAAGCATATTTCATTGGATGGCTTCTATGTCATCTTCGAATCTACGACCTTTTAGACATACTGCGACTGCCGTCGCTCTGACTATCGCAACTTCTACATGTCAAATTGCGAAAGAACAGATAGAAATTGCCGCGAAAACCTTACGTCAGCTTGAGGGAGAAAAGAAAAACAAACGACCCAACAAAGGTAGACTTGCAGACTTCGAGAAGAAGGTTCGAGATGGGGAAGGAAAGAAAGAAATTCTAGAAGAGAGACTCAAGGATATCTTTGATACAATTTGGGTGCATAGGTATCGAGATGTTGACCCGAAGATTAGGATTGAATGTATTGAAGCGCTGGGCTTGTGGATTCATACTTTACCCAGTTATTGGTTTGATGGGCAGTACTTACGATACCTGGGATGGATGCTTACAGATGCTGCATCAACCATGCGCCTCGAAGTGGTCAAGCAGCTGATAAGAATTATGAAGAACCCCTCAAATATCCCAAGATTAGGTACATTTATCGAAAGATTCAGACCACGTATTATTGAGATCGCCACAAGAGATTCGGATGCTGCTGTTAGGTCGAATGCAGTTGATTTGGTTGATATACTTCGAAAGGGAGGAATGCTTGAACCAGATGACATTGATGTTATTGGGAAGCTCATTTTCGACTCGGAACCCAAAGTACGCAGAGCCGTGGTTGCATTTTTCGTTGAGAACGTCAAGGACGTCTTCGAGGAAAAGATTGAGGAACTAGGAGGAGAAGATGCCTTGGAAGAGATTTTGACAGTTGATGATGAAGATTACGATTCGCCTCGTGCTAGTTGGATTAAACTCAAGTGTCTTGCAGAGGTTTTACAAAATTATGATGTTTCAGATCAGGATGAAATGCCAAGCCACATAGAGCAAGCGACCGTCGAACGTTATTTAGATCTTTCTGGTGGAGAGTCGAGGTTTACCCTTGCGGCTCAAGCTTTATACGACAAAATGCCAGAGCTCAGGGAATGGGAGATTTTGGCCGGCTACTTATTACATGATCATTCTTCCAACCCCAAAGGCAAGGGAACTAATCGAGCATTGAAGGAGAGTTTTAGACCGGAAGAGACCGAAGAGATTATACTGCTAGAGATATTAAATGCAGCGGTCAAACTCAATCTGAACCAACTTGGCGAGCCAGATAAATCAAGAGACAAAAGCAAGAAGAGAAATGCTAGAGCCGAATCAGCGGAAATCAAAGAGACAACAGCTCGTCATTTAGCAGACATTATTCCAAGATTACTCAAGAAATTTGGAGCTCACCCGATAACTGCCACTGCTGTATTACGTTTGGAACATTCTCTGAACCTTGGCGTCTTCCAAGAACTGCGACAAGACTCAACGGGATATGCTAAACTACTTGATGAGATTAGTGCTCAATTCAGTGGCCACGCTGACAAGAATGTCCTCACTGAAGCTAGCGCAGCGATATTACATGCAAGAAGCTATGAAGAACTGGAGGATATCACAGAAAGCAAACTCCAAACATTATGGGAGGACACCACGAATATACTTCAAAACATCAACAAAGCTGGCGAGGTATCTGTCAGAGGAGACTTCACGGATTCAATTCTTGCAGAACTTTCAACCACTCTTGCAAAGGTGGAAAAGCTAGCAAGTATCTCGAACTGTGTGGAAATTTTAGAAGCCGAAATTAATAGCAAAACACCTTCTCCTATCAGTATTATTCTTGACGTTGTTGCAAGAGGACAACTCGAGGAAGCAAATCCAGATATTGATGCTCAAGAGGATGGAATCGTTATATCGGCTATCCGTTCGGCTACGTTCTATTTCATGTGGAAAGTACATTCATTAACAAGATCAATTGCGTCGGGCGAAGAAATTTCAGAAAATGACATCGATTCTCTCAAAGATTGTCAAGAAACTTTCATACAAAATCTTGTTACCGCTTTATCGTCCCGCAGTACCCTTGATCCAGTCCGTCTACTTGCAACAGGTGCTCTTCTCGACCTTCATGTTTTATTCGCCACTTTACGGCCTCAAGCTACTGCCACTGGACGAAAAGACACTCAAAATCAATTCGAGCATATACAATCTCTATTTAAAGAGATTACCCCAGAAGCTCAAACAGAATTAACATCTATCTTTGACCATGCCGAGAAACACTTTGCGAAAAAGACCAAGAGACGTCTAGAAGAGCCAGATGATGATGAAGCACCAGAAGACGAACCCGAGGACTCTGAAGATGAGGATGAGGATTCCACAGGGAATGAACGACAAAGTGAAATACTCAAGGCGGAACAACAACTTTGTGAATTAACAGGAAAACTTATCCTAGCTATCCTCGCAAGAGTCATTGATGCGTCAGGACCTATGAAAGGAAAGTTACGCAAACGTATTGAGAGGAATAGGGCTAGGTTGGGACATAATTTCAAGGAAGTAGTAGCATATCTTGATGAACCTAAAGAAAAGGCGAAGAAGAATAAATCAAAGCCTCAATTAGCAGCGGCGGCTGCACAAGCAAAGAAAGAAGCTCTTAGGATGGAATTGGAAGATGAAGATGTTGACGAGGATGAAGAAGAAGATGACGATCCATTCGTAGATGCAGAACCGGAAGAGGGAACCAGAGAAGATTTAAAGAGGAGAGAATTGATTGAGGATGTTAGCGTTGATGAAGAAGGAGAAGCGGAAGGAGAAGTGGAAGGAGAGGCAGAAGTTGAAGAAAATGGTGATGCGGCTGATGATGATGAGGATGAAGATATGTTGGGTGATTGAGCGATTTAAATAAGTGAGGGATTTGATTGATTGATTAATGACTTTTTTTCTTCCGAATTCTCCTTTTGCACTGTTTGGCTGCCTTTTCTCGCGGATATCATTCTCTCTGTCGAGGTCGAGGTCGAGGTCGAGGTCTACTTTACTCTGCTGCGCTAAAAAGTTCTCCCATGTCGTATGTCATATGTCATATGTCGCATATCGAATATCGAATACTATATGTCGCATACCGTTTCTTGTATGATTATGATAGTATCTTACCTACCTACCTAGGTAGTGATAGGCCTTAACTCATTGCGCATTTTTTGCATTTTTGCATTTTTGCATTTTTGTTTTGACTTGCTTCAACGCGATATTTACTTATTTATATTGCTCTGGATAGAGGAGAGGAGAGGAGAGGAGAGGAGCATTTCTTCTATTTCGCTTCCTGTGTGCTTTATCTTATTTTGCTCTTGGAGGTCAGGTGGGGGGGAGGGGGGAAGAAGGGGATAGGCGGAGAAGGGGGAGCGGTGGAGAAACGATGGTGGCTTTGCCTGCTGCTGACGCTATACATGAAAGGGCGAAAGAATGAATGATGAGGGGATGGGGATGAAGAAAGGAACGATATTGAATTTCACGGTTGGAGAATATTTCGCTGCTTTTGTGCATACTAGCGTACTATCCCATATCATACTTTGTTTGTATTGTAGTATGTATACTCGTATGTTTATACTGGAACTATATGCATCTGTATATGTGTATGTATGTATGTATGTATACTCGGGATATGTAGATGTGCATGTTTAGATGTATGTGTATGTGTTTAATAAATAGGAAATCCTGTTTTTTTCTTCTTTCTAAATTATAATAATAATTATCGAATTGATCGGGGCTTTCTTTTGGTGGTGATTTGAATTTGAATTTATTTAATTTGGTTTGAATTTGATGTGTTATGTATTTAAGGAAGTGAGATCTCATCTCCATCAGATCTTCTAGTTTTTCCCACAAATAAGTCGTATCGTATTTACCTAGGTAGGTATTAATTAGATAACTGGTCGGAAAGCTACGTGATTTATCTTATGTATGGACTGAGAAGAGAAGAGCGGTGGAGTATCAAATATTAAATATTGTCCTATCCGATATGAATAGTTGAGGACATAATTATTAAGAAACAAAATATCGATATTGATCTAGTAAAAAATATAGTAGCATCATCGTCATATCATATAAAATTCTATTTCCATGACAATACAATACTATCAGAGTAAAAATCCATAAGATTAAGTCTACTCTAACTAACTATTAAAAAAGAAGTAATAAAATTAGTTATGTTCCCGCTAACCTAGCCAAGGCTAAGCGCATAGATTAACATAGGTAGGTACCAAAAAAATCTTCATCAATCATCAACCCATCAACAACGAACCAATCCTCCAATAGATCCGCCAAAAAGATAAAAACGCCTCCAAGGTATCAATCATATCATATCGTCATTATAATTCTCAAATCTGACACGCTCGACCAAATCCCATCCGCTCGCGTATTATACCCATGAAATACATGAGGCATCACTTTTCACCTCATCCATTCAGTCTATCCTATCGCACACTCCAATCATTGGAAAGGAATTCCCAGCCTAGAACCTAACCCCGTACCTAATGAGCTTAAACTTTAAGCCCATTGTCGTAATCGTTCGAATCCTAGCTTTCCAAGACTTTCGCCACTGTAATCCATCAACGGTCTACCTTGCATTGGGAATGGCCAAAAGAGAGGATTTTCACCTTCACTAGCGATACCAATACCACGCACCATATCGGATTCTTCCACGACGGTGCAGAATTGATTAAAAGAAGAGGAGGAAGGACGAGCCTGAGAATCAAAAGTATCAGGCTCTATTTGTTCTTCATTGCCACCGGGTACTTCAATATTCCATTTTCTGGCCAGGTGACGAAGTATATTGGAAGCGCGAGAGGCAAATCCATGACAGCTAGCCATATCTTTCAGGTCTGCAAATTCTTGAGCAACCTTTTCGGCACCAAATTTCGTGTTGCCGAGGGTTATGAGATGAGTAATGCCGGCAGCGAGAATAAAATGAGGTACAAAAGAAGGAGTGCGCCTAAGGGTGTAGAGTTGAGAGTAGGAGCTCGCGAGAGCGGAAATCGCATCTGCAGCTTGGTTACAAACGTCGCGCGGTGAGACACTCGATCCGACTAAAGTGAGTTTGATAAAGGGACGGAAAAGAAGCAAGATGGCGTAGTGATAATACATACTAAAGATTCTCGTTTAGCACGCGTAATATGTTATCAAGATCTTTCTGGTACGTACTGTGAAAACAAGACAGATGGTGTGAAGTTGTGTCCTAATCGTAGAGCCGCAGGAATGGAGTCATACCAACGGAGATACTTAGTGTACATCTGAAGTAAAGAAGTGCTGGTAAAATTGGAACCAGGAGCATAGAAAAGATACAAGGATTGATGAACTAGCTCAGAAAGCTCGCAAAATGTTGCGTATACACTTCTCATATTCGATGGCTGGGTACAATTACGTTCTAGTGGTGCACCTGACACTGTTAGTTAATATATTCTTGAGAATACGCGGCTGCGCAAGACTTTACCATCATCTGTATATGGAATCCAAGCAGATGCTTCAATCGTATCCACGATTGCTGGTTTTATGTGCAATTTGGTTGTGTGAGAGAATTGAGGTATTCGCCCAATCGTTAACGACCAGGCTCTGTCATAATACGTCAGTACATGGGATGCATTCAACCCACTGGAACTAATAATGAGGAATCCCAACATACGAGTCTAAAGAAAAGGCTCCCCAGAATGTGGCTAGTCGTACCGCTTCCGTTCCTTCAACCGGTTCGCTGGATCGTTCGCCCATCGCTTCACGATTAAGACCCATCTCAATTGCTAATCGGAGTGACTGTCCTGAAAGGTAGATGCTGGCGCTGGAACGACCTCCACTTGCTTCTCTAATTGCCATCAACCCTAGTGCTTGAATGGTTGTCAAAGAATGTCGGTCTTCTTCACATTTGAGCAGACGCGTAGCTTCAGCAAAAAAATGGCCACCCGCGGTAGAACTATCATTGGGATCAGTTCTTGCGTTTGCATGTGTAGAGAACCGACATCCTAAAGCCAATATCGAATTGACTAGCAGCTCACTACAATGGTCTTGCTTCCCAGTTCTATAAGCATGAAGGAAGTGCTCCTTGCTTAGCGAGGCAAATGTGGGATACTCCCAGCAGAAGTACAGGGCCATGAGATGGTCCACAAAAGCAGAATCCGAGGTGACTTTAGTCCATGATGCTGGAGGATATTCTTGACTGTTGCCTTGCGATGAGCCAGTTCCATTGTTAAGAATAGCTTCCTGACCTTGGCCTCTGGCATATAGTATTGCACTATTTGGGGTAGAATAGTGGGATGCTTCTTCATTCCAGGTCCCTCCAGTTCCCGAATAATCAAGATTGTTAGATAATGTCGTAGGATCCGCCGTCCAGTTCATCAGGTCATCTCCTGGAGCAGTACCAGATGATACATTATTTATATCGGCCCATTGAATCCACATCCCTTGATTCTCCTCATTGTGAAAGTCGGTAGATGGTGCTGCCAAGGCCCCTTGTCCTGAAGCTGTGAATGGGGATGTGATGATTCCTCGAGCCGGTCTGAGCGCATTTCCAATCGCCTGATGATCGGTAAAACTTGTATATGTTGTAATATTTCCTCCTGGAGCCGATGCAACACGCGACGGATTTTGCAAACCGTCTGCGATGCTTTTCAAACCTTCGCCTTGTCGAAGCCGTTCGATGACCTGCGCCGTTTGATCTTGTGAGGCAATAGCAGCAAGGACACGCTCGCTTTGTTGTTGATAAGCCTTTAAGTGTTCGATTTCGGATCTCATATTTTCCTTCGATTGACGCACAGGAATTTCGTAAACACACTCGACGTTCTTTTGAGATAAACATCTTGCGCAAGGAGTTTCGCCATCACACTGGAAGACACAAAAGTGTTAGCAGTGTCAAAGAACCATATTATTAATTCAGCAGAAATCGTAAGCTAATGAAATAGAATCAAATACTGTCAATAGATACCTTTGCGCGCTTCTTTCTGCATTCTGTGCAAGCATTTGGTGTCACAATACCTAGACCACGCCGTCTTTTTGGATTGCTTGTGCTTGTTTCTTCCGCATTGTTCTTCGAATTGTTTGAATTTTGGTTTGGGTTTGTTCCTTCCATATTGAATTATGCGTACAGACAATGATGGTATGTACTGGTATTTGTACTTGTAGTAAACTTTTTCGATGAAGCCAAGAAGATCAATCTCATATTCCGTTGTAGACTTTTGTGAAGGTTGGGTGGAGAGTCATGAACATCAACATGACCGTGAAAGGATTGAATGGCGGAATGTTGGATGTTTATGACTTTTGAATATTAGAACTATGATGGTGCGTATGTTTATCTTTGCGAAGCAAAAGTAATTAATCAAATAGTCTTAAATTTCCTTGTGGTAAAAATTAGCCAGTGGAAGGCAATGCCCGTAGATGGGTTTTTGAGATGCCGACAGGGTGTGGTTTGCGGCATTGTTGGGTATGGCGGGGTGAATGGAAAGATGACATCATGAGAG
This sequence comes from Sclerotinia minor, assembly GCA_025389075.1. Classification (NCBI taxonomy): domain Eukaryota; kingdom Fungi; phylum Ascomycota; class Leotiomycetes; order Helotiales; family Sclerotiniaceae; genus Sclerotinia; species Sclerotinia minor. The sequence goes on from QRFH01000007.1 coordinate 624,851, forward strand.
AAGCTTGGGGTAAAAGTTAAAAGAAGATTGTCCAATGTGAAGTTTCTGATGATCCATTTAATGCAGGAATTTGGCTTCAAGACTTGATTTAATATGTTGGGTTCAAGAAAATTGGTGGAACCTCCTATTTTTATTAATAGGTATTCGAAAATGCCAGGTACCCTTTTTTTGGATGTTATATAGTGTATACTAGGTAATAAATAGTAAATGGTAAAATGCCTAGTAGTAAATAGTACTAGACTCTGGCACATAATAATAATAACTTTCTTTTGCTAGGGCGGGGAACACGGGTATTCCAGACTCAAACAAAACAAGAGACATCTATCTACCGTCACGTGCTTTTACCTTTATTTGCCACTTATGCTTTTTTTTAGGTCACCGCATAAATTGATCGTCCAAGATCCTTATCTTGATACAATTACCATCATAACTACCTACATACCTACCCATTGGATAGTTATACTGTTGGACTAAAAAACAATTGGTAACGTAACGTATGGGGAGCTCGTGCATATGGGGAGCTCGTGCATTTTGCCCCACCACCCTACCAAAAACTACTTATAATCGACTACAATACAGCTTCCAGTAGAATCTGAATCAGTAGAATCACTTAGTACCTCTTCCTCTTCCTCATCCTCTTCTACCTCTTCAATAGGCCTTTTACGTGGCCGTCCCCGTAGCTTTTTTGCGACCGGTCTCTTTTCAGCCTCCCGAGCGATTTTCAATACTTCAGTAGTACTGAAGACAAATTGGCCCTGCAATCTAACCCTCTTGCCCTTTTTATGAGTCTTTCGTTGATTGAGTATCGCTCTCTGTTCTTCAAGTTCCTTTCGAATCACTATAAGTTCGGCATTCTGCTTTTCGAGTAGCTGGGTTACCCGTCTCGCATATCGACGGGTTGGACTTGCAGCAGGCTCGTTACTTGCTAGAGCTGAATTAAATACTGAGTTTGCTTCCCGGAGTTCTGTTCCATCAGGAGGAGAGCTTTTCAACACTGAGAGGTCTAGCTGAGGGGTTTTTCTTGGTCGCTGGGGGGTAATAGGTTGAGGCTGAAAGGGTACAGGTAGCTGATTAAGCACTCTACCACTACAAAACGGGACTAAACCAGCGCCTCTCCATCCGCTACGTATATTCTCGATAGATAAGGCCTTTTTACGGATAGTTTGGTATAGTATCACCCATTCTGCCCGCTGGAATCGCGTGATGCCAGTGCGGACAAGCCGATCGATCTCAAGCGCGTGGTATTTCTTCATTGGGCCAAACACCCCTACATCTAGCGGTTGGAGCAAGTGGGAGCAGTGGGAAGGTAGAATAAGGAGGTCGATGTTGTTGTCGATACAGAAACTGATCATATTGCCAGTTATATGGCTGGAATGGCCATCTGCAATGAGTAGTCGTGGTTTGTCTCCAGACTTTTGTCGAGATTCAGGCTCAAATACAGTCCGCAACCACTCAAATCCATGACTGTCTGAAGTCCAACCGCTGTTACTTGTTGAGAATCTCCAATACGCTGGCACTTCTTGTGGTATCCAGCTTGAATTGGTGTTTTTGGCTTTGAATATAACCATGGGTGGGAGAGCCCCACCAGCAGCATCGACACACTCAATTGCAGTTATCCATTCTTGCCGTCCAGGTGTAGCCTTCCAGCTAGATTTCTGAGTAGAATCGACTATTATACGCGTAGATTGGGTGGTTCCTACCGCGAATCCCGTCTCGTCCATGTTATAGACGTTCTGGAGTTCGTACTTCTGTTCAGCAAAACGCGACCGGAACGCACTAAACCACTGGGAGATCTTATCGTATGTAGCCCCTTGTTGTCTTGCCGACTCTAATTGTCTAGAGTACGTTCCCTTTAGTATAGGGTATCGATTTAAGAACCGGTAGAGCCATTCGTGGCCAATTGGAGGTAGTTGAGTACGCTGAGGATGTAAGGAGGGGCTAAGCTTGACGCGTCCCTGGCGAATTTGTTCAGCTGTTTCTATGACCAACGCAGGAGTTGCTGGATATCCAGTACTGGTAAGACGTGTAATCCATCGTTCTAGGGTCTTTTCTTCCGCGTTTGATAGTATTTGGGCCTCCTCATGGGCTGTTGCGTTAGTTTTCCGTCCAGCCATTCGGTCACGTAGTGTTTGAACTGGAACTTGAAAATGGAGTGCTGTAGCCCGAATCGACTTAAACTCTTTCCTTTTCCAGCTAGTTATTGCCTTCTGCATATCCTCTTCGGTATACACTTTAGCAGTTGCTTTTTTATAGCCCATTGTGGGTGGTTGTAGGGATTAGTAGGTAGGGTGGTAGGGCAAAATGCACGAGCTCCCCATATGCACGAGCTCCCCATACGTTACGTTATCACACTCATCACTCACAATCATCTACACTTCAAAGGTTTGTATGACGTGGGTTGACTTCAAATCACTCATTCACTCATTCACCCATTACAGTTGCTTCATATCAACGTAAGGATGGATGTCGGCAAAACAGAGGGTGTAGGCAAAGTAGAGTTGATTTCACGACCTCTCCCCGTCGGAGATCGTATAGTCATTCAAAAACCTCTATCTAGGAGAGGTAGAGGTCCAGGATTGTTAATTTTAACGTCGGAAAGTTATACTCCGCGAACTGACCGGAAGACTCTTGATCCAGAGCCTTGCCAGAAATGGGCAGAAGAAGGTTTTGTTGTTGTGAACATCACAATTCCTGATCACGCACCAGAAGCTGGTGATACCGATTTGGGAGATTATTTGCATTCGGGTCGCCAGGCTCTAAAAACATCGCCAGAATGTACTGATCCTGATAAATTGGGACTCATTTGTATGTCCTTATTTTGATAAGATGACAACACAGTGTGCCCTTAGATTTTATAAAAAACTGACAAAAGGGTTCTAGTTTATGCTGGAAACTTGAATGGGAACGTGTATACTGACACTGTCTTGAAACTGATAAGCCGAGAAATATTCTTGGTTGCTATTCTTTTCACAGATGACACAAAAAATCTCACTGCAGAGCTTACGCATGAATCTATGCCCCCATTGATGGTTCACAGCTCCGATAGCTTACATGGTCCTTTGCTGAGAGCTGATGATGTCGCTCATGTGTATGATACAAACTCTACAAATTTTGTCCTCCCCAGTCATGATGACTACAAATCAGGGGCTGCAAGTTTGGCACATACTAGGAGTCTTGGATTCATCAAAAAGCACCTCGAGGGACCGATATTTGATCTCGAGGCTATCTGGCATGAGCATACGCTTTTTGAATTTGGTGAACGTAATGTTGAGAAAACGATGAGTACTATGGTTGATCAACCATATGTAAATCATATTCCAACAGTACGTAATCTGTTGCGCTGTCTATCTTTATGCTAATAAATATTCCTCGCCCTTAGATGACAGGTGGCATTGGAAGAGGGCCTCTTACAGATTTCTACAACAATCACTTTATCTTTAGTAATCCCAAAGATACAGAGCTTGAACTCGTCAGTCGGACCATTGGCATCGACCGAGTCATTGATGAATTCGTTTTCAGTTTCACGCATGATCGAATGATAGATTGGATGTGAGTGAAATAGAGAATCATAAATAAATTTGCTGATTGACATTATAATAGTCTTCCAGGAGTTCCGCCAACAAACAAGCATGCACGGGTCCCATTTACTTCCGTGGTTAACGTTCGTGGTGATCGTTTATACCATGAACATATTGCATGGGATCAAGCCACTGCTCTCCGACAGCTCGGCCTCCTACCCGACTATCTTCCCTTCCCATACCCTCTTCCTGATGGTCGACTTCCTGCTAAGGGCAAGCGGTTCGAATATCGGGTACCCACGGCTGGCGTAGAAACCGCACAAAAATTGGTCGATGAGAGTAGTGTGGTGAGCAATGGGTTGTTTGGATTTGACATTCGGGAAGTGGATGACATATGATTTTGATATTACTTTCCTGGATATACAAGCCAATAATTGATTGGTAGTTAACAAATAATGCCGAGCATATCTCGGGACTCTTTCTTGCATTGTTGTAAAACACGGCTAGTCATTTCTCATGATAGTTCAGAGCAGCTCAAAGGTTTGTGTGTTCATATCCTTGTTCTCAGCCCAGTGAAAGTATACTTTGCCATTCATCATTCCGTTGAGGTAGCATTCTCCTATGAGCTCATAATATACAGGCCCAGGCTCTCGAGTTTGATTTCCCGCTGTGTAATTTTACTTTCTGTCCTCAGCACCCTTCCTATTTAGTTTGCCGCTGGACGCCGTGAAGTTTTACCAAGTCATTCTCAGCTAGTGATTCACTTGCTGAGTACGATCGCTTTCCGCAATTTTGTCGCTGGTTTGTTGTAGCATTTCCTTATTCCTTTTCGTTTTTGATTTCGTCCCTATAACCCCAATCTCTTCCAGTATTTCCAGCAATTCAAAGTGGTTTTAGCAGCACGTATTTAACAATATAATAATAGTAATAATAGTGACTGGACTTGTGTATCTAGATTTATTATTCATCTTCTCTTATTTGTTTTTTGGAATCATTTTGTATAATTAGATTGTAAAAATAGATTTACTAGTCATATTTTGAATGTTTTTTTGATGGATAAAAAGGTTTGATTTTTGATTTTTATTTTAATTTCTCCTTTTTTGTTCCTTACTGGTAGATAAGTTTTGGAGATAAACACATTCAGAAATAAGATTTACAATATATATCCTTCGTTCGAATATCTTGATCTCGGGATTCTCATTGAATACCTAAGTAGTCAAAGCAAATCAAATCAAATCAAAATTAAATCATACTACAAGCATCCAACCAACCTCAACCTCAACCTCAACCTCAGACTAATCTCCAAACACCAAAACACAAATCCATCTCTCCATCTACATACCTACCTACCCACCCACCCACCTACCAGCTACAAAACACCAAACCCTCACCAACAACCCATCCATAAAATAACCATGCACACCACCCTTCTAGCCCTCCCAGTCCTCACAGCCCTCCCAGCCCTAACAGCTCTCCTCCTCCTCCTCCTCCTCTCCGCCTCTTCCTTACAAACTATAAACGCCTCCTCAGTAGGCAGATTCCAACCAATTGATAGATGTCAGAATTATGCGGGAGCATGTGAAGCGGAGCAGAATGTGAGGAGGGTGGGGAGGGTGGGATGTTTGGGGTGTTTGAGGGGTTTGAGATACAGGGGAGGATGCAGGGAAGGATATAGAGAATACAGGGGATGTGGAGGATATCGGGGAGGATATAAATATGGAAGATGCAGAAGATACGGGATATATAACAGGATCGAGTGATCAGCAGGGAAGAAATGGAGGCGAAAGGGAGAGGATGAGGATAGATGGGAAGATGCGTGATGGAATGGGATGGGATGTGATAGAGTGGAAAGGAGAAGATTGAGAAAAGGGCGAACCGAAATACCGAAAGAATTGTGGTTCTAATCTCAATACGCGAATGGTAAATATATGAATCATTTCTAAGTTCAAGACTGAGCGAAAGGAATGGAAATTGGGATATAGATAATAATAAATAGATACTGTTGACCTCCTGGGATCTTGGCAGCATATGCATATATATTGTATGATGCATATAATGTTGACCTCCTGGGATCTTGGCAGCATATGCATATATATTGCATGATGCAAGGAGCAAACAAAACTCAACTTTTAATTCATTCTTTCCTTTTTGGTATACTGTTTGTTTGCTTTCAATATTTTGATTTCAAAGCACTTTAATTCCGAAGGCCGAATACCTAAGCCTATTCCTTCATTTTTTGAATATATACTCGCAGCTTAACTGCTTAGCTAGATAATCAATCAATTCAATCTGATGCTCTTTCTGGTCTCAATAAACCCAATAGATACTGTCACGGGTTCAACCCGTTCTGGTTAGCCTACAGAAGCGTATACGGCTTCCTCATTGTCTACGCTCCTCCTAGGACCTTCTTCTCTCTTTGTAGAATATCATCATATCAGAATAAGGATCTATCCACCACCGTGATAGATAGGTAATTTATACAGAATCTTCAGGGGTTTCCGGATCCTAGGCAGAGGGTTCGCGGCTTGCATTTAATTAGGGGTTGATTCTAGGTTCTGCAGTTTGGCTTGGGATTAAAGAATTTTGTAAGATATATTGTATTATATTGTATTTGAGGTTATAAGATAGTAATGAAATGAAATATACATCATATATAAAAAAACCACTTCAAAATAAATGATAAAGTATCATACCTGAATATTAAAGATTTAAATCCTGTAATTATAATCTTACAATAAAGAGAATATTTAACAATTAACCCAGATTCAAGATCGAGTTTAATTATATATAGAATTAGATTAGTTTCTATACTTCGTTTGATATGTGATAACGTGGTTTATCAGTAATTATGTGCACCATATTAGCATGTGCACCACTTTTACCTCAATTATTATCTTTCCACTTCAATACGCGATTTATCAACAATCTATAATGCAATCGAATAATAAAGAAGCTCAAATACTCTTAGCTATCGAAGCTATTCGAAAAGATAAAAAATTAAGCATTCGGAAGGCTGCAAAGCTATATAATATATCGCATACAACACTTATCCGCAGAATGAATGGTTTAACCCCTCGTACGGAATTTCGACCAAAAAGCCATAATTTGACTGATTTGGAAGAGGAAGTACTTATTCAATATATACTCGATACGGATGAGAGAGGATTTAGTCCTCGAATAAGTGATGTGGAAGATATGGCGGATTATATCCTCGAAACGCGGGGTGTGAAGAAGGTTGGAAAGCTCTGGCTCATCGCTTTGTGAAACGACATACAGAATTAAAGACGCGTTTTAATCGCGTTTATGACTTTCAAAGAGCTCTCTGCGAAGATTCAGAGCTTATTGAAAGATGGTTTCGATTGGTACCGAATATGCGGGCCAAATATGGTATTCTAGACTGCGATTTCTACAACTTCGATGAGACAGGCTTTATGATGGGACAAATATCACCACATATAGTAGTTACTAAAGCTGATCGATGTGGAGAAAGCAAAGCTATAAAACCAGGCAATCGAGAATGGGCTACAGCGATTATTTGTGTTGATGGAGAAGGTCACAATATACCTCCGTTTTTGATAGTAAAAGGCGAATACCATCTTTCAAATTGGTATATCGAAGGTGATTTACCATACAATTGGCTTATTAAACCTACTACTAATGGATGGACAGATAATGAGACAGGTCTTGAATGGATTAAGCACTTCAACAAACCCATCAAATAGATCAATATCAGCCGATCCTGATATATGGCAATCTCAAACACCTCACAATCCAACTGAAGCTCTTTCCCAATCCACTTTAGTGAAAAGTCGTATTGCTCGGCATCAAGGGAGCTCACCTACTCCAATATTTGAAACAGTTGCAGCTTTAGCTAAGGGTACAGAGCTCCTAGCTCATGCGAATACGCTTTTATTGGGTTTATTGAGACCAGAAAGAGCATCAGATTGAATTGATTGATTATCTAGCTAAGCAGTTAAGCTGTGAGTATATATTCAAAAAATGAAGGAATAGGCTTAGGTATTCGGCCTTCGGAATTAAAGTGCTTTGAAATCAAAATATTGAAAGCAAACAAACAGTATACCAAAAAGGAAAGAATGAATTAAAAGTTGAGTTTTGTTTGCTCCTTGCATCATGCAATATATATGCATATGCTGCCAAGATCCCAGGAGGTCAACATTATATGCATCATACAATATATATGCATATGCTGCCAAGATCCCAGGAGGTCAACAGCTTTTAACTGCTGAGGTTCATAGTCTCCGCAAAGCAAATGAAGCACTTAGTAAACGCCGGAGAGCTAGAAAAGCTTTAATACGAAAAGGAGGAGCACTTTCAATAGAAGATAGGCATGGTATATTAGAACAAGAGAATGTAGAAGATCAGATACGACGCGACGAATATACAAATGATGGTTCTTCAGCAAGGAGGCAAGCTACTATACGACGATGTAGCAAATGCGGTAGTACTTTACATAATGCACGAACTTGTCAGTTCGATCCAGCATTAGTTGATCTTTAGATTGTATATAATTCAATCCTAATTTATGGTGTTGTTGTAATTTTATTTTAATGGAATGTGAGTAATTGAGGTAAAAGTGTTCCGGTTACTGATATGTTCCGGTTACTGATAAACCACGTTATCTCCAGTCTAAAATGATTACATCATTTGTCCTTTATTCGTTTGTCAAAACCATTTGTCAGCGGGTTCTCATCACGTGAATATGTCGCCATGCCGGTACTTGTAAGATCACCGGGATTCCGTGATTACGAAGCAAAAACAAGACTTTATAGAATAATTGCAAGTAAAATGGGACTTCAGTATGAAAGTGATTATTGATCAATTCATGAAACGCCACTATGGTGGGGCAATCTCTTTCAACTCTGCCGAAAACCTCCTGACGTCCGTTATATATGAACATATATATATATATATATCTATGTATATCTTCCCATCTTACAACTATTAATATTTCTATCACTTCAACTCCATCTTCCACACCATTTCTACGCCATTGAATTTCAGTTCTGCTGAATCTGTTAAAATCTAATCAACATGTCCCAAACAATTCCTACAACTACCAAACTCTGGAGAGTCAAAGGACTTGACGGATTTCATTGCTTGGAACTTGAAACTGAAGCTGAACTCCCACCATTGGGCGACAACGATGTTCTTGTCAAGTTTCACGGTGCTTCATTGAACTATAGAGACTTGGTAATCCTCAGAGTATGTTCTGCGTGCCTTCCAACATTGCTATTGGCAGCTTTTCTTTCATAGGCAAAAGCCAATCAGTTCTTCCAGGGTTTATATCCAGCTCACATCAAATTGGGTGTGATTCCCGGCTCTGACGGTGCGGGCGAAGTCCTCGCCGTTGGATCAAAAGTAGCTCGATTTAGCCCCGGTTCGAAAGTCGTTACTCTCTTCACCCCACGTCACTACGGTGGCGACCCCAGCTCAACAGGCGTAACAGCTTCTTTGGGTGGTGGCTCGGATGGTACCCTCCGTCAACACGGTATCTTTAACGAAGAATCGCTCGTAGCAATGCCTTCTTCACTTTCCTACCTTGAAGCTGGTACTCTTTCCTGTGCAGCTGTCTCGGCTTGGAACGCTCTCTACGGATTAAAGCCACTCAAACCTGGTGATGTGGTTCTTACACAAGGAACTGGTGGTGTTAGCATATTTGCTGTGCAATTTGCTAAAGCAGGAGGGGCAACTGTAATTGCTACGACCTCCTCCGATGCAAAAGCGGAGAAACTCAAAGAACTTGGTGCCGACCACGTAATCAACTATAAAACCACTCCTGAATGGGGTGCGCTTGCCAAATCCCTCACTGAATCATCCGCCGGTGTATCGCACGTTATTGAAGTTGGTGGCGCTAAAACCATGGCAGAGTCCTTAAAGGCCGTCAAAATTGAGGGCGTCATCAGTCTAGTTGGATTTTTGTCAGGAGACGCAAAAGAAAAGGAGCCGTCATTCTTGGAATGTTTGACCAAAGCCTGCATTGTTAGAGGTATAGCCGTGGGAAGCCGGCAATTGTTCGAGGATATGAACAAGGCCATTGATGCGAACAAGATCAAGCCGGTGATTGATGAAAAGGTATTTGGGTTGGATGAGATTAGAGACGCTTATCAATATATGTGGGATCAGAAACATTTTGGCAAGTTGGCCATTAAAATTGAGTAAAGGCAACTGAACATGTCATCTTACCAATGTACCGAATAGTCCAGACTAGTGCGACGGAAAAGGGCTTCTTGATTATTTGAACATCCAAATCACTTAAAGAGTTACATTAATTCTATTTTAAAGATCATCTAATTTTTTCAACCATGGGACTACCACAGCTAGTCAGCTGGCCTAGATTCTTGCGCTCTGCATCTCGGCTACTAAACAGTTCAAGATATGCCACAACTTCAATCTGACCATAATAAATCATTATAATTATTATTGTATAGAAGAAGGAAAATATATGGAACCTGTTTGCATAGAAATGATCTCGCTTGATATTTTGACCTATTTACATGAACCCATCTACTTAAATCTATCTACAAAAAATTTCTCATATACCTTCCCCAGCTTACTCGTATTCACATTCACTCGTTTCCATAGTTAAATCCAGAAAAACATCACTGGATGAGTAAAAAAAAGGTCTACTCGTTCTGTCGTCCTGTTAATATATGTCCCATTTCTCACTCCCCGGCCTCTAATTATCCTCCCCTTCTCACTCTTCAAACCGTACAATACTACAACCAATCACAGTATAAGTTTGCATGATAATTACTTAAAACATTTTATATGATGAGATCCAAAAAAAAAAAGATTCCCAGCATCAACCATAGATATTGAATTTTCCAGTTCTACAAGCCACGCTTCTATTCCTGTTGAACCAGAATATTTTAGACCCGAACAAGCTGAGGAAGGAAAAAAGATGATTCAAAAGATAACGTAACTTATGGTGAACTGGGTCATATGGGGAACTAGGTCACAAAATTCAATTTTCTCTATGTGATCTTGTTCTACGAGCTACACATTCATCCAATTCCAACTCTAAATCACTTGAACTACTCTCTAGCTCTTCTTCTTCAATCTCTTCCTCTAATTCTTCAATTGGGCGTTTGCGTGGCTGTCCACGTGGCTTTTTCTCCTTAGGTTTTTCCTCTGCCTTACGTACAATTCTCAGTACTTCCTCAGTACTAAAGACAAATTGACCTTGTAATTTGACTCTCTTGCCTTTAGTTCTCTTTTTCGAGTCTCAATTACCTCCTGAGCATCAGCAAGCTGTTTCCGAAGTAGGGTTATCTCAGCATTTTGAGATTCTACAAGTCTAGTCATTCTCCTGGCATATCGACGAGTTGGTGTTGCAAGAGAACCATTGCTTGCTAGAGCTGTATTAAAGGTCTGATTTGCTTGCCTTAGCTCTGTCCCATCTGGAGGAGAGCTTCTGAGTATAGATAAGTCTAGGTCTTGATTGGTAGTTCTCATTTGTGGAGTAGAAGGTTGCTGGGAGGAGTTAAATGGTAATGTCTCAAGTACTTTTCGTGGGGAAAAAGGTACCAAACCAGCTCCCCTCCAGCCAGCTTTAATATTAGAAGAATTCAGTGCCTTTTTTCTGATCTTTTGATAGAGTTCTACCCATTCAGCTCTTTGAATTCGCTTTACACCAGCTCGAGAATATCGATCCACCTCTAAAGAATGATATCGTTTCATTGGCCCATACACCCCAATATCAAGAGGCTGAAGCAAGTGGGAGCAATGAGGAGGTAGTATAAGTAAATAGATATCCTTCTCTATACAAAAAGCAATAAAATTGCCTGTAATATGACTTGAATGACCATCCATGATTAAAAGTCGAGGCCGGTCACCTGACACTTTCTTGGATTCTGGCTCGAAAACCCTTTTTAGCCATTCTAATCCATGACTATTTGAGGTCCATCCATTCGTGCTAGTAGAGAACTGCCAGCTTTGAGGTGTATCCTTTGGAATCCATGCAGTATTCGTATTTTGGGCCTTGAAAATGATCATAGGTGACAAAGCCTTTCCAGCTGCATTAACACATTCAAATGCAGTTATCCATTCTTGCTTGCCAGCTGTAACTTTCCAATTCGATTTCTGAGTAGAGTCAACTATAATACGCGTACTTTGAATACTTCCAACTCCAAATCCGGTTTCGTCCATATTATACATATCATCTAATTCATACTTTCGCTCAATGAGACGTGTGCGAAACGCGTCAAACCAAGCCTGAATATTCTCCGGAGTTGCATCTTTAGCCCGATTAGACTCTAATTGACGTGAATAGCATGTTTTAAGTTCTGGATGTCGATTTTGGAATCTATAGATCCATTCGCGGCCTATAGGTGGAATATCTGTCAAGGTTGGGGTTTGAGATGACGCGACTTGAACGCGTCGAAGACGAATTTCGTCGGCCATTTCCTTCACCAACATAGGTGTAGCAGGGAATCCAGTGATGGTAAGTCGTGAAACCCATCGTACAAGAGTATTTTCTTCTGCGTTTGATAGAATTTGAGCCATTTCGTGGGATTGGGTACGTGATTTCCTTCCAGCGACCCTAGCTATAAGAGTTGACTTAGGAACTTCAAAATGCTCTGCAGCCTTTCTAATTGATTTAAATTCCTTCAATTGAAGTGCAATAATAGCATTCTGTATCTTCTCTTCAATTTGAGAAGGTGTAAGAGGTGATTCGATATGCATAGCAAAATTTATTAGGGTTTGAAGTCAGTGGTGGGCTAAATGTGACCCGGTTCCCCATATGACCCGGTTCACCATAAGTTACGTTATAATGTTTGAATTGAATAAAAAAAATATCTATTTCATAAATGCCCAATGACTCCCCTCTATACATCCATCCACACAATCCCTAAATAGTCGCCTCGAAAACCAAACTCACCCCATCATCACCTGCCGTAACGATTCTTCCCCCATCACCCTGCACAAATCCCAATACACCACCACCTTCCCCATCCCCCCTATGACCCTTCCATTCCCTCACAAATCCAGAATTAGCCATTCCAGTTCCACCCCTAGTATCCCACCTCCTAACCACACCATCCATACCACAACTCGTCAGGAGCCATCCACCCGATTGTGAATTCTTGACAAATTCCACTTTCACCACGCTATATTCCTCATGCGCTTCTTTGATATGACGACGAACTGCGAAACGATGCGCGGAGTCAAAGAGAGCTATGCTACCATCTACGCTACCAGCGGCCATGAGTGTTAAGGGTGGTTGAGCGAAAGCGATGGATTCGACACCATCACCTTGTGCTTGTAAATCTGCGAGGATCTGACCGGCTTGTCCTGCTGATGCTGCTGATCCGCTTGCTTTTCCACCTGCTTGTTTTCCGCCTTTACTTTTCGATGCAGCGCCTGCACCACTTCTTCCAGCTGGGGCTGCTCCAGAAGAATCTCCCAATCGAGGTAATCCGACGACTTTGATTGAACCACCTGCTCCTCCCACCGCAACAAAAGCACCAGTCGGTGCGATTCCAACACTGAATAAACCACCCTCAACCGCAAATCTCTGATCCAGTGCGGTAAGACCAACAACCGTCTGTCCACTCTCACCTTGCGTCAAACCCGCCGCGGCTGCCTCTCCAAAAACATCCCAAACATATAAACTTCCATCCTCACTAACCGTGGCCAACAATTTTCCATCCGGTGACCAAGCCCCCGCAGTACAAGACTCAGTATGTAAGAAATAACTCTGCATCATCTGCAACGGAGCATCCTTCTGACTCGGATCGACGGTATAAACCCACACACTCCCATCATTTGCGCCCAAGGCAAAAGTATTCGGCGACTTCTCATACGGACAAGCAATCAACCAATTAATTTCCTCGACTTCCTGCGCCTCGGTGTAGAATTTCCATTTACTCCCATTCGTAACATACGCTCTTAATTTCCCATCCAATCCTCCTGAAAGCAGAAATTTCCCATCCGGCAACGTAAACGCTAACGCATTAATCGAATCCGTATGACCCTCCAATTTAAAAATTGGTTCCAGACCCCTCCTCTCAACGCGTTCATTCGGATTACTCTGATAACTAGCTGGAAGCACAGGACTAGGTTCAGGCGTCGCATCGAAAATGTATCCGATGCCAGGCGCATCATCACCGTCACTTCCACCTGTAGCTATAATTTCCGGGCGGGTAGGATGCTGGGCTATGCAGAAGATGGAATCTTTATGGTGATCCATGTGTGCGACGGAATCGTTTTGGAGTTGGTATTCTTCTTGCATGAAATCGTCTTCGTTTTCACCTTCTCCTTGCGCTTCTTCGTCGTCGCCGGAATCCATGGCGGCGTCTCCGTCTACATCTTCGATTTCTTCGGCCGCGTCGGCGGGATCGAACATTTCGTTATCGTCTTCGTTGATGGGGTCATCGTCATGGGGGTGATGTGAGGATGACATTGTGTATAGTAGATTTTGGTTTTCTTATTTGAGGGTATAAAGGGAGTAGTGGAATGAAATGTATAAGTTGAAAATTAACTGTAGATTCCGTCAAGATAAACTGGTGGTGAACCTTTCAAATTGTTTTCTCCGGAGTTCGAAAATGCTTGATAATCTTTTTTTTCCCTGGGTTCTGTTTGTTTTGCCCCGCGACGCACGGACCTATGAAAGTCTGCCCCTCCATTAGTATCAAGTTTCAATATCCCCGATATAAGCTTACAAATATTAAGTAGCATTTCAGGATCTTAGAATTTGTAACCTTAAAGTTTGTGCTTCAATATTGAAATACCAACTCGAATCCTTCTCATCTCCGAATTCCTGTATGATATCAGATCGGACTAAGTTATGTCTGCTCTCTAGAAGATTTTCGGTAAGCTTGTCTCTTCAGTACGTACGCAGTAAGTATGCATGAGTAGGTATTGAAGATATGGTAATTAAAGTTTCAATTTATCCCGCTATACATAAACGTATTTATCTTCCTGTATATAGAAACACATGTTAGAAAGTTCTTCACTAGAACTTTCTTATTACAGCATCTACCTCTCTCTCCAACAAACCTCTACTCTCACTCTGCCGCCCACCTCACAACTTGGCACCCTTAGCTCTTCTCGCCTCCTTTTCTTTATCCCTCAATAATCTTCTCAAAATCTTTCCACTTGGACTCTTAGGAATAACATCAATAAACTCTACACCGCCCTTTAACCACTTGTGCCTCGCTTTATGGCTTTCTACCCATTTCATTATATCTTTCTTCACCAAAAAATCATTCTCTTCTATACCTACCGATGCAGATTTGACAACATATGCTTTAGGGATCTCACCAGCTGCATCGTCAGGGATAGGAATGACTGCACAATCGGCGACCGAAGGATGAGATAGGAGATGAGATTCGAGCTCAGCAGGTGCAACTTGGAGACCCTATTCATTTGTGTAAGTTGAATGCGGTCAGGGAATTGGGTGAAAAAAGCTGATGTAATCTTACCTTGACCTTGATCAGTTCCTTAATTCTGTCAACAATGAAAATATGTTCATTTCCTGATGGACTCAGGCGAATCTCAGCTTCGTCTCCTGTACGCATCCATCTACCATTTCCATCTGTATCCGCAATGAAAGTCTCTTGATTTGCCTTTTCATTGTTGAGATATCCAAGAACTACCGATTTTGATTGTACTACCAGTTCACCTGGCTCGTTGAGACCAGTAACTTCAACGCCTTCTGGGTTGACTAATTTTACGCGAACTCCTGGGAGTAATGAGCCACAGGATCCAAGCCAAAGATCTTTTCTAGAAGACATGCAAACTACGGTTGATGTTTCAGTGAGACCTATAAGTTATGTTAGATATTTGTTTCGTCCGATCAAAAGGATAAAGTTAAGTACCATAGCCTTGAATAATGGACCATTTGGGATAGAGCTTCTGCAAATCCTCGGCTGTTTCTACGCCCAGAGGCGCTGCTCCGGTAAAAATACCTCGAACGCTACTCACGTCAAATTTCGAGCATGCGGCTTGATTGTTAACCATTTGAATAATGATTGGAGGGACCTGATAAGAATGAGCTTGGAACTTCCACATTCTTTGCGCATGATACTTACCAAAAAGAGATTTTGAATTTTGTAGGTTTGAATGCTATTCAAGAATGATTTGAGTTCAAACTTGGGAAGGACAATTATCTCGTCACCCCGGTAAGTTGTACTCTGGGCTATGACGACTAAGCCATAAATATGGCTTAGGGGAAGAAGACCTAAAGCTACTTCTGTGTTCTGACTCCATTCATCTCTACAGCCCTGCTCAAATGTTTTGATTTGTAAGACATTCGACATGACATTTTGGTGGCTGATCATGACTCCTTTCTGATAATATTGTTAGCGACTTTCCTCAATTAACAATCGTGATGTCCGCGACCATTCTGAAAGTTTTCTAATTCAAATTTAGTTAAACTTACGGGCAAACCTGAAGTTCCACTTGAGTAACATAAATATGCTGTCTGTCGAGCGGCTTGTCCCTTCTCCATTCTCAATGGCTCCAATTTTTGAAGCTTTTCTCCCGCAGATATCAAGTCATCCGCAGTTTTAAATGGTACCTGCTTGTCTCCAGTAATAGCCTTGGGCATATCCAAAATATATACTTGGTCATTTTTGATACCTGCGGCCTTTGCAGCTTGAAGAGCAGTCTCGAGTAAAGGTATACACTATCCACAATTAATGGTCTGCTTGGATCCTTGTGGAACGGAACTTTTACCGTGAAGAGTGCTTTGGCCCCAGAAGACTTCAATTGAAATTCTAATTCCGCAGCAGAATATTGAGCATTTGCAGGTGAAACTAATCCACCCAATTCGTGAACAGCATATGCCAATGTCATGAAATCGATCTAGGATTTATTAGTTTCTTGTTTGTGTGTGTGTTTGAGCATGTCATCCTACAGTATTGAGTGAGAATACTCCCATTACTTTATCCCATTCTGTTCCGGTATTTGGTTGCCATCCCAATTCTTTCGATAAAGCTCTTGATAAATGCTCAACCCGCTGCGCCTGTTCAGAAAGTGTGTATGTTTTTCCTGTGATTCCACATGTGAAAGGATTGCGAGATGATTTTAGCGGTTGTCTGCCGTATTTCTCATTTAGCATGAATTGACTGATTGGTATATCATCTGGCACATCTATTTGAGAGAATTGTTAGCTATACAATTCCAAGATTTCTTTCCACGATTCACGATCAAGGTAATAAGAGTTTGTACATACTCAATGGCGTATTTGGAACCCATGATGGAGGTGTGAAAACCATGATGCTGAAATTATGATACCGTAAGCTCTAGATAAAGTAGGGATGCTGACACCGTAATCCTGGGGTAACGTTAAGAATCAGGGGGTTCCCGTGCTGTATTGCAGATTGGCAAATCAGAAATTGGTATAGAACTATCTGAATTGAAGTTGGAGGAATTGATCAAACGACTGAACGAAAAAGCAGTTCGCTTTAAGAAGAGAAAGAAAGTCCAAGGGGTTTAAATCAATCTATGTTATCTTGACTTGACCCTGGTGATCTGTTGAAACTAAATACTATCACTGCTGCTAATGCGGGGTTCGGAGATACCTACTTTAATATACATAAGTACAAGTCCACCGGTCTATTTGTGTGACGGAGATGTATAACAATAAGCCTCCTATAAACTTAAATTTGGCGGGGAAAACTTTAACGTGGCCAATGAAATCGATTATTCCTTATATTCCATTGTATTACTCGGGAGTGCGTATAGAAGAACATGTAAAATATTCCCATCTATTGCAAACTTCACATTAACTTACGGTTAAATGACGGTGGCCGAGGTACCTGAGTGGAGTAGGGAGTAGATCCAGTATCTTTCATTTAAATCTTGTTCCTGGCTTAGACGATTCGGGTTTTATTTGTCCTTGAAGCCAGTCAAGAGCTTGGGATTCCGATTCGTACAATCATATGTATCTTAAAGTTAATATTCAAGCACCTGGCTCTTTTAACCCCCTTCATCCGACCATGTTTGAACTGCAAGCTGATGTCTTGCTGTGTAGCCAGCTACCTAGTAGTCTCCGACGTAAAGTATATCAAAGTTACTTAACACCGAAAACAGCTCCAGACTCCAAGTTGTGGTCAGTGTAATGATCCACATTTTCTGCCTGAAGCTGTCATTAGCGGCGGCAATTACTACTATATTACTCAGGCTTGGAGGATGAAGCGGTATGTACGGAGTAAGAATACCACATTTATGCGGAACGATCGGAATAATCGGATAAGTCGGTTGCGCAAAAGAAAGGGGGTATGGGCGAAGTTAATAACTTCGATCCTCGCGATCGCGTAAATGACGGAGTTTTTGCAGCATTTTCTTGCCTAGGAACGATCCAGATGCTCTATCTGTGATTCATATGCGAATGTCATGATCAAGTAACGTGCTTGAGGTTCATCATGTTGAGTTGAAAAGACTATCAGCTTCAAGGCAAGTTGTCAGGACATCGTAGTATGAATAGAATATATCACAGAATGTATTCAGGGATTCTGTAAGAAAAAGTATGCTATGATCCTCATTCATGGATGGTGTCTGGTAGTTTGTTAGCAATCTATTGGATATCCGGAAGAATGTGTATGATATTTGTGGTTTGTTCAAACATAGTATTGTTAGAAGCATTTCCTGTTTGGAAGATGAAAAACTATCCAACAATGTGCTGGGTTAAGCAAGTGTGTCATTATTCAAAGGCATCATCATCACAAGTCATGAGTGTGTTGAGCCAGGATAGATAGGTGTATCTTGATATAAAACTCACGAGTGATAGAAGAGGCTGGACATCTTTTCTCTACATAATTTTTAATATTCTGTGTTGAGGTGGAGGAGAGGCATCGTGCTATCTCACTGTAGTAAGCTACATCAAATAATTTGTGTCTGGCTAAGGATGGCTATCGAATTACAGAATTACACAGTCTTTGTTTCAAATATGCATTCCTTCGGGCCATAGGTAGTCCAAAAAGTGTTTTACCCTCTTCAGATAAATGATCAAGAAATCATCTTATAGCCTTTGGTTCGATCAGAAGTATCAATGTCCTCCCTTTGTTTCTTGGCGTAATTATATGGATGGTCAATGGAGAATTGCAATGACTATGGTCCTCTTGACCTTCAATTGTTCATTCCACAAATTCACTTGTATCATTCGATATCCTATGAGTCGTTTTTCTTACTTGAGTGGTTAAAGAACCTTTTTTTTTTTTTTTTTTTTATAAAAAAAGGAAACTTTTGATGAATATCCAAAAGTTTTTTGAGGCTTTTGGCATGGGAACTGTAATTCACCCCCTGCAGACTACTCTCTTCTCATGCATGAACAGTACATAACTTCAGATGAGTGTAAATCATCCTAATATTGTTTCCTTGTTGATCAAGTTAAACAATTGACCTTAGGTAATTTATCTTATCGAGATCCAACTACAATTCAAGAGGAAAACCCCCGGGTGAGGGAGGGGGGAGAAAGGGGTGTGAATGTATGGACAAGTCTCGCTAGTGATAGTACCATTGCCATATGGACCCCTCGAGATATACTAGAAAGTTCAACCTTTTGTTCATTGATTTGATTCCAAGTTTTCTCTACCGCTTTCTTTTCATCCTCAATAATTACACCTTGTTACTTTCCCCCCATTCTAGGTTGTTTTCACTTCAAGGTATTGCTAAGATACCTTTGTATTCAATACCTAGATACCTAGTTATTGGTACCCTCTTTAGACTACCTACTATTGGAATTCTTTTGGAAGGTTCAATATGATTTCTTGAAAGAGAACCAACACCAGCATGATAGCAGTCTTCCTGAGGCCTCTATTTCTGACATTACACGTCCTTCTAGTTTGGCTCCTATGACTACGCTGTCTTCTGTTTCCAACATCAATGAGGTAAGACAGGGAAATTATACTTACCCACAACCTTTGACACTTTCTAAACAAGCACAACAATTTCATACTTCACTTTTGAAAAAGATATTTTCTTCAGATGCCTGTCTCCGGATCAATACTTTCTTACCGATGACTACTTTGTCCGTGTATCATTTACCATCACTTCTATATTTGTATGGGATCTTCTATCGGAGTCAAGGAAATTTACTTGAACAAGACATCCCCTTCATTTAATTATCATGCCTATTTTACTCCCACACTGGTTCCAGTTATACTGACTTCTGAATTTTGAAGGATCTTGGGTTACCTGTGTACCAAGGCTTTTCTATTCAGAATGAGGATGGTACTTGGTCTGATTCCAGTCTTTCATCTTTACCATCTAGCCCGTCAGACACAGCATCACCTCCTCCTACCAGTACCAATGTCACTCCACGTGGCGGAAGTACTCGGATCACCCGAAATGCGGTCCAACAATCCACCATGAATCACTTCTTGCCACAAGCCGCAAACCACTGGTACCCACCAAGCGCAAGACCGTGGCCAGCAGTGATGAAGACTCCTTCCCCGATGCCACTCAACGGTCATCGAAACCTCCATGCAAGAAGACTGCCACTACATCCGCTCGTCAGTCTCGGCAGCCAACTGCTCCCCAAACTCAAAAATCCGTAGCTAAGATCAAGGAGCTACCTTCTCTCGAAAACGCAACCCTAGACAAACCAGAAGGTTGGGGTCAGCCTGAGGTATGGGCAGAAAAGCGTCAACAACTTTGTTCCTCACTTCCTTATTATAGAGGATACGAATCCGCTGCCTATAGGACTAATGGCATGATTGCTGGATTTCTGGCGAACCAAGGAATTGGTCCACGTGATGTTTTCACCGAAGATATCTACATCACTGGAGTGTAAGTTCTACCAACTCAAATGATGCCTGATGCTTCCTGACGCTCATATGAACAGTGGTGGTGGCAAGGAAAAAGGCGAGGATGGTGAAACTAAGCAATTCAAGGACCAAGACGTCAGCTCGATTGCCATTTCTTTCCAGCGTACCATGGAAGCAAAGCTACCGGTTGCAATAATTGCCGGTAAGTATTGTTGTAACATGAAACCCTCTATCCCCTTACTAATTCACTGATAGGTCAGCTTAATCCCATTTGTCCTGTCAAGCTCACTCAGTATTTCAATGTCCTTGATTTTTTTCATATCACCGATGTTTGGTGTGAGCTTCTAGGCGGTCTCAAAGTCTGGAAGACGCGAATGGAAAAGATAGACCTCAAAAAGCGATCTTGGTGGTCCCCTGTCAACTCTGTCGCCCATCTATCCCAAGGTTACGATGGTGTAAAGACCGCTGTTCAGATGTGTCATGATTGCAATACTTCATGCAAGACTATCTACACGCAAGGCTGGACTTGTAGAAGCCCTCAATGCAAATTATTCTACGTTTTTGACCATCAAGTTGATGTCAATGACCTCCAATACTGTGAAGATTTCCTACAGGAGCGAACTCCATATACCGGTGCCCCCCCCTCCTCCATTGCGACCTGAGCCTGTCACTGATGCAGACTTGGTCGGTGAAGATGTCTTTGGTGTTGAAGAACGATGCAAGCAAGGCATTGTATGCCCAAAATGTCACGGATGTATCCGTCGTTTGGAATGGCGTCAATGGACTTGCGAGATCGTGGGCTGTGACTTCACTCACACCGTCACAAAAATTCCTGCTCCCCTCTCGAAAGTCATCTCATCTACTGATTTTATTGCTGACCAGAATCCATTGGACTTTGTTCATGAATCATTTGGCGTTAATCACAAGCCCATTGGACATTATGATGTTTATGAGCTCAAGATTCCTGGCGAGACAACCCCAGCTGGCTGGATTCAGATTTTCGGTTCTAGTTGTCTTATCAACTCGCAACCCGGTGGACCAAATGAACTCTATCAAGAAATGCAGAAGGATGACTATAAGCTTCGCAGACGCCCTGCTCGACACCCCGGCCGTGAGTTTCTTTTACTACTGCCATCGTATTGTCATTTTTTTAACATTCAGCAGTTCCGATGGAGATTGTGACAGCGCATTTCTCATCCAATTGGGTAAGATTTCCTTAGTTATGTGGGTTCTTGTCTTGCTCATTCGGCAATATAGGGTGCTCCTTACAAATTCTTGGTAGCACATGAAGCTCATTCCTTCGAGGATGCACCGGTACCTATTCTCAAGGCCATGCAGAGAATGACTTGGGCTGGAAAACAAGCATTTTCAGGAAAGAAGGATGCTGAATTCACTCCTTTTAATGAAGTCTTGTTGTCTTGGATACTTCCAAAACATGCACATTGGTGTATGCACTCTTTTTTTCATATTTTGACAGATATACTAACATATTATAGTATCATGATGATGGAGAAGACACACTTGGTGAGACTGTTACTACTTTATCACTAGGAGCCTCCTCAACAATGTGCTTTCGACCAAAAAACAAGAGCACAATTGGTGGCATTCTCAGAATCTGCAAGGGCTCCAAAAATTCCAAGAAAGATTACGTAAAACTCACTTTAAACCATGGCGACATTATTATTATGCATGGATCTGGTATTCACAAGTACTATGAAGTAAGGAAACTCCATTCGTCTCCACACAAAAGTATGATATTAAGCAAGTTTTCAAGCACGCCGCCACACTTCATGGACTTCTGAGATTTGCACTTACTTGTCGATACGTCAAGCCTGAGCTCCTAAGTCCCGAAAACCGTATTCTTTGCGCACAAAAGAGTGCTCTCCCCGCCAATTTTGCCGATTATGCGTATGATGGCGATATTGGTGTAAAAGAGACGGCAAATCGACCGAGCACAGAAGAAGATGACGAGTTCACCAAGGTCAAAAAATGGATCATCGCTAAGAAGTTATCAGGTGCTGAATGTGCAGAATTGCAGGAAATTATTCTTGGCAAATAAGCACTCTACAAATCTTGCTCTATTTTGCTCTTCTCATCTAATTAATATCTTATAATCTACCTACATATCATTGTGATGTTTGCTTAAAAGATTCAACGTTTAACTTCACGATATAACGATATTGGGATAGCTAGGGAGGATATTACAATTAGTGGGCATAGTACAATGTAACATAAAAACAAATTTATTTATAGTGCTCTTACGATTTCATTGTATTTGAGATTATTATAAATGATTTACTCGTATTTAATGAAGGGATGTTCTCCGCGTTGAAAATCTCAACTTGCGGCAAGTTTTGGAGAAGATGTTTTAGTTTTTAGATATAAATCGTAGATCTCGCAGATCTAAAAGTTGATATCGGGTACTCGTAGTCGTAACTCAAAACATAGAAGCCGTGCAAAATCAAGGAGCTTCGAATATTTATGTTTAAGTGCACACACACTAGCTCAAAATCCAACTTATTTGAGCTTCCCCTATACAAGCGAGCACACTAATTAAGGTTAATCTATTCATTCGCCTAACCCATTCCAATGCATCATCATCATTAATTACTAGCTAGTTAGGTAGGTAGATAGCTAACAGAAATTAAGAGTGAATTATATAATATCGCATACTAGACATTAGACACTAGATGCTAAAATGCACATACCAAATCCCATCCAACTTTATAATTAGACATATTATACATATAAAAAGATCCTTTTCATTTATTCCTATTCCTTTTCTTCCTCTCTTCCTTTTTTTCTTCTTCATACTATTTCGCAGTATACTCAAAAAATGAAGATGTAGATCTTTGTATTCAAGATAGAAAATTAGGATTAGGGAAATATTTTTATAGTTTTATATTTAATGTTTTTGGTTATATTATTATATATATATATATATAAATTTGTAAAAGAGAGATTTTTGTATATGATTATTTATACTTTATTTCCAAAAATAAAAATGATATAATAATACTCGAGCACTACCAAAGCTGAAGTATCATCATTCTATGAATGATACTCGTAGTTTTACTTCAGATAAGAAAGTGAAAAATGCAATGTAAGAAAATATAATCAAGGAGAGAAATTATGACGGAGGAGTGCACTTGAAAAGTGGAAAGGATGAGTCACCTATGTATATCCTAGCCCGATCGTCGCATGCACATTGAATAGTGAGTGAGATCTGCAACAAAACCTTTCTGAATGCACACAATTTATATCAGCTGGTCCCAATTTCGTCCAGACTGTTTACCATCAAGTCCTAAATTGAACGTCAAGGTCATGCGGCTGGCAAGCACTTCATCAAAATCCGTTTCTTCATTACTTCATAATTCCATGTACGACTAATGTTCAGGGAATTCTTGTTGGTATTTTCCCTCTCGAATCGTTGAGCCCATTTAACCATAAAACCATTACATTTACATGTATAAACTTGCCACGGCCGTGACGTCTCTTTTGATAATCTCCTGACAAGTTTGCATCTTTTGAAATAACTCCGGATCACCGATAATTCTCGCTGCATTTCTCACCTCCCTACACGTCTCGTCTAATCTCGTGATGACCCTCACGATAGTTCCTTCAAGTACATCTGTCAACTCTGTAATATTCTTAAAACTCATTCCTCGTGCCCATTCATAAACAACCTCCATAAGGCCAAAACGTTCAGGATGAGCTTCAAAATCATTGGATTCAGATGATGGTTGGATGACTTGGTGTAAGAGTTGCATGTCCGTTATTTTTTTCGAGAGCTCGAGGATTTTGACCTTGCCTAATTCTAGGGAACTGGGTAGAGTTGGGACGACAGTCGTTTTTTCTTGGAAAATAAAAGCGCTGAGGAGAGAAACAATTTCCTCAGGCGTATGAGCGGAGAGTACGTTATCAAGAATGAGTTCTGTGAGGATTAATTCGTCTGCGGAGTGTATCTCGCAAGCGACTTTCCCCTTGAGTTGCACACGGGATGAGTCGTCAATGAAGTCGAGGTCTTTGAGGACTTGAATTCTTTGCTCGTAGTCCGGTAAAAGTTGGAGATTATTGTCGGACATTAGCTGACGTAGTTGAATGATATTAGCTTGAATTAGCCATTGATCGTGGCACATTGCGAACTGGGAATAAGTCTGTTAGTATATGTATATCTTAAAGATGCAGATAACAAGTAGGGGAACTCTTACATGTTTCAAGAATGACGGACAATTCAAGCAACTTGCATTCTGAGTAATGGTAGCTTGTTGCACACGCTTCACAAGATTCTCCCTCAATTGGAGAACTTTTATCTTAGACCAGTCTAATTCATCCCATACATCACTCTCCCAAGATGAACACAAATCAAAAAGTTTCTGCTTAGCGTTCTCGTAAACTTCACCGCTTTGAAAGATATCAGGAACGACTCCCTTCACAATCGTATCCGTGACGCACTCCAGATCATTGACAAAAATATAACAAGTCTTGGTAGAAATGTGTTTCTTAAAAAGTGGAAGCTTGGTGAACATCCCCCTGAACTTTGGCACGAATGGTAGCAAATCAGTTGTATCCCACTGATCTCGTCTTGTTCTGATTTCTAGAACATGAAGAGATAGGCCATTTATGTCTATAGCTCCATCACGAAGAAGGATACCAGGTGTACGAACACCATCTTTGTGGTAAACCACCAAACGACCTTTAGCGAACATCCGGCGACCAATAGCAGTTGCCAGTGACCCAATATGGATATCGAGAGTAATTTGCTTGTAGCTTTGAATTGCGTCATGGCAAGCATCCAGATCCTGTTCACAAATATCGCAAGGCTCTCTCTGGATTTTAGCCAGGTCTGCCTCGGAGACCTTGACGGCCTTTTCATGTTCTGGTAGAAGTTGTTGAGTAGCATGCTCACTGAAACTTCTTTTAATCATTTCTTCAATCTTCAAAGCCTCAACTCGCAGTAGATTAAGTATCATATTATACGTCAGTCGGAATTGCGAGCGAAGCTTTGAGGGTTCGCCGAGTATCATTTGACGAAGTTCAGTGACAGGTGGAGCTTCACCACCTCCTGGCGCAACGATTATGACGGAACCAACAGTATCTAAACCACGACGACCTGCTCTACCCGCCATTTGAGTGTACTCGCCCGGTAACAGGTTTCGAAAGGATTGCCCATCGTGCTTACGATAGCCGGAAAAGACAACTGTTCGGGTTGGCAGATTCAATCCCATAGCAAATGTTTCCGTCGCGAAAAGCACTTTCACCAAGGTTTGTGCGAATAACATTTCAACAATTTCCTTCACTATAGGCAGAAGGCCACCATGGTGAACAGCAATACCTCTTCCGAGTAAATCTCGTAATCGAACGATTTGTGGTAATAGTCGGTCCTCTGGCTTAAGTCGAGCAATGGACTTCTCAATAGTCATATGTATGGCACTCTTTTCAGTAGCTGTACAGAAATCTTGATTGCTTAGAGCATCCGCGTTCTCTTCGCATCTCTTCTTGGAAAAGACGAAAATACAGGCTGGGAGTAAGTTCTCCTTTTTGAGAAACTGAACTAGATGTACCCACAATGTCTTATCTTGAGCAGCTGTTGTCCGACCTCCAGGTCTACCGCCGCGGCCCATGTGTCCTGGATTATGGCTAGCACGAGGAGGTCCGCTACCACCACGACCACCTCGCTGTTGCGCTCCTCCGCGTTGTTGAGAACCACCCCCTCGTTGTGCGCCACCACGTCCATTCTGGCCTTTGCCTCTCTGGTTTCCTCCTCCACGAGCATTTGCGGGCTCTGGTGCAGGTATAGCCTTTGTCTTATCTCTGCCAGATAGCACATCGTCTGCGGATTTCCAGCCCTTTTCGATAAATTTTTTGTCTGCATCCACGATCTTGTGAACACCTTTATCAGCCCAAAGATAATGTTCTAGTGGCACTGGTCTCTTCGGGGTCGAGATAACATAAATGTCTTTCTTTTTAGTTCTTCCAACCCAAGACGCAAATTCGTAGGTATTTGGAACGGTTGCAGACAACAAAATTAATGTTACATGTTCCGGCAACATGATAATGACTTCTTCCCAAACAACTCCTCTCTCCAAATCGTTCACGTAATGTACCTCATCAAAAATTACAAACTCCACGTCTCGAATTAAATCAGCCCCCCTGTAAAGCATACTCCTTAAGATCTCTGTAGTCATGATGAGACAGCTAGCCTCGGCGTTAATCTGTACGTCCCCAGTAAGAATTCCAACCTCATCGAAAACTTGTCGAAAATCTCGGAACTTTTGATTACTTAATGCCTTGATTGGAGAAGTATAAATTGCTTTGGTCATATGTTTAGCGGCAAGGGCAATAGCATACTCCGCTACTACTGTCTTTCCTGCCGATGTATGTGCAGCAACAAATACCGAATCGCCGTTTTCAAGGTGATATACTGCTTCTTTTTGGAATGTGTCCAACTCGAATGGCCAGTCTCTTGCCATATCGGGTACTAATTCTCTGAAATTTGGAATATCTCTCTTGACATCAACCATATGTGCCCATTCTCTTCCTCCTCTCTTCGTGCTTGATGCTGCAAGGGCGCCATGGGGCTCCAGCGCGGGGAACTCGACCGGTAACATAGAATCAATGTCATCTTCTTCATCGTCAGAGCTTTCCGAAGAAGCTTCGTCTTTCATGGCACCATCTGCTCCATTTGTGGACACTTCTTCCGCCGGTTCTTCCTCCAAGACCTTTTTCACGTCTTCTGCCTCTTTCTCGTCCACATCCTCCTTCTTTTCAAACTTCAAGCCCCTAGTGAATCCTGGCGGTATACTCAACAAACCATCCTCGCCACCAAAATTTATGATTCTCTCCAGGCTCTTTTTCTGTGGTGCTGTGTTGTCAACTCTTCCAACTTGCTCTTCCAGAGCAGCCGCAGCTTCCACAGCATCCAATCCACCGGGCGCAAACGGAAAAAAGCCTGCCGCACCTCTCACAAAATCTGCCCTATTTGCCGGTTTCCTCAGGAAAGATGTAGAATTCTTGGCGTTTGCACTGTTTGCTGGTACTGTAACTTCCTTGTAACCTGTGACTCGACCTTCCAAACCTTCTCTTGTGAACCGTGTAATTGTACGTGTTTGAGTTGGCGCGAGTTGAAAAAGGTCAGTATAATTTGGTGGTGAATCCCATCGCCTAAATAGAAATAGGTATTAGTATTGCAGAGGAGGCTATCCCTACTTTTCGCTCCTCTCCTCACACCTTTTTGAACAACCAAATGTGTTCGAACGCTAACCATGAAGATATTCAAGTAGAGAGAAGACTTACTGTTGCAGCTTATTAAGCCATTCTGTAGAAAACGTGGTTGATGGCGTCAGATACTTCTGCTCTAGCTCGCGTTTGAGCTCTTCATGGTTTTGCTTTATGCGTTTGGGTGGACGCTGCTCGTCGAGAATGCTGTCAATCCAGTCATCATCGTGCGATTTGAGATTGAGCTCCGCAAGAGCTGCGACCAGACCTTCTGCCATGGTTGCTTGGAGAGATCTTGCGCGAACTGGGAAACGTTTCGTAGGGAGCTCTAAGAGCTGTAGCTACTCAGGTACATGCTGTGCAAAATATGATGGGGGTGGGGTTCTAGGCTCCATCACTGGAAAAGGTTGGTTGAAAGCGATTTCAATGTTTGTTTTCAATTAGATCTAATCTTACAAAAATTATTTACAAAGATAAAGTCAGAGGATAAAATATTAAAACCAATTTCTTATTATTTCCACATATACTCCGTAAACATTCATTGATGGATTGGCGGCCAAATGCCTAGTACTGACTACATTAGCCCCGCCATTAATCGTATGGAACCCAAACAACCTCTTGCTCTTTGATGCCGGAATAATGACTTTCATACAAAATGCTTAAATCATCACGTTAACCACAATGCCCCATAATGCTGTCATTGTACATCCTAACGCCAGCCAAAACCTATTTACCATCCTCCGTTCATGTCCATGTCAAAATCCATATCAGCCATAGCTTCCATAGCATCTATATCATTGACGTCCGCTTGTACGGATTTCTCTGTATGTTGTTTTGCAAGGCGAACAGGGGCATTCATATCGTTCTCCGCTGCCAGCAGCGCTTCAAGATCATCGTCTAGCATTTCTTCATTGTCACCTCCCTGTTCTGCTTCTGCCAGTAATGCTTCCAGCTCATCGTCTGGTGGCCCATCTTCCTCAGTTATGGTGACCTTCTGAGGACCCAATGAACTATGACCTACGCCTAACACCGAAGTCGACTGTGGGACTGGTTGTTGTCGCACGATTCTTGGAGTAGCATCATACATATCATCGAAATCCGGATCTTGATTTAGGACCGGTGTTTTGGGGCGTGTAGGCACTGCATTTTCAAAGATCGGTGCTATCCTTGGTGCCGTTTTTCCTCGCTCATTATCATTCCGTGGAGGAAGTCCTGGTTCGTCAAATAGGGATTCTTCATGCTCCGGAGATTTCGGTTTCCCCTCATTAATCCAGTCCATTCTCGCAGATTGTATCATTTTTTTGTGGCCTAGCTTTTCAACCATGGCTAATGCGTCAGCAAACTTGGCTTTTGGGAATAGGTCGTCGAGCCAGAGTTGGTAAAATGCAAGGAGTCGGGCCGCATCCGAGTACTGATATTCTGTGAGTATGAAGCCGATGTTCATAAGACCTTTATCACACACACCTCATGGCCTTTGCCCTTGAACTTCAAATGATCTGCGGCCTTTTTTCGTAACTTTGGTATTCCTGCAGAAGATAGGAGTCTTAGGATCCATATCAGTATCCCAAGGTCTAAATGTTAGGCAATTGAACGTACTTGTGCTCATCAAGTTTCACTCGGGGAACTCGAGGCCTTTTGGTGACTTCAATCTCCTCATCAATGCCCAATCCTGCGCCACTTTTTGAATTGGCTGCTGATTCCTTGCCCTTTTCTTTATCTTTACTTCCGGGTACCACGTAATTCTCACTGAAAGGATCATTCGTATCTCCAGCATCATAATCGAAAAGGTCATCAAGATCATCGAATTCATTTCCGCCAGCATTGGGCGTTTCAGTGGGAAGTGGTCTTGATGCAGGAGAATCCATCTTGTCTGAGGAAGGATTAGCAACTCACAGCAGACTTGAATCTCTTAAAAATAGAAATATAACTCTAATTTCCCTGCAATCTCAAAAATTGTTGTGTGAGACGCGTCTGGGATGAGGGAAGACGCGACGGACTCTAAGGCATAAATCAATTTAAGTCAGGCAAGAATATTCTAAATCCCCATGGCCCGTGCGACAACCCGAGTTAGCGTTTCTGTATCGAACCTCTATCAAGAAATTGACCTCACCAGTGCGCTGAACCCCGATTGTAAGCAATTGGCACAATTCAGAATGTCGAATACCGAGCAAAGGCCATTTGTGCCTTCAAAGAAAATCAATACCGAGTACCCTGTAAGCCCTTATCACACCACTACTTGTATCTTAGGCAAGAAATCCACCAGCTAACAGCTCCTCAGCTCATCGACAGTGACCCGTACGTTTCTGGACCTCGCCGGTGGTAGTGAGAGGAGGGGCAAAATGCTGATACATATCTTACAGACATATCAAACGAGTACTTGGCTATGCACGACCATCGGACTATGCGGTTGGAGCAGCAACGGCTACCGCAGGACCAGGTTTGATGTTATTATGGGAACGAGTTTCACCTTCTCTGGTTGGAAAAGGAGGATTTGCTCCTATCATGCGGCTGTCGGGAGTTATTGGTGTTGGGGCTGGGTTCTTCATGTTTTATCAACGTTCTATACGTATGTCTTTGGATTAATTTCTCGTCCC
This sequence comes from Sclerotinia minor, assembly GCA_025389075.1. Classification (NCBI taxonomy): domain Eukaryota; kingdom Fungi; phylum Ascomycota; class Leotiomycetes; order Helotiales; family Sclerotiniaceae; genus Sclerotinia; species Sclerotinia minor. The sequence goes on from QRFH01000007.1 coordinate 654,917, forward strand.
CCGCTTCATTACACGCCTTTCCCTAAATCTTCCCGACATGTGCTAATTTAGCATGACAGTGCGCTTTTACGGCTTCACGGAAAACAAGCGTGAGCAAGAAATGGATATGAGAGAAATGGTTAGCAAGGTTAAGAAGGGGGAGTCCTTATATGGTGAAAGCAGCACTACGCCATACATTCAAGGTGTCGCATCGAGGAACTCGAGATACGCAGGAGTCTGGATGCATGTGATGCCTTGGTTCAACTTGGTAAATCACAACCAGCATGGAGTGGATACATCCAAGTATTACCAACAGGCCGAGAGAGAGTTGGAGGCTGAGAGATCGGGAAAGAGTTTGACGAACTAGGAGAACGAAGAGTGATGAGGGGCTCCTAGGGAAAACCTGCGGGTGGAGAAATCCAAGAGATCGAAGAGGACAATTGTAAATGGAGAGACTGGAATCACGCGTTTGACTTTTTGGCTATTGTATGAGTCATGACGACCTTGTGAGTAGTGTTTATGATGTCCATACATCAGCATCTTTGCGAAGCATACATAAAGTATTCTGTTGACATCCTGCCCTGGGTATCTGTTTACCGTCTACTACACCCAAATCATGTGCCGCCTACCTCTAGTCTTTTGAAAACCACTAAGTAGAGTAAAAAAATATCAATTTCAACCGGGCTCGTCACCCTTTATTCTTGGATCTATCATTGGCTCCACCTCTAGCTTCAATATTCTTTCTTTTTTATTTCTGGGTTCGGGCGCTGTAGCACATTAGCTTCATCGATGTGTAGAAAAAGTTAGAACCAGAGTTACTCACCCCTTCCGTTCTCCTGCACATAGAATCTCCTTAGGATAACAATTGCTTCTTCTCGTAACCAGCCACCACTAACCTCATAATCGCCCTCCTCTTTCTCTGTTCTTTTGGCCCCACCAGTCTCCTCCATACTATCTTCCTCTCTATCCTCGGCAGTTTCATTACTATCGAACTTCCCATTACCAATATGAATATTCAAAACTCCACCATTCCCCCCAAATTTATCATTAACCGCTCCATACCACACTTTTCTTATTCCAAACTGTTGTAGTAATGACGCGCACATTATACACGGTTCTATCGTCACGTATAAATCCAAGTTCTTCATATCTTCAGGCCCGTACCCACGTCTCGAAATTTCAGAACCAATCCCTTGTCCATGATCGGCCTCACTTCCATTTTCTTCTCTCTTCCTTTTCGCCCCCCTAGTTTCATCTGCACTCCCATAATCCACCTTGAAACTGGAAGACAACAACTCATCAATAGCGATAAATTCTGCATGTCTCGTCCCATTGTAGCTCCTATTGGTAGCATTCATTCCTCTAGCTACTACTTTCTTGAGGACTGGATCAACGAGTACACAGCCCACGGGTGTCTCATTGGTGTTGAGAGCCAGATTTGCCTATAATTGAATAAGAATCGAGGTCATACAGATGGGGAAGAGAAGAAATACCATGGCAAGAGCTTCGCCCATGAAAAATATGTGTGTATTTATTTCATCTTGAGTCATGAATTCTGCATCGGGTGGAAGATTTATTCGCGATGGTGCATCTCTATCTGTCATGATATCCGGGGCTACCATCGAAGATTCCATTTCCACGATTCCGTAATTGAGCACTAGCCCTCCAGAATCCAGCTGGACAGGGACAATTTTGTTGTATGAAAAAGAGACATGGGGACAAATGCAAGACTATCTAAAATTTTATGTCACATGACGTCTCACCAGGACAAACTTTCCCGAGCTTTTCAACAACGTTGCAGCACTCACATATATTCGGCTATAAAGTTTTACATCGTCACATTCCGTCATTCATGGGTGTTTGTATGCCCTAATGCAACCTTGAAAAAAAAGAGGAAGAAAGAAAAGAATGCAAACTTGAATTCATAATCACAAGCTTATCAGCAGAAATGCTGATGCACGAATTATTTTGTCCAGCAACTCCCCTCTGCTCCCATTCTCTTTTAACCTCATTTGACCTACCTACCTTCCCATGGGCTGGCATCTTCCTGCAAACTCTGGCTAAAAAGTCGTTAAGGAATTTACTGGACATTAGCTGCTAGTGAGCTCGGTGTCCGAACATGATAATACATTCAACCCACTAATCTCTACTCGAGATGGGACAATTATTTGTTTAATTTGCTCAATCTAGAATCCCTTTTGCTCCCGACATCCGGGTTTGCGTCAGGCCGTTGGTTTAGAAGTTTTCTTCCACTTTCACTCTCTAGGTGGCTGGCAAGACTGATTTTGAGCATCATTCCAACGCTTTCTGAGTCAAGAGTCGTGTTTGGACAGTTCCCTTCTCTCTAGATTCACGTCATGAAGTGTTGCCAGCCACCTTCATAAACCTTAAAACATGAACACGGATGTTGGATGAGTTTCATCTCAATAACCAAGAGCTACGCTTCTTCAGCAGCTTTTTTCCCCCGTAAAATCAGAATACCCGGAACAACTTAGAAATTGGTATCGCGCTCTGGAGGAGGTCGAATCGCTATCCCATACTTTTACCGGAGCGTAGAGCTGTTTTGTTAGTGTCATGTTTTTCATTATGTTTTTCTATGCAGCTTATTCATTCTACACATATTGTATTCGTAGTCTACTTTTACTTACCACAAGACTAGTTATTTATCGTAATTCTGCGTCTATATAATTCTACTACTATCGGCCTAAGGACTCCATGCTAATTAATACAAACAATCACGAGATTCTTCCATAACTGTTGAGAGATATTTTTGAATCGGCAAATAGTGCCTAGTTAACAATTATTCACACACACGTTTCTTGATCAACCCGACCTCAAAGCTTGTTTGGAATCATTTTCCGTCATATCGAAAACCTGTCAGAGGACATAAAACCTCGACTTTCTGGACCTCTCCCCCTCCATCTCTTTAGTCAATAACTTCAAATCAATAATCCCAAGGCTAATTTATATATAAGAGCCAGAACCCCAACTAGACCTCGCAATCTACAATAATTCACGGCATAAACCATTTTCGCCAAATTAACTTCAGCCACCACCAATACATCCACCAAAAGGATGCATTTCCGTTCCCTGCGCAAGTTCATAAACCAGTACATTTTCATCAGCTGGCTATGCTGCCAAGTGAGTGTTGAACGAGTATAATCATGCCGTTCTGCCGACAGTAGTACATGTCTTGGTCAAGATGCTAGCATACTGATAATATATTTTTTAGTGCGGAGACCAGTGGCTTCCTGGGAGCTATCGGAGCTGTCTAACATGTGGCCATTTTAAATGTGCTCGATGCATACCAAATGTTAGATGAAGTCATGGATGAAACAGAGAAGTCTCCTGGCTGTCTGTCTATGAGGGCGGCAAGATATATTTAAATTTCCAATATATGCATGGCTTTTGCGATAGAAACATACTTTCTTGATGATCTGAAATATTCATGGTACTTTAGCAACAGGTTAGTGTGACTTTGTTTAACAAAGAATATGTTTTTCGATGAGTGTTCACCACACATGTTGTTGATCTCGCCGACAGAAATAAGATCGGGAGATCAGCTGTTGTTTTCATTAAACTATACTTGCCGTAGCAAGTTTCTCAGTTACCACGATACCACTGATGGCTCCAACAATAATACACGTGACCATTTATAAAGTCGTGACTCACAAACCTCGGAAACATCCACCCTCCTTTAATCAAGTCAATTTTGCCCAAAGTTCGGAAGAATGTCTCTCGTCAAAAGACCGAAAGAAAAGAAGTCTAGCAAAGGCTGCTGGACGTGTAAGAGTAAGCACTCATTTCGTTTTCCAAATCCACAATTTCCCCGCCACTAAATGTTAACCTTAACCCCACATTGATGTTTTCAACCTAACAATTCGTGAAGGCAGGAAAATTGGATGCGACAAAGCCATACCTCATTGCAGTAACTGCACAAGAACCAGTCGGGTCTGTGAAGGTTATGGTGTCAAACTTCACTGGCCAGAATCGGGCGATGGACGAAGGCCGATCCATCCTTGGGAAAACGAATCTTATCGTCCTGCGCAAAGATCTCCGGCGCCTCCAACACGTGAAAGATATCAATTTCTCAATTCGACCTTTATTGATTTAGAAGTTGCTTCGGAGTTTAAGCAAAGATGCTATTCCACATATCAGTATATGTCGAGCCCCCAGAAAAGTTTGAAGTTTGGTTATGAAATTACTCTTGGGTCACGGGATGCAACACTGTTGTCTTATTGTAAGATGGGAAAATTTTCTTCTGAAGAAAAAACATATTGACAAGGTTATGTAGACACAGAAGTTCTGTCTCGTATGATCACAACTATTGATGATAGTTTGAACGGTTTTCGAAATTACTTGCTCCCAAACGCACTTGCAGACCGCTACCTTTCCTGTCTGAGCCTGCGATATGCAATCCTTGCTGTGTCGGCATATCATTTATGGGGAACTGAAGCTGCAGTGCAATACAAGATTTCTGCAATACGGCTTCTCTCACAGTCTATCCAAACAGGAGGAGGCGGACGTCGAGGGCAATTTGCCACATGTATGATGCTTTGCGTGGGTGATGTAAGTGAGATCATACATCTAAGCTGCTATCACTGAAAACCTATTCTTGCTGACTTATGGACAGGTTTTTGACGGGCTTGATGGAAGCTGGCTTACGCATCTAAAGGCTGCAAGAGCCATTGGATTGACAATGACGAAAGATCACTTCCTGAATACTTGGCTCTTATATCATGATGTTCTAGCAGATTTCAGTCAGGGAACGGGGCAGAGAAAATCTATAAGTAATACATTTCTCGGGGCTCCGAGCGCGAATCCTGAGAACAAAATTGTATGTTACACGCAGATATCAAAAACATTTAGCTAACATCAGCAGATCATTGGATCCTTGGGGTGCTCGTTAGAAGTCCTCGAATGTATATCCTGCATCAACGAGCTATCTAAAATACCTGAAGAGCAAGGAGAATATCGGGACTTTGCGCAAGGGCTGGTGAAACAACTCGAAAGTGCTCAGCAGATCTCAGCAATCATGGAAGACGACACCACCGGTAAGATTGATCAGATCAAAATAGAAAATACGGCAGAACTTTACCGACTGGGAGCGCTCATATATCTCCATTCGGTGCTTTCGGTACCTTCCAACTCCGATGTGATACAGGACCTGGTGAGCAAGGCTTTGGTAATTCTTACTAGAAACGGTGTCTGCACAAGTCCTTGGCCATTATTCATCACAGCATGCGAGATTATGTCTGACGAGCAAAGGATCCAAATCCTAGATGCTTTGGAAGATATGCAGAGTGAAAGGAGAATAGGAAATCTAGAAATAGTGAGAGGTATTATAGAAACTGTGTGGAAGCAAATGGATTTGGCAGAAGATAATGTCGTAAGTAAGCGGATCGACTGGAGGAAATTAATTGATATGCGGAAACGGACACCTTCCTTTATCTGAAAATGTAGATATTCATCATGTACTGATGCACCCACACAAAATTGAAATAATTCCATCACATGGCATCGGTATTTCTTTTGAGCTCGACAATTATTTTAAGTAGATTTAAGCGGGAGAACATTGACTAAAACTAATTATTCTCCGATTCCTCTTCTGGCTCCTCAAGAATCGCCTCAATGGTAGTAGCACCTGCTCTTGTGACACTTACCGCCCTCACTCTTAATAAATCATCCAAAGTTCTCACACTCCCCAGCAGCCTTAATCTGCACTCCCCGACTCACATTTTTCCTCCTTAGATCCAGATGCATTAATATGGCACCTTGATAACTATACAACTCACTGCTCTGTTTCATAAACCCATAACCCGTGCTAGTCTTCACAAATGCCACCCCGGATGTCACTACATATATGTCATTGCTTCACATCTCCACATCGGTAAGATAATCATTTTCGAAAATAACTTTCAAAATTGGACCTTTGGAAGCCACAGCGTCGTTGACCGCTTGTGTTTCTTCCTGGGCATAATCCCAGTTTCCCCTAAAGCCTTACCGATGTTAATAACCATATCAATCTCTTCCCCAACACCCTCCGCGGCTTGCTTGCTTCGAAGACCTTCAATTCCGTCGTGTTGTTTCCAGCAGGAAATCCGACCACTGGACATACTCCGACACCAGTATCCTTTAGAGCAGAGACAGCTTGTTCTATGGAGTATTGCCTGACGCATGCAGTTGTGACTTTATATTTGGCTGCGATGGAGACTCCTCTTGAAATCTCGTCATCGGTCACGGTGGGATGTAGGAGAGAGTGGTCGATGATTTTGGCAAGGATGGGCAAAATACTGTCAGAGTAGAGAGAATGTGTTTGAGGATGCCATGTTAGGGATGATTGGATTTTGAATTGTTTGAAGCAGTCTCATGAAAAAATAGATACTGCAAGTTATCAGGCACTTGTTGTTCAATCCAAGTTCAAATGGGCGTGACACGAGACGTGGTTAAAAGGTGGGGTGCTTGGGATTGTTGCTCTCTGCTGGGACAACGTCAACAAGAATGCACAACAACGTTTCAAGCAAGAACATTCCCCCACGACCCTATAGTCTGAAAGCTTTCAAGGCGAGATGATATGTCATGCGCATCAAAGACCACCTGTAACATGTTTTAGTTTGCACAGTGCTCCAACACCATTGTCGCGTCAAAACCTGCCAGCCGAGCTCGAATTGGACCGTAAAATATGCTCTTCACAAAAGGCAGCATAATCGCCGCTCTTCTGCCATTAAAATTCAAAACTAGCTTCTTCAAGTTAGCCAATATCCGAGTAAAAATGTCACCGTGTGGGAAAAGAGAAGATCCTCAAGAAGCTTGGTGAAGAGGTCGCGTAACCCGACGCGTGCGCTAAGTACATGCTTTGGACAAGCATTGAAAATAAACATTTACGTTTTACTGTAACTGTATCATATTAGACAACAGGAAAGTGCTGTTGTTGAGGAAGTGCGTATCTGCAGGACAAATTTGAAAGTTCAACGTGGTCGACGGGTCGTATTTTTCCTCGACACGTATCGAGGCCTGCACAGTATGTGGCTGTCGCTAAGTGTTCTTGGGGAAGTTGCAGTTAATTCAAATCTATCGGCTGTGACGTGTTTATTGGCACTGAGGCTTCGAAGGTTCCGGGAGTTGTGTGCGAAAATAGGCAGCGATGTACTGCCTTTTTATCACCTCCGCCTCGACTTCGACCGGTGTTCGATTCTAAAGGTCTCTTATAAATCGCTGTTACTATTTCAAATCTTTCAAAGTTTGCTCTATCATTATTCAACATGAATACATATGACCCTTATTTATCAATCGAATGGCTTTTAAGTGTCGATTTGTTATTTCGCTAGCTACTTCATAAGACTATCCCGAAATTGGCTATGATACGTATATCCATCCCCACAATTATCCACTATTTCAATACTGGCCTTTCCCTTGCTCTTAATGTAGATCGTCTGTTCATCGGTGTCGTAGGAAAATGCACAAGATATGGTCTATATGCATAATTCTGGGTTAAAAGATGGTGTAAGATGTCGACAAGATGTTGCTTGGGTGCCTGAATCTGAACTTCGCTTAAATACAGTAAATGCTTTTCTTCTCCCGACATAAACCAATTTGCTTCCAGCCCTTTACACCAGCATCTTGTTTAAAATACTGATACATAAATGTTCATTCAAGGTGGGCGTTGCAAAATTGCCGGGTCATTGATGCCATAAAGTCCTCCGCGTCCGTTGATGTGATTAGGCCAGTAGATGTTCTCTCGCTGTTTAATTGAATATCGTCAACCATATTGATATCTTCGACAATAGTATGTTCGTTGTTTCTGGTATCTTCGCAAAGCTCCATCCCCTGGCTTTCCACATTTCTTCCTGCCTGTGCATCTAAGTTTCGTAGGAACTCATCTATCATATCGAACTTCAAAGCCATCATATCGGGGTGGATTGTCTTCGAAGCTTTGCCCCTTTAAAATATCTGTATAATTCTGACAACACTTATGCCCGTCGTATTTTCGCCTCGGAAGCTCAACTGTGCTGCCCAATATGATTGGAGGGAATATTTATCTTCCCACATGTTTGGATTTGGTGCAGCATCGAACTCCCAGCCGTTGATGTACCAGCGACCGTCAAGTCCATTTAAGACGACACTGTGCCCATGATGGTAACGTTGGACAATGGAACTGTTGGAGTTCAAGCTGGAAGACATGGTTGTCTTAATTTTCGATGTAGGAATTCGAGAAACTTTCTTTGGAATTGCTCGTGACCTTGAGCTTATCGATCGTATTGTCGAGGAAATAGGTTATCGGATGCGGTAGATTTAGCTGTAACTTGATGTAGACATTTTCGGTATGAGCGAGATGTTTGAATTGGTAGTTTTACTGTTCTGCAGAGAGAACTGTCTCTTTAAATGTTGCGAAAGTCGTTCGAGTTTACTAAAAGGAAAGAAGAAGAAAAGCTAAGGGAAAAGACCTTGGAATACTAGGTTCCAGCTATTGCGCACTAAAGCCATGTAGCTTGAGGATCGTCTATGACTACTCGCACCGTTGAGTCAGACTAGACTTATTGTGCCCTGAAACATATGCATACGGTATTTAAGAGGCTTTATCATTGACATATCCTTCCTGATGTCTTAGCTGAATTAGGAGCTTTGGTGCAAAATTTCCAGTCTCATTGCGATGTCGGGAGGATCCACACATCTTCTTACTTTTGATCATGTTAAGTCCGCTAGATAAATTATCGAATTTAAGCTTTAACTAGCTTGCTTAAACCCATAGTAGCTACTGTTGGACGCGACCTTCTCCTTTCACAGAACGAGGAGTGTACTTTCGATTCTCGGTTCGTAATTTCACTAGAAAAGTCATTTCTGAGTATTCCATCCTGAACAACTTTTTTCATCGAGAATCTCATGCCACTTTCATTTTTTCGACGAAAGCTACCTTTCTTAACTCAAAATACCAGATCCTTCTCCGCTTAAACCCGCAACATGGTTAAGCGAAGCAACAGTGATGATCCGTCGTCTCCTAAAGATGACCTTGAGATGCTCTAACAGAGAAGATTCCACGATTGGCAACCGATGTTCCCGTAGCTTGGCAGGAGACAGCTTGGATGCGTGCTTTGTTGGCCACAGAAGAAGCAACAGAGGTAAGCTTAATCCGTTCGGCGAGTTCTTCGATTCCAATCTCTACCTGAGTGAAACAACCTCAAAATCTACACCACTTTCAATACAGAACCTAGCATATAAATTGGTTTTATCATTGCCTCTCAAAACCTCACCTTCATATATGTTCCCAGTAGTACAGGTCGCAATTTGACTTGAGATATTTCAAGCTGTGGATCTTCGAAAGAGCTTCAATCACTTCGATAAATTCGCTCTTTCAAATGTCCTGAGTAGTTGAAATGGTTCAATTTAAAGCTCAAATTATGCCAATTTTTACTTCATGTTAATGTTCAAAAGAATTCATCCCAATGCGCTGAAGGATACAGGTCGTAGGGGTGAAGAGGGTTGTCTTATTATTAGAGCTACGATTTTTGATTATATTGACCCAATCATTATTGTAATTTCCTTATTGAATCTAATACAATCCCTCTTTTATTTTAACAATATCAATTCAAAATCTAGCAAATATGAAGTTATTCCCAGTTATTTTCCTAAGCCTATACATCTCTGTGAAACTCTAAAACTATTCTAGCTTCGAATTCTAAAACTAACTCTTTCAAAGTATGTAAACCCCAATGTATTCTAGACTTATCAGGTCTTTGATTCGTCGGAAAATCTATCGATTTATCGGGAACTATAAAATCGTGAAAATATGCGTATCGGAGTGAATCATCGGCTATAAAAAACCAGTGTATTCTAGCTTTATTAGACCTTCGATTTATCGATCTTAACCTCCTCGGAAACCAATTTATTATTATAGCCTCATTAAGCTGGGATATGCCTTAATTAAGGACTTAAAGCTACGAAAGTATACCAAAACAAATCATACAGTTACGGATTTGTAGTTGAGTGCTTGTGGGGATACTATATCTTCATTTTTCGATATTGATAGGCCGAATTGAGTCGTTTAATGTAGTATTGGAAAGTATTGAAGTAAGGAACCCCCTTCAAAACCTGTTACTGTATAGGTCATTATGGAGCATACAGATTGTAGGAGTGAAGAGGGTTATCTTATTATTAGAGTTATAATTCTTGATTATATAGATCTAATCATCATTGTACTTTCCTTATTGAGCCTAACAGCGCTACCTCTAACAGCAGCTACCGACTTATCGTTCTTGCGGTGTGACAGATTGCGCTTATTTCCATCGAGAGTCATTTAAGAAGTACCAACACAAGTCCCTGTCTTAACAATTGACCTGTTACCCGTGGAAATAAAGCTATAGATACTCAAAAACTTGCTAGATATTCGATTCGTTCTTTACATTCGTTGACCTCCTCCTCTCGAACCTTCTACGACTGCTATAGCCATTATCGATACAAATGCGAAGTATTTTGCACAGTACTGGTCAATGAAATGACCCTACCTATCTTTCTTCAAGCGATGCCCATATTCAGCAAATCTGTACGTAAGATGAAATGGAAGTGTGAGAATTCGATTGATGGTTTTCATAACTTGCACAAATTCATAAGTCAATATTCAAAAGATCTAAGAGCCACAACCCTCAGTCCAAGAACTTATGACCTCCCGAACTCTGATTCATATCGCTAATTTCCGTTTAACAATAAAGACGATCTCCCAGGACTATTCTGAGACATGTCTGAAGTTACGTCCGTGGGCGCACGAGAAGTACAAAAAGATATAATTAGATATATTAATCGAGACCCTTCGAATCTAACGAACTTTGTATAACATTGAGCTATATTTCCATTGTCTCCAATATCTCTAGAGGTATTTAACAAAACAACGTATCTTGAGCGAGCAGCAACACGGACACAAAGAAGTCGTACCCGTACGAGGACTCCAAAGGTCGTTTCTCGAGCATTTCAGCGTTTGGAAAATCGAAGAGATGGTCCTCCATATTGGATAACGATAGTATCATTGCATTCTACATGACTGCGAAAACTTTCTAGCAACAAGTTCTCAAGCTCAGAAATATGGATCCTCATCAACATTGGCACACATCCGTTGGGCTGAGCATGTCAGAACCCTCAGGTGGAACACTCTTACGAATCGTTTTGACGTGTATGATCAGATACTCATCCATATGGGTATTGGATACTTCTGAACCTTTGCATGCAGAATGGACTCAGAGCAATAATACCTATTCTAGACAGGGGCTATACAAAAACCCATGCTGAAACTGCCGGCGGTAAATAAGGTATCGGTACTTTGAGTCTATAAAGAACAGGAGTACGTTAATATTCAATTAGACCTACCTACAAAATGCAGATATTGCGCACTCAAATCGATTGATTACTCCACCCTGGATTGCTGGGATGTTTCTCTAGAAGCACTCAATCTTCCTAGCTCACGTGCAGCATGAATCAAAATAATTAAATGAATTCCTCAGCAGACCTCCGGTTCGCCAGCGGGATTTCCTGTCATCTTTTGGACATTGCATGTGGACTCAGGCGCGGGTAAACCACATGATGGAAGTCTTTCGATCACCTTCAGATGGAGCTACCGATTGGGAAGCAATGAAGCGAGGTCTAAGGGGTCGTTTGAGCCTTCGTATAAAAAATGAGAGATCCTGACGCATGGTTTTCAATAATCCGGATCGCCGTCCAACATGAGCGGCTCTTGGTATCTGAATACAATTAGAACATTCAGATCACTTGAAATTTGAATCTTTTCCGAGTATTGATCGCTCATGGCTTGTTGGTTAGTCTGGGGGTATAAGCAGTGTAGTCGATGGGTTGGTTGGGTACATGATTTGGGTATGGTTAACTGTGGTAATGGATATATTGGTTTTTATAAAATGATGCTCGATGGTAGACAAGTTGGTTCCCAATGGGAACCAAATTTATACTTCTAGCTTCTATATCCAAATTACAGCGAGAAATAGGGTCAGCAATTCAACGTTTTAAACTTTCAGACTAGTATGGCACATTTACTGAGCCGCCTTTCTTCGCACCATTCTGCCATTGTTACTTCGTATCTTGGTTTGGAATGACAACTAGCAAATTTAGAACTCGCAAACAGGGGAAACACCCTCCATAATTGTATTTACTTTTGAAATGGTTTTCTTTTCAAGGGAAATCCTAATCGTTGATTTAATCAGGATCTCGGTCGTTTGGCTAGTGATATTAAACTGTTGTAAGTATTGCCCCTTCATGTTGCGCTGCATCATATAATCTCCAGAAATCTAACCGGATTACTCAGCTCTTGATTATTGAAAACTTTACGGCTTTTATAAAGTTGCTGGTACTGAATAGCGGATTAGTTGCTCGTATCGCGTAATCCAGGGGGCGATGCTGGAAGGGGTCCGAGGGTGCAGGGATGGAAATACATTTCTCGAAATGGAAATACTTTACCATGCGTGTAAATGATGAAGGAAAATGTTGGATGAACTGGACTGAGAAGTTGAATATTCACTTGTAAGGGTTAGGATTGATGTTTGGGTTGCCTTGAGTAGCAACAGCCCGGAAAATGGGATGGTTTTTTTGGATGTATTATTTTATTGTGTCCTTGAACTTATGGTAGGTAACTTTGAGACAGCATATAATTAAACATCTTTTATTTTTGAGTATTTTTAGGGGTTGAATTGTGAGTGAAGTCAAAGACTCCTGTGCATTACCGGAAGATTGGTCAGAAGGGTTGGGCCGTGATTCCAGAGGTCTTGCTTGTACTTGTGCTTGTTGGAGAGCCGTTCTTAAGAAGTGAGGAGTCATCACACCCGCCTTGTGGACACTCAAGATGACAATACATAATTTGTGATTCACACAACGTAGATGTTCTCCCGCATCCTAGTATATCTCAAAAACTATCCACGGGCTCCTTAGACAACCACTTTTACCATAGTAAATAAAGTCTACTACTGTATAGTCTTATTATTTGAACTATCATTGTATTGCTACAGTAGACACTAATTTGGCATCAACATTGGAGACAGTGGACATCTGTATCAAAGCCGATAGTTTTACACCAATTTCAACAATCAACACCTCTCAGTATTGTTGATTGATTGATTGATTGATTGAATTAACGTCTACACTGAGTCTAAGACTATCTAAGACGGCTAGGAGCTCTGCGAGCTTCTAACTAATAAGAAATGAGGGAAAGCTAGCCTAATTCGGCCGTAGCTAATACAGGTTGGGGAGATTGAGAGCCTCAATCTTCTGATGTTTGAATGGGGGAAGTGAAAACTAATACTAGGGGACCGAGCCCGCCTTACGAATACTCTCGTATACAAATAAGGAAAATAACAAATGAAATGTAATGAAATATGACCTTGGGGTGGTTGCCCAAAATGACTAAATTGACCAAAATTGATCAACTCAATCGAAACCTTCCAGTCCACCCCCTTCTTCTCCTCCTTCTTCCTCTTCTTCTTCTTGCATTCTGTTGAGATGCCATGATCTGGTGGCTATTTTTGTCGCTTCGAGAAATTCGAGGGTCTTGATGATTCCTGCTTTAGTATGAAGCAGATATTGCATGGTAGGTCGGGCTGTGGGGTTATCCTTATTGAGGGTTTTCCTTGCCGTTTTGTATATAGGACAATTGAGCAGAAGATGATCAGGAGATTCCTTTCCCCCACATTTACAACTGTCATTAGAGGAGATTCCGAATCGTTTCAAATAAGATTTGAAGTATCCGTGTCCAATTTTGAGTTGGAACAGAGCACAGATTGTGCTTCTTTTGATGTTGCCTGGAACTCTGATTTTTGAGCTGATCTTCCAGGGGTAGTTTCTTGAATATGTTGACGATGGTTGATGAAAATTGTTAGTGTTAAGGATGGCTATCCAGTTCTCTGATTTCATTCTTTTTATATCCATTCCAATAAAGGCATAACTGGAACTCTCAGTATTGTTATCATGCTTAGTTTTCTGTCCAAACGGCTGCCACAGCCTCACCTATTTCCAGAGAAAGCCTGGCAAATGAAGAATGGTTTCCAAGGATGGTAGAGAGAATTCAGCGCCCTAGTGGCCCGTTTTATATTTCTTTTCGCCAGCATCTCCTCTTTGGTTGGCTCGTAGGTTTTATGCAGGGGGGAGCAGGACATGAGTGACAGCATCGTGAAAAGCTCTAAGTCTTTCAGAGTAGGGGAATGAAAACCACTCCGCCTACTAGAATACAATTCAAAAGCACCTTGCATTGGAGCGTGACCATTAGTGTGGTAATTACATCTGGCTGGCTTGAGATCGACAGTATTTACTCATGCACTGGCAGCACTGCGGTTCAGACCACATTTTTCAATGACTTGGCTATATGCATGAGTTCAATGATCTCCGTTGACATAAAACACTCCATAGTATTATTTCACTCACACCATAGCATAGTATTCTATTGTGGAACTATGTTTCTAGCCTTCATGTAGCTAACATCGGTGAGCACCAGCAACTATACATGATGACAGAATTCCCGGAAATTGTAATTGCAACTAGAAATAGAGGAATATTCATCAAAAACACATATATTCTGGCAATGTGGAGGACTTCACACGACACAAGAATGGAATGGATGGTTGAATGATGATCGGGCCGACAGTTCATCCGGATTGAGCCGCTTGTTAATAAGTCTAGATCCCGTGCATGTATTTGAAACAAATGATGTCTCAAATAATTGATAATTCAATCATCTAATCAACCCTCACCTTATTATTGTTATTGTTGTCTTGATGTATCACTTCCTATATTCTTGCTTGGATAACAAACAGTTCAACAACAATTCTTTACTTTGTATGATCAAGAATGTAGACTTTTTACTCACCCAGTTGCTCATGCATATATACAATGAAAATATTCATTCAGATTTCGTCCATTCAGGGGCAGTATGAATATTGTTGATCACACCTGCTAAGAAGCAAAAAGAGTATCCGGTGGTTGTAAAAATGACACTAGTTCTAATAAATCGCTTAACTCTACCTGGCCTGGTTTGTTTTGATTTTGGGTCTTTTAGTTCTATGTTTTTGCCTGACAACTCAGATTTTCGACCCCTCCATTCTCCCACTTCTACTATCCACTCCATAAGTACCTTCCAACCAAAATACTGTTCAACTAGAGCTGCATCAAAACAACCTGCAGATTTCTTCTAAATATTCCCTTTGAGTTATCAAATAAAATCTTTCATCATGGCTGAACCAGCACACCAAGAGGTCAACACGAGCAATGAGCCTAAGCTCGTAGAGTCAGAGACCAAGCTTGCCACTGAACCAGCAGCATCAAAGGAAGAATCTGCCAAGGAAACTCTAGCTGAGGGATCTGTATGTTGATGACTCCTCTTATTTTCTTTTACAACGGTTTCGTTGATGTTATTACACCTTACTGATTTTGATAAGACCTTGACCGAAAAAGCTACCGAAGTCGCATCTACCGCCGCCGCAACTGTTACCTCTGCCGCTACCGGTATCACCGACAATGTTTTCTCCATGTTTGGTGGTGGAGCTAAGAAGGAGAAGAAAGAGGATGAGGACCGAGGAGATAACTCAGGATCTGCCAAGGCACAAAAGGCCGCCGCTGCTGAAGAAAACCCAGAGGTATTGTTGGACCACGTTTATATATGCAAGCAGGGCTGATAATTGTTCAGGATGAGGCCCCAGAATCTGAGGACGTTCACTTTGAGCCAGTCATCCGTTTGACCGAGAAAGTCGATGTTAAGACCAACGAGGAACTCGAGGAACAAACCTTTAAGATGCGCGCCAAGCTCTTCAAATTCGTCAAGGATACCCAAGAGTGGAAGGAGCGTGGTACCGGTGATGTTAGATTCTTGAAACACAAGGAGAATGGCAAGACTAGATTGGTCATGCGAAGAGACAAGACCTTGAAGGTCTGCGCCAACCACTATGGTATGTTTACGATGCCGGAAAGTTTTACAGGGAACTTTTGCTAATGGTTAAAAGTTGTTCCTGATATGAAGTTGTCCCCCAACGTTGGTAGTGATAGAAGTTGGGTCTGGAATGCCGCAGCAGATGTCAGTGAGGGCGAGCCAGAAGCACAAACTTTGGCTATCCGTTTTGCCAACTCTGAGAGTAAGTTTCCACGTCGCAAATAACATATTGTATGGGATCTGACATTTCTAGACGCAAACCTCTTCAAGGAGGCTTTCATCAAGGCTCAGCAAGAGAACGAAGTCTTCTTCAAGGCTTAAACGACAAATTTGTCCTCGTATTTACTTCTACTTCTCATCACGGCCCCCCAATCGACAAACAGCATAATACAGCACAGCACGTCTTCCGAAGGAATGAATCTATGATCATAGTTGCATTGAACGCATTTCTTCCATACCCCTTTAACAATCTACGCGCATGTCGCCAAAACCTCTTTTGTAAGCATCGACGATTCGATACCTGAAAATTCTGGCGGTCCAGGTCTTTCTCAAAGATTACATCATGAATATGATAATGATGTAGGAAAGGAAGGCTTGATTAGTACTCAGTTTGAGACTATGGCATGAGATTGTAGTTAGACTAAAAATACTAGTCCCTCGTTCGTCCCCAAGCTACTGATTTGAAATGTAATCCGCAATGTGAATATCGCGACATGTTGAATAAAAATCTCATTATTTTTGGAAGCATGTATATAAACTTTTTCTCTGTCCTAATGGCCATCCAAAAGAATACCCTAAGGTGAATATTAAGTTGAGTGAGGTTGGCACTGAACTTTCTTCCCGTCAAAACAACGAACAAAGCTGCAGATTTGTCAACTCCAGCCTCCAATTTACAACAACGATCCAGAATACTTGAATTCCTAGCTCTAACTCCAATCTCGTATTTCAATCGATTAATTACTTCCTCAAAACCCACGTGATTCTGTGTTGCTTAAGAATCTTGAGTTTTAGCTATTAAGCTAGGATATCCATAACCCCACTTACTCACGATCAGCCAACTGCAGGCGCGTCGCAATTCAGAGCGACATCATCAGGAATTCGAAAATACGACAAAGTCTTCAGCCTTCACTATACCGTCAAGATGGTCGCAGATGTGAGTAATCTGAGAAACCGAAAACCCTTTTCCCAGGAAATATCTCAAGTCGGCAATAATACTAACTGCATCGCAGGTCAAGAGAATAATTAAGCTCATTACCGAGCAGCGCAACATGTAGGTCGCGGTCCAGATTCCCGTCATGACTATTTTACATTGGGGTTGAGGATATATGCTAAGACTTATTACACAGCGACAAGCCTGCTCTTCAAGACGGTTTTCCGATGAAATCATGGAACATCGAGATATACATGTTGGATGAAGCTGGCAACGAGAAGCCAGCTTCCTGCTTCACCAAGGTAGTTTACAATCTACACCCTACTTTCCCTAACCCAACCCAAAGTAAGTTTGTCCATATTTTAATACCGCGCGCAAATGTTGAAGAGTCCTCGACCTAACAATTGACACCAAAATAGCCTTCACTGAGCCTCCCTTCCGCTGCGAGAATGAGGGATGGGGAGAATTCGACATGACGATTGATTTATTCACTACTCCGACAGGCGGCAAGCACAGTATTGCACACGATCTCAATTTTGGCAAGACCCGCTACGAAGCTAAACATCCTATCACATTTAAAAATCCTAGTCGAGAGTTGATCAATGCATTAAGAGAAACGGGACCGGTGCCAGGAGATGAAAATGGAGGTATGAGTAGAAAGAAGGATTCTGATGGTAAAAAGAGGAAGAGGACCGGGCAGGTTGATATGGAAAAGCTGGCCGAAGGGCTTGTGAAATTGCAGGAGGATGATCTTTTGCATGTGGTGCAGATGATTCATGATAACAAGAGTGAAGATACGTATACAAAGAATGACATCGACCGTAAGTTGGAGTCTGGAGGTTAGGAAGATGAGGATAAATGCTAATTGATTCAATACAGAGGGGGAGTTTCATGTCGACTTGTATACGTTACCAGACTCGCTGGTCAAGATGCTTTGGGACTTTGTTAATGCCCCGACGACAAAAGCTTATTAGACCGCAGACGCCATTGATCGATATGAGGAAGCTAGTGATAGTACACAAATTCGAAAGAAGGGAAATATTGGTTTTGGTATTAGATCATGGATATTTTGACCCATGCATGCATTTATGGCAAGTATGCTGAAAAGCGCTTTTCACGCAAAGTTATGCAGGCAAAGGAAGGGTTTCTCTTTTTATGCGCATTCACCATTGTCAAATCCAACTTCCATGGCGTTCCATTTTTCATTTTTCATCATAGAGCATAGGATGGCATTCCGATTGCTATTTTTCTTCTTTTTTCCTCCTTTTCTTGTCTTCAGCGAAGAAAGATGATAGGGCGTGAGCGGGGTGGGCGTATTCCTTCAACTTCATCTGCAGAAATATTGCGTTGCGTTGCATGGCTTGCTTTTGGTCGGCATCTCATCTATCTAGTAAGCATAATGACTGGAACGGACGGCCCAGATCAAGATCATGATGGTGCTTGGGATATATGATTGGTAAAATTAAAAAATTGAACGAATTGATGGACGAATGGACGGATGGTAGGAATAAAATGGAAACTCCATTGAAACAAGGATTTATCTTATTGCAGATTTGTGATATTGATTTGTGATTTTGTCAATACTTTTAATGCAGACGTGGCTCATTAACAGCAGCCGGGTATCATCCCATATCCAAACGCCATCCCTAATGTCCCTCTCATGCAATGCTCTATTAAAAAAACACTTTCATCACCTCTTCACCCAAAACCCGATTCTAGAGCTTACTCATCATCCCCGAAGCTCAACTTAATCTTCTTCCCCTTCTTCGCAGCAGCTTTAGGTTTTTTCTTTTCTCCAGCCCCGGTTTTGATACTCTCTTCCTTCTTCTGTTTCCCAGACACTTTCTTATTCGACGACTTACTATCGGTTCCCTCCCCATCCTCCCCCTCATCCTCAGAACCCCCAATAATCTTCCCCACCTTCCTCTTCTTCCCCGCTCCAATCCCACTTCCAACTCCCACTCCCGCTACCTTCACATTCACAACCGTATCTTTCCCCTTATCCTCTCCTTCCACTTGCCCCTCTGCATCTTTCCCCTCCCTTTCCTTCTCCCGTCTCTCCCACTCCTCTTTGCTAAGCGTTTCTCCGCTTACCTCGTCGAATACCACGGGTTCACTTTCTTTCTCTTCGTCTTCGTCTCGGGGTTTTGAGGGACGGGATATGCTGAATTCGTGGCGGCCGTTGGAGGAGGAGTTGTTCGCTTGGAGGCGTTGGAGGAAGGGGGGGAGTGTGTTGTTGTAGGAGAGGTTTTTGGGGGTTATTTTGGATGACATTGGGGGGATTGGTTTGGTGTGTTGGTGGAGGGGGGAAATTTGTTTGGGTGGTGGGATGATTGGATTGTAGGGGGTTTCTGGGGATGAGGGGGAGTTGATTGGAGTGTGGGTGTGGTTTCTTTGTCGTTTTAAGGTGTTTTGTGGTTGTGAATGGATGCTGATTGACTTCGATATTTGATACTGATGATATGAGACCTTGGAGCTATGGCAAAATATACGGCGGGGCGGAGATAGCTTGGATGGTGGTTTGCGTGGGTGTTCGAGATTAGATTACTTTTGCGGATGGGTTGAGATGAAAATAGACTTATTAATAAGAAAATGTAGGGGTTGTCCAATCACAGTGTACATATATATGTACAGATGATATATCATCCTACATTGGATGGAAAAGGAGGACTGGCTTTTCTTTCTTCCAAAAGGATAGATGGGTGAAATGCTATATGAATTCTCCGATTCGGTGGGTGGCTTTCTAGAATAACCTTATGTGAGTTCGACGGTTCGATAGGTTGGATGTGGAAATGATATAAATGTATGTAAACCTTAAAGCTCACAACTAAGTTATCAATAAGCCTATCACCACTCTTACCAGATTTCCAGATAGTATCACTTATCACTCATCTTCGATGATTAAAGAGGCTAATTGAGAATTAATAGAGGATTTTTCCCTGGCGGAAAATGGCCTACTATGTCCCATCCTTCACTCATGACCATACTCGAGTAGACGTCCAGACTTCCTCGATTCACTCAGGGGCATATCAGATATCCTATCTTCCTAGCTAGATAGTAGTTAATAGCAACAAGTGAACTCTACTCTCTATGTCAAAACTTCCCATATGGAATATCCAAACGAGGTTTGGAAGAGGCAATAACAAGGGTTGCTTCTGGGTAGCCAAGATTCGATTTTCTCCGTGATTGCTTGCCATCTACCTTCTCGTATCTCTCGTACCTCTCGTACCAATACCAATACTCATTGCTATTGAATTGAGGAATCAGCCAATTGAAACCGATCTCTGTTACCGGACAAAGGTAAAGGTATTATTATCATCCAGTATATTTTCAGGTTAAATCAGTTTGTCAAATGTTGTTTCGTATCGAATTCTTCTCCTATCGTTCTCGTTCATCTCAGACTTTCCTCTCTCCACTTTTAAGGATCCCTAACTTTAATCTAAAAAAAAATAATATTCCCACTCACAGATCAAACACCCAAAAAACTTAACACCTATCTAGACTCCACACCCCCAAATAACTTAGTACAGTACTACAATCCACCCCCATCTCAATTCCCTTTTTCCTACCCTTAAGTCGTTCTAGCCCACCATCCAGCACACGACAATTTACAATAACGAGTTCCTCTTTGGAAATTTCATGTCATAATATCTTCGAATTCCTTCTTCCCATCAACATATCGGATTTATTTCTTCTATGTTGACGGCGGAAACTTCCTCAATCCAGTAGACGGACGCGTCATCACAAAAGTGTTTCTATCTTCGAGGACAGCTCAACGTCCAGCCGCTCGTTACAAAAGCATCGCCGGTTTTTATTAGGAAGGAATAGAGGCTGTGCCAAAAGGACAAAACGGCTCAGGATCAGTTTCGATTCGATCTTCAACTATACATACATTTTTTTCAAATTACTTCTTATAATAATTACCATTAATCGATCTACGGCACACAGTGGATAGTGTCCTTTTCTAACGACCTGGGGTCGACATCCATCCCCCTATCTCAATATTTTGTCGGCGAAACGATCCTCAATTTTTATCAATCACAATGGGGTTTGTACAGAGGGT
The DNA here is from genome assembly GCA_025389075.1 of Sclerotinia minor. Lineage (NCBI taxonomy): Eukaryota > Fungi > Ascomycota > Leotiomycetes > Helotiales > Sclerotiniaceae > Sclerotinia > Sclerotinia minor. The sequence goes on from QRFH01000007.1 coordinate 676,010, forward strand.
CATGAAGCGCATGCCTTCATCGACACAATTACCATTGGATGATGGGAAGGAGAAGCCAAAAATCACATCTAGATTGGCATTTTTCAGGCGGCCGCTCCGATTAAAGGGCAATTCCAGTATTTCGATACCTCTCGGTGTAGTTTTATTATTTCCATGTATTGTCGTTGTATTGATTTTGGTGCTTTTCGTCCGACATCCTAAATCAGGTGTGGGGATTTTAATGCCAGCTGGAGCACCACCAGCTATCAGGTATGTACTTTTCTCCTCGTCCATTCTTATACTTGAGACATCATGAACCTAACTTTATGTGTGACTATAGGAGGATCAGTGAACAACATGATAAGGTATTTGTGACGGGGTGCGCGGAGCCTGATACGAGTCAACCGAGAGCCAATGCAGCATTCGTTGTGCTGGCAAGAAATAAGGAGTTGGAGGGAGTTATTCAATCAGTGAAATCTATCGAGAGACATTTCAATCGGTGGTATCATTACCCATACGTTTTCCTTAACGACCAAGAATTCAACTCGACATTCAAAGAAACTATCCAAAACTATACCAGTGCGCCGTGCGAGTTTGGAACTATCGACCCTAAGCATTGGGGATTCCCAGATTGGATCGATCCTAAAGTTGCCAAAGAGGGTATTGCAAAACAAGGTGATGCTGCCATTATGTATGGTGGTATGGAGAGTTATCATTCTATGTGCAGATTTTATTCAGGGTATGCATTTGATCCGGTAGTTTGAGCTTGAGGAGAATGAAAAAATGCTAATGATACCAGATTCTTTTACAAGCATGAACTTCTGGCTAAATATGAGTGGTACTGGCGTTTGGAGCCAGAAATTAAGTACTTCTGTGATATTACATAGTATGTTTGGTTTTTCTGGGGCATTATTGCGAATAAAGCTGACGACTTTTTAGCGATCCTTTCCTTAAGATGATTGATGCAAACAAGACTTATGGTTTCACCATTGCCGTAAAGGAATTGAAGGAGACAGTTCCAAATATCTTCCGTTACGCATCTGCATACAAAAGAGTTAACAACATTACATCTCAAGGTTTATGGGAGATGTTTATCGAGCCTCCACCTGAAGAGCCAAAGGAGGTCCCTGAAGATGACCCAGCTTATAAAAGACCATTGCCTGAGGAAATTTTACGAGGTGATCCATCCCGCGCATCTTTACCAGAAATCGATCCGGAAGCTATGGAAGGGGAGAAGTACAACATGTGTCATTTCTGGTCGAATTTCGAAATTGCTCGACTTAGTTGGTTCAGAAGTAAGGAATATGAGGATTTCTTTCAAATGATGGACCGCAGTGGTGGATTTTGGATGGAAAGAGTAAGTTAATATATAAGGGATGTTTGACCCAAACTAACAACAACACAGTGGGGTGATGCACCCATCCATTCTTTGGCCGCTGGTGCTCTTCTCGCTCCTCGCGATATCCATTACTTCCGTGATTTTGGCTACAGGCATACAACGATTCAGCATTGTCCAGCAAACGCACCCGCACGCCAGAGAGCGCGCGAACCTTTCCTAGAAAAGACTACACTGGACGAGAAGAAACGAAAGGAAGAAGATGAGTACTGGGATAATTGGGATCCTGTAAAGGAGAATGGAGTGGGATGTAGATGTAGATGCGACACGGATATTGTGGATGTAGAGGGCAAACAGGGAAGTTGCTTGGCAGAATGGGTAGATGTTGCAGGAGGATGGGCTAGTCCTTGAGAGGATCAATTGAACAATGAGCGTTAGGATAAGATGTATTGAAGGATGCTATGGCATGCCACGATTGATGTAGGAAGTGAAAGGGTTTCTGAAGGAACCCTGAGGATGGGTACGGGAATGAATGGCAGATGATGAAATGAGAAACTGGTGGCAGGGGAAATGCAAATGGAAATGGAAAAGAATTGGTTGGGATTGTAAAGGATGTGATGTTGCATATTATCTTTTTTTACCTGTTCAATATCCATGACGAGAAACACAAAAATTGGTTCCTGGTCTGATTGAATTTTTTTCTCTTTTTTTTTCCTTTTTTTTTTTCCATATTTGGGTCTGTGAATTATGGACATGGATATGGAGATTGTTTGAGATATTTGTGTGGGTGGGGTTGTGAGATTTTGAAGTTTTGAGGTTTGTGAGGGTTGGGCTGGTGGTGAGAGGGGGTATGGAGGGTTATGGGGGATAGGGGGGATAGGGAGGGGATGGAGGATAAAGGGTATGGAGGGGAGGGAAATGGGTTATGAGTGATGAATTATATATAGAATGACGGGATGGGATGATAAAGTTGTAAAACTGTAGAATGATGGGATATATGTGGTGTGTGTAGGGGGGTGTTGTAGGTGTGTGTGTTGTAGGTGTGTGTGTTGGGTGGGGGGGGGTGTATTCAAAAGAAATTGGATAATAGATGAGATTATATTTTAATTTTGATGTTGGATGTTTGATTTGATTGGGCTGTGACTGTGATATTTGGATTGTGATATTTGGATTCGGTGGTAAGAGGGGAAGGGAAGAGGAACGGGAGAGGAAGGGGAGGGAAGTGGAAGAGAGAGAAGGGAAGAGGCAAGAGTGTATATAGATATATGTAACTCAATAAAGAGGCATTGAAAGTTTTTTGTGATATGAATAGGGATAGAGATAGAGATAGAGATTTTGGATTTGAGGGGAGGGACTGGATGAATGAGTAAGAAAGAAGAGATGAAGTAATTACTTGGTTTTTACTTTCCGGCCACGTCTAATTCCGGACACCTTTTTATATCAAAAATCGTGATTTTCAACTATTAATATTTCAATAATTAAAGAATTAGATCGATTGAAATTTGAATTATAGATTTATTATATAATTATAATTCAATTCTAAAGATTTCAGATTTTTCGTGATTTTATTGTTTGAAATTTAATGGATTTAAATTATGATTTTTTACTTGTAGAGGATTAATATTCAAATCTGAAAATCTTGAATAACTTTTCAACAAAAATAATTAAAAAATAAACTATAAATTTTTTTAAAAAACATTTATATAAACATTAACTTATTTAACTTTTTTAATATTACAAAAGGTAATTTGTAATTAATAATTTAACAAATTTTTTTGGTTTTATTAATAAAAAATTTATATAAGAATTTATAAAATTATAATAAATCATTAACTACAAATTATTTTTTATTATATTGATTATTTTGAATAATATTTATTTAAATATTCCAAAAACAATTTACAATTTATTTTTGGTTATTTTTGTTGAAATATTATTTATATATTTTATGATTTTAAATTTATATATATATATATTTTATGTTAAAGTGAATGGTTCCTGCATAGCACGTGCACAGGGCACTAGTCCTATTAGGACTAGATTGAGAAGTGTCACAAACCACGACCATAGTATACAATAAAAACAAGTACGGGGGTCCTTATCGATAAGGAATCCTAGGACAAGTGTCCTAGGATAAAATGTGCCCCATGATAATAATTATCCTAGGAGCTATATTGTCCCAGGAGACGAATCGTCCCAGGATTAGTGTCCTGAGGCAAATAGTTGGATCACGTGATGGAGCCCTGGGAGCCTTCAGAGCTCCTAAAGCTCCAGGAGCCTTGAGGAGCCAGGAAGCTCCTAGAGGCTCCCTCTACGGATTAGTATATAGTGAGAATAGTTTCATAGTTTAAGAGCTTCGTGCTCAACTTAGTTATCAATTAGTTTACCTACATTCTACTTGATCTAGTAACGACTTCACTTCCAAGTGAATACCAGTGATAGAGCCTTAACCCATAACTACCAACCGACGAAACCTCAGGCAGCCGCTGCCTCCAGTACAGCATCGTTACAAGAAGCTCTCTGTAGGAGAGCTTCGCACTTCCGTAGAACTTAGAAGAGTGATTAACATACTAGACCAATATTACCTCAGTTCTGCCCTATCAGCTTCCCACTATTCCCTGTGTAAGGTCATTCCTTTTAACATGAATTATAAATAAGAAATTATAATTTTAATTATTTGAATTTCAATCAATAAAATCATGAAAAATCTGAAATTTCAGAATTTACTGTTATATATATAATAAATCTATAATTCAAATTTCATTAAATTCTATTAATAAATTATAAAATTATAAAAATTAATTTTGTTATTTTTAATAAGGAAAGTGACCGGAATAAAAGAATGACTGGAATGTAAGATAAGGGTGTCACGAACCACGTCTAATATTATCCTAGGATAAGAATCGTCCCAGGATTAGTGTCCTGAGGCCAATAGGAGATCACGTTATGTGATAGCTCTGCTAGCCAGCTAGCATTCAGAGAAACGTTTAGTATATAGTTAGAATAAGTTTCATAGTTTAGGAGCTTCGTGCTCAACTTAGTTATCAATTAGTTTACCTACATTCTACTTGATCTAGTAACGAATTCACTTCCAAGTGAATACCAGTGATAAAGCCTTAACCCACAACTACCAACCAGACGAAACCTCAGGCAGCCGCTGCCTCCAGTATAGTATCGTTACAAAGGGAACTTAGTTATCAAATATAAAATATTTTAAATTTTGTGAATATAATCTTTATTGTTTGTCTTTTATATAATATTTCAATTTTCTAAAAAGGGAAGGAATATTGGGAGCGATTGTAGATGAAGGTTAAAAAATAAAATGAAGACTTTTCTCTTCTTGTATAAGATTATTTTCACTTCTTGAGTTTGTTATAAGACTTAAAATTACTTGATTGCTCTTTCGTATTCTAAGATACGTTACTACTAAGAATTTATTCCAAACGCAGCTATAAAACTTGATAGCTGGGTAATTCCGATATTTCCGAAATTTTGATGGTGCTGTGATGGGGCGTTGTTGCCTTTTCCTCCAAAAACTTGAAAAGTTCTCCGAGAAAGATTTTCCAGTTTCGATGATTACGCTGGTCATGCTGGTTCGCTGGTGCTAAGAAGCTTGGGAATCCTTTAAAAATGCCTTTGCGATATGTTTCGAGTGCTCTCAGTCTATCCTGCTGACTACTTCCCCTTCCGTAAGTACTTCGGCGTACGTCTTTCTTTTTCCCTGCTTTATTTCCTTCTTCGGAGCCTGATGATTCTCACGAGTATTTGTGGAACAATCGTCTAATTTCTCTCCCCTGGAAAGAATTTTCGTGTAAGAATTACACGAAGTTTCTTTCGCCTTGCTAAATTTATCATTTTGCGAAGTGAGTTTTGAAGAATTCGCGTTTTGCTCTGCCGATTTATTTGATCCCGAAAGTACTTCTCCGGAAGGTCTTTTAGTTTCCAGCTGCATATCCTCTTTGGTGGCTTCTGGTGACTTCTGGACGCTATTTGGACATTCGGATGTTTTTGTTTTCGGTTCTGGCAAAGCAGCAGCAATTTCGGATCTATATGTCATCACAGCCTGACGTGCTCCTTCCGAAAATTCCGAAAATTCCCATGCTTTGACTTGTTCCGCTGTTTCCAATTCCAATGGTACTTTTAGTTCGACTTCTACTGATCGAAGCCACCGACCGCATATCTCGTTTTTTTCTTCCCACTCCCCGATGATATTGCATGGAGAGACATTAGGATCTAAGAGGATGTTAGTTAGACGTCTCGATAAGTTTGTTAACATCGAGATTATGGTGTTCAGAACCATTCCTGATGCCCAAGAACAAAATCAGGAATGGAAAGTTATTACTCGGCAAAAAGGAATTTGTTTACTTACGAATTTCTTGCATTGACGCGACGAGAACTCTTGATTTATGAAGGGAATTGCTTGTCTCAATGATCTTAATTCGTATTGTTTGTATTCTCCGTGATCTATTCTGGAACAGCAAGAGCTGTGATGCCGTATGTTCGTCGAGGAAGCGCTTCTCATGTGCTTCGATATCTAAGAAGCATTTTCGACAGATTACAAATTTATGAACTAATCTGTGCAGACTCATTTTGTGTATTGGATAATGATTCTGTGAAGTACTGTAAGTTATTTGTGATAAATGTTGTGACGTCGTTAAAGTGGTATAAGGATGAGAGTTTGCTGGTTGATCGAACTTGAGAATCCTTTTTGCAAGATGGAATGATTTATCATGTCGTAAAATGTGGCAATTATGATGGTTTTTGTTTTGGATGGGGAAGAAGAATATTTTTATGGGATGGGATTTGAGAGAATTTATACGTTCCGGGTTTGCCCTTAGTTGCGCGTAATCAGTTTAGATGCAAGTCACTAGTTTACTCGCCATTAGTAAATAAGGACATTTAAGTTAGCGAAATAGTAAAGCAAGCTATTGCAAAGGCCGGTGCATTCCGTCATATGTTAGTTTGAAACTTAAGTTTTGGAAAATCTTAAGCATTTAGTCCATCACAATAGTAGTAATACTAACAATCATTTGTAGCCAGCCTGTCTTTACAGCATGACACTAAGAACGTATCAAGTTATTTGCATAGGATCATATTCGGGATGGGAAATGTATAATTAGCTAGAGGTTTCGATATATGGCTGGCTCTCTTTGGTGTTCGAACTATCAGAACCTAAATCTTTAATCTAATCCTTTTGAATCAGCTTACGTTAAAAATTCTTAAGAGTCAAAATTAATCATGAATTAGCGGTTGAATTTTTGACCTGACTTTAGACGGCTTGGATGCACTGCGTCTAAAACTACTTTCAAGTGCCAGGCTCTGCGTAACAGTCATTAGCCGGATTTATTCAACCAAATTCTGACCTTGAGAAGAGATATTTCATGTAGAGTGTAATGATAAGATAGATCTAGCGGCAGTGGTGATATCTATCTAGGGCTTCAGCACTACATCTTTCCTACCGGCGGTTTGAACATGAAGACAGAAGAGCCTGATGAGAATAGTCAGTATAATTATATAGTGTGTCATCAAAAATTTGTCAATCAAGTCTTAAACATCGTTATAAAAAAAGAGAAAATTAAACTTTGACGACATCTTATCTTGCGTTCCATTTTATCGAAGTGGTTGAGTCTAAAATCGTTGTTACCGATTATCTCCCCAAGCGAACCCTAGTCTCAGTTTCATTGGCCACATTAAGCGACTAGGAAATTAGTACAAACCCTAAAAGCTAATCGTCAACTTTAGCTTCGAACTATAATGCTTGTCATACACGCCGGAAGCGGCGAAGGATGAAACTAGCCCTGATCTAAATAAACTGAAATAAGATCCAGTGCTTCGATATCAACCACCGTAATACTAATTCATGCTATCCCCTCCAATCACTAGTTTCAAAATCCATAAAATCTTTTATTTACGGACAACTTCAATGGTAGGCTTTTGATGAGATCGGTATTTGGGCTTCTCTATTCAATTTGAGCTGGTCGAATACAAAACGCAGCTTTCATGTGCTCGACGACCGCATGACTCAGAAAATTATTTATCGGGCCTGGCAAGATGATTAGTACTTTTTAAGCACCTCGCTTGAAAGTTTTACGTGGTTTTCCGGATGGGAAGGGCCTCCGATATTTCTAGCTCATTCTTGTTTCGAAGAATGGTAAAACTTAAAGTGAAAGATCCACTTCAACCTTCTATAAAATTATTACATATAAGTCTGGTACCCTACTTTCGGACCACCTTTTACACCAAAAATCGTCATTTTTACCTATTAATAACTTTTCAATTAATCGATAGAATTTGATGAAATTTGAATCACGGAAAATCTGAAACTTTCAGAATTAGTTGATAATTATATTATAAATCTACGATCCAAATTCCAGTCGATTTGATTCATTGGTTGTTGAAATATTAATAGGTGAAAATCGTCATTTTTAGTGTAAAAAGGTAGCCCGAAAGGGGGGTGATCCGAAAGTAGGGTACTAGACTGATGGTCTAAACTCATTATATTCAAGGTAAAGCTAGAGATGATTCCAGATTTCTCAGTGTATGGGTCATATCTAAAATTGTGTACACCAACGAACAGGAAATAAATCTGAGAGTTCCTTGACACCTATCTTCCATTCTTATATCTCCAATCCTCCCCAACTATCCTCTGGACTCCCGTTTCATCTTTGGCCATGAAGTAGAGTCAACAGGCAATTCGCTAACAGAAAATTATTGCATGTTATTTTCAAAACTTCATCCGCCCTAACTTCGACTATTACGAGGCCAAGGTACGATCATGACCATCCGCCTACGCGCTATCTTACAATTTTCAGGATGAGCCTTGTCATTTATAGATATAGATATGCAACATATTGGGTAATTCTTAATAAGTGTGAAAACCGTGAAAAACGCTCAAAAGCTAGTTGGGGCTAATTAAACTGGAATCAACTCCTTACTCATACACTTGTCAGGATGAGCCTCGTGAATATATTTGTAGATATGCAACATATTTATATAAACCGGGTTCTAGAGCTTTAACTAGAAGAATTCTAGGGACGGTCCGCAGGCTGGTGGTTTCGCTTCACCATTATATAATGCTAACTGATGTGAATTAATTAAAAGTCCGATCATTGATTATAGGAAGTTAATCCCATGCTTGTCAGGATAGGCCTCGTAATATTAAATTTAGATATGCAACATATTTGAGCAATTTACGCATTGGGAATGGTGACTGGAAGATTTTGTGGACCACTTCAAAATAATTGTATACTTAGCGTGACTAGCACTCCCTCCTTATTGATATATGACTAGTATTCACGCAGATCAGATTACGCCCAGTTACAGCTATTAGGAAACTAATTCAACTCTTGTCAGGCTGACCCTCGTAATACACGAATATAGACATGCAACACATTTGAAAAATTTCCTTCAAGGGCTAACGAGTGCAAGATTTTGTAGAATACTTCGAAAGTTACTGAAACTAGTTATCATCTAACCATCGACTATTAAAGGAATTTCAAGTCTCAGTGAGTAGCTATCTACTTACTATAAAATGCCTGTCTTTAAAGGAGCTCTACCTTTTTGAATTTAACAAACTTCATTATATAAGAAATGACTTGATAACAAAGCAATTTCATTCCTTACATCCACCTGTAAACGCATTTAACCAAGGCTGTAATTAAACTATACTAAAACTCACTTCCACTCTAGAAATCTCGATAAAATCAACAGGTTCCATGGGGCTCAAGTTTATCCTGACCATTCAAACGCTACACCAGAACCAAATTAGGAATGCCCAAGAGATAACTAGGTTAAGGACTCCCTAAATTCGTCTATTATATACTAATGCAATACTCGCAAGGATGAGCCTCGTAATATACAAATGGAGATATGCAACTGAGCAATTTTCTTTAATAAGGCCTGGAGTAAGAATTAGAGTACTTTGCAGAACACTACAGAAGCTACTATGAGTAGCAGTCACCTCTTAATTATACACTATCACAAACTAATCATAAAATTGTTAGGATGAGCCTTGTAATATACGGCTGTAGATGTGTAACATATCCGTGTAATTCCTATTCAAAAGAACGATTAGAACACATGTAGAACACTCCAAATGTTACTACAACTAGCACTCACATCTCAATCATAAACTATTAAAAACTGGTTCGACATCTCCAGGGACAAGTCTGTAACACGCTATTGTAGATGTGCAACATTGTAAAATCCACGTTCAAGAAACGAATAGAAGACGGCAACTTGGAAGATCTTAGAACACTTCAAAAGTTACTACAAGTAGCGCTCACCTTTCAATCATAAACTATCACAAACCAACTATAAACTTGCCGGCATGTATCTCGTATGTACGAATACAGATAAACAACAAATGTATAAAAACTCGTCTCCCAGACCTATGAATGGTCCATCGCAAAAAACGATCCTAAAGCTAACCGAGCCGGAGGAACATAATTAGACAAGCTTCCTTTCTTAACTATCATCAACGCATCTTAACTTGAATCATTAGGTTGATTTGGCATTTGACTAAAAATTCTCTTTGAAGAATAGATCGAATAATCAAGAATCATAATTACTTCTAATTTTCAAAATCACTCTATTTATATATTTCACTAATTTTAACTTTTTCCAAAATCTTCTCTGCCGTCGAATTTACTAAAACAAAGTTTTTAATAGATTTTTATTTCCTAAAGAAAAAGAAAAAGGAAAAAAAAAAAAAAAAAAAAAAAAGGCGCCCTGGGACTTCTACTTTCAAGTACTCTCAAAAGTGCAGCGCAAGAACCACAATGCACCTGGTCCATAACCATCCTCCCCCGCCGAGAGAGTAGATATACAACTGATTAACGTAAATTTCAGTCCTTCAGCGTCTTCAGCGTCATGCATGACTCCATCTGCTTAAACCTAGTTATACATCTAACTTCACCACTTCACCCCTTCAACCCGCGGAAAGAAGGCCAAATCAAATATAAAAATATGAAAATTATTTCAAAATTTCAAATTAGATAATATCATCAACATTTACAAGATCCTCAACAAACCCACCCAGTCCCTCCTTCCCCCTCTTCCCCAAACCCCAGTATTCTCCATGAACAGAACTAACCCAGCTTCTTATAATTAGATCATTCTCTTCAATTCCAATTCCAACCCTGATTTAATTCATCACTTTATCACTTCATCACTTCATCAGAGTTCCCCTCAAAATTGGAACGATAATTATTATGTAAGGAGATTTTGATATGCACAATCATATTTATAATTATCTCCTATATGCTTACATCTAATCAGAATTCAGGAATTACACTATCCTTATCCTTATTCCTGTCCTTCTCCTTCTCCTTCTCCTCCTCCTTCTTGTCCCCCTATCCCTATTTATCTATCTATAAACTCTCAAATAAATAAACAAATAAATACCTACCTAATCAGTACCACATCACTCGATAAATAAATCAGATATTTACTTCTCATAATTACCTATAAATATCAATCTCAATTAGAGCTGCTAATAATTAGTTGAAAGTTTTATCTTTAGGTAGGTATCTATCTAAATAAATTTGATTTATTTTTTTATAACAGTATTTACTAATTACCTAGTATTCAATATAAAATACTCCATACCTAATTACTCAATACCCACCCAATCATCAAAAATAAACTCTCAACCTCATACATACCAACTTTCTCATTCCTTCCAACTTTCTCATTCATTAATATCCCCTTCTTTAGAACTTCCTAAAAGAATATAAGAAAACAACACCCTCAATCTCAAGCTCCATCCATTTATCTAAATATCCAGAATTAATTATATCAAAATCATTTCAAAATCAACATTCATCCCCACCACCATCATTACACTACCTATTTACATCAAACAAAATTCATATTCCCCTCAAATTCTAATCTCTAACCGGCACTTACTATAATTATATTTAATATTAAATCCTGTTTTTCTTTTTAATAATCTGATTTTTAACTCCAATCTCAAAATCCAATCTTCAATCTTCAAGCTTCAATTTCCAATCTCTCAGATCTTCTCCTTCCCAAAACCAAAACCAAAACCAAATATATCTATCTCACTCTGATAATTATCTACCTACTAAGTATCTCTATTAAGTATTTCTCTCCCAATTACATTTCCAACTCCCCCCATCTCAATCAATTTGAAATCCAATTCCAATCCCAAATCCCATTTCAGATATAAAGAGATTAATTATAATTACCTAATCCACTATCCTCTCCTATCCCCCCCTCCCTTCTTCTCCCTTCTAATTATTAACAAACTAGATAATCATAAAAACAACCAAATTCAAACCTCAAAACAAGCACTCCTCAAACCATCAAATCACCAAACCACCACCAAACCACCAACCCAAAGAACCCCATGCAAATAAAATACCTAATCTATTCACATCACCCAAAAAATAATCGCCCAACGACCCCATTTTTGGAAATTAAAATTTTACTTTAATCTTTTCATCTACAAATACACGCTCTTTCTACCCCTTCATTCTCTTCATCTAACTTTTCAAAGTTAATGATGTATTCGTAAGTCAAGTTCTATTGGTCCAACCCATGCACTCATCGTCGATTCCATCCTTATATCAAAAACCCAGGCATGCACTTTCCTTCCATTCCCATCATCAAATGCTATACATAATAAGTAATCCTTCAAGTTGAAGTGATTCTTTTTGAACGCCAAACCATCCTTTACCCCCAGACCAAGCTCCAATCACTTGGGACAGACCTTGATAACCCGAATATGCCCAGCCCAGCGCAATCTCTATGCGATACCCTTTATAAAATGCCATGAAGATATATACTCTTTCAAGCCCACTTTCCTAGTAACGCCATTAAACCTGCTCCAGCGACCATACATCCAAAAGCAAAGAGCATCATCTTCATTGAACTTTTACGCATCTCCTGATTGAACATGAATTCATGTGCCATCAACTCCACCAATCCTGTATATATGAGGATTCCGGCACTGATAGAATCAAACACACCATTAATAATCATAGTCTTTTGACTACCTGGAGCAAATGTTGTACGAACACCTAAGCCAATGGCAATTGCAATGGGTGTTGTAAAACCATAAGCTGCTCCCAAAGCCCAAGGCATCCAGCTCTTCGTTTTCGGCCAATGCGCAGTAGCAAGTCTAGCCCCAAGACCAAGACCTTCAAATGTTTGATGAAAGACGAGGACAATGTAAAGGATATTGAAATCATCACCTGTGACGGCAAGTGTGAGGCCTATAAATATGGAATGAAATATAACACCAAATTCAAGAATGAAGATCGCCGTCATTTGAGCAGCAAAATGATCGTTATCTTCATGGTGTTCTCGTTGGTGTCCAAGATGATCCTCACCTCCAGGAGGGTACGACAAATCATCAGGTCTGCCTGGGATACTAGATCTGACTTCAGATGGCCCTTCTCCTGTTGACTGTCTTTGAGTAATCGAGCTTGCATGATCGTTTTCTAATACTGCACTAGATGCTTGAGGGCTATTCGCGGCTTCCGAAGGTAAAGGTGTTCTAAGTGTGCCATGCTTCTCGTTTCGGGTATTTTGTTTGATGAGAACCCTTGCAGGATCGGCGGCTTCCAAATCATGACTATCCTGCCCGAATACATCGTATCGTGATGCCATGAGCTCAATGAAGAACATGCTGAAAATTGTCATAAGGGCAATTCCTTCTGCCCAACTGTAATCTGTTATTGGACCACTTAAACAGGGCGAAGACAGATTTTCCGTAGCGGGTGCCAGTAACTGTAACGTGATTAGCAAAAATGTCAAGAATAAACTTGTAACCATTTCACTGGTTTGAGAATGACAGCTGGAAGAATAAGACTTACATGTATGAAAGCGGTAGCTATAATCACACCCGATCCGAAATATTTAGTGATAAAGAATGCCAGAGGCGGAACACTCATTCTTTTCGTTCTTGCTGCAGCTATTGGTAAAAGAGCACCTATGATTTGTTTTAGCCGAAGGGATCTTTGGGGATAAATAGCCCATGTATGCCAATCATGAGAAACATACCCATCATAGACCCGAATCCAATAACGAATATTGAAGATATCCGCACTCCCATTCGCCCATCATAATCATTTCCACTTCCACACACAACCTCGACTGTATATTCCGACATATTTACAGACTGCCGCTCTGCTTGTAGCCGGCGGGTATCCTATCTTCTCCAATTGATGTCTGACCGGTGTCTCGCGTCTTTTAGATATTCTTGTTGAATATCTTTAAGCAATTGCTATGACCTCTGCTAGTTTTTGTCCTTAAAAGCCTTGTGAGACCGACCGTTGGAAAAAGCTTCAACAATATCGAACGTCGTCAAAGTATATATTGACCGGAAGATAACGATTAAGGATAATTTAGACCAAGCTTAGTTTGAAAAATTCAAACGTTGCATCACCATCTTAGGATTTACGTAGCTAGTCTAGAGAAGGTTTATTAGCAGGGAGCAACTGATTTTAGCTGGGGGGAAACTGTCGAGTGTTTGAGAGATCTGATTGGTAATGAAAAGTAAATACGGAGTGAGTAGTATTCTTACCTAGGGATTGAGTTATGTTGCTGAATGAAATATTTGTGAAAAGCTCGAACAATCACTAAATTATTTTGATATATCACGACTGGATCTTTAGGGAGGAAGAAAATCAATACATATAAGGTAAAAATCTTATGTACAGTCTCGTCTCCGCTTATAAATTTGACCCAGAGTATATATGAAAGTAGAAGGAAAGATGAGAAAAGGAAGTTAGTTTATAGCTAGTATCGCCAAGAAGATGAGGTACAGAGATATTTGATATCTGATACCTGTAATGCCGTATGTTGTATATTTGTATGTATGTATGTATGATATGATCATTGATGAAGGTATCTGAAGAATCCATTATAGCTTGCATCAGGATTACCGAACTTGGTAATCTACCCTACTAGTCAAATCGAAAAGAAAGTGGAGGGGGAAAAAAACAAACCGGTGAAAGATTAAAATGAGAACCTTGATGGGTAGATTAGCTAAGCTGAATGAAGAATACTAGTCATCTCATAGGCTCATACGATACCTGGGTAGTAGGTACAGTACAACGGCACGTCCAAATTAGAATCATATTTATTTATTATTGTCCCAAAACAAGCCTTGTGATCAGCCGGAAGGCATCGAATGTGCTCCTTTTGACTAGATATTCAACTTGATGCTATCATATATATCATGAGCTGAAAAAAGCTTCAAACTCCTCGAAATCCTTTTCTCGACTTTCTACAAATTACTACGGCACCTTTAATGTCAGTACCGAAAATCTTGTGGCTGGATTAACCTATCAAGACTAAATAAAATTCTGGTTATACATACTCGAGGTACGAGGTATCAATCATTATCAATCATATCATATCATATCATATCATATCATATGCGGTCCAAAGGTAGATAATGTAGTAATATCGACTTGTGTAACATTGCCTCCCGCCGCGGGATGTACTAAATGCAGGACTGTGGTACAAATGATCGGTGCAGCAGCGGCTGCGCACATAATAATGCTTCGGCTTGTGCAAGAAGCGGTTCATTGTGCTTTACATTATGTCGATCATTGTTGGCTTCGACTCGACGCACTGTACGATATTTTATTTTGGTATTTTTGTAGCCAGTCGGAAGGGGTATCCGACTTCGAGGACACAACAAAGGGAAATGTTTTAAATATCACGGGATCAACATATTCGGAGTATTCTCCGAATCTCCATTCGGAACCTGATTCTTTTGGCATTTATCTCGTCGCGGATACCTGCCTACCTACAAGGTAACTCTTCGAAACCCGATTCCGTGATCAGGTTCAAAAATCTTCTTTACGGAGTACATGCTTTGCCTTTTGTTGACTGACAATCTGCTGATCCTATAGTGCGGGCTCCTTCTTGTTCGGACTACAGTCCTGTGTGTAACCTCTTGTACTACTACCGGGTTGCTCTCACAATTTCTGGTTGCGGTGTAGGCTTTTGAGCCCATGCTATCCGTCAAGGTGAGTCTGAGAGAGCTTCTCATTCGAAACTCGATTTATGCCAAGAAATGATGGCACACTTGGCGATACCCAATGAATCCGATATCACCAATATAGCCCTCAATTATAGCTTCCACTATCAATATGCGGCATTGATATACCCTTAGCGCCCCGGCCTAGATATTACTGTACTCAGTTACTTAAGCCTCTCGAAATGTCTTTCAAGCTCCTGAAGTAGTACCTGTTCATACGATCTCGGTCAACAAGGTGCAGCCTTGTAGAACGCAGCTGTAGCAATTTTTGAAAAGCCTCATCATTCACGAAGAGTATTGCAATTCCAGTCCCAGGGCCCTGAACGGTTGATCTCTCCTCTTCATGTCAATCGAAGTCCCTAATGTGAACAACAACTCCTTGACTCTCCCCTCCCACACCAATCCCACCTTCAAATTTTGATCAACCCTCGCTTTCAATACTCCTGCAACCTCCTCAGGTTTCTTTTCTTTCTCTAGGTCTACTTCGTCAAGTCTCCATGCAAGCTTTGCTTCCATGCTCCTTTCTCTGCGCTCCTCAACTGGTGCTCTCATCTTCCATAATTCGCATCCAAGGACTAGGTCGCTCTCATAACTATAGACATTAAAATCTAGCCTTGAACATAGAGACAAGTTCTTGCCCGCTCTCACAGCATATGTCGAACTAATGTTTCCCATCAATGGGTTGAGCGTCAACGTCGCTGTCAATGGAATTCCTTTATGCGCCGGTAATGTCGCAAATCTTCCGCCAACACTGACACCTCCCGATTTATTCAACGTTCCATAATATAGCTCCGCGCCTGCACTAAATCGCCCATAAAACTTATCGTCAATCCTCGACATCTGTTTCGGCGGCTCCGTAACCTCTTTCCTGGGATCCGGCCCAAAATTATATAAACCCCTCAATCCCAATAACCCTCCATCGGTCGAATACAATGTCTCCGCACTATATTTCCCGGTGTCATACTGATGCAGCGCCAATATCGTCCCTCCATTCCTTAACCTACTGTCACTAACAGCTGTAATTCTGACCTGTTGCGTCGGACTAATTCTTCTCAAATACAACGCTTCAAGCGTACTCTGCGGTAAATAAAGTCGTCCATATAGTAACGTATCCCGTTTATCAACTCGCCTACCTCCCTGCCATTGTTCCCACATCCATGGTTCGTCGACTCTTCTAAGTTCTTGGATTTGTCCGTACCCGCGTATTATCTCATGCAGGTCAATCTTTGCACTTTGCGCGGTGGTGCGAAGAGGTAATGAAGAATAGAGGTAGGAGAGAGACCCATCCACAAGACCCACGCTACCTAGCGCATACGAAGTCGCAAAATTGGGAGAGCTAAGGGAGGAGAGATTGAATCGTAGACCGCCTGGAGTTTCAAAATCAAGTAGTCCTGTATCCCAGAATCATCAGTAAAATGGCGTTCTAGAAGCTGTGCAGGAAGACTTGGGGGTAGATAAAGAGAGGTACCTTTTGCAGTGGCAGTCAACTGCGAGTATGAATTCTCATAATTCCATTTCGTCGCATTGTAAAATGCAAACTGCACATAATCCATAAACTCCAACATTTCCAAACAATATAGACACGAAAATCAACACATCAAGCTCCTGCAATTTTTAAAGCCCCCAATTCACAAACAAAGTAAACATCTCACAACAATTTCATCCCATCTACAGCACAAAACCCGGAACAACATTTACCTCACGCCGGTCCTTACAGCAATTCCCACCCCACTATTCCCTGATAAGCCTAGCTCCAAATCTTATCACTACCTATCGCAAGCTCGTGAAAAATAAAAAATTACCTCGAATATCAAAAACCGCATTTCTCCATCAATCCACCATCTCTCGCCCACTTCTTCCCTCCATTAACCACAACCACAATCACAATTCCCCATAAGCATAATGCCTAAATCCAAGCGCGCGCGCGTCGTTCATCTTACCAAAGTCGATAAAAAGGGCAAGGAGCTGTCGCTCAAACTCTTTGCCAATGTGCGCGAATCGCTCGATACTTATCAGCATTGTTTTGTGTTTAGTGTGGAGAATATGAGGAATACTTATTTGAAGGATGTGAGGAATGAGTTGACTGATTGTCGGTATGTTATACTTTCTATTTAGGTGTTTGAGATTTGCGATTTGAGAATTGGGATTGGTGGATTTCATCGTTGGGGGTATGATATTTGCGCTGCTTTTCAGGATAAGGTTGAATGGTAGAGAATTGAACATTAGCAAGCAGAATGGCAATGAAGAGTGATGGAAGGAAGAATTGGAGAAGCAGAATGATTTGAGATATTGACAACCATTTTGGAATGCTCAATTGTGGGAATAAATGCTAACGTACTCCCTCCCCATCACAGACTCTTCTTTGGCAAGACAAAAGTAATGTCCAAGGCGCTCGGCAGCGACCCCGCTTCTGAATATCAACCCAACACATCTCTACTCTCCCCTCACCTAGTCGGCAACGTTGGACTCCTTTTCACCAACCGCGAACCCTCCTCCATCATCAACTACTTCCAAGAACTATCCAAGACAGATTTTGCCAGAGCAGGAACCGAGGCTAGCAGAAACTTCACCATCCCCGCCGGAATTGTATACAGCATGGGAGGAGAAATTGACGCCGAAAATGATATCCCAATGGCACATAGTTTGGAACCAGAATTGAGAAGGCTGAACGTACCGACGACGTTGACTAAGGGAAAGATTACGTTGGAGAATCCTTACTGTGTTTGTAATGAAGGGGATGTGTTGGATAGTAGGCAGACTAGATTGTTGAAATTGTTTGGAGTTGCTACTGCAGAGTTCACTGTTCAATTACTTGCGTAAGTTTCCCTTTCTTTCTTTCTTTCCTCCTTGACTGTCGAATTTCGTGTAATCTAAAAATCTAATTCCTAAATAGATACTGGAGCGCAGCCAATCAAGAAGTAACAGAGATAGAGGCCACGGAAATGAGCGAGTAAAAGCAGGGAAAAGAGCAAAAATCATATTGGGATCGTCGTTTATGTTCTAAACTATCATACAGTCAAAGAAGACTAGACTATGAGGCGTTTACCGGCGCCACGTTTTTTTTATGGAATATGTGTACTTCAAAAATTCAAACAGCAATTTCCTGAGTGCTATGCCTGAGCTATCCATCTTACCACAGGAGCTTCATCTTTTTCCTCCTTGATTGTACATATAAAAAAGCCATATATCTAGCTAGTGACAAATTTGCTGAAGCACTAGATGAGGATAGTCAGGTGGTACCTATACCTTACCTCTGATCGTACCTCCCATGATCAAAGTAAGCCTCCAATGCGTGAAGAGAAACCAGCCATATCATACCAAACCATTGAGAGAAATGTCGGATTTCTGCATGTCGAGAACGTCGCAAAAGCCTTTGTGAGATCAAGTTATCATGGTGAAAGAAGGTTGATCGGAAGCGAAAATTACTTTTGACAGTGCTATGAAGATGCTGTCGGCAAGTATGCAAGTAGATTAGGCGACAACACTACCTTGAGTGAAACTTATATCGAAGAACCGCTTACCCCTGGTGAGAAAGGGAGAAAAGATGGAAGATTCGGAAAAACCCACCACAAGACTGTTGAACCCACCAGCCAGTCTTGTTGTACCTAGTACCTTCGTAATTTGCGAGGATCCTCCTCATAGCCATTACTGTCATAAGGTCTCTTTCGTGAATCGTCTTCGCGTGGTCGACCGCCGTATCCTCCATCTCTAGGCCCATCTCTGGGTCCATCTCTATCACGATATCCACTACCATCTCGGGGTCTTACCGGCTCCATGTTGCTGCCACTGCCTCCGCGGGGAGGACCTCCATCTCGATCACCATAACCACGATTGCTGTTGCCACGATATCCTCCAGATCTGTCATCATATGAGCGGCCTCCACGAGATTCATACCCACCACTTGGTCCTCCAGGGCCATTGCGATCTGGAGATCCTGCACCGAAGCCTCCACCTCCTCTTCCACCACCACTACCACCACCAAAACCTCCCCGACCACCACCTCCTGGACCAGCTGGTGCATTTGGGGGAGCATAGCCGTTGGAGCCTCCATGCCCACCACGATCACCTCTGTCACCAAAGCCTCCGCGGCTCTGGTAGCCAATTCCTCCTCGTCCACCACCACCACCACCCCCGCCAAATCCACCTCGATCAAAACCTCCTCTGAAGCCGCCACGACCTCTGCCACCATCAAAGCCGCCTCGGAAACCGCCTCTGAAGCCTCCAGGGCCCCCAGGAGGGCCATTGAACCCGCCAGGACCCATGGGTCGGGAACTGGCAGTCTTCGTGTATCCACGACCTCCAAGTCCTCCTCCGAGACGGCGTGGTAGCCAGCCTTTCACAGTTCGACCTCTCTCAACATCTACCTTGATTCGACGATCCTTGATTCTGATACCGTCACAGTTTTCTAAACCAGCTATTCACGAAGCGCGAGCAAGGCGCGATTGTTAGTTATTTACCCATATTCATATACCTTAATCTGGGCATCAAGGAGTAAAGAAAAACGAAGACAAGAAAGTGGAAAGGCCAAATCTGTGTGCCAATTGCGCAACAATGCAATTGATGTACGGGGAATATGGGGTGTGCTCGGCTTTACCTCTCATGTCCTTCTCTCGCTCGAAAACAACAAATGCGTAACCGCGATGCTTTTTGACCTTCTTTCCAGGCTTTTCATGTTGGTGGGTATCGACAACTATGCGAATCTGCAAGGTCCCGGAGTTAGCACTTCGCATTAAGTAGTATGATTTAAGGAAACGTACTCTTTCGATAGGTCCAAATCGGCCGAACTCACGCTCCAAGTCCTTCTCAGTAGCTTCATAATCTAGGCGACTAACAATAAGTGTTTTGAAGGCATCACCACGAATGTTAGGATCCTCTGATGGTTTGACTGTATAACCATAACATTAGCAATAGTCTAACATTTCCAAAAAAGGAACTGGAGATGAAATATTGATGTAGAACATGAATGAAGGCCCTCACATGTTTTTGGGGCTTCCTGAATGACATTTTCGTGTGCGGCCTTCTTCTCCTGCTTGACACGGTCCTTTCTCTGAAGCCAGCTCTCTGTGGGTGTGTATTGATCGGTCTCCTTGTATTCCTTAAGAGCTGGGAGATACGCAGCAAGACCGCTTACAGCAGGAGTTTTGCGATTTTCGGGAGCATGGTCTGAAGGCGGAACCCATCGCAAAGGGGGTCGAGGCGCGAAAAGCGCGAGGAGATTTGGTGGAAGTTTATCGGTCATTGTGACTTATGAGCGATTCCCAAATTTTCAGAGTGATGAATCTGCAGCTTTTGGGATAACTGCCAAACAATTGTGTTGAATTATATGATGGAACAGTTTGGAGAAACTGTGTCGCGTCGCAAATGTGATCAGGCCTGATGGAGACCTGAGATTTGAGCTCCGAAGCTTAAAATATCTTACTCACGTGACCCTTAAATCAATCGATCTTGAACCTTGATGTGTGGAATGTATCTGAATCTTGGAGTTTTACATTTCGAAGTCAGCACAACAGTCAAGATGAGGATTACGGGATTAAGGACAACTACTGTTGGTCAGGTACGCATATCATCCGTTTATGTACGCAGTTCTGCTGGCTAAACAATGCATCCAGAATGGTGTCGGCGCTTTCATCCTTCAGTGCACACGAATGGATTTCCATTACTGCGATTGGGCTGGCAGTTCGAAGGGCATGAAGTGAGTTGTATCATCAAACTTCAAATATGCTCCAATACTTATTATAGCATAGGTCATTCATTAAGAATAACATCATTGACTTCGCCAAAGCCCATCCTTCAATCGAAATGACCATTTCTCCTCGGCCCTCTAAACACCCGGTTATTATTGGACATTTTGTTAATGGTCGTCACAAGGCTGTTTGCGTCAGAAATTTAGAACCGGGACAGATATTAAAAAAGGCAGAGCTGCTAAGGGATGCGAGTGGAGAGACGTTGAGGAAGGTCAAGAAACCTGTACGAAGTATCAGGGAGAGTGTTAGAGGTATATGGAGTCCTTACCACAGTGGTGGTTTTAAGGTTTGAGGAGTAGATGAGGAGGGGTTGTTATATCATACATTACAGCATTACTGGCGTTAAGGATAGGAAACCGTGGGTTCCGATGGTCCTATGTCGAACAGTTTGGATGTATGGAGTCCATGTTCTTCACACTTTTCCCCCGTTTTTGTCCATGTTAGCATCTGGTCTACCTATTTGTAGCTTCATGAGCCATGTCTCTGTTTCCATTACCTCATTAACGAAGCGACGTCGTGTCACAGAAACAGGAGCGGTAGAAATACTTGGCATCTATATCATGAAAATGAAGATGATAAAATCAACAAGACTATCAGTGCTTGACAGGATCAAAGACTCGAAGTTTTTCCGGGGAGGTATAGAAATTACATTTCAGCTTGATATAACGCAGCTTGATTCCTTCACAGGATTTATGTATTGCAACCAAGAGTATTTGTTTGTCCGTGCGATGCTTCAAATTTTACTGTTATATTGGTCATGACTATTCAAATATCTATCGAAACATTAGAATTTTTACGCACAAAAAGCACGGCATTTCAATCTGGCTTCAATATAGTTGATAGTCCTGGAACTTTTTTTCGCTGTCTGCTAGGGTCCAATACCCAACTAAAAGTCGTAATTCATGAAATCCTAAAACCACTTACAAGTGGCTGTTGATGATATCAACGAAAGCTGGCTTCAATGAAGCACCTCCGACCAAGAAACCATCAATGTCTGCTTGCTTGCTCAAATCCTTGCAGTTCTTCTCACTGACACTGCCACCGTAGATGATTCTTGTCTCTTCTGCGGCCTTCTCGCTAACCTCCTTCTTCAACCAGGAGCGGATAGCGGCGTGTACTTCTTGTGCTTGTTCCGTGGAAGCGACCTTTCCGGTACCGATAGCCCAGATTGGCTCATATGCGATGACAATCTTTGACCAGTCTTGAATCTTATCCTTGACGGCCTTCAATTGTGCAGTAACAACCTCAATTGTCTTGCCAGACTCTCTCTGCTCAAGGGACTCTCCGCAGCAGAAAATAACACCGATTCCTCCATCGAGGGCAGCCTTGGTCTTAGACGCTACAAATGAATCATCTTCTTGGAGAACGACACGACGCTCAGAGTGTCCGAGAAGTGTCCAGGTAATGTTGCTATCCTTGAGTTGCTCAACAGAGATTTCACCAGTGAAAGCCCCATTTGGCTTATCAAAAACGTTTTGAGCTGCGACCTCAATTCCGGGTCTCAAGTGCTCGCGGGTAAGGAGAAGGTAAAGAGCAGGTGGAGCAATGACAACCTCTATTTGGTAGAAAATTTAGCATACTTCTGATCTGGAGTCTATGAGCTTGCTGGAGAGGAATACGTAAGACAGGAAATCCTTCATGCATTCCAACAGAGGACATCAACGGAGAGTCAATACATACCGGTATTTGGGTCCAATTTTGCATCGTTCAAGTATCCAACAATCTTCTTGATGGATTCAACAGATCCATTCCTGAAAACGAGAGTAAAAATTAGCTGAAATCTTTTTACTTTGGCGGGGGAGGAAAGTAAATAAAAGCTCTCACATCTTGAAGTTACCTCCGACGAAAAATTGACGAGGCATGATTGCGAGTTTTCTGGTAATTCGTAAAATGATTTGATGGTTTTGGAAGTTAGCTGATATGATGAGAATGAATTTGTTTTTTGATATGATTTTCGAGGAAGATGGATGGTATCAATTATATCAAACTTCTCTTGAATCGGCAGTATTAGAAGTGGGGTGCTCTCGGCGGGACCTGACACTCTACAAGAGTCCAAAACCCCGCCAAAAATCGTCATTCGGCCCAAAATTTGTACGGAGACCTCTTTCTCCCATCAATGTACAGAACTAACTACAGTACGAGTATTCGTGACTAAACTAAGTCTTACATTGGATCTCATCACATCACCGTTGCATCAAAAAAGAAAGGGTCGACCATTCTTTTGTACTTCACTCTGCACTCTTCTGCGCTTACATATAGGACTAACTGGATCCGTTATCCTAACGGCCGGAGTGCCATCAAGGGTGTATCCGTCAATGTCCAATTGCAAGCTCAAAAATGCACAACGGCCAAGATTGATCCTATCAAAACTGCCAACGAATTGAGCTCTTGTCGTGTTTCAATGACTGTACAATTCATTCTTGGGCAGCAATGTGCTTAACTCATCCTACGCCATGGAACAATTATCTCACAGAAATGCCGTCCACTTAAGAAGTCTACTTCCCTTATGAATCTAAAACCTGCAATCGGCACAACAAGTATCCATTTCTTACTTTTCATATGGAAAGGATAAAAAAAGACGAAGAATTGCTATTGCGATAACTTTTAGTGCTACATGTATCTGCTACATAGGAAAAGTACTAGGTACTTTACGACCATAAATCGTCAATCATCCAGTGTCTCCACGCCGGAGGTATAATTTCCTGTGCAATTGGTCCCCATCCCTCTACCATAAATCAACACTAGTTTTCCGATACCATTTGATACACAGTAAGTATTACTAACTCATCCATAGAGATTCAATCTCCAAGACTAAGAACGCCGAAACAATAATAAATCGTGTCAAACTTGAAGGAAAGTAAGGCATCGAAAGCATACAACTCGACCCAACGAGATTTCCACCTATGTATACGCACTATCACTGCTGTAACTAGAAGAATATCGATATCTTGGTGGACTTCTTGGTGCGAATGGATGGTGATGTCGAACTTGAAGAATCTGAGGGCGAAGTCCTGTAAGTGGAATTCTACGGGATATTGAATCTCGAGCAATATAATTCTCGACGTCAGAAAGTCGGCGTCTGTAAGCGGCCTCTCGTGGAACTGGTCTCACACTCCGTATGACACTAGGCGCAAGGTCATCTTCATACACGTCATCAAGGTGTCGATCACCATATACTGGTCCTCGCTGTCTAGGGACGCGCCTTAAATACTGAGGTTCTACGTATCGAGGCGCTTCCACCATCGGGGCCTCTGCATGCTGACGAGGTGGATAGCGTGACGCCGCGGTGTTATGCTCAAGTTCGCGAGGGCCAGCAGGGATCACAGCTCTTGAAGGGTCATCGATAATGATCGGTCGCTGGGACTGCGATAGATAGTACCCGGCGGCTGCTCTTTCTTCCTCTCTGCCCTGTTGAAATGCTTGAGCAATGGCATCGGGAGCAGTAATTGGGGCAACTCCACCAATAAAAGGAGGCCTTGGTCCGCTATTTCGTCGAAACTCTTGAAATATAGGCTCAGGCGACTCGCTTTTGTGGGGATAGTATTTCTTATGGTGCTCCCGTGGGCGGTGTCTGCTATGGCTATGTCCTCGTTTGCTCCGTGAGCTATTCTTTCTTGGTCCTTGATCGGATCGAGAACTAATGCTAGTGGCCAAGGAACTGCTGAAGGTTGAGGCTCCGGTTGAGGCTGTGTCGCTCTCAGATTCGGAATCGGAATTCGAGTCTGACTGATATCGGGCTGGCCTCTGCCTGCTCCTGCTTCTGGATCTGCCGCGGTTACTACCATTGTGTCCAGGCATACGAAGAACTCCTAATACAGCTGGAGTTTGGTCATTTGGATTTGGTGGTGGATTTGGTGTTAGATTTGGTGGCGGAACAGGTGGCGGATTCTGAGGCTGAGGAGGCATTGGAGGTCTCATTAATTCCGCCAATCTTTCTTTTTTATTCTTCTCGATGAGTTGATAAATGGCCATGGCATTGAATTGATCCCTGACCGCACGTTTTACTATCACCGTAATGACAACAGTTTCTCTCACTTTGTTGTGGTATCTCTCTCTTCTGTCAAGCTGGACAAGGGACCAATCAAAGTGCTGATCCGGTTCCTCGCTTTTCAATTGATCCAAGAGCCTATTGACTTGACCCTGCTGATTAGGAAACAATGCTGCCTTCTTATCTGCTACAGTTTGTGAAGAATTTCTCAATTTCTTCAACTGCACAGCAATATCCTCTTGTGACAAGGGCTCTTCAGTTACCACAGCCTTTGCCCAGGTGGATTTCCCCTTTCCAGTCGGAACAACTTTTCTAATCGAATGAACCGTATATGTCGTCAACAATTTTTTGCACGCTGCTTCGTCAAGTGGTCGTTCCTCTGTGGCGTTTAGGTCAACTACGTGCGAAGAAGATTCATGTCGTGGACGCATAGGAATTTGCATTTGTGGCGGAGGTGGACCACGACCATCTTGACCCGGACGAGCTTGATGGCCCTGAGGAGCTTGATGACCCTGTGGGGGACCTTGAAAACCCGGAGGAGGACCTTGAAACCCTGGGGGAGGACCTTGAAACCTTGGGGGAGGACCTTGAAAACCTGGAGGAGGACCTTGAAACCCTGGGGGAGGACCTTGAAACCTTGGGGGAGGACCTTGAAAACCTGGAGGAGGACCTTGAAACACTGGAGGAGGAGCTGGACCAGGAGCACCCCGCCCCATTGCCCCTAACTATCGTGTTAGTAGTGTCGAAGATTAGGAAGAATCTTACCAAGTAGCTTACCAGGAGGTGGATGGGGAGGGCCTCTAGGCTGCGAATGGTTCATCTTAAAAGGTGAGACTAACTATATTGTGTGGATAATATAGTGGGATGTGAGTGAAAGTATCACTGACATCCAACTCGATAAACGGACTACAGAAGAAAATAGGGGCAATGGCACGGCTGTAACTGAAAGCAAAACTCCAGGATGGGCCGCAGTTCCTTCTAGACGCCTTAACAGTAGCTTGTAAAGCGAAGCTTCGTGAAAACCTGATTAACCAAAAGAGGTGCGGAGCTTTACGTTAAAGGACTTTTATCATTCTCTGGGTTGAGTTGTAGGGATGGAGGGGTACAATAAAAAGATGTGGTAGATGTAACACAACCGACTAACAGTCACCGAGTAGCTGTATTACAAAACAGCGAAACAGTGGGACCGTGTGAGCAATCCTCAATCCGATTACACATTTGAATTTGGTGAACGGACTATCCCATCAAGAAGCTACGTGCTGTTTTTAACGCCCGAGTTTACTTTATCATGCGATAAGGCTTTGGCAATGCATAGTTTCAAGGTCAATGAAGAAGCCTGTGCCGCCCGGTCTCTGAGGCTTAATATTTATCACTCTCAGCTACAGGGTGGAATTGATAGGCATACTTCAGAAAATTGATATGCTCATAGCAACATGGACCAATCGATCAATATGGCGTGTCACCGAGTGTCACATCCACAAATACGCTGTACACGCCCTCGCACCCTGTTGATACATCATGCGATTTATACAAGAGTATGAACTGCTAAGAATCGAGACATGGCGAGATATATCCAATTCCGACCAGAAAAGATTTCAGACTATCAAGAACAACCTAGTTGGGATTTTCTCATTCAAGAAATGGAGACCATGGATTGAGGAGTTTCTTCGCAAATTTTAGCAAGGCAAGATGCAAAGTACTTTGCAAACCTTCTGCCTTTCTTCCATGAACAAACCACGAGAGGCCACATAACGAATTGAGTCATTTGGACTTTCTTTTCTGGCCGCAGCCGCGGAGCTATTCTGTGAAGGGGCGAATCAAGGTGACAGGACGAAGCCAGCTTTGAATCGGTTACGCATGAAGGAAGCAAGTTGAGCGTTCATGGTGAAGATTTAATTAACAACCGTCGCAATACACCACGCAAGAGAACGATTTGTTGAAATCCACTCAAAATTAAACTTGTTTTGTACTGGAATTAAGCTATCTTTCGGTTATTACCTCCGTCCTCTTGTTGCAGATGCATATGCAGTCGATTATTACATCGTCTTTTTGGAAGCCATGAGAAGGTATAGTGTGTATGTTATACAGGAACCTTATATGCCGCCTCATGCTTCAAGCACGACCTGTCATAATGCCCAGCCCCCAATTCGAAGGATTGTGGCGTTATGAAGCATTCATAAACAATCGCCGGGATGCAATGACGTGCTGCACACTGCAACTCTTTGCATGCACCAGAAGTCTTTAAAGGCTTTGATCGCTGGATACACTGCAGGCGCCATCAGAACTATGTTAAATGTCGTTTGCAAGCAGGAAAATGCACATCTTCATTGAGTCTGTGCAAGGCCATAATTTACCCCGCATACCTATCTTCGCAATACTGAGTGATTCGCGCCCTCTGCCGAGATACATCTCCGTTAGCCAATGGATTCAACCACCATAACACCGGGTTCAATTTTAATCAGTTGGTAGTAAGTCTGACAACAAGTTGTGAAAATTTTCTATTTCACCGCTCATACTGCTTGCTTCGCGGGCTGCAACACACATATCATGATCCATTGCGGGGAACAGGACATGTTATGTGGTACAAATGCATTGATCCGCGCTGGAGAACCAAGCAATGTGAGCCAAAGACCTGGCTGATTCTTGGGTCTCACGACATAACGCATGGTTTATGTCAAATTCGAACACATTCAGAAAAATGATAGGTATCTGTATAGAATCATTCTCTATCCGAATTTACGAATTGCATACCTCGGGTAAATTGTCCGATTGATATTGGACGAGGTGAATTTTGGAGGTTTTTGCTAGGACGCAATACATGGTCTCAATACGTTTCAGCTATCTTCTCATTGTTATCTCTTCCAATCTGTCTTCGAGGGGGCGGTACTGAGATGGCACCGCATTGACTGTGTTACTGGCACTTTAATCATGCAGAGAATGATGTCCATTCATGATTTACTTATTGATAAGGCTGAGTTTTACATGATTGATACTTAAATCGTCCCTTTGTGTTTCTCTTATTAGACTCGTGTCAAGCCATGATATCAATCAAGTGATCCAAACTATCAGCGCTTCCTTCCATCATTATCGCTTATTTCAAATTTATATTCGCCCAAAAATTTTCATCCATGATAATCTCTACCAGTAACTTATCTCCAGGTCTGCTAGGTAGGTAGTCTCTACTTCATGCAGAAATCGCACAATTAAATCAAATCGTCTCATAACACCAACCATTTCGAAAAAACCCCACTTACAAAATTTCCATCCCACATCTAAACATACCAAACCCTCCCTCCCATAAACACCAATCGCAAACTCCATAATCCATAATGGAAATCCCAAGCTGAAAGTACAATGACATACCGATCACCTCATGCAACAGCGGGTAAGGCTAACCTCCTCTTCCGATGTGGCATCTGTGGATTCGTTCAATGAGTGGCGTTTTTGGCTCGATCATGTCTGTTTAATATTTTACATGTATTTTATTTGTTTTTATTTTTTATTTTTAAATGTTTATGTTTACTTCTTCTCGGTGAGAACTTTATTCATTAGAGATCAATAGTATAAATCCCGGTTGACTTCGGCGAACACTTTATGTAAGACTTACTCTTTGGGATTAATATTGAGATAGTATTGTAAGTTATAGTACCGTCTGTTCTGGATCATTTTACTTTGGCGTGCTATCTGTTGTATTGCATATATTATACCTATGTTCCATCATATTTTGCGCATATCTCTCGAGAGCTCTTGGCTTTGGAATTTCATTTATTAAGTTTCGTGTCCTGTCGTGTCAGTGTTACATACATACACATACATACATCATTCATCATTCATCATTCTTTCATTTTTGGTTACATGCGGAGTAACGTCGGTTAGCGGCGTGATGATAAAATTGATAACCACTAACGTAAGTCATGGCGTAATGCGTCTAATTGCGGGGAACCACTCTATTAAAATCTCAATTACTCAACAATCAACTATAATACAATCTCCAATATCACTTTCAGATTCATCTTCAACTTCTTCTCCAATATCCTCTTCAGTCTCAGTCTCATATTCAATTACTTTCCCTTTCCCTTTTCCTTTTTTCATTGTCTGTACTTTAGTAGCTTTTTCGGCTTCCACTACTGCATCACATAATTCTTGCGTAGAAATATGAAAATGACCCTTCAAAACTAGTCTCTTTCCTTTCTTACGTATCGTACGTTTCTTCATAATAGCTCGTAAATTATTCGCATCGTGTTGGTGAACAATACTTTGAGCTCGAAGTTGCTCACTCCCAATCGTCAATTTTCGAATGTATTGACGAACCGGGGTTGAAAGAGTCGTATCATTTTCAATTGTTGAATTTAAAAGGTTATTTGCTGTTTGTAAGATTGCTACATCCGGGGGTGAGCTATTGACGAAGACTTGATTAAAAATATCAAATTGGGTTGGTTCTTTGGATATTTCGACTTCGGGGGTAAACTCTCGACCCAGTGTACGGAATACTCTCTGTGGATTAAATGGATGTAACCCAGCTCCCCGCCATGCCGATTCGATATTTTGATGATGGCATACATCGGCTCGAGCTTTAATATATGCCTCCATCCATTCAATCTTTTGTATTCGTACAAGTTGAGCTTGATTCAAATCAGAAAGTGCTGCGGTGAGCCGTTTTTTCAATGGACCGAAAACCGCAACATCAAGTGGCTGAAGCAAATGCGAGGTATGAGGAGGAAGTACAAGAAGTACAATTCGATTTTGAAGGCAGTGAGCTATAAAGCTTCCACTAATATGAGAATCGTGGCCATCGCAGATGAGAAGCCGATATTTGCCACCTGCTTTTGCACGAGTTGCAGGTTCGAAAACGCGTTTTAGCCATTCTAATCCATGAAGATTGCTTGTCCAGCCCTTTTTATTTGCTGAAAAGAACCAGCTACCAAGAACTTCCTTCAGAATCCAATTTTGAAGGACATTTTTACCTTTAAAAATCCCGAGTGGTGGAAGAATGGATCCATCCGCACAAATACACTCTACCATTGAAATCCACTCTTGACGGCCTGGATGTGCTTGATGTTTTGTACGAAGTGTAGAATCGATAATAATTCGAGTTGATTCCATTGTCCCAATTGAATGTCCAGACTCATCCATATTATATTCGTCTTTCTTCTCAATTCCATAATCCTGAATCGCTTTTTGATACGCGTCAAACCAAGTACTACGTGTTTCCCTGGTTGCACCATCCATTCTTACAGATTCAATTCGACGGCCAATAACAACTGTAAGATGAGGGTGTCGTTTGATAAATCGTGGAACCCATTCATGACCAAGAAGGTGTTGTGGTGGGAGTTCAAGGGAGTCAAATGAGGGGCAATCCAAATTATAAGTCCGTTTTGAACGTAACTCCTCAGCCAATTCTTTTAACAACTGATGGCCTGGTGAATAGCCGCTAATTGTCAATTGCTTTATCCACTTAAGAAGTACATTCTCTTGTACAGCAGAAAGTTTCTGTTGCGATTGACGTGCTTCAGAACGCGATGAACCCCCTTTGACGCGTCGCGTCACAGTATCTTTAGAAAGCCCCAGTTCTTTTGCAGCTTCATATGAAGACTTATACTTTCCATTTTGAACTCCTAATACTGCTTCAGCAAGTCGAGATTCCATTTCCTGCGCTTTTAAACTTTTTCGACGGACCATTATTGAATTGTTGCTTTTTTGATGGGGTGGTCCCCCACAATTAGACGCATTACGCCATTAGACGCATTACGCCATGACTTACGTTAGTGAATCAATATGGAAAACTTTACATTTCATTCCTAGCAGCCTGGCATTAATAAGTATTAAGTCTAGAGGTAAGAGTATTGAGCATTGAGCAAGAGGAAAATAAGTTCGTTTTGAGTACTGAGTACTGTATGTGTATGTATGGTGCAATTCGAGTCAATGGGATGTCGTCCCCTTGAGTATTGTACTCGAGTATTTGGGGGGGGCGAGGAAATAATTTTTTTACTTGTTTGTGCATCGTGATTGAAATTTTTGGTTTCTGTCGCTAGGTTTCTATAGCTTTTCTAGCTTTATCCAAGTGGGTGGTGGGATACTGTTTTATTTTGGGTGGGTTGGGTAGTACTCACTCCATCATTCATTCAATCTATGTTCTCTGTCTGTGTCTGTGTCTATGTCTATGTTCTATGTTCTATGTTCCATGTTCTATAAATGGTTGTTACTATTCTATGGAGTAGAAGGCCTTTGGGTTTATGGATAGGGTATCATATCACTTCACCGCACTATACAAGAGAAAGATGGAAATAACTCAATGCAACTTGTAAACAGGAATTAAGTCATTCATGTTACTTTCTACAATGGCGCTAGGATGCTTGTACTCGCGTTAATCTTTCTTTCCATGGTTTTCCTTCATCTTTTACGTTTATTTACTCTTACTTGTTCCATCATCTTACCTTCTTCTCACTACTGTTCGCCTACTCGAACACGGCGACCTTACAACCCCCTTTATTTGACAAAGTCAAAGTCAACCATTCCGTAAAGGGTTCATCATCTCTCGATTCAATTCTGGAAAAGGTTTGTAAAAGACGAATTGTGGTGTACGATGCCTCTGTTCTCCATGTCAGTCTTTCGCCCCGGGACCTCAACACGGTATGTAAATAGAAAGAAAGGCGAACTAACCGGTCAATGCAAATTGTTGTCCAATACAAATACGAGGACCTCCACTGAAGGGGATGTATTCCCAGCTTTTGTTCATAAGTTAGCACATCACTGTATCCTTCAAACATAGAGATCAAACATCGGATGAAATCACTTACCCAACTCTCAATTTCTCCCATCTCTCAGGTCGAAATTCAGCAGCATCTTCTCCATAAATGTCCTTTCTCCGATGCATCACATAAGAGCTATATAATACCACACTTCCTTTCTTAACCATCATTGGAGATTTTCCATCAGCTCCGCCGCCGCGAGGAAGTACCGTGTCGCGGGATGCAACGCGAGACGTGGTTGAGACGATGGGATAGAGTCGCATTGCTTGGAATCTGTTAGTTTCTTACGTCTTATTGGGGTTCTTTGCAGGTGATATGAAGATAAAAAGAGCAGGAAAAGTAAAAGCTTACTCTCATTAATGCACCATCTGAGGTATTTCATATCCTTGACTTCCTCAAAAGTCGGTAGTCTTCCTTCCAATTGCATTACCTCCTTTCTCAATTTCTCAAGCACATCTTTTTCACGAGAAAGTACCATGAAGAGAAGAGTAAGTAAACTGGCGGTTGTATCACGTCCCGCAAGCAGAATGTTAAGTAACTCTGCTTGGATTTTCTGCGCGCTGTAGCCGGATTTGGCGAGTTCTTCGAGGAAGATATAGCGATCTGAATCAGATTCCTGCGGTTTTTGCGATGAATTGGTGACTTGGAGGGCCAGGGCTTTGTCTACGTAGGTGCGGACGTACGAGTGCACGTATTTTATGGAATCTGTGTATTTTTTGTCGCGGGGGAGGTTGGCGGGCTTACCCACTGTTTGTTCATTAGTATGGTTCTTTGCTTCGTGGAGTAGAACAGAGTACGACATAATTGTTTTACTTACATCGGATTTGTGCGCCAACTTTTTCAGCCATCTGTGAAAGTTAGTAAATGTGCTTTCGGGATAGATCTATCTGGCCCAACACTCACATAGTCATAAGCTTCCGAGTACTTATGGCCGGGTGAGTTCAATTTCTCTTCGTCCAATGTCTCCGTACTTTCACCGAAAAGAAATTCCGTAGCTATACCATGAAAGTTAGCATACCATATTCTCATATCTTCCCTTCAGCCATCCACCACTTCACTGATCCTCACCCAGAAAACTCACCAGAGTCAATAGTCAACATGAAAAACAACTTTGACAAATCGAATGTGGCCCCATTCCTAGGTATCTTCTTGATCAACTTCCCAAAGTGTTTCTCGAAAACATGCAAATCGGCGACCTGACTCCTCACAAAATTCGGCCTCAACATCGCCCTCGAATGTTCCCATTCCTCTCCATCTACCACAAAGATTCCCGGCCCAAAAATTGGCATCAAGCAAACTTTTCTCCTAGAAAATAATTCATAGTCTTTAAATGCGGTTGCTAAAACGGTCTTGATGTTTTCTGGATCGGCCGTGTTGATAGTTGTGATACCTAGGGGGTTAGAGACATATGTGTAAACGCCGAGTGACTCAAAACGTTTCTGAGTCGTCTCGAGGAATTTTCCATTCCGAGCTGCGCGAATAGTGGCGGCGAAGAAATCGAGGCCATAGAAGGGATCTTTTTGTGGGTGGGAGACACACGGAAGACAATTGTTTTGTTTGGCGAAGGTGCGTCGTTGTTGATATAAGATGACTTTTTGGATGAGGTTATAGATGACGTAGGAGATGCTTAGGATGATGAGGATGTTCGTTGTGAGAGAATATTTCGTTAATAAT
Organism: Sclerotinia minor; assembly: GCA_025389075.1. Lineage (NCBI taxonomy): Eukaryota > Fungi > Ascomycota > Leotiomycetes > Helotiales > Sclerotiniaceae > Sclerotinia > Sclerotinia minor. Next base: position 709,500 of record QRFH01000007.1, read on the forward strand.
TGATCCATGTTGAATGTTGGATGTACACTTGAACTTTGAAGCAAGTACGTCGAATCGACGCTGGTCCGCACGAAAGGTCGTTATCTTCAGGGCAGCAAAGTCAAACCGTGTTGAAAAATCTTGGACAGTTGAAACATTTTAAGCAGAATTAACATGAGGTATTATATCAATTTCCAACATCGCATAATGTTGTAGATCGACAAATAAGGTTTAAACTCCGTAGCATCCATGTTGAAAACTATGGTAGCACAGACCCTGTCTACCGATCGGACCTCGGCAATGAACCTGCCAACATCAGATCAGATGGAAAGCAAGAATCAATGACCAATCAAAGGGGTTAGCTTTGTAAAACTTTGCTTTAGCTATCTGATTCAAATGCCGCATTGCCGCATTATCGAAAGAGGATGATGGATCTTCGAACCACGGGAGCCCGGGAGGGATGAGCCGCGCGGCTGGCCCCTTCGTAGACATGATATACACTCGATCGCCGGAGTCGAGAGCTGATTATACGTATATAAAAATGGGATATGTCTCTATGGACGATCGCTGTCTAGATTTGCTAGCTTTATCACCATGACTTTATGCATATTTTTCTCCTCCTTTCCATCATGTGTTGTCCCTGTGTGAGGCTTGTAGCTTGCAATTACAGGGTTTGACTCTTGTGTTCTTATCTAGTCTTGTGTATCTTCCTAGTGGTTGATATGCATTTACAAAGGAGCTAGAACATGCGTATGACCTTAGGATGCTTCTACCCAGTGAAATAAAGCTCCAACTACGTCATTTTATATTGAATACGTAGGGACCACCGGACTCTGGTTTTACTCCGCCTGCGAGGAATAGATCAGTACGAAGGTTTTTCCAAGCATGGGAACTCAAGATTCTAGAAACTATTTGCACATCTGCGATGGTTGTCTAGTACAGCAATTTGAGCAGTTAATCGTACTTGTATTCTGAATGTAGGACTTTAATACGTAGTTTGTTGAAAGTCCACTCTGATATCTGATTTTCAAATGTGACATTTTGAATTCGACTTATTATCACTTCATCTTAGATAGATTTCAAAATATTTCCAAGACTTTAATATATATCATCCATGGTCATAATCTTCACTCTTATCTACCCCTCTCTCCAAGAATCTCTAGACAAAGTCACCAAGTGGACAAAATCTTATATATCACAGCTACAGTCACAAAAGCATAATCCAGAATAGTAAAATTGGCAGTAAAATCAATAAATCATATATCCCAGAGAAGCCCCCTAAATAAAAAAGGAAAAAGTTTAAAACCATAACTGGGGAAACACTTCCAATTACCCCGGATACCCATATGTTCATAGACATGCATTTCCACTTCCCTCCCCCGCTAAACACTTCGCGTTATAAATCTAAACATCGCCATCACCATTAGTGTCACCATGATCAACATCAACATCTCACTAACCATTAACTAATAAAACCAGATCTCCGGCACAGCGTTATAATATCCCTTCAAAATAAGTAGCATTCCTCTCATCAGCCCAACGCACGCGGACAATTGGTTTTTTTTTTGGGTGGGTTTTTTGGTTTTTTTGTATCCCCTCATTCATAGCTAATAACAGAATAAAAACTCAATTAATTATCGTTTAAATTATCCTAAAGTCACTTAGTAAAATTATATAATCTATAACGTAACTTATGGTGAACCGGGTCATATGGGGAACCGGGTCAGGTACCTTTACACCAAAATTTTGGTGTAAAGGTACTTATAGCGATTTCTTATAACTCTACAAATATTAAAGATAAACTTTAAAGCTTTAATAATTTAGTTCAATATCCAATAAAAATATAGTATTAGAGTTATAAAACAATCATAAAGAATTTTGTTCTTGAATTAATACGATTTTAAAAATTCCCATAGTAATTTTTGTTAGGCAAAAATGAAAAATTTAAAGAAACTTTAATATCTTTATTATATGTTTGTATATTTATATAATACTTTATCATAATCAATATTTATATTGATTATATTATACTTTAAAATATCTAAGCTATATCTCTAATATTCATAGAGATATAAAAGTTGTTATAAGTACCTTTACACCAAAATTTTGGTGTAAGGTACCTGACCTGGTTCCCCATATGACCCGGTTCACCATAAGTTACGTTATAAAAAGAATAAAAGTCTAACGTGGTTTATCATCGGGTCGCCAATATCACCGGGTCGCCACTTTTTTCACTATTCAACCACTTCAATTTTGTATTATTCAACAACTACTTAATTAATTGATTGAAACTATTAAGAATCTAATAATCTAGGGTCTATTATACTATTTTGACAAGTTCTTGAATTGTGACCAGTTCTCCCACATGTACTACAGCATCGACTAGAAGATGCTTCCCCATTAGAATTCCCCCTCTTTTGACGCTCGTCGCGTTGAATCTGAACATCAACCTCTTGTTGAGATAATATATCAAGAGCCTCTTGTCCAGTAAGCACTCCTCCTTGACGTAATTGAATCTTTTTTGCGCGTCGACGTTTGCTTAATGCCTCGTTTGCCTTCCGAAGTGTACGATTTTCTGCACTTAAAAGTGTATTCTCATGTGCTAATCTCTCTGTACCTTTAGCTAGAGCTAGTACAGTTTCGAATATAGGTGTAGGAGAGCTTGATTAATGACGACTTATTCGAGATTTTACTAAAGTTGATTGAGAAAGAGCTTCAGTTGGGTTGTGAGGTGTTTGAGAGATCCAAGGATCTATATTGAGAGGGGGGGGAGTAGGTGTATGAATTCGAATATCTAACTTTGAGAGTACAGCTTCAGGATTAAATGGTATTAATCCAGTTCCTCGAAACCCAGCTTTTATATTCTGAGATGTAATTGATTGTTGATATGCAGCTTTGAAAGCTATAAAGAATTCAACCTTAGAGATATGGTTGATATATGCCTTGATAAATCCATCAATTTGACTACCATACGAGCGTTTCAGGACACTAAAACATCCAACATCGAATGGTTGAGTTAAATGACTAGAATGCGCTGGTAGCTTTATGCATATTATATCATTTGCTTTGCAATATGACTGAAAAGGTATTGATTCATGACTTTCGTGTCCATCCAGCACTAACATTCGATATTTGCCCTTTCTTCGATGAATAGTATGTTTATCGAAATGCTTTAACCATTCTAACCCTGTCTCATTATTCGTCCATCCATTTGAAGTAGGTTTAATAGCCCAATCTGCAGGAAGATCGGTTTCGGTATACCAATTCGAAAGGTGGACTTGTCCTCGAACTATCAGAAATGGAGGTATAGTTTCACCCTCTCCATTACCACATATAATTGCTGTAGCTCATTCTCGATTGCCTGGTTGTATTGCCTTGCTTCTGCCATTTCGTTCAGAACTAGTTACAACCATTCCAGGGCATATTATACCCATCATAAAGCCGGTTTCGTCGAAGTTGTAGAAATCGCAATCTTGAATACCATTGTGTGAACGAAGTGAATGATTTCAATTCAATTACCACTGTAATATAGCTACTGTAATAAAGCCCTAAGCGAATGCGAAAGAGACTAGCTCTTTCAGTAAGTCTATATAAGACTTACTACTTTCAATATGTAGCTAGCTCTTTAGACAGAATACAATTAGACATACAGGACCTACGCAATCCGTGGGTGCTACGTCTTCCGTATCCTTCTCGTACCAACAACCATATTTCGCTCGCATATTCAATACCACTTGAAACCACCTTTCAATAAGCTTAGGGTCTTCGCAGAGAGCCCTTTGAAAGTCATAAACGCGATTAAAACGCGTCTTTAATTCCGTATGACGCTTTACGAATCGATGAGCCCAGAGCTTTCCAACCTTCTTGCCCCTCGCGACTGAAGAATATAATTCGCCATATCTTCCACACCACTCAATTTAGGTGCAAACCCTCTATCATCCATACCAATTATATACTGAAGAAACACTTTCTCTTCTAATTCAGTTATTTTATGCCCATTTGCTCGAGTTTCCATTTGGTTATTTCGACCGTTGATTCTATCGCGTAGTGTAGATCGAGGTACTGAATAGACTTTCGCAGCTTTCGTAATTGTCAAATTTTTAGACTTTCGAATAGCTTCAATAGCTAAGATGATTCGGGCTTCTTTTGATTGTGTTTCCATGATAATTCATTGAGATATCGCGAATTGAAATTGAAGTGGTTGAATGGTGAAAAAAGTGGCGACCCGGTGATATTGGCGACCCGATGATAAACCACGTTATAGATCAGTTAAAAAATAGAATGATTATGTCACGAGGTGACATTGACCCTAGCCTGTACCCTGTCCTGTCCTGCTATATATGTGAGTAAGGTAGAACTTCTAGTTCTACCTCCTAGTCTTTTGGGTTGTTTAGCTCAGCGGTAAAGCTTCTGAATACTCCCAGGAATGGCCCCGTGACAGATTATAATGTTATTCTTGATTTATTTTTTGTAGAAAAGAAAACGATAATTAATAATATTCGAAAAAAATACCGTGACACTGTAACGCTCAGCATACGTGATGTCAATATCCGGGATCCGGGGTAGTCTGGGGTAAAAAAAGATCTCGTTTGAATTATATCTATAGAGTATATCTAGTATATCTAGTATTTAACTGTTAATTATTTACAATTATTTTATAAACTTATAGATAATTAAATAATTCTCATTTATAAATTATTAAATAATATTATAATAATATTCTTTGATATTAATATTATCAGATAATTAATTATTTTATAGAATCTTTCAATTATAAAACAAAATAAAACAATCAATTAATAATTTTATAAAGATCAAAAATTCTTGAAAGAGTATAAATATAATATTTATTTACTTTCTAAATATATATCTACCTATCTACTCATCTACCTACCTACCTACCTACCTACCTACCTACCACCTATATACATATATACATACATACATACATACATACCCTACCTACCCACCACCACCTGGCAGACGATCATGTATATCCACAAGCTTCTACGTGCTCCAGACACGTTCGCAGAGCTCTTGCGGGTCTCAAAGTTCTATACCCAAGTATGCCCGCTGTACTGACCCTGTGCCACCCCTCAAAATCCCTCTCTTCCCCTCGCTCAAAAGCAGAGCACAACACGCCACAATCCACTTGACTTCTCCAACTGGGCTATCCGACAACCTAGCTCTTCCCCTCTCTACATTTCACTAAAAACACACACTGGTGTGCAAACACTGACGCCTAGCTAACCAAATGGCGCCTCCCCTCACTCCCCACCCTCTAGCTACAGAATGGGAATGTATAAAGATAGGCCTTGCGAGCCCTTCCACACGCACTTATAAAATAACAGTCACACACACTCGCCACAACTGAGTGGACAGGGCGTTCACGCAAAGGGACGAACAGTCCCCTTCTCAGATGCTAAATTGTTAATTAAGGAGGTCAACAGCTGTCTGTAGTTAATCCCCTTAGCTTAGCACGTCTAAATACCCCTCGGGAGGTCAGAGTAGACGTTAATCACAATAATAATAATAATAATACCCTACCTACCTACCTATATATCTATCTATCTATCTACCTACCTACCTACCTACATATATACACATCTATATACATACAACCCACTAACTATTACAACTCACTTAAACAATAACCAGACACCTACATAGCTAAAAAATAAAATAAAATAAAGAATCAATAATTACACTAATACTCTTCCAACCTCCACCCTTCACTCTCAACCCTCCACCTCTCTATCTCCACTCACCGAACTCCTTTCCTTTTCCTTTTCCTTATTCTACCTCATGTCACACTCAAGAATACTGGGTAAAGTATCTTGTATTAGAAAATACTAAGCTAAGGAGAAAAGAAGAAGGAAAACAAGAGTAGAGAGTTTTCCTGATTAAATACAAACGGGGCATGCCACGTGACCCGGAGGTGTGAGGCGTCACACCTCATCTTTCTAATTATTCATATCTCTCCCACTTCCACACTCTCTCCTTATTCTCATCCCAAATAAACGAATAAAAAATTCCATCCTTCAAATCAACACACATATTAACACAAAGTTTCCATACCAAAAAATGGTACTAAATATCGCTATTGTAGATACCCATGGAAATTAACATTACACTCTCATCTCAAATCACACCATAGAAAACCTCGAGCTAAACAAGTCAACATAAACATCAACTCAGATCAAATCAAGCATACATATTTATTCTCATCCTCGATATTCAGTTGATTGTATTTATTTCCCCTCCCTCAAATACATAATAAAACTCGCCATACACACACACAAGAAAAGGTTATAAAAAAAAAATTTCCTTCATCCATCCATCCATCCATCCCATCAATTTGCGCTTCACCTCCTCTCCATGCTTTTTTTGGGAGAGAAAATAAATGATCAAATACATCCCAAAAGACAAAAAAAAGTGTCGCGTAACCCCTGTCTGTCCCGCTATCATAGTTTACTAATACTACTCCCCGAAATTCATCGAAAAAGAATTGAAAGAACTCCTTCGCCTGAAAAGGTATCATTGATTTAAAACCAAAAAGGACGATGAACGATGACGACACAATAAGAAAAAGGAAGGAATTTAAGAAAATTTATGGATGACTGGATGGATGAACGGATAAAGGAAGGCATGAACAAATGAGATAGATTTAATAGTTGTCCTGGCAGCCGTTAAACATTCTTTGCCGTAAATGAGGGAGAACCAAATGTGATTTTTTTTGGCCGAGTTGGGCGAAAGTAAAATTCAAGGAGAGGCATGAATTCGTAAAGATTATTTAAAATTGTAATTGGATTCAGTGAATTAATTGTGATTGAGTAATTATGTCTGTTGACTTGGTTCGCCAGGTCTCTGACTCGTTCGACTTGAAGCACGATGTGTCTGTCGATAAGATCCTGATGCTACACTCATGGTTTGGCGACCCTTTGGAGTTTCATGATGGAGATGACCGACATCATGTTTTCCTATCACACAAGTTAGATAAAATTTTAGAACTAGAACTACACTTGAGACTAACCATCGCAGCATGCTCGCACATTCTCTAGTCTATCGGATTCTCGATCTTGTCTTTCGATTTGTTCTCTCAAATCCTCAGCACTATCTTGAACCTCACTTGCTTCGTAAATGCTTTTGGCGCCATTGACACTTCGGCTTCGTCGAACAGAGAAGGATCTATTTCCGTCGCCAGGCAACAGGTAGCTGCTAAGTCGAGAGAAAGTGGCCGAACCTAGCGAGGGCCTTGATGGCCTTGAACTTAAACGGGGATGCATGGTAGAGTATCTTCTATCCTTGCTTATCGGTGAGTCGTTACGAGTGGTTCGGCTATTGTATGATGAAAGAGATGGAGGCGCTCGTCTGCTGCCAAGATGTGCGTGACCAAATCCTGGATTGAACTCATTAACATCCTCGCTTGTTAGAGCACCCGAAACTTCAACGGTATCGGTAACAGCATCTTCTCCTGTACGCAGAAGTAAGTATGACAAAGCGTTGAACCAAGTCTCATGACGTTGCCCTGTGCTAGCAGTAAATTGGACAGTTCGACCAGGTGTCAAGATAACCAAGCTCTTGCGATGTAATCCAGGTGGCATGGGATTATCGTCAGTTACAACTCGAACAGCCTCGATAGCGACACTCTTTGCCTTTAGCTCCGAACGGCCGGCAGTTGAAGGATCTCTGTCACTCCAGTACAATGTTCTCGTATACGGATGAACCCAGAAATAACGTCGATGACGATTTTCTGACATTCCACCGCGGCCAGCTTTGCGAGTGTATTTCCATAGATATTCACCAATCATAGTCTGAGTGATAGCATTAATCATCCTTGGATCAGTATTTGGCTCGACACCTTCTGGCATTGGAACTCCAGCGCGCAGATTGAAGCGAGTATCAACCTCGGATGCGAATGAAGATACTGATGAGTGTCTTGACCGTCCAGTGCCACTCGGGGAGTTTACGTCACGCTCAGTAGATGGATTTCTGTATTTGGAAGTTGAGATTACCTTCGAAGATCCATGAGTCTGAGAGCTTGGGGTTTTAGGTCGATTTTTGTTGGTGGGTGGTATTGGTGGAGGTCCCATAGCACCTGTACCAGCACTAGTGGATGAACCAGTACGTTGTGGTTGTGACTGCTGCTGTTGGTCTTCGGCGAGAGTAGTAAGATGTCTGTGATCACCGGATCCACCTGCAGAACCTGTGCGTTGAGCCGCAGCAGCAATAACTTGCTTATGATCTGATGGTAGAGGTGGATGAATGCTTGAGATGGATGTATTCCTACCACTCCCAGAACTTGTAGGTCTCCTCCCAGTCATAACATCCACTGGAGATTCAATGTCAAGACCCTTTGACTTTGGACGACCAACACTACCAATACTTTCTTGTGACCTTCGGGTCTTAAGAGCTGGGATAATATTGGTCGAGGAAGGAAGAACAGATTTAGGTCCGTCCTGAGTGGTGATGGTTTCTTGTCTCTTGCTTTTGTTGAGCATATCATCAATCTGTTCTGCAGTCAAAGCGGTTTGGGAACTTTCGTCTGCCATCTCGACACGCGGCTTCTTAGGGGATCGTTCAGCAGTGTTACCTGAAATTACCTTAAATGGTCTTTGAGACTCTGGTGTCTCTACCACTGGTGATTGACTGTGTGATTGACTCGTTTCATCTTCAGCAATAATGGGCGTATTTGTCTGCTTTCTATTCCAGCCACCAAAGACGGAGCTGATAAAGCCAGCCTTTGGTGTATGAGGCTCTTCTTTCGACTTAGACACCTCTGGTTTCACTTCCTCCTGAGATATACTCTCCGCAATCGGGGATTTGGCCTCTAATTCATCTTCGTTCACAGATTTGATTTCCGAAGCTGGGAATCTAGAGAACAAAACACCATCTCGTTTTGGACTTCTCGGGGTAGAAGGCGCAATAGGTTCTGTGTCCACAGATTTGATGGCAGAGAAGCCTAAACCTGGAGACGCAGAAAAGTAATCGGGGCTTGATGAGTGTGGAGTGGACGGTATGATAGGTGGCAGAACAGATGGTTCTGAGTGAACTTCCTCAACAATTGGCTCAACATGTTCAGAACGAATAGTAGACATCGTTAATGGTTCAATTGGGACTGGATCGGCATCAACTTGCTCGATTTGCTCGGAATTAATAGTAGATAATGTTAGCGGAGCAGCTGGTGTTGGCTCAACTTCTGAGACCGGTTCAGCCTCGATGTGTTCAGATCGAATTGTGGACATTGTCAATGGAACATCTGGAGCTGTTCCTTCCACCACTGCCAATCTTGTCGTAGGTGTATCAGTCTGCGAGACCGGAGGCGATGGAAACTTGTCCAGTTTCTCATCAATGAGTTCACTGTCATATTGTGAACTCATGTCACTGTATGTTGTAGATACTGGTCGCGTCAAATCATGCTGCGGTTGAACCTTTAATAGACCCTCCATTTGCTGCTTCATTTGCTCTTCGTGCCATTGACTAGCGGCTTCAGACATCGGAGGTCTGCCTAGATATTGTGAAGCAACGGGAGCAGCTTCTTGTGTTGAAACAGACCTGGCTGCCTCAGACTCCGGTGGAATACTGAATGCCTGAGGCTCGCTATGTGAAAGTGAAACCATTGGTTGGCTTTCCTCCATCAGAGACCCATTGTTTGTAGCATTGACTGCGGATTGAGGGGATTGAGCTTCAGGTTCAGGCATTGGTGACACAGCTCGATCATGTTCTGCTTTGAAGCCTAAGGCAGCGGCAACACCACTAGCGGCACCAAGGGTAGCACCAGCCAAGCCTGACAATAATGGCACATTTGTCGTTTGTGCACGAGGTTCCGGCTCCCAAGGTTCCGTCATCATAGCAGAATCGATCATTGGTATTCTTGGCAACGGCGGTATGACTGAAGCAGGAACATTCCTGGCCGTGCTTGGCCTTGATGACTGTGGAGTATTGCCTCTTGATGCATAACGACTAGGAGGGCCCGAAGCGATGGATTCATCATCACTTCCCAATTCGCCCAATTCTGCAAACAAGCTTTGCCTGGCTGGTTGAAGAGTATGCTTGCTACTATCGGCAAAGTCAATTGGACTGTCTGCTTCAGCATCCTCATTAGCAACACGTGGACGTCGGTTGCCATTACGACTGACTTTGAGTCGTAGTCGTTGTGGATGGACCCCGGCTTTTTTCGCATCTTCATACGTATACTCATCTTCAGATGTTGAAGCAGTGCTCAGGAAAGAATCACGATTGCCAGGCTTCGACAAAGCCATGGATTGACGTGAAGCCTTTGCGCGGATAGTACCGGCTTTCTCTGTTTCCGTGTCCGTATCATCCGAGCCAGCCATATCTTCTACACCAGTCTGGAAATCTTCCGTCTCTGTAGAACGCTCATTTGCTGTCTCGAATGCATCACTTTGTTCAGTGGAACTGCCGAAAACGCTATGCGGAGACTGAGCAATGCCATCTGCCATCGAAGCTGCGAGAGCAGCACCAGAAGCGATGACTATAGGACGGGGACCGCGACTGGGGCTTGGCTGTTCATGATCATCCTCCCAGTTAACGTCCTCAAAGTGATCTTCTTCATCCTCCTCAATCAAAACTTCACTCCTGCTATTCCTAATACCACCAAGTTGACCCACCTTGAAAGGTTTTTTGGCCTGAATAGGAGCAGTCTTTCGGGCTCTTCTCGGTCCAGGTGAGTCTACTTGTGGTTCACCTCGGCGTGCAACCTCAATCTCATCTCTAGCCTCCTGCAGCATGCGCTTCAACTCTAACTTTTCGGTCTTCTCGCGGTGAATATTGCCCTTCAGATTTTGGATCATTCTGTGGGCGTGATGAAGGGAGCTCTTCAAAGTTTCCGATTCTAGCATGCTATGTCTAGGGGTCATTTTAACTGGTGATGGAGGCGGGGAGTGTTCAGGGGTGTTGTTGTCGGTTGTTGACTGAGGCTCTTCCTCGCCACTACCTTGGGATGCTTCACGCTCTTCCATTCGTGCTCGGTGATGGGCAACTGCTTGCGCAAGCTCTTGATTTTGGCCCATCAACTCTTCAACCTTCTTCTGAAGCGCCATCTTTTCGGTTTCCAAGATCGTCATGCTTCGCTTAGCCGTCCCTAGGTCCACATCGAGGTGCTTTACTTCGGATGTGTGTTGATCTTGGAGCTTCGCATGGTTTAACTTAATCTCATCCAATTCCTTTTGCGCAGCACCCTTTTCGGCTTGTAAAAGACTTAGACTCTGCATCAGCCTCTTTTCACGTTCTGAGGCCTCTTTCTGCGCGGCCAAATGTTCATGGATTTGAGTTTCTAGGTTCCAATTCTCGTCCTTATACCTATTTTCGCTCTCATCAAGACTCCTCAGGCGCTGAGTATAACCTTCAGCCTCTATTTCCAACCTCGATTTTTCGAGCGCAACAGTCTTGAGTGTTTCCTCCTTCTCCGCCAAGAGTGCTTGTAAATGCCGTACTTGTGCTAACAATGAAGTACTAATTTCCGTCGCAAATTCGATATCATGTACCCTATTTGCAGGTTGATTCCGCTGCTTTCGGTTGGGAACGTTAAATTTCGATGGGGAAGCGGTGGCGGTAGTTTGACTTTCAAATTTCGATGGGCTTGCGGAACGCTACACTGTGTTAGTGATGGTAAATTTGGTGTAACTATCAATCTGTACCTTATCAGTAAAGGGTGACGCCCCCATCTCGCTGCTAGGCACTCTCGACTTTGGCAGGAAAGCTCTCGCTGTCTCCCTCCCAACTTCATTGTATTCCTTCTCAATATCAACCAGCTTCTGTCGCAATTCTGGCGTTATATCTCCTTCACTCTGTTGTTTCTCAACCTCCTTCAGTCGCTCGCCCAAATCCTTCCTCTGTTGCAGAAGGGTTGTACCAAGGTTCGAAGCCTCCTGAATCCTTCGTTCCGTCTCCGCCAGATGTGCTTCTAGTGCCCGTTTGGCCTGTTCTGGGGATGTTGAGGGGCCGAGCGCAAATAGTTGTTTATCGAAATGAGAGAATCGATGGCCGCTCAAAACAGATGGAGGGGACAAGAATGGATCATTGCTGCTGCTGCTACTGTCTCCAGCGTCGGACAGGATTGACGGGTGATCCATGGCCAAAGATGTTGACATTGTGGTGACCGCAATTTAATGTGTAAGAAAGGATAGGATAATTTTGAATTAAAGACAAGTCTTGTAGATTGAGAAACCCTCTGCGCCCAGGTAGGACTTGGGGTTCCTCGAAAAGCACCGGACTAATTCGTATTCGTAGATCGGAGTAAACAAATGCGGTGTCAAGGTCAATTTGTCCGACGAGAATAAAATGAGGTGTTACTACAGGTAGGAGAGTTGAAGTTGTAGTTGTAAAAGTTGTATGTTGTATGATGAACCAAGTTTAGTCTGATCTTAGATGATCGGGAAACTTGAAGCAGATCTTGGGGTAGCCAGGGGGAAGAAGAGGTTCGCGTGTTGATCTATCGGTGCCGTACGGATTTGAACCGCCTGGGTACAGGAAGTCGGGGTTTCTATTTTGTTTATCCTGACGCGACCAAATGGTAAATATGTAATAATTTTCGATCATTTACTAGTGCCCTTGGCTTAATTAATGGTACCGTACTGTAATGTACTGTAACAGTAACAGTTGAAGGAAATAGACAGCTAAAAGGATCAGTTGAGTCGAAGCGGGTTAAAAGTATCCTGGATGGAAAAGAAGACGAAAAGAAGGGGAAGACGAGATAAGGAGAAAAATGAGTGGACTGTGTTGATGAACACGAAAGATCACAACAGAGAGAGAGGGGTGAGATAAAAAGCTTCGCTCGAATGTGGTGGTACAAGGAGGAGGGAGAGGGAGAGAATGAGAGTGAGAGTGAAGGGTGAGAGTGAAGGGTGAGAGTAAAGGTGAGGGTGAGGGAGAGGAGGGATCGCAGTTCTCAATTCGTCGTTCGCAAGTTCAAGTGCTCGCTTCACTTTATTCAAGAGTCAAAACTCACGACGGTCAAGGATCAAAAGTAAAGTGAGGTCAACCAAGTCTTAAGTGAATTTAGGTAAGTAGAAGAACAATTCTAGCGTGGTTTTATAATTATGCAATTGTTTATCTTTTCTATCTTTTGATTATCTAGGGTACTGTATTAGGTAGGTATTAGTACCCAGATGTGTTTATTTTATCCAAGATGCTGATCCATCTATTCATTCATTCATTCATCTACCCACCTATCTACCAACCTAGCTAAAGTATAATCACTCATCAGCTCATTCCACCAATTATTTATAGGGATTGTCAATTGATTGCTGTCAACAGCCTCATGAACCAGGTGGGTTATATGGAATCTCCTACCTAATCAAAAGAATCCATTCCTTTTGTACGGTGTTTTCATTTATGCTGATTCATAATAAATGACAACAACAAAACATGAGGAACAACAAATCAACAAATCAACAAATCAACAAGTCATCATATCATTAAATCACTTCGAAGCCAATTGATTGGCTGAAAGACCTGCAACGCGTACAAGATCAAAATAGCAACGACAAAAGGGAAAGTTTAAAACCTAATCGTTGTTAGAAGTTATGAGTATTTATCTATCTTAAAGAGGGGAAATATAAAACTAAGGTCTAAATAGGGTTAACCGGAAGAAGGACTTGCATTTGGGTTTGCATAATAAACAAATATGACGATGAGTACCTAGGTAGGTATTCTAATTACATACTTATTACCATTCGTAGTCATGATATTCCTGGTCTCAAATACTTGGGATGAACGAAATGGGACTCCGTACGGAACTGTACAGTAGAATAGGGAAATTCCTAATGTGCATGCCATCTCCTTGTATCACCCAAAGAACGGTTACCCCGAATCATAACTGACTAGGTTATATCCTAGCCACGGCCCGACACTTCACTTCTACCGAACTTCCTTCAAAGGGGTGGCGGCACTGAAGAAATTCCTTCCCACCATGTTGGAAATTCTTACAAATCATGCCTAAGGTCTTTCTGCAGATAAGGCTGATCACTTAATATTTGAGCTTGATAAGCTCCAGCTTCTTCCTCAGCCTTTCGTAAATAAACATCTTCTGGAACAACTTCAACAACAAACAATCAATTCATCACTATCACGATTCAGAAAATCTACAATGGATACTCCCGAGTCTGCTTCGCTTCCGTCAGATGCTATAAAACCAGTAGCTATATTTAAAAAAAGATCTGCAAAGGGAAAATCCAATTTTCGCAAAAGAGCTGCAACGCCACCACCAGTAGACAGCGATGATAATACATCAGGATATTCTTCATCGGAAGATGAAAGTGGCCGTCGAATCAAAAGAAGAAAGAAGAATACAGGCGCAATAACAGCATCATCGACGAATAATAATAACTCATCCAATTCAAATGATCTTTCTGCAACAAAATATACCGCATCTCATAGCACCACCATCCGCGCTTCTGACGACGCTACCAGAGCAAGCAATTGGTACGACGAGAATGCAACAGATGCTCTTTCCAGCAAAAATCTCTTAGGCACCACACGTTCGAAACCTACAACTGGAGATACGCCCGATGGCACTTATAAGGGATTGGCGAATAGTACCAAATTCATACAAAAGAATCCCGACGCCCCCAATCGCGTCGTAGGACCCATCAAAGCACCAACAAATATTCGCACAATCACCGTGACTGATTTTGCGCCCGATGTCTGCAAGGATTACAAAACCACGGGGTTTTGCGGATTCGGAGATAATTGCAAATATCTACATGCGCGTGAAGATTATAAAGCAGGCTGGCAACTTGATAAAGAATGGGAAAATGTTACAAAAGGAAAGAAAACGTTAGGAGGGACGAAAATTGCTAGTGCGGATCGCAAGGAAGAAGAGGAGGATGATGATGATGATGCGCTGTTGGAGAATATACCTTTTGCGTGTATATTGTGTAGGGAGAAGTATAAGGATCCGATTATTACCAAGTGTGGTCATTATTTCTGTGAAAGTTGTGCATTAAAAAGATATAGGAAGGATCCAAGCTGCGCGGCTTGTGGGGCAGGAACAAATGGTGTTTTTAATGTGGCAAAGGGGTTGAAAAAGATATTGGAAAAGAAGAGGGAGAGAGCGAGGAAGATTAGGGAAGAAGCTATTGCGAATGGGGAGGAGGTTAGTTCGGAAGAGGAAGAGGAGTCATGATACCATGTAGCATTTATTGTTAAGCGGACAGGTTTTGGTTAATAAAAACTAGGTTAAAGGTAACGAATGAGCATGATATGCATTATATGATGATAGAACTTATAATAGAATCAAAAAGATACATATACTAGTCTCAGAAGTATATATCCAAATTACAAAATCAATGATAGCAGAACTTAAAAGTGCAAATGAGATAATCCATCCACCAGCAAAACTAGACTAAGAATCCAAAATCCAAAATCCAATTCATCCTCGTCAAAACACCCTCTCCCTCCCCCTCTCTCCCTAATAAAATCTTTTCCTCTCCCCTCACCTCACCTCACCTCACCTCACCTCACCTCACCTAACCACCCCCCTCGAATCCCCAGGTAAGCTCGTCATAGGACAAGGCAACGCCATCGTCTTCCACACCGTAGCACAAGCTCCATCACAGCTCATCCTACACCTCGTAACCGTTCCTATCGAACCGGCACAACCGCATTTTATAGTTACAGTGGAGAGGTAGGTGCACTGTTTTTTTTGGGGTGGTGGTTAGATTTGTTTTTTTGAAGAAAAAAAAAAAAAAGAAAAGACAAAAAAAGATAAAAGAACCAATTTTTGGGAGGGGGAGGGGTTATTAATGAAGGAACAAACAGAAAGAGAAGAAAAAGAAAGGAAAAGAGATTACAAGATATAATCCCATATATTCCAAAAAAAAAAAAAAAAAAAAACCAACCCCCTAAAACCAATATAAAAAAGAAGAAATAAACCGAAACCAAAAAAAAATAACTCACATCAAAACTCATACTCGTACACGGAGCCCCTGAAATCAACGGACACGATTCCCCGTCGTAACTGTAATACTATCACAACTTGGCGCCGATATCGATATCGATGTAGTGGTTGTCGGGACCGTAATAACAGTCGTGGGTGTACGTACCGGGCATGGGAATATGCAATTTGTTGGATAAGGGGGATAATAGGGACAGGAACATGTTACGAGATTGTTTGATGTTGTGGTGGTGGTGGTGGGAGTGGTGTAAGTATCGATAGGAGCGGAACAAGAAGTTTCACGGTAGATTTGGTGGCCTGTAAAGCAGGTTTGGGAAGAGGCGGAGGGACATGGGGTGTAGATAGTAGTAGTAGGGACGGAATAGGGACAGGTGCAGGGGACTGATACAAAAGCGTCGGAGATGCAGAAGTTTTGAGAGCAGGAGGTTGGGGTTGTCTGAAGATAGGTTTTGTGAGTAAGGGAGGTTTGAGTAAAAGGGTTGTGAACATTGATTTGGATGAATTAAGTAATAAGAGATAAACGTACTGGTGGGCAGGAGGTACGGGAAGTGGAAATAGTGACGGTCGGGCAAGGTGAAGAAGGAGGGACGACTGTAGGAATTGTGGGGGTGAGAGTGCATTGGTTGACTGTGATGGTTTTTATAGTTTTTGATGCTTGAATTGGATGAGGATTACTATAATGGGAGACCAATTAATGGTTGCATGTGGAGAATAATAAGGGAGAGGAAGAATAAATATAGAGAGAATAAGAAAGAAAACCTACGAAAACAAAATTAAAAAGACCAAAGTATTTGATAAATGTGTTCTCGCCATAGTAACTCAGATTTCATATATGAAGATTCTTATAAACCAGTATCTCATCAATTATCCAAAACAAACATACCATAACGAGAATATCTCATAACTTTATAAGAGACCCCTTTTCCCCTCATCCAGTAGCCCCGTATACATTAATTCAGTCCTTTCACATGAACGTATTGCGGGGTAAATGATACGCCAACTGATCTTCAGGCAGAAAGTGTGCAGCGTTACAATTTTCGAGATGGTGCAGGCCAATCTGTGGGGATACGAGGTAAAATATGTCTTGGCTACTTGCCAAATGAAGGGACCTCGTCTGATTTTAAGTATGACAAGTAGAAGCATCAAAATCCGAATTTTTACTTTTGCTGCAAGGGGATTTGACTTGCTTACAGGATTGTCTGACGAAAAACATTTTGAGCCACATGATGTTTATGCGGTCTGGGCAAGAACATATTGTTTGCATGTTGAAGGTTCGAATGGAATATATAAATACGGATACTCCCATTTATACTCGTGGAGTGAGATCTTGACTGTAGATTCGTATTTGTCACGCCACATCAGAGTATGTGAATCAAATATTCCTCCACCGGTGCCTCAAATGTGATGTTAACATCGATTATACGCTGTAAAAAAACGTATATCAATATCTCGTGTAGGCTCCAACTGGAAATATATCGTACGAATCACTTATCAAGCTAAAGCCGAAACTTTTCGGCAGGTTCAGGCTGAGAAGGATGAGTGCCATATGGACATCACTCAATCGACAATTGTAGTTTTCGGCGAGCCAAGAATCGTTTTTACAAGCCAGCATGGCGGGCTGGTTTCAACAGGTGCATACTGCCTCGGGGGGTTTCCGTGCCGGTTTCGGTTGTGCCAAAGACATGTTGAGTATGTGAAACCTTCTCCCGGCCCAACGTTTTTCTGGTAGATATATGGATTGCCCATTTGTATGAATAGAGCAACTGATGTTAGAGATATCTTAGAGCAATGGCAAAGCCATTACGTACTTACTATGCACAAAAGTGATAGTGGTTTAGCATGAGTTCCAGCAACGGAAAATTTCCATGAGCTCATATGCCAACATCAACTTGAACATTGATATGTCGAAATTAGACAGGGAGAGACATCTTGATATATAGTAGGTGTGATCTCTTGATTGTTAAAAATATGGTATAAAACTGATTGGTAGTCCTATTACAGATTCTACTATTGGTTATTGTGATTTGATCTCTGAAGCTGAATTAGCTTCCACATCCGAGACTTGATCGAAAAGAGGATGTATGTATGCGTTCTAGTTTAGAAATGTTAGATGGCCACTGCTATATTGACTGACGGTGGTGAGAAACATCTTTGTTCCGGGTACCTTAGTCCAGCTCTCATGAAAACTCCTGGGAGAAGAGGGTATTGAGTTTAGTAAAACGATCAATATGAGGAGTTTCGAAGCTAGCAGTGAACAACGAACTGTCTAAAGATCATTGTAGTATGTATGGGCATATTAGTATGAGCACTATTTAAAATATAAACGTGGATGTAAACGTCTTTCGTGATTGTAAGTGCTCACTCATTATTGTAAGGTAATTACAAGCTCATCATGAGTATAGAAATATTGTGGGTAGTCGTTTTCTACATACAACCACCGTCGTCCTGATAAGGCTGGAGAAAGCTCGGACCATTTCTGATAGTTGTTAACTTGTCTTGTTAGTGGCCGATTCGCACATGGGCTCGGGAGCGGGAAATCTGATTAAATTAGTATTCACGTGCCGTACGATGATTTAAGATCTTGCCTTGCGTCTTTCCCCCTTTCTGATCACTTGGAGACGAGATAATAATTTCAATGCCATCATCATATCGTATGGGTGCTTGATCTGAGCTTTCAATTTGAAATATTGACTCAAATGATGATTTGTCATTATGTTTGAATTTATTCGGTAGGTTTTCGACATGGAAAGCAAAATTCTGTACTATTTCCCACATTCTAATCATCATCCATTACTGCATCCCATCACCGCCATTTCAAGACCAGAAGATGTCGATTACGAAGGGGCTAGATCTCTCAAGGTCAAAATCATAGATACTCCACTACTGGACCTTCCGAGGCCACTATCATGGGGGTAGACTTATTGAAAATGACGAATATGGCAAGTTGCATGAGTCTTTTGGAATTGGAAGACTTTCGAATTTAAGCTTGTGAATCAACAGAATATTTTGAGGCAATCTCGGCAATTGTGATATGTGGAACAAAGATGAATGTTTCTAGAAATGAATTGGTAGTTCCTGGTGTTCCCAAGGTTATTGGTTTAATGGATCTCACCGTTCTTCTGGTGTTCCTAGGTAATTTGATATGCATCAGAACTCACATATGCTGATAGATTTTCGGGAGAATACAAGACAAAAATATGTAAGATTAGAAGAATCAAGGTAATATGTACTCTTCTTTCATTGCATAATCCAGGCTAATAAATATTTGCGTTGATGAGGTGATCCACTTCAATTCCTTCATAGTACTGCTAGAGAGAAAACTACTAATATTGTCAATGTACGAGTACGCAGTTGATAGATAGCCGTAGACAACAAAATTGATTTATTAGAATGAGTAAGAGCTCGAGTTGGTTCTCATTAGTAGAGCAGAGTAGTCTTGAATCTTCTTTTCATCCATAAGATTCCTTCTCATACATCATGCATCCAAATGCCACCCACACTATTCATATTATACCAATGATACCACACAGTTGTCGTGGATCAGATTCCACCCCCATTAATCAATAATGCAACAGGTGCTTAAGGCTCAAGGAGGGGTCTTTAATTTTTTTTATCTTCCCCTCTTTGTAGGCCAAAGCCCTCTGATAAGAGTGCGGAGAAGCAAACACAAATCCACAATTTCAGTCTGCGTTGGGTGCGTTTGGGATAAAGTCTTTCGTCCCTGTGTAACATAATACTGCCTTTCGATTCTGCAGCCTTCCCTATACATGATGTACTTGTTATTCTTTGGCTCACCTCCTTACATTCTCCCCTGAATGAACATGGCACAAAGTGATAGCGTATATATTAGTAGGCGTGAAATAAGTAGATGTAGATTTATGTATACAAATATTTATATATATATACCCACAAAAGGTATATAAAGCAAAGCAGACTAAAAGTGAATGACTTCAACTAGTGAATTGCTTATATATAATTAAAGCTTGGAATGAGCAAGCAAGTGGTAGCCGGAGTCTTTCCTTAGAAGGAACTTTTTCATTCGCTTGCTTTTTTCAGCTAGGCGAATTTAGGTGAACCACAAAATATATTGACACGACAAAACTTCCTGGAATTCTTGAAGTGCTCAAGTTTTTTTGCGGTTCCCAGAATCCAAGACAACTTATAACAATTTATTGAGGTACTTTCAATAGATAGCAAAGATGGATGTTGGCGTCTTGCGAGGTCGTATTGCTTCGACACTTGATCCTGACGCAGATACTCGTCGGCGCGCTGAACTGGACCTGAAATCAGTAAGCATTCCCAAGCAAATTTTAATTTCACAACACCTCTGACGACATTTCATTAGGCAGAAGAACACCCTGGGTTCACAGATGCCCTCCTTGATATATTACAAGCAGAACAAAATTCTGCAGTTCGGTTATCAAGTATGCAAACTTCTCCCGGATACCTATCTACCCCGCTGTTGGCAGCTACTAACGCTTCATTGCAGCGGTTGTCTACCTTAAAAATCGCGTTACGAGAGCATGGCTACCGAGCGAGACCCAGCCCAAGCCGATGGCCGACGATGAGAAGGCTAGATTTCGAGACCGACTCCTGCCTTTCATTGCTTCCTCCCCACCACAAATTCGTCAACAACTTGTACCAGTCCTTCAAAAGATTTTACATTACGATTTCCCAGACAGATGGCCTTCGTTTGTAGAGATGACCGTTCAATTATTGAACACAAATGATGCCGCATCGATATTCGCAGGTTTACAATGTCTCCTCGCCATATGCCGAGTTTTCCGTTTCAAGTCAGGGGAGAATCGCGCAGATTTTGACGCAATCGTGGAAAACACATTCCCCAGGCTTTTGACAATTGGACAGGGCTTGGTCAACGAGACGAGCGAAGAGGCGGGAGAAATGCTTCATATTGTTCTCAAGGCATACAAACATGCAACATTTGTATGTAGTGGTGCCTATTTTCGAACATCTGTGGAAGTGCTGACAAGAATAGTTCGACTTATCTGTTTCCTTGCGCGAACATTCCGTGGTTGTCGGGTGGTGCACACTTTTCCTGCAAACCGTTGCCAAAGATGTTCCACCTACCGCTTTGCCAGAGGATGAAGCTGAGAGAGAAGCCAATCATTGGTGGAAGTCCAAGAAATGGTCATACTTCAATTTGAACAGGCTTTATGTCCGGTGAGTAGTCCGCAGGCATTTGGAATCATTTCACTAACATTTTTTTTATAGCTATGGCAACCCAACGTCTTTGTCGAAAGGCAACGGAGATGATTATGCCGCGTTCGCGAAAAGTTTCACGGCCAATTTCGCGCCCGAGATTTTGAAAGGTTACCTCCGGCAGATCGAGAAATGGGTCGCAAAGACAACATGGCTCAGCAGACCCTGTCTTTCATATACTTTGGTATTCCTTGATGAGTGTGTTCGACCGAAGCAAATGTGGGCTCACTTGAAACCACATCTCGATAGCCTTGTTACACACTTCCTCTTCCCAGTTATGTGTCTATCTCCCGACGATGTTGAGAAATTCGAAACCGACCCAGAGGAATATTTACATCACAAGTTAAATTTCTACGAGGAAGTCTCAGCACCAGATAACGCCGCGACCAACTTTTTGATTACACTCACCAAAGTTCGCAGAAAGCATACTTTTACCATTCTTACATTTGTGAATTCGATTGTGAACGAATACGAGGCTGCGGAAGAGAGTCGGAAGAATCACATTGCAAAAGAAGGGGCTTTGAGAATGATTGGAACTTTATCCAGCGTCATTCTAGGAAAAAAGAGTCCAATTGCCGAGCAGGTGGAATATTTCTTGGTCCGATATGTCTTCCCAGACTTCCGAAGCAGCCAAGGATTCTTAAGAGCTAGGGCTTGCGATACCGTTGAGAAATTTGAACAACTTGATTTCAAGGATACTCAAAATCTTCTTATTATATACCGAAACATTCTTGAATGTATGGCCGATCCAGATCTTCCGGTCCGCGTTGAAGCAGCACTCGCATTGCAACCATTGATCAGGCACGACATCATTCGTACAAGCATGCAATCAAACATCCCACAAATTATGCAACAGTTGTTGAAACTTGCCAACGAAGTCGATGTGGATGCGTTGTCAAATGTTATGGAGGACTTTGTTGAGGTATTCGCAGCTGAATTAACTCCTTTTGCCGTAGCATTAAGCGAGCAGTTGCGCGACACATATTTACGAATTGTCAGAGAACTCTTGGAGAAGAACGAAAAGAGAGAAGATGATGAGTATGGTGACTATTTGGATGACAAGAGTATTACTGCGCTTGGAGTTTTGCAGACCATCGGTACTTTGATTTTGACCTTAGAAAGCACTCCTGATGTTCTTTTGCACATGGAGTCCATCCTAATGCCAGTCATCAAGGTCACGTTGGAGAACAAACTCTATGGTTCGAACCCCCTACATTTCTTTATTTGAGACTTGCTGATACTAACAGTCGCAGATCTTTACAATGAAGTTTTCGAGATTATCGACAGCTGTACATTTGCTGCCAAATCCATCTCGCCAACCATGTGGCAAGCATTTGAGCTCATTCACGCAACTTTCAAGGCTGGTGCCGAACTTTATCTCGAAGATATGCTTCCAGCTTTGGACAACTTTGTACAATACGGTAGCGTTCATCTCGTACAAACACCACAATACCTGGACGCCATTTTTGGAATGGTTGCAGATATGTTCGCTGATGAGAAGGTGGGCGGTGTCGATAAGATTTGCGCCTGCAAGTTGGCCGAAGGTATGATGCTCAGTTTAAGAGGTCACATCGATCAATACGTTTTGCAATTCGTCGATATGGCTATGCGAACTCTTACAAACACGGATGTCAAGGTCAAGTCATACAAAATTCATCTGATGGAAATGGTCATTAACGCAATCTATTACAACCCAGCTTTGACTTTACACATCCTAGAGCAAAAGCAATGGACCAATAAATTCTTCAGCTTGTGGTTTGCAAGCATTGATAGTTTCACAAGAGTACATGACAAGAAGCTTTCAATCGCTGCTATTGTTTCTCTACTGACTCTCAACGCGGATCAAGTCCCAGTCAGCGTTCAACAAGGCTGGCCAAGATTACTACAGGGTATTGTCAGATTATTCCAAACTCTTCCTACGGCCACAATGAACCGTGAGGAAGCATTGAAAGACGATTTCCCAGTTGATGGCGAGGCATATGATGATGATGACGATGACGAGTGGGCTGGTGATGATAATGCCTGGGGAGAGGAAGCTGATGAGGGAGATGAGGAAAATGATATCAAGGATGAGAGCAGCGCCTATCTTGAGTTTTTGAGCGAAGAAGTGAGTAATAATGGATTTGTTTTCGATATCCACGCGCTAACCAACTTCTAGGCTTCAAAATTCAGCAATCTTGAGGACCATGACTCTGACGATGAGCTCGGTGAGGAGAGTCTTCTCGAAACCCCTCTTGACAAGGTGGAACCATACCAACTATTCAAGAATGCATTGATGAGTATGTATTCTTCAAAGCATAATTAAGATCATGTACTAATATATATACAGAGCTCCAACAAGAACAACCTCAACTTTATGAATCACTCACCACAAACCTTAACCCAGCTGAGCAAGAAATAGTTCAAGGGGTTATACACCAAGCAGATGCTAATGCAGCTGCAGCAATTGCATTAGCTCAGGCAGAAGCACAGCTTGGAGCTGTGGTCAATGGAGGGGTTTGAAAAAAGAAATAGATTCGTCATTGATGTCGAACATTTGGAGTGGATTAAATGGTTGCTCAAGCGCATGTGCATTTGGTTGGCGTTATAATATGGAGGTATGAAATTCTAGATGTGGATTTCTATCTTTGAAGTATTCAATGATTATTGAGCATACCCTGGGGTCAAAAAAATATCATCCGAGGGATGCAAGGGAAATGAAGTTAGGATCCGAAGGTTCTGATTATGACGATGATGATGATGATGTAAGAAATGAATCTTATCGATTGAATTATTCTCGAATCGATCATGTATGAGATTGAGGATGATATGCGTAGGGTTGGTAGGGTATGATATGATAGGTATGGTATGGTATGGTATGATATGAATATGGTAGAATTAGCTAGTTGATGAGATGAGATGAGATAGGTTTTAGCAAGTCAGTTAAATAGATGTAGCGTCGCAAAACCACAATTCCTGAATTATTTAAATTTGATCTTTTTTAATGTTGATGAATGGGATTTAGTGTGTAATATAGTTAAGTTAGTTGGTTGATATAATATATAATATAGTGAGTGATCTCGGGAGGGAGTGAGTGAAGGAGTGAAGGAGTGAAAGAGTGAAAGAGTGAAAAGGTACTTCGATTTGATACCTAATTACTCTAAAAACGGTGGTATATATATATATATATAATTATACTCGAATATAATAAAAGTGATTTAAATAATTTAATAAAAGTATTTATATATATAATTTAAAAAAAAATTTATACTCGGGATTATAATATAATATAATACTTGTTAAAAATGAATTGTTTGGAAGTAGTAGTATTATTAGATGTAGGTTGAACTAAGGATCTAAGGTACAGTAATGGTAGAATTGAAGATATTCCCAATTATGGTCCGTGCACCATAATGGTCATATGACCTCAATTCTAGGCCCATAATGACCTTAATTTCAACAATACTATATAATATAATAATAAATATAATTTTTATTTTTAAAATTAAAAACTAAAAACTAAAAATAAATTAATAATTAATTTTAATCTCTTTATTAAAATATATACTTTAATAATCATTTATTTATTTATTCATCGTTCACACATACATCATCATCACATGACATCAACCAACCAAAAAATCTCATAATAAATTTTTTTCATTTCTTTCCATTTGTATTCTTTCTACTTTGCATATAACTTAAACTTAACTTAACTTAGATAATATATCTTATGATCAAGTCCGCTCCACTCCACTCCAGCATCCCAACCCATACCATACCATAGCATACCAACGAACCCATTGCCATTCATACCATCCCATCCATCCCATCCCAATCCATCCCATCCATCCCAAACCAACCCAAACCAACCAGTCGATCCTTATCACCCACTCTCATCATCCCTTTATCCTCAATCAAACCCAGCATCTCAGTTCCAATGTTTCAATATTCATATCATTATCCCCGCATACGCTCAACTTTTCTCCAACACTTCCATCCTCAATAGCTAGTATGAGAATCAAATCTGAGGAGTGTGATCAATCAATCAGTCAGTACCCACCCACCCCATGAACCAAAAATATCCACCCAATAATCATCCTCAGCCTTTCATCTCCTTCCCCACTCCCTACTTCAATGTAATCACAAACTAGCCAGGTAGCTAAACAACTCCCCAACTCCATACCCCATTCGCGTTTGCATACTTTGCCTTGGCATCATTTATTAACACAAAAGGCAATTTTCAATTGAAAGCCAGGGGAGAATAAAGAGGAGCAAGAGCCAGAAAGCCAGAGGAGTAGAAAAAGAATGAAAAGTAAGAGTTAGTTAGAAAAAAGCAAAAGAAAAAATTCCCAATCGTAACACATTGACTTTATTACATAAACTCCAAACCAAAACCCTTGAACCCTATAATGGCACTCCAGTTATTCCATTATCTCTGGAGTGAACTAATTCCACACTCCACACCTTTGATATATTCCCAGTCCCAAGCCCAACCAACAAAGGTGTATGATGTATATTGGCATTTTCACAATGAAATTCCCAATAACCTTATTCATCCTTATAATAAAATCAGGTAATTGGAAGGCGCTATTCCGGTATCTCCATTTTCTTTCTTCGCTTGCCACCATCTCCCACTCACATCTGAGACTTCTAATATTTCGTGTTTGGCGAAACTGATCTCATTCGCATCATCGGGGTTGGCATCGTAAGAGTATATGGCCTTCGCTCGGTATGGATATTCCGTCGGTTGTACGACTTCTCCGGGTGTAGATTCTGAGCCCATGCCTCCATTTGGTCCAAGGTTACTAGCTCCAAATCTTGGTTGTGATGAGTTACGTTCTGCTCCTGCGGCACCTCCTGGAAATCCTGCTACGGGTGAAGATGTTTCGAAACCACCTAATTGAGCTGAGGTATACATTTGTGGTGGAACGTTTGAAGAGATTGAAGTATCCGGTCGACCATTTCCATATCCATTCCCATATCCATTTCCATAAGCCGTAGACATTCCTCTTCCTGATGACACTCTATGGTCTTTGTGAAGTGCGAATGAATCAAGGTATGCTCGAGGTACAGCTGAAGGTGTTGATCCAAAGTAGAACATCCAGACAATCTAGATTCAATGTTAGTAAGAGGTCTAGACCTTCCGAAGAATCAACCTTACAGCAACCATAGAAAGAAGGATATGCCCAGCAGCAGTTGCTTCTTTCACTCCGTTCGAAGAATAGATTAATGAATTGACGGATGAACTTGTTAGGACGAGACCAGTAGCCAAGAATCCAACAATGGCAACATGGTAGGTTTGAGTTGTATCCGATGCTATCACAACGAATATACCGAGAATGCAACACAGCATATATGCGATAGTGAACCATGAATAGTTTGGAAAACCATCACCAGGAGGGTGTGATACAGTCGCTAGTATCGATCCGATGAAAGCAATAAACCACGCAAGCTATGAACGGTTCTTGTCAGTAACCATTGTTTCTTACAGATTGATTGAGGGCGCAATATATCCACGTCTCCGAAGAAAATACATACCATGGCGATAGATATGGTAGCCAGCGCGAATGGATCACCTAGAATATTATCCATACTCATTCCGCGCATCCCAGCTGTCCTCCGTCCTTTGTAATCCGATTGACCGTTCATTTTGTGTAGAGATGGCGAACTTAATGAACCGTATGGCATAAAAGGGATTTAGAAGATCGAGAGGAGGTTGTTGTTATTGTTGAAAGTAATTATTAATGTCGCGCAAGCTATTATCGTCGCAAATATGGGCCCTCGATGCAATTGAACGAATCGGACGTATCGAGGATGAAGAAAAAAGGTAAAAAGAAAGTCAAATATTGAAGAGTTTCGTAGGATAAGTTGGTGTTTTCGAAGTGATGTTTCAGCTTGTAGTTTAAGTGAAAATAAGGAAGCAAGCAAATGGTTTTCCGGATGAATCGACTCCACGCAACGCAATTTGGAATTTGGAAAATGGTATTGAAAGCTAACCACAGCCCAGCAGTAGCAGCAAACCTAATTTTTAAAATAAAGACCAATATCACGAGTATGGGTGGTGATGTTCAAAGAGTGTATGATAAAAAGATTGAAGATTATGTGTAAAGGTTGCGTGGTAGAAAGGGGGATGGATGATACGCGCAACGTTAACGGTACGAGAATTGAAAAAGGTAAAAGGTGCGTGTGTGTGTGTAGTGAGTGTATGTGGTGTGATATGTACCAGGATGAGTAGATCGATGAAAAGGTTAGAGAAAGTTAGGATGAGAGTTTTGAATGAACGAATTGGGATTTAGTTTGTATGTGAACAATGTGTGCAAGTTCCCGGATGAATGAATGGGTGAGTGAGTGAGTGAGTGAGTGGATGAATAGTGAAAAATGAATGGATGTGGCTGTAGCAACCGTTGTAGGTAAGAAGGTAGGAAGGTAGGTAGGTAGTATTGGGGTTCAAGAGTGAGTTGGTGAGTTAGTGAAGGATGAGTGGTGAGACAGACGCAAAGCAATAGAGAGTAGAGAGTTAGAAAAGAGATTGAGATTGAGATTATGAGTTATGTGTATGTGTATGTGTGTGTGTATGTGTACGAAAGTATGTGTGTGTAGGTA
The DNA here is from genome assembly GCA_025389075.1 of Sclerotinia minor. Lineage (NCBI taxonomy): Eukaryota > Fungi > Ascomycota > Leotiomycetes > Helotiales > Sclerotiniaceae > Sclerotinia > Sclerotinia minor. The sequence continues at coordinate 737,203 of QRFH01000007.1, forward strand.
GGTAGGTATTTTCTAGTACTTGGGGTAGATGGATAATAATTGTAGTAAGTTTAGGCTGAACGAGGGTGCAAGTGTCTAAATTTATCAAGTGACAAATGGCAAATGCTACAAAGGTACAAACCTTTTTAGGACTTCCGTTCTCCGTTCCTAGATGAAAGTAAAGTTACCGAAGGTAAAATTCAGAAAAGAAAAAGAAAACGAAAAAGAATCTAGAATTGGATGAATATCAAAATGAATAAAAATTAATGAATTAATTTAGATTATTAACCCTCAAATCAAAGCAAATTGAAAAGATTGAGAGGTGGGTGATGATTCACAGGATCATAGAGTAAAAAGCATTGTCTATTTGACAAGGTAGATTGAGTGAAATTTCACAGTTATAGATTGGGAGTGAGGCTTGGAATTTATGCCATTTTTCAATGATTTTCTCATTCATTTGGTGATTCATTCATTCATTCATTCATTCATGACAGAATGGGTACCTACCTACCCATCTCAGACTTGTTTCCTGTATCCTTTCAACTTTTGCATTTTTGATATTATTCATTGGCGAATCAATCAATCCATCAATCAATCTATTTATTGATATTGTACCTATCCAAGATCCATACCTACTACGGAGTTTGCGAATACCAAGCATCGTGTTATAAGATTTGATGCTGAGCGTCAATCGTATGGTATTGGTTGAAAGTGATCGAACGACGGGGCCAACACGCACGCTTCTAGCATTAGTGGCCCCCGTACTTTAGCTGTCCCAGACGACTCCTAGACTTAACTTCCCTCCGGTGCTTTCTAGATCTCAGGTCCTACTTTGTTTCAACTTTTTAATGCTGTTGATTGGTTCGATGGTTTATTAGTCAGGTACTCAACCCGTTTGTGTATATTTTTATTGATGTATTTTATTCGTTTTGTTCTGCAGGTACGAGTACTTGAGAGATGGATGAATGTAACATTCGGTACCTACGAATATACAAATATATCTCCATTTTCTAATCCATCCCTTCAAATAATCCCTCTTCCGAACACCCCATCCCAAAAGAACAAAAAACACAAACCTCATATCCTCTTCCTTCTCAAGCCTTTCCCATAAAAGAAAGTTCAACAGGTTCAAAGGTTCAAAAAGTTCAAAAGATTCAAAATTTCAAAAACGTTTGAGATATTCCCCTCCCCACCCATCACTTTCTTCAAATAAATTACTATATCCCAGATTCCCAGGGCCATTTGTGACTCTACAGTTGAGTTCTGGACTTTTTCCTCTAGGATCGGATCGGATTGATTATCCATCCATCCATCCATCACACGTTTCAACTTTCAGGGACAAGTCTACCTACCCACCTAGGACCTAGTTCGTACTCCGTATTTAAATTTAAATTTAAATTTAAAATTTCCATCCCTCATCCCTCTTTTTCCTCTTTCCTTTTACACACTCCTCTTTTCCCTCAATTACATATTCACCCTCTCGGTAATTTTCACAAACAAACTCACTCACTCCTAGACTCTCCACTGAAATTTCACCACTACTGTGTACACTGTACTCCGTAATGTGAAAGTATGATTATTACACATCACCACTCAGAACGCTGCAGCACACACGGACCTTGAGCTCGTCCTGGTTCCTGAGTGTGTACTCCGTATGTGTGCGTGTGCCTGTGTGTGTGCATATCCTATGTGCACGCTAAGGTTAAAGATATTCTTATTATTATTATTATTATTATTGGCGTGTATTTATCAAATATGCACAAGGGAAAAGAGATACATGTGACTTTCCGATTCCGAGTCCATAGATAGGGTACCTAGTAGCCTGCAGGAAGATATTTAATTCCTAACTTCACGACTCCACGAGCCATCCATCTATCTCACTCAGAGCAATTTTTTTTTTTTTTTTTTTTCAATTAGTCGAGTATGGTGTATTGTGAATAACAAAACATTTTTTAACCTTCGATTTGCTGCAAAAGCGTTTATTAGCGTGTGCGTATGCATGTGCAATGAATGTGCATGCGCCTAACATTACGTCAAAAGGAAGATTCTGCGAGAAAACTTTCAAGCCTTGTTGATGTGATGACAATGACAATGGCAATGTTACACCATCGAATCACTTTTTACTTTGCTTTTTTGCGTCAGAAAAAGAACCGTTGTTAAACATGGGCCGGGGCATTGTTTGGAAGCTATTCTTCATATGTTCTTCGGTATATGCTGTTGATCTAAAACTGGAGCTGTTAAGCCTTGTTATCATCGATGATAAAAATGGCGGATGAGAGAGATCTTTTGCCACAATTGAACGCCTCCCCCACGTTTCTGATGGCTCGTGCTGCATCCGCCCATGTCCAGGGTAGAGAAAAGATGTGGTTCTGTAAGATGTCAAATCAATGGTTGGGTGCATACAATTTCTTATACGGATTCGTTGGCGCTACACAATTTCAAAGGGGATAATTTCACGGCCTGCGATAGCACCGATATCAGAGCTTTGGATGAAAAAGTGTTTTCTGGGTATTGGAACACGTTGATCATCTTGCTGACGTGTCAACGTGTGGTATACTTTCTATTAGGTAGCCACCGGGTATTTTCAGTCTTTCTAGCGCCTACAGCCTTCGAAAGCATCAACTGCTTCCATCGGAAAACGACGGTTCATCCCTTCGCATCGCTAATACAGCAAACACTAAAGATATAGTTGAACCATACATGAGATAGCTAATATGCCATGGCTCAGACAATTGATATGTTTATAGCCAATGTCTGAGACGCGGATCATACAACCTCCGGACTCTCCCATCCCCTCAACGGTAATATCATCGCCCTGTCGGAGGAAATAAGAAAGTATTTCTCCGCAATCACCAATGACGGTAGAGTAGACTCATGGCCAGTGGCCATGCCGACATGTCGATGTTGCTTTGACCTAGAGACGTTTCTCGTGCATCTCACTTCACTATGACGTGTAATTTCTTGGTATATGTTCTTTCCAGGAGATATCGAAACTTTGAAACAGCATTATCTCGCAATATATGGATCTCACTCCTGAACCATATCATCATCCAACTGTTTCATCGCGGTGGCTCTTCGGACTTTTTGTTCGGCGTGTTGTACCCGTTCTTCCAGCTCTGCCCAGCTTTCACCAGTTCGCAATACATCAACAGTATACCAACGCTGAATGACCGCAGCTGTTCTTTGTCTTAGAGCTGATAATTCTGCATTTTGTGCCACTTGAAGTGCTTCGATTTTCGCGATTCGTGGTTGTAAATCGATGAGTTGCGCGGACATTTCTGCTGATGGGATTGGCATATCAAGAATTGATGTTAATCGAGAAGCAGTTGATGGATATGAGCTGGCGGATGCTAATATTATAGACAAAATACTGGCAGTATCGAGTGTGGTTGGTACATGATCAGGGTCAACGGATTGAAAGAGGTCAGGATATCTTGCATCTAGAAGAGATTAGCTACCACATCCAGATAGCTCAAATATAATAAACTCACGTAATTTCAATAAATCCTGAATAACCCTTGATTTCGAAGCAAGTCCATGTAGGATATGCTCTAGATCTGCAAGTCGTTCATACGCAGATATAGATACATCTGAGCTTGTGATAGATGTAGTGTCGATATGACCACACACAGCATGTTCTATCCTCCGTAATCGCGCTTCCAAGAGATCAATGGTTTCCAAGGCTGTCTTATCGAACGTATTATCCATTGTGGAGTAAGTACACTCAACGTGAAAAATGTATCGTGAATTTCAATAGTCCCAACTAAATAATCTGGGGAAAGGAGGCCAAAAATGCATTGCAAGGCTGACAAGGTTATGTTTCTTCGTCGGTGGCTTAGCTTGGCAGCCGCTCGCTGCTACCACTTCACCAATACCATCCCTATTGGGCACGTTTTTATTCTTGGCCCTCATTCATTAGGTGCGATTACCACTCAATTGCGCGACATCCACTTTGAAGATTACATGTGTTTGTCATTTGATTGATCTTCAGACAATACTCCAAAAATATTCAAGATCGTACGCAAACGGGTATGGTGCTAGGAAAGTTGTAGCATAGGACAGTTCTTCGAGAACTCCGCACAAATACCTACCTACTACGTCAATTACCTACGTCAATCATTCGCATAACAATAAGCACCCACCGACAACTCAGAGAAGGAGGATAACAACTACAAAATGGTTTCCTATTCTACTGTTGGTGGTCCAAATGGAAGTGGCTCAGAATCCAGCCGTGGTTCAAGGTAGGCAAATTGGTCGGGAAAGAAAGATGGTATGAGGATATAACTGATGCTCGCGTGCAGGAGGAAATCAAGCCGAACAATTAAAGAACAGAACTTGCCCCATGGGCAAGCATCTTGGATTAGTAGCAATGTCAACCTTCTCAATACCAGTATGTTTTACCTCAAGCTTTCTACGGAATTATGTTGATGATGGATCGTTTAGTTGTCGGTGCCGGCACACTTGCCATGCCTCTAGCAATGTCACATATGGGAATACTACTTGGTACATTTGTTATAGTATGGTCGGGTACGATGGCAGCCTTTGGCTTATATCTACAATCTCAATGCGCTCGATATCTTGACAGAGGGACGTCATCTTTCTTCGCTCTATCGCAGATTACGTACCCCAATGCAGCGGTTCTTTTCGATGCGGCTATTGCTATTAAGTGTTTTGGTGTGGGCGTTAGTTATTTGATCATTATCGGTGATCTAATGCCGGGAGTTGCTACTGGTTTTAGTCAGGGAGCAGAGTCCATTCCAATTCTTATGGACCGAAAATTTTGGGTGACGATATTCATGTGGGTTTGGTCCTATTCGTTTTATATGATTTTACTGATTTAATATTTAGGTTTGTCGTTATTCCACTCTCATACTTAAGACGTCTTGACTCCTTGAAGTATACCAGTATCGTGGCTTTGGTCTCTATTGGGTATCTTGTAATACTTGTGGTATATCACTTCGTCAAAGGAGATACCATGGCGGAACGAGGTCCAATTAGAGTGGTTGAGTGGGGAGGAATAGTCCCAACTTTACAGAGTTTCCCCGTCATTGTCTTTGCTTATACTTGTCATCAAAATGTGAGTAGTAATCACCGATAATCCTCGTTGATGCACTAAACAATTACAGATGTTCTCTATTCTCAATGAGATCAAAGATAACTCGCACAGACGAACAACAAGTGTCATTGCGGCCAGTATTGGAAGTGCTGCTTCGGTATATGTTTTAGTTGCTATCACTGGTTATCTATCTTTTGGTAATGCTGTGAAGGGGAATATTGTTGGAATGTGTAAGGAGTTATCACTCAAATTTCGCTTTCATGAAACTAACAAGTATAGATATACCATCCACTGCTTCAACAATCGCTAAAGCAGCAATTGTCATTCTTGTGATGTTCTCATACCCACTCCAAGTACACCCTTGCAGAGCATCTGTTGATGCAGTTTTGAAATGGCGTCCAAACTCCTGGAAGAAACGCCACTCACCAACTGGTTCGCCTACGCGATCAGCTCCTTTACTTTCCGGTGGCCATGTTCGACCTGTCGCAAAAAATGATACCATGGGTGAAACGCGCTTCGCAATTATTACCACATTTATCATTGCTCTTAGCTATTTTACAGCAGTTACAGTATCATCGCTAGATAAAGTCCTTGCATATGTTGGAAGTACAGGTAGTACGAGCATTAGTTTCATTTTACCAGGACTGTTTTACTACAAGATCTCTTCGCCAGATTCGATTCATCATCAACGATTAACAAAGGAAGATGACGAAGGCGAATCTGATGATGATGTTGAGGAAGGTCAAGGTTTACTTGGCCAATCTATCAAAAAGATTGTCCCTTGGAGGAAAACAATCCTACGAAAACTTTCTTTAGCATTGGCCATTTATGGTCTCTGCGTATTGGTCATTTGTCTAACGATAAACTTATTCTTCACAGCGCAGGGGCACTGAAATTGAGCGATTAAGTTTACTTCTAAAGTTATACTGCATTTGAAATCACAAATTGGCAAGGCGCCAGGCGTTTATATGGCGTTCTGAATGGCATGGGTATAAAATTTGAACAAAATGATGTTTAGTCATTCATTAGTGCCATGTTTTTGGGACCTTGTTTTGGATGTAAATAGGGTTTGGAAATGAGGATTATATATAACGGCCTTTCTTCACAATTGAGGATGTCAATTTTGATCAATATTTGAATAGAACTCCTACTTTTACAAATGGACGCCAGTTTATGTTCATCCTGTGATATCAAATCATCACTGAAATATATTTCCACAATCCATGATCTATGAATATAGATGTCCTCCCCTCTCCAGAATAGAGTTTCTCCCAGTCATTTTCCGTACCACGATGATGTATGTAAAATATGCTCTACACTCTCCAGCCTACACTCTTTCTCATCCCTAATCCCTAATCCCTAACGTAGTACCACATCAGTATCGTCACATCGTAGAAGTACCGCTTCCTCCCAATCCATCTCAATACATCTCTTCGTTCATAATATAATATAATATATTTATCCTCCCCGTATTCCTCCTTCATCCATAACTCGAATTCTAAATCCTACCTAGTCCTAGTCTAAGCTCTATGAAAAGAAATCGATTTGCTAGGGGGGTATTGGTTTTGTTCGGCTTCTAAACATCGGCTTTTAAAATCGGTTTGCTGGAGTTTGGAGGCGTGGGTTTCTTCGATTGGGCTGTGTATTGGGGTTCGAGGAGGCCGGCCTGTGTTGGGGGTGAGGTGGTGTGGTTAGCTTTTGTTTTTGTTTTTGCTTTTGCTTTTTGCCTTTTATCTTGTATATAATAGGAAATTGATATATATATATATATATATATAAACAAAATACACCAACAACAGAAACCCCCCCCTCCAAGGCAAAAAAAAAAAAAAAAAGAATCTTCCCTTCCCAATCCCTCCATACTCTTCCCTCCCAAACCCCCCAAAAAAGAAAATCAATCATACATACCATACTCAACAATCTCCACGCCGTCTTGGACGGTTGCGCCCCAACTCCTAACCAGTACTTTGCTCGCAAACTATCCAGACGGATGTCTTTGTATTTTTGTCCTTCGCCGTCCGCGGGTAGTTTGGGGAGGGGATCGTAGGTGCCGAGGACCTCGATGGGGAGGCTGTTGCGTGCTGAGCTGTGGGGGAGAGGGGGAGAGGTTAGTGGTTGGTTGGTTGGCTGGTTTTTGTGGGAGGAAAGGGGAGAAGGGGAGAGGTTTGGGGAATGATTGCGGGGAGATTGTAGATAGAGGATGCGCTGTGAGTGATGTATTGGGATAAAGCATTGAGAAGAGGTATAGGGAAAAAAGGAAAGTATAGAGAGAAGAAAAAAACATACCGAGCTTGCGCAACAACTATATTATATATGGGTAGTCTTTTCCGACCGAAGCGCGCAAGACGAATACGTACGACCATCTTCTCTTTTCTTTCGTTAATAGTTCGAATTTTTATATGCTTTGATGTGCTTTCGTATATCGTATATCGTATATTGTATGTCGAATATCGTATTATGATGATGTGGAAATTATTTGAGGGCTCGGGGTTTCTACGGTTGGCGGGATTTTGGTTTATCGTGCGGGATTGGGGTGGAAGTAGTGGGTGGAATAGGTGGAATGAAGAGGGGAGGGGAAAGGAGGGATGGTGATGTAATGATGCGTTTGAGAATTACGAAATGATCTTTCTTTTAGATGGGGTATGTGGTGATTATTAGAATGTACATGCTCTTATTCTGGATTTCCTTTCAGATCTGTCATCTTTTCAAATCATAATTGAGTATAAGCTTGTCGTTAGCCTTAATTCGTCTCTATATAGCAACGTCCATCTTTCTTGAGAACGTTGGCGGTTATCTATTAATTCTTCATTGATCACCTCGTGATCATCTGGAGTATCCTTCTTTGAACAAACCTACCATCTACTTTTAGCTAGCTATCTATTAAATAATAACCGCAAAATCTTACAATTACCATTACCATTAATATTCATCTATATCAATCTCATCATCATCCCACCTCAACCCAGCTCAAATCATGGCAGCGAAAGTATATCTCCCCTCTTCCCTCCTCACTTACCCCTCCTCCTCATCCACAAACTCCAAACTCCAAACTCCAAGCCCAATATAAAACTAACACCCGCAGTACCTCTCAGCCGCCAATGCCACAGCCTTGGATTTAGATCTCATGTCCATGGGAGCTTTTTCCCTCGATCAATTAATGGAATTGGCAGGATTGAGCGTTTCGCAAGTTGGTATGATTACTTGTTTTATTTTGTGTTCTGCCTGTTTAATCCTTTTGAGGTAGTTTTTTGTGATTTTTCGTGATGGATTAAGATGGGCTTTTGATTTTCAAATGGGAGGGAGTTAAAATGAGAGGACGGGGAGAAGAGGAGTGAGAGAAGTGTGTTCATACTAGTGTATGAAATATATCTTCCCTTGATTTAGTAGTCACCCAAAGAGATATTCAAGCGCTCGTTTAACAACATAATTCCTAACCCATACTTCCATTCCGTCTTAACTATTTCCATTCTCCAAGATCCCTTCACGCAACAAATAAGACTTACAACATGAAAAAACTAAACTAACACCGCCGCTCAAATCAGTGTACAAAGTCCACCCGCCCTCCAAAGGTCCCCGAATCCTAGTAGCATGTGGACCCGGAAACAACGGTACATACATTTTCCTTTCCCCTACTCTACCCCTCTACTCCAACTTTCCAAGTCCCATCCCAAGAGATAGCAGAAAATACTAACACGAAACCCAGGAGGCGATGGCCTAGTAGCAGCGCGTCACCTCTGGCACTACGGCTATAAACCCACAATCTACTACCCCAAGCCGGGAAAAAATGAACTCTACCAAGTATATATTTCTTCCTTTCTCTCTTTAGCTTTCCTCTTCTCCTCTCGTCTTTCTTTTCCATGAACATAAGCAACGTGATACCCGAAATCCCGATATCTATATCTATTTCTATGTATCGATGAGACTATGAATTTATAGACACTAACAACTCATACCAGCGTCTTTCGACTCAACTCCGCAATCTCTCAATCCCATTTACCAATGATTTTTCATCTGCGATTAAAGATTGTGATCACATAGTCGATGCAATATTCGGTATGCTACCTTGTTCTTCTCTTCTCTCTCTTCCCTTCCCCTCCCCTCCCATCACCCATCACCCACCCCCTTTCTCCCACCACAACCACTCCCCCCACAAATCTAACACCCCCCACCCCCGCCCCCAGGCTTCTCCTTCACCGGCGCAATCCGCGACCCCTTCAGCCCAATAATCACCTCCCTAGAAACAACCTCCCTGCCCATAACATCCATCGACGCACCCTCCTCATGGGACATTTCCAACGGACCTCCTCCCTCCGGTCCCGGTGCAAACTTCATGCCGCAATATCTCATCAGTTTAACTGCGCCCAAACCATTGGTTCGATATTTTAAAGGAAGACATTTTTTGGGTGGGAGGTAATTACGTGGTTTTTTCTTTTTTCTTTCTTTTTTTATATCCTTTTTTTTTTTTTTTTTTAACATTTATCCCCTTTCATGGATTTTTGTTACGAAAATTTATTTATTTGTATAGAGATAACATACTATAATATAATAGATGAAACTAACATCATGGACTAGATTTGTAACTCCGGAAATTTATCAAAAATATGATCTTCAACTTCCAGAATACGAGGGAATAGATCAAATTGTCGAGATGCCTATTGAAGAATCTGAGGAGAAATTGTGATGAAATATTTAGTTAACACTTAACCGGGTCGATGTGATGAAGGAACTGCAGCAGGAAAAAGTGACATTCTTCGGAAATTGAATGCATTTTTCTTTTCTCTTTTTATTGAATGCGCTGCAGAGCAATTGTTGAAAAGTCATCTAGTAATCATAATATACATCAACTCATAAAAGTTCATTTCCATCCCCATTCCCATTCTCATACCCTCGTAAAAGCATAAGCTGATCTTGTGTTCCATCATTATTCATGCTGTCAATATACATGATTAGTCTACAGGATCAGGAAAGCGGAAGGGCGGATACAACTTACCTCTTCAAAAAGCACAAGCACAGTACCGGCTTTACAGATATCCTATTTATCATCTATTAGCATCGATCCCTCGAAAATGCACCCCATGAACCTAAATTCAAAAAGATAGAAAAGAAAGTACTTGCCCCTTCCTTATGCACCAATTTAGCAACCACTCCTTTCTGTGGACTTCGAATGACCGTTTCCATCTTCATACTCTCGATCCTGTAAAGTTTCACATCAGCTTCACTTCATCACAACGTCCAAGATATCCATGACAGAAAATCAAAACTTACACAACCAATGCCTGTCCTTCCTCTACCTCATCTCCTTCTCTAACCTCATTTCTCAAAACCTTACATGGCATCGGCGCCACTACACTATTCCTCACATCCTTCAATCCCAATGCTTTCTCGTACCATCCCGGTGTCGCCAATTGCAACTGTATTTGTTTTCCTTGTTGAAAGAGTGTGATCTTATCATCTTGTCGAATCAACGTACTTTCAATTCTAGTATGTGGGAAGAATGTTGAGATAGTAGGGGATTTTGGTTCACTGATGACATTTGCGTATGATTTTTCAATATTGGGTCCTTTGACCGTGATGTCGTATAAGTTGCGGTCGGACTGATCGATGGTTACGTGGTATAATTCTGGTTTATCACTTGATGGTTGGACGATAGGTTTTGTGAAACTAAATTCGCGTTGGATGTGAGAATTAAAGCCAATGGCTTCGCCATGAGGACCTTGAATTGGCTTTGGGCTTGCGGCAGAAAGTTCTTGAGATAAGATGCCCAAGGCAGCCTGAGCAAATGCTTCAGGCTCAATGACCTCATTCGTAAAAAGCTCATCGTGGTGTTTTTGTATGTATCCCGTTTCAACATCACCTCGAATGAATGCAGGGCTTTTGCAAATTTTCTTCAGAAATTCGATATTGGTACTTAGACCAACTACTTCGTAATCTTGTAAAGCTGCATGGAGTTTTCGTATGGCAACTTCTCGTGTTGGGCCGCTCACGATAAGTTTTGCAATCATACCATCATAGTTAGATGAAACTGTATCTCCTTGTACGAAACCTGCATCTATTCGAACACTTTCCGATAGTTTAGGTGTTCGTAAATGAACGAGCTTGCCAGAATCAGGCATAAAATTTTGATCTGGATTCTCGGCATATATTCGAGCTTCAAGAGCCCATCCACGTTCAGATATTCTTTGAGCTATCGTTTCTTGATTGAGTGGTAATGGTTCACCGGCAGCAATTTTGAATTGCCATGATACGAGATCTTCTCCGGTAATTTCTTCAGTAACAGGATGTTCAACCTGTAGCCTAGTGTTCATTTCCATGAAGAAAAACTCATTAGTATCATTGTCGAATATAACTGTAACTTTCGTTAGCACTTGAAGGAAAAGTACTTGATTTGATCCTCACATTCTACTGTACCAGCACCCTCATATCCAACAGCAAGGGCAGCAGCTCGAGCTTTCTCCCAAAGATCCTGTCGAATATCCTCAGCAAGATTTGGTGCTGGTGCCTCTTCCAAGATCTTCTGATGTCGTCTTTGTAAACTACAATCTCTCTCACCCAAAGCAACTGCTTGACCATGCTTATCGGCAAAAACTTGTACCTCAATATGTCTTGGCGTAGCAATATACTTCTCCACCAACATAACGTCATCTCCAAAAGAATTCCTTCCTTCACTCTTCGCACTCTCTAATTTTTCAAGAAATTCTCCTTCCGTCTGAGCAATGCGCATACCCTTTCCACCACCACCCTTCACAGCCTTCACCATAACAGGGAAACCAATCTTGAGAGCCTCATTTAAAAGGTGTTCAGGTTCTTGATTCTCTCCATGATATCCAGGTATACAAGGTACTCCGGCCTTAATCATAATATCCTTACTTCTAGATTTATTTCCCATAGCCTCAATGGCCTTCCAAGGCGGCCCAATAAACACCAACCCCTCTTCTACACATCTTTTCGCAAACGCCGAATTCTCACTCAAAAATCCATATCCTGGATGTAAAGCCTCGCAGCCCTGTTCCTTTGCCACAGATATAATTCGTTCTCCATCGAGATATGCATTCGCAGCACCAAGATTCACCGCGAAAGGACTGGAAAGTGCATGTTGCGAATTGGCATCAGGATCTGTATAGATTGTTGTACAGCGTACGCCGAGATCCGAAGCTGTACGTCCGACTCGTAGAGCAATTTCTCCACGATTGGCTATGAGAACGGATGTAATAGGAGTGATTGTTGGAGCTGTTGAATATCGTCGCGCATAGGAAGGGAGGAGAGCCCGGGCTAAAACCCGAGATCTTGTTGCTGAATGCATTTGCTATAACATCAATTTGAAAGAGTGGTTCTTGGACTTTGTAAATTGTAATACAGACTTGCAGGTTTCTAAAATTTGGGGTTTAATATAAGAAAGTTGTTTGTTTGATTCCGATAAAGTACTTGGGCCGATGCAAGCCGTGTGACAAATTTACCCCAGTTTTCTCCGCATTTTGTACTTTTTTCTGACCTCACTTCAGCCAAACTCTCAAAGGGTAAATAGGTGTAAACAGGTCATGACTTTCGCGATTAAAATAATTATCAGGTCAAGATGACCTCGACAGCGACAAGTTTTCAAGTGCTAAGACCATCTCGTAATATTCATTTTATTCAGAGGGCACCCAAGTAATCTCATAACTATCAATGCCAATTCCAGGGCTTGAAAATTCACGGCAAATTGCAGCACAAATACGAAGTCTCGCTATCCTACCAAACTCCCTTCCCCATTATTAGATAAAATAGAGTAAGAGTGCTTGACAAGTTGCATCAACCTCCTTTTCTACTTCCAATATCCTATATCTTCCTTTCGTTCATTATCCACTCTAGAATTCCATTTATTGAACTAGACTCCGTAGTCACACTTTTTCGGCTTTCATTAAACCATTTTTTACCTCGAAACTCTACGCGCAAGCTACAGCATGGTCTATCTATCACCGGAAGTTTCTGTTTTTACTATTATATAAGAAGATATTTTTGATCTCTAGATTATGATTAGTATATCCTCGTGGTCATCATTGGAATAGATTAGTTTATGGCCTCTTAGCTCTCAAGTCAAGTCGACTGCTGGAAGAACATATAAAGTCTCTGAACTTTCTGGGAATGGATGAGATATATCCTTTGACTACAGCGCTCTGATCGATTGGCAAAATGAAGATCCAAGAAAAGAGTCTCTTGAAGAGGAGTGCCACTCTACATGAGTCTTTATCTCCCCTTCTATTTGGCGAAAGTCAATCCTTTTGAATATGCTAGATTCCATCGATTTTGATTCATGTTCCATCAAATACCATCAATAAACACAAAATAAAATAAAAACAGTCCTCTTTCCACCGAAACAAAGTTTTCTAAAAAGTGCCACTAAAACTGCTGCCCAAACCTTCCACGCAGCTACAATTATCTCTGCGCTATTAGGTATTTCAATGTCGTCCTTGCAATACTTAATTACCTAATGATATATCCTGTTTGACTAGACTAGCAATGACACTTTTCCATTATACACTATTCAACAACTCAAAGCCAACGGGATAATCATGACAAATCTCGAGTGCTCGCTCAATCTGCTTTTTGTAATTTGCAGGAAAGAGATTACAGCACAGCTCACAGCGGTCTACCCACCACGCCAGGGCGACTTGATGAAGTGTTTGAGGATGAGTGGTGGGGTGATGTTCTCAAATCATGTAGAATTTAATTAGAGTATTCAGACTTACGGGCGTCTTAAATCGTCGGTTTTGGGTGGTTTACTGCACGTATCGCATGATCAGTATTCATCAGCTTAGGAAATTTCGATATAGGGTTGTGGTGAAAGATTTCGATTTTGGGACTTTCAAATGCAGATACTATTGTATGAGAGCTGATCGCAGGCAGACGAAACGGTCTTATTAGGATGAAAACAGAGATCACTACGAAATTGAGTTACCAAATGCTAATGCCGTTTTATACAAAAATATATTCTCTCATGGCCGTATGAAGTACTCCATTCCTAGACATTCCAATACACTCCAAACAAACCTACCATCTTTCAGCACCCTCACCTCACACTCTACCCAAAAACCACATCATCCTTCCCCTCCAACCCATCCTCAAATCTAAACATCAAATCACTCCTCATCGTATATTTAACCCCTGCCTTCACCTCATCCCCACTATGTAGTAACCTCCTATGTTGAAAAATCAATACCCTCCCCACCTTCGGATCAACATCCAATCTCTCCTTCAAATCCGACGAATGAAATGTCGTTGCGCCTCCCCTCAGCATCTTTGAATCCTCTGGAAACTTGGGGGTATTGGGATCTTTCTCTAGTTCCTGCGCTGAATCATTAAGATAGAGATGAATGGTAAAGAAAGTGCGTTCGCCATCTGCATCTCGATAGGCGCTATCTATGTGTTCTATTTGATGTGATTTAGATCATGATCTTAAGCAGGGATAAAACAAAACATACCTTTAAAGTATTGTCCGGGCCCATATCTTAAAAACCTCATGCGCTGATTAATTCCCCCATCAACACTCACCCATCTCTCACCCCTTCTAATTCCCAAACTAGTAAACCTCTCCCATTTCTTCCCCTCCAGTACCTCAATATCCTCCCTGATCCTCTTCGCTTGTAACACCCTCTTCCAAATCCGAGCCACCACATCCTTTTCATCCCAAATAATACGATCCGAATTCCTATATTCCGTAGAAAGAAATTCATATCCCACACCTGCATTTACCATCGCAGGAACCCACCCATTATCCACCGGTCCTTGAAGTATCTCATCCTCACCATCGCCTTCTGCAGAATCAATAGCCACACTCTTCACACCATTCTCCACTTTTACCCCCTTCACCAAATTCCCATGCGCACCCTTACTCATCTCCGCGAATCTAATCAACATCGCGCATTCCTCTGCATTCAACATCCCATCAAGCACCACCGCATAAGCACCCCTATACTCCTTCAAAACCGTCTTCTCAAACTCAATTCTCTGCACCTTGATACTATCCTCTGGATTCTCGAACGGCCTGAGGAAATCTTCGGGTATAGGAACGGGAAGAGATGTATAAGAAGTTTTCACCACATCATAATCTGGTCTTTTAGATTTTCTTTCGTTTATGGATTCTTCCTTTGGGTTAGAGTTCTGGGAAGAAGAACTTAGGCGGGAGGTCGTCGCTTTCGATTTTGAGAGGAAGGAAGACATTGCGAATTCGTGAATTGTGAATTTGAACTATGGTATTTGATACATGTATGTGTACCAAGTATGTAATGTTTGTGGGATACCCAGGAAGAAGAAATAGTTTCAGAGAGGGAATTTTCTGGATTGAAGGAGAGTAAAAGACCTCATAATATATTTTAAGTTTTCATACCGTTAGCTACATTCGTTACATACATTTCTGTTGACTTGTAATAGAGTCAGAAACTAGGTAAGTATGCAATTGTTGCCTGTTGCCTATTGTCTATTGCCTATTGCCTATTGCCTATTGCCTATTTGGCACTTTACTATTAGTAGAAGGATCACACCGCCACCATCTGGACAGGGCTTAGTGCCTCAAGGCTGACTTCAACCTTAAAAGCAGCCTGGCATCCATCATCTATCATCACCTATCACCGAGCATCCCTGTCAAGCGGGGTTTCGTTACATCATTGCCATTTGATCAATTCTTTGAGATGTTGGTTGAAAACATATCTGTACAACTGGTGAAGCTGGCAACTACATCTGGAAGATTGAGCCTCTTTCAATCTTATACTAGGACCTCTTTCATACCAAAATAGATACGTTTCATACTAACATCCCTCTAACTACTGAGATACTTCTTATACTAAGATTGTCCAAAGTAAACGATATTAGAAAATTTATCAGGTGGATGAATCTTGTATTGCTTGTACTGAATTGAAAAATCACTTATCTGTTACATCATAAGCACTGGCACTCGCCCCCAAATTAAAAGTAAATATTTGAAGCGGGATGAAAATTGGGAGGAAGAGATATATTATCAACCCAGGTCTAGCTATATTGTACACGTACAATGCAGTTGGTTCTAGTACTGTGGCTTATTGATTAAGAAATCTCGTCTGTCTCTTCCACCTGACTGTCCAATCCACGGAAACTTCTGCTTGAGGGGAGTGATGCAATGAAGACAAAACACTCAAAAGTATCTGATGCTTAATGCTAATTCGTAGGGTTCGCTGATGGCGCTTTTTGTTTAACGTTTGCTTGCTTATGCTGATGGAAAAGGATGGGAAAAATGCTGTTCGGTTGCCTTGCGCCAAACCGTGTAAATGAAGGTTATAGGGCATATCCTAATGTAGAATAGTGAATAATTCTGTCCGATGTGTGCCAAAGTAACCATCATGGAGATAGTCTCGGAAAGCCCGTGATCAAGTGACAATTCGCCCGTCGCTACTTCTTCCAATATTTCCATCGAGACGCCTGCCTTGATCAGCTTGTAAGACTTCGCTTGGACGGACAGATGAAGAAGCTCTGGGTGAGATGGGATGATCTTGAGCATATTCTTGATCGTATTCATCGTCTGGATAATCTTCACTTTGCGTTTCCTGACCACGGTTCTGATCGACAGGAATACCTTGCTGAGAGTTTTGATGTTGAGATTGGCGATCCTGTGGAGGTCCTTTTGCAGCAGTTTTGCTACCTTTTTTGCCCTTGCGCCCTTTCGTCTTTGCCTTCTCGAGTAATCTTTTCCTCTCCGCTTCCTGCTTCCTGATACGCCTATCCTTTCTTTCATACTGCCTGATCAAAGCTAAGGGAGGTCCACCAAAGATGCTCTCGTATTCGCAAAATTCGCAAATCCAAATATCTTCGGCATTAGGAGGATGAGTCATGTTTTGATATTCTTGTTGTTGACGACGCTGGCGCGCAGCAATCTGGTACTCTTTACTTGCCCGACGTCGAGTTCTCTTTGGTGGCGCTGTTTGAGGTACATTTTGCTTTTGTGTATGCGCTGATTGTTGTGATTTTGCTTGCGTACTCGGAGTTGTTTGGGTTCCATGCGCTATCACCGACCTTGCAGCTGAACTTTGATGCATACTTGTGTTATCTGACACAGGCCAGGAGAGTCCTGTTGGTACTTGGGAATCACAAGTAAAAGTGAATTGAGTAGATGTGGGGGGTGGTTTCTTTAATGCCTGCTGTTGCAATAAACTGATATTCTCTTGCCCTTTAGAAGGAGTTATTGGAGTTTCTTTTTCGGCATTTGCAATCGCAGTTGTGATAATACCTGGGGTCTCCGCTTTGCAAAAGTTGTCAGTAAGCGTGAAGCGCAGCCAGGGATTGACGAGAGAAAAACTTACGAGTTATTGGCCACTGGGGTGGTCGTTGTTTGGAAGTGCGACCATTGCCCCAGTTACCCGAAACGTCAGACAACGTCCTTAATGGACTTCTGCCATTGCGATTTCGGCCATACCTGCCTCTTCCAGGACCAGACAATCCTTGAGATACTGAACCACCAGCATGGTAATATCCTGCACTATTAACATCCTCTTCTTCTGGACCAGATATTCCCATGCCTGCTAAATCATTTGAGAGAAGAGCTCCATTGATGTTAGAATCTCCGGGAGTGGGAATCTTGCGTTTCTTTTTGTTATTTGTATTTTCAAATGAGTCATATCCATCCGCAGATGAAGCAGTTGAGCCAGGAGGGTGGGGATTTGGATGCTTTGAATCGGGCTTTTGAACATAGCGGTATGAACGACCAGAGTTATCAACTGATTGTCTTGGGTAGAGTCGCGCGTTACGGTAAACCTCCTCTTCTTCACTTTCTGGATCTTCCCCATTCCGCCGCGGGATATAATTTTGGTCGACATTTTCTACCTGGGGGCGTTCATTTGGACGCAAAGACTCTACCAGAGTACTTGCTCCAACATCATCTCGTACAGTGTATGGATAATAGAACAATGGGGTCTGAATTTTGGGTGCGGGTGGATATTTGATTGATTCGGCGACATTGGGAGAGAGGCGTTCACGAAGACGTCTTTTGGGCAGAGGTCTGATGGGACGGTCCGGATGTGCTGGCGATACAACTTCTGGAGACATGGCTCGTGATGATTCGGAGGGAGAGTAGCCTAACAAGCATTCAAATACAGAGATCAGCCAATGTAATATACATGAGACAAAGCCCACCATGGTTCCAGTCGTCACAGAGAACGGGTTGTTGTTTGCTGCCGTCAATTTGATATTTAAAAGTGGCGGAATCAATAGTAAGAGGCCACGCTATGAGAGTTTCATACTTGTGTTCATCACCGAGAAAGAGGACATAACATGCCAACTACCTCCAAGACTAAATTTGCGCTCTTTGGAAGATTCGCGTACGGCAGATTCGTTTTCTTCTTCGAGATGAGGGGCAGAGTTAATTTTCGATCGACTCTCCCTGAACTTTCCTTTCCTACAGCGAACAACAACACATCAGCCAGAAATCTCGCATGTAATATAGGGAAATAATGACATGTAATTTGTCATCCCTATTCCCAAACCAAAACCTTGAAATGCTAGCCATCGCAAGAGACCAAACATAATTTTAACCTTTTAAAAGCCGAGGAAGAAAATGGTATGGAGTTGCATACTTGTTTTTTTTATTGCAAATGCTCAGCAATGATTTTGAGGGGGGAAAGCCCTAGGAAGATTTATTGACGACTCTTCAACCCCACGGACAACAGAAGTCTGTGTTTATCTCTTATCCGATATACCCTCTTGAAAAATGAAGCGACAGTAGAACAATGAATATTCAAAAGGGTAGACAGGAGTTTCGACGGGGTCAGCGGCTTGTATTGAACGAGTTTGGGAGAGATTGAATTTATTATGTCAATAAAGACTTAATTTAGTTGTTCCTCTCTAGTAGTTACGTTGAGCCGGAAGATGTTGATGGAGGGCCCAAGTGTGTTAGCTAAGATTGTGAGACTAAGCTTAAATAGGGAAGGTGTGACTGTAGTTACCAATTGATTTTGAAAATCACGTTGATGAATGTGGGAAAGTGAAGGGGGAAAAAAGAGTTAAATGCTAAGTGGTGGCTGGTGCCCGCAATGCCGTGTAGATAAATGGGATTGGTCTGAATTTAATCATCCATGTATAAACAACTTCTGTGTATAAATATCGCATGCGAAATAGGTATAGAGCATTTGAATGTATACGTAGTTATTGATGAGAGATCTAGAAGATTCAGTCGCTGACATGTCAGGTACATAGATGGATTGATTTATCAGTCAATCATCCACCTAATTATCTAGAACGATAATGGGGAAGATATGTTGAATGTACTTCTTCTAGCAAGTATAAAAATTCAATCGCGATGTCCAAAGTATTATCTTGGAATATCTACTCGTACCTAGGTAGGGAATAAATTGGTTAGTAATAAATCAATTGTCCACCTAAATGTATGTTCCCTCCTCCACTCGCTCCGTACCTACCTACTTGCTATTCGAAGAGCTCATCGATAGCTCACTGCACTCGAGTCGTTAACAGTACCTTCTTTTCGTATAGTCTGCCTCCACGGCAGTGGCTCCGGAAGATCCAGCGGAGCGTCATTCGACCGACTGATGGTGAAAGGAAAGTAATTGATGAATACATTCCTTGTAAAGTACTACACAGTCGTGTATCAACACAGATAATATAATGCACACTAGATCATTGATAGCTACCTAGGTAGGTAAACTTATGATTGACTAATGATTAGCCATCTTATCTATACTACGTATATACTCGTATATCTATAAAAATTATTATCGGAACGCAATATGATGAATTAATCGTATGTCGTTTCATCTAAATTCTAATTGGTTCGTGAGCAAAGAAAAGAGGAGAGGATGATCAATTATGCTTAGTGGCTTCCGGGTTATTAATAAGGAAACCTCTAAAATCACCTCTCATTGGTTGATGTCTTTTCATTAGTCATTCTAAGCATACTTTCTTCGCTCTCTCATTGTCCGGACGAGAATTTGGCCTATGCCTAACCACAATGCTAGGATTTCCGAATTATTTGGCGGGGACGAAAGGGAAGCTTGAATTTAATTATTTCCTCACTCGCAGTCATGATTACACCAAGAAACTTTATCCACCTTCCTACTTATCAGATTGCATGTCTTCGTGCTCGGATTTAGTTCCTTAAGCCTTAATCGATACTCAATCGTCTTCAAAACCTCTGGCTGCCTTTCTTCTAATTACGTTTTACCCTTGGTTTGGCGTTTGGGAGATTGGAGTTAAAAGCTTCTCGTCGAAGCAGGAGTAGGACTTCAATCACGCACTCAATTCACAGCTTACACATCACCTACGCGCTCGAGATTCGAAGAAGTATTCCTTTACTTCGCGTACACGGCTCGAATTCGATATTTACTTTGTACTAATATAATTACTTGGGATGGATACTACTAGGCGTTCGTCAAGGGCCGCTCGAGGCAGCCAACCTTCTCATACTAATTCGCATCATTCCTCAGCTTCCTCGAGTTCGTCTGTTCGCGCAGAGAGATCCACTCGCTCAAATAATAAAATAGAATCTCCACGAAAATCCACTCCATCTGCCTCACTGTCCTCGGATTCTCCTGACGACGCAACCGCCGCCGAAGATAGTACCTCCACACGTCGAAAGCGAGGTCGAGCTGATGTGAATGATAAAATATCAAAAGGACAACCAGTCGATGAAGACACAGCGATTGGAGTGGATGAGGGAGGCGAGGACGATGAAGCTGTCCGATGCATCTGCGGTTACGATGAATATCCTGGACCGCCGCAACTCGAGGACGATGATAATAAGAACAATACAAAAGATGGAATTGATGAATCAGTTATAACAGCAGCGGATTTTACAGAAGATTTGGCCGGTTTCTTCTTGCAATGCGACGTTTGCAAGGTTTGGCAACACGGCGGATGCGTTGGAATCATGAACGAAGATACGAGTCCCGAAGAATACTTTTGCGAACAATGTCGTAAAGAACTTCATAGAATTCGCACAGCGCTAAATGGGTGAGTCCTTCTATTTTTCTCACAATCTTGGCATACAAGCCTGTCTCGAGATATTCACTCGAGATTGTCAGCATTCACGCGAGACCGTGGCGCAGATTAAAGTCTTACGAGGCCGATTGCTTCAATTGTGCAAAGAACCTAGAACAATTAAAATTTCCGCTCAAGAGAAAAACAATCTCCATAATTCTGACACGATGGACCGCAGACAACGCTACTCGTTATATCTTCCCCTTCACCCAAATCTCTCCAGAACGACATCTCGGGCGGCTTCCTTCTCCAAAGACGGCACTAGATCACCGAAAGGTGGCAAGAATGGTCGACCCACCTCCAGCTCTACAAGCGCAAAGAGGCGCTCAACGATGAATAGCAGAGATGCTGCGTATGATGCAGCCGCTGAAGCAGAACAAATTCGACAAGCCATAGCAGCTAGCGTAGCAGAAAATAACTCCGAAAGTGTTGATGGTCGGAGTCGCAAGACAAAAAGAAGCCGGAGTGATAGCGAAGAGTAGGTAAATAGGATTCTATTCGTACAATTGGTTCTAATTACTTCTAGTAGCAAACATGAAGGCCCCAAAAGGCAGCGTACAGACTCAGCTTCTCCTACCCCGGAGGATGAGGAGAAAGCACCAGAGCCCCTTCAAAGATCCGTATCTCAAGCAGAATCTGAGGACAGCGCTATCATAGGAAATGGACGATTTGGAGCAGCTAAGAAGATTAGGGGAGCGGCAGCTAAAAACCATAGAGAAAAGGAACTAAGGGAAGAACGAGAACGGTCAAGGCTGGAAGCTGCAAATAAAAGAAAAGGCCGAGCAGAACGTCGAAGGATTGAAGGTCAGTCACTCAGATGCATAATGACGTAGCAGCAGCTCACATTCACCCAGATTCAGAGCCCATTGAAGAAATTCCGCCGGCGATAAAACCCCCAAGCAAGAATTCTGAGGTAGCTGCTCAACCTCCAGATCCCCCTCCAGCATCACAAGCGATAGCACCAGATACACCTCCTCCAGTTCTACCGCCAGTTTCTCATAAGAAGGGTGGCAGACCTCCTAATCCTCGGAAGGGGAAGTCGGGCAAAAATCAATACACTAAGGACAAAGATGATAACAGTGTTCGGTCCCCGAACCGATCTCAATCTAGGGATATTTCACGTACAGACGATAATGGGCATATGACAAATAGCAAGGGCTCAAACAACGAGGGTAAATCCAGTAAAGCAAAGGCAAGCGTAGGAAGCAAAATTAGTATGATCGAGATGAGAAAACGTGCTGCAAGTATCCTCGATTTCATATCCCGAACTCAAATCGAACTGGCTGGCGACCCATCGATGCTGCCAAGTGGTAGCGGAGCGGAGAAATACATTCGAGGACTTGTCGAAGAAACTCTCCCTATGATACGACTTAATGGCGTAAATGGCGCAGATGGAAAACAGGCGGCTGCCGGCGAAAGCCATTCACCAAAGGAATTCAAGGATTTAACATGTCTTGAAATGATGGACATTCTTACTAGACAATTGGTTAAATGGCAAAAGGAGTATGCATGAAATCTGGCAGGTCAATGAACGAGGGTCTTATATTATTGGGTTTTGGTTTAGGAGTTTATGTATATCATGGGTTTCGGATGGCTATACGGCGCAGGGACATGTTGATTTTATACCCTACTTTATGGCTACCTTAGTTAATGGTATTGAAATACTCCCATGACAAGTTGCATGAGCAACAACCAATTCTTTGTGACTCATTGTAGGATGTGAGCAGCTCAATTACCTAAGATAGTGGCTTATGTTGTACGACCCGCGGTTGGCTGTGTGGTATTGTGGTCTAACATGGACTGTATTCGCGCATGTGGCAGACAAGCGGGTTGTGACGATGAAGTGAGATTGGTGAGATCAAGTAATACTTCTAGCTCCATTTTAAGGTACTAAACAAATTTCCGCATAATGTGCCTCAATCGAAGTTGACGATGGATAAACATGCTCTATCATTGCTATGGTATATTACATATGGCATAAAGTCCATCGCTATGCTCAATCTAAAAATCCTATTCCATTTTAAGCGCTGAAGCCACTATATTCTTTGTTGAAAGCTCTTCCTATAACCACTTTCCTGACCTCAGTAGTACCAGCACCAATTTCGTAAAGCTTTGCATCTCGCAATAATCTGGAAGCAGGCATCTCCTCAACATAACCCATCCCACCTAACAATTGTATACAATCTAATGAGACTTCTGTGGCTCGCTCAGCAGCATACATAATTGCTCCTGCACAATCTTGTGTTCGGATATTGCCTGTTTCATCAACAGTCCTTGCTGTATCATACGTATAAGCTCTTGAAGCTTGCAACTTTGTGTACATATCTGCAAGTTTTCCTTGAACAAGCTGATTATGTGCAATTGGTTGACCGAACTGCTTGCGCTGATGAGTGAATGGAAGTGCAACATCTAAGGCAGCTTGCATGATACCCAACGGCCCGGCACTCAAAACTAATCTCTCAATATCAAGACCTTCCATCAATACTTTGACACCTCTGTTCACCTCTCCCAAAACATTCTCTTCGGGCACAAACACCCCTTCGAAAACTAATTCTCCAGTGTTGCTCCCTCTCATCCCCATCTTATCCAGCTTTCTCGCACAACTAAATCCCTTGAACCCCTTTTCAACTAAGAAAGCGGTAATTCCCTTTGATCCCTTCTCAGGCTCGGTCTTCGCATAAACCACAATGACATCTGCATCTGGTCCATTGGTAATCCACATTTTTGTCCCATCCAACACATAACCTCCATCCACCTTCTTTGCCGTAGTCCTCATACTGACCACATCACTCCCAGCACCACTCTCACTCATAGCCAAAGCACCAATCTTACTCCCATCAATCAACCCCGGCATGTACTTCATCTTCTGTTCCTGATTTCCATTCAATTGCAATTGGTTTACACATAATTGTGAATGCGCAGCATAACTCAAGCCAATACTACCCGAAGCACGAGATATTTCCTCCATAACAATACAATGTGCTTGATATCCCATAGCAAGTCCACCCACATCTTCAGAAGCTGTTATACCGAGGAACCCTGCATCTCCGAATTTTTGCCACATATGATTGGGAAATGAATTCGATTTATCTGTTTCCGAGGCAAGAGTTTCAGGAATTTCTCGTCTTGTGAATTCTTGAACACGTTCGCGGAGCTCGAGAAGATCAGCGGAGGCTGGAGGCTCGAAACCTGCGGGGTGTTTGGATGAGGCATTGCGTCGGTGGATTGTAGATATAGGGATAGAAGGTTTGAGATGGAGATGGGATATGGGACGTGTAGTGAGGGATCGGAGACATTTTATTGAAGAAGCCATTTTGATTCTGAAAAAATTGTAAGAATTGAAATGTATATTACATTATTTTTGGCTTTTGTAGTAAGACTTCGTTCCAAACAATGATGATCGACCTTGTCAGTCCTTACGTTTAGTTTCCCCGCGGGGTTCCGTCGCTAGCCGCAGCTACTTTCAGGGATCTCACAATACCCTTTCAAACAAACAAAAGTTTATAAACCAACTATCTATGTAGATATTTCACTTATTTGCTGCCACTGCAGCATAACTTTTCATCATGATGGCTTCAATCAGGGCATCCAGAATTATTCCCAATCTGTCTAGGAAATCCCTAAGACCAGTATATCATAAATCAACCACCATCCCTTTCCGGACAATAGCTACTTACTGTCCTCCGACACAAGCAAAAGCCATCTCCGTTCTTCCTACAAATATCGATACCTCTTCAGACGAGTATATACAAAATGAATCTCAAATGAAACCTCTGCTCGATCATCTATCTTCTCTCACCGCTAAAATACATCAAGGTGGTCCTCCTAAAGCACGTGAAAAGCATATTGCGCGCAAAAAGATGCTTCCTAGAGATCGTATTACAGCACTTATAGATCCGGGTACGTCTTTCTTGGAATTAAGCGCATTAGCCGGACATGAGCTTTATCCTGAGGCAGATGTACCAGCCGGTGGGATTATCACTGGGGTGGGCGTTATTGAAGGGGTTACCTGTATGGTGGTTGCAAATGATAGTACGGTAAAAGGAGGGACTTATTATCCAATTACTGTGAAGAAGCATTTGAGAGCTCAGGAAATTGCAAAGGAAAACAACTTACCGTAAGATCCGTTCAATTGATGATTGTTCTCTATGTACTAATATTCTACAGTTGTATCTATCTGGTAGACTCAGGCGGAGCCAATCTTCCACATCAAGCAGATGTGTTTCCCGATCGAGAGCATTTTGGCCGAATTTTTTTCAATCAAGCAAGAATGAGCTCAATGGGAATACCACAGATAGCCGTGGTTATGGGTCCTTGTACAGCAGGTGGTGCCTATGTTCCCGCCATGTCTGATGAAAGCATAATCGTTGGCGAACAAGGTCATATTTTCCTAGCCGGACCACCTTTAGTAAAAGCCGCTACTGGTGAGGTCGTAACAGCTGAAGAACTTGGAGGTGGAAACATGCACAGCTCCGTATCTGGAGTAACAGACTATCTCGCCGTCGATAACGCTCATGCCATAGTCCTCGCCCGCCGCTCCATCAGCAATCTTAATTGGCCAACCAAACCATTTCCACCACCAACTTCATACACAGAACCCATTTACTCTCCAGAGGAATTAACCGGAATAGCTACCACCAACCTTCGCAAGCCTCTGCCAATCCACGAAGTAATTGCTCGCATCGTAGACGGTAGCGTCTTCTCAGAATTCAAACGCGACTATGGCTCTACACTCGTGACAGGCTTCGCCCATATCTACGGGCACAAAGTTGGAATCATAGCCAACAACGGTATTCTCTTCTCTACATCCTCCCTCAAAGGTGCTCACTTCATTGAACTCTGCACTCAACGTCAAATCCCACTCATTTTCTTGCAAAACATCAGTGGGTTCATGGTAGGCACCGATGCCGAACGTGAAGGTATTGCCAAAAATGGTGCAAAACTAGTTACTGCAGTCGCATGTGCCAATGTACCTAAATTTACTGTTGTGGTAGGAGCCAGTAATGGTGCTGGTAATTATGGTATGTGTGGTAGAGCGTATAGTCCACGATTTTTATGGATGTGGCCAAATGCAAAAATTGGAGTCATGGGGAGTGAGCAATTAACTGCTGTTATGGAGACAGTTGGTAAGGCAGTCGACCCGGAGTTGAGGGATAGAATTGATAGAGAGAGTGAAGCGGTTTTCTCAAGTGCTAGATTATGGGTATGTTGTCTACATTGAATGGAGGAGAATTGAAGTAACTAACAAGCTGTATAGGATGATGGTGTGATTCCACCAAGTCATACGAGAAAAGTATTAGGGTTAAGTTTGATGGCTGCTTTGGGTGGGAAGAACGAACCGGTAGATACTAAATTCGGCGTCTTCAGAATGTAAAGTTAGTGCTTTAGAGTGAGAAATGATATATGATATATGTACTCTATGCGATCTGTCAAGTTGCAATTAGTTATTCTTCATTCTAAGAAGAATATGAACAAGTCATTCGAAATGACCATAGAAGTTTAGCATTCATAGTCCGAGTAGACGTGTGGCCCAAATAGACAGATAGCTCTTACGCTAAAACTTTACAAGTGATTAATTACCGGAAAATTACCAGGTATCATCAAGACTATGATAATTTGTAATTAGAAACTTTTCGTTGCTTGATAGTATCATATAACTATATATAGTCTCTTTATTTGAAATGGAGAAAATCATTTCTGTATAGATACTTTTAATATTCTTGAATGAATTATTATCTAGTAGAAAGGTTAGTAGTTTCAAAGAGTATTAATATTATTGAAATGATAATATAATCTCTAATTAAGCTCATTAATCGTAAAAGTAATCTAGGGAATGCTTGTTTATATTATTTGATATTATAAATAATAACGTAACTTGACTAGAAGTGGGTCATGTCATGATATGGGTCAAAATCACCCCCTCATTTCTTTATTTTACGCGTTTATTCAACACACAATGGATCGAAAGTCATTAAATCGTAGTGAATCGGAAGATAATATTCAAAAGGCTATAGAAAGTCTAAAAGATAAACAATTTACTTCAATTCGAAGTGCTGCTATTCATTTTAAGATTCCGAAGTCAACCTTAATAAATCGAATGGCCGGACGACAATCACGCTCTCAATCTCACGAATCCTTTCAAAAACTTTCCAACGCGGAAGAGAAGACTCTAGTACGATGGATCTCACGATTGACAGCTACTGGATACCCTGCAACTCCTGGGTTGTTGAAAGAAATGGCCCAAGAAATTCTGAATCAACGCGTCATTTTCGCGTCATCATCTACCCCTCCATCCTTTCAATCAGATCATATAGGTCAACGATTGATCTATAGATTCTTAGATCGATATCCTAAACTCAAAGGAACTTATTCTCGCAAATTGGAATCTGCAAGGCATAAAGAAGCCACATTTGAAACAATATCAGCGTGGTTTTCAACATTTCAAACACGAATCGAAGAACGGCATTATGAACTCAAGAATATATATAATATGGATGAGACAGGATATGCAGTTGGAGAAACAGAATCAACACGTATAATCGTAGATTCTACTCTCAAATCGAATTGGAAGGTTACAGCAGGAAAGCAAGAATGGATAACTGTATTGGAATGTGTTAATGCAGATGGAGGCTCTTTACCTCCCATGATCATTTTCAAGGCTCAGAATACCAATACTGCATGGATTCCTACTAATACTCCTCCAAATTGGTATTTCTCAACAAGCAGTAGTGGATGGACTTCTAATAGTCATGGCTTGGAATGGATACGTAAGGTTTTTGAGCCAGAATCTCAAAAAATATCAGGTGATCAGCCTCGATTATTGATTATGGATGGTCATTCCAGTCATATTACAGGAAGTTTGATTGCTTTCTGTATTGAAAAGGAGATTGATCTTCTTATTCTACCACCTCATTGCTCGCATCTACTTCAGCCATTGGATGTTGGAGTGTATGGGCCAATGAAGCGATATCATGCCCAAGAGGTTGATCGATACTCTCGAGCAGGAATAAAACGAATACAACGATCTGATTGGGTACAGCTTTTTCAGAAGATAAGAGAAAAAGGTCTTACTTATCAAAATATCAAAAGCGGATGGAAAGGGGCAGGTTTGAATCCATTTAGTCCTCGTCAAGTTCTGAATAATCTTCCAGCCCCGCTTTTACCACTACCTTCCACTCCAAATACACCATCAAATCCAGAAGATCTAGATCTTTCTTTACTTAATAGCTCTTCCCCAAATGATATTGAGCTACGACAAGCAAATCAGATATTCAATTCAGCTTTATCTGCTAATAATCTGCCTACTTCTCCAGTACAGAGATATGCAAAGCGAATTACTCATCAGATTGAAAGCTTAAATGCTGAAAATGCTATTCTTCGAAAGGAACTTCAAGAACATAAAGAGTTACTTGAGACACGAAAGAAACAAAAAAATGGAAAGAGAATAAAATTAAAGGGTGAATTTGTATTTAGTACTGAGGAAGTATTGAAAATTACCGAGGAGGCTGAACAGACACCTTTACTAAAACGACGACGTGGTAGACCATCCAAACGTCAAATTGATCAGGTAGAAGAGGAGATGGAAGAAGAAGAGGATAGTGATAGTTCAGTTGAATCAGTGATAGTTGTAGATCACCCTGTAGCATATAGGACAAGGTCAAATAGGAAAATATGATTTTTGTGACCCATATCATGACATGACCCACTTCTAGTCAAGTTACGTTATTAATATATAAAGTTATTAAACCGAAAGATATTCATCCAAAGGAAATAAAAGCAAATAGTTTGACTTCATCAGTTATTATTTGAAATCTTAGATAAATACTATTGATTAAAAGAAATTAGTTTCCCCAATTAGATTCTATTCTAGATCTATATCTAATTATTACAAAACATCTTAAAACATACACTCAAGAAATTTCTCAGAAAATCCAAAAATTTAAACTAATTAATCTTACAGCACTAACAACTATAGCTCCTCCAAACCGATATACAATTAATTCTCCGAATCACTCCCCCGAAACTGCCGTAACACCAGGCGGTATAGCAAAAGTACTCGTGTATTTTGAGCTTAAACTACTAATTAGCACTCCCCAATACCTCACTTTTAGCCTTCCTGCAATTAATCAGCTGTACTTACCACGCTTTCTAAACTGCTAATTTCTGTTTCTGAACTGATACTAGTAAGTTGGGCCTGGACTGATACTGCGATTTTAGATTGAGAGGTTAAGGATACAGCACTAGGCGTTGAGGGTTGAGAGATGGATCTGGAGGCGGCTTGGGAGAGAGAGGAAGCTTCTGATTTGAGGGAGGATAAGGAGGAGCTGGTGTCTGTGGCTGTGGCTGTTACTGATCATGATGTAACGGAGGATAGAGAAGATAATGCGAGGAAAGGATATCTTGAGTAGCATGGGCTTGGGCATAGTTTATATGATGGTGTTCGCTGCAGTAGATGCTTCTCCGCGATGCATCTCCCGTTAGCAATGATTGATCCAAGGTCGGCTAGTACAGTGGTAGCGAGGAGACAGGAGAGAAGAGAGTGTGTGCTTGGGAAATGTATGTGAGATCTATTAAGTTTTGTGAAGATATGATTTTGCCAATTAATGGAGAATAAACTTAACTGAAGTTTTTCGAATAAGGTCTACTGATTGCTATGAGCTTTATAGAAACTTCCACCACAGGATGGCAAATAGCTGAATATAATGCCCAAATACGAAAACGATGGTGATTGAAAAAAAGGAGCATGAAACGACTGAACCATGAAGTTTGCAGTAATAACATTAATGCACGCTTCTGACCTGCTGTGACTATTTGAAAGAAACTTTTCTCCAATACTTTCATATCGAAAAGGACCCCAAGTCACCGAGCGGAATCCTTATTCCGACGAATGTTATGCGCCCTTTGGGGTCATAATCTCAGACAAACAACGCCCCCAAAATGTATTATAGACGTAGTTATACCTTTTATGCAAGCTCCGGAAATACACGACGCAGTGCTGAGGCGTGCTCGCCTCACAGCAAACAAATCCTTTAGCAAAAAACATGTTACATGTTGGCGAAGGATTTCCCTTCCTCTAAAGAGTTCCTTTCCATAACTCGTTCGTTTTATTTCTGAACAAATCATGTCTCGCGCGGCTATACAGCCTTTCTCGCGACGGCCATGATTGAGGCCTGCGAGCAAATGGCAATATTTGATGCGGTGTGCTTGTTTCTCATAGGTTGAATTTGTCTTCTTCCAACATATCTCTCATCTGAATCTTTCATACGAAAAGCCACAATATTTCCACTTAGTCTTGGAAATAATAAATTGTCATAACCTTATGACAAATTTCGACCCGAATCAATCCAAGAGATAAAGAGTACAGGTAAATAAACATCAAAAACTATCATGAACCACACAATTCCAGTTTATAAGTTTATAAAAAGTACACTTGCATTCCCTCCTAAAAGCGTAAATCTTACATTCCCCAAAATATAAATACAGATTTGGTGATCCCACAAGCGTAAAAGAAACTTAATATGCAACAATCACCTCAAAGCCTTATATATAACTACCTAGATATCGTAATACCAGAATCCACCATAAGGCTTGTGATCTTAGCTAAAAGACAAAAATCATATCTCAAGAAATACGAAATATTTAAAAAAGGTTAAAATACGAAACTGTCGCAATATTAAATGACATGATGTACATAACAACGTGGGATTGATCTACCCCGTATTGGTGCTTCGGATGAACATTAACGTGATGGATGGCAGGCTAATAATACCTGCCTATCTAGGTATAACACAGTAGAACCTCGGAAACCCGCATATACCCGAATTTGTGTAAAATTCCCGTCAATACCGGAATTTTACCTGTACTGGACAGACTGGTTATAAATTTGTATGCCGAGGCAATAAATAAGAAAAGTAGACATGAGGTAAGCCTAGATAGAACCAAGACTTTTTTTTCTTCACGTGAAACTTATGTTGATCATAATCATGATAAACTCTTGGATTAAGCCTTGAATCAGAGATGCAGAGATGGAGAAACGAAATCATGAATCACAGTCACAGAAACCCTCAGATATATTCATGAAACAACATGTATGTATTGTAAAACAGATGATCGTCGTAGCAGCTAAACCATTCCGAACATAACGCGTAAAAAATATTTCTCGTTAACATATCCTCCATCCATCATCCCATCTACAACAAGTACAAAGCCGCACCCAAAATAGCTCCTCCAGCAATTGGTACCTGTGTTCTCATCGCCCCGGAACTGGATGTAGATGTAGCACTGGCGGCACTTCTTGTTGCTGAACTGAATTCGCTGCTAGCTCTGCTGGTTGCACTTCGTACATCAGATGATGCACTGGCTACATCGCTGCTGATACTGCTCATTGCCGCACTAATCGAGCTCTTAACCGCACTATCGGTAGCGGTGGCTGCTACTGAGCTTAGGCTTGAAATTTCGCTACTGGCTTCGCTTTGGATGCTTGAGAATCTGGATGCAGCGGCAGAAGTAATGGAAGAGTAAGCTGAAGCGGCGTCAGATGTTGCTGTCGAGAAAGCACCAGCTGCTCCTGAAGTGGCAGTCGTGAAAGCACCACCTGCACCAGATGTAACAGTTGAGAAAACTCCACCCGCTCCCGAAGTGACAGTCGTGAAAGCACCACCCGCTCCAGATGTAATGGTTGAGAAAACTCCACCCGCTCCCGAAGTGACAGTCGTGAAAACTCCACCAGCGCCAGACGTAACAGTTGAAAAAACTCCTCCAGCCCCAGACGTAAGAGTATCAACCGCTCCACCAACCGCCGAAGTAGCCGTGCTCAACGCGCCGCCGACATCCGAAGTGATTCCATTGACGATGCTTCCGAGATCTTGAGCAGATGCACCGATGGAAAGGAGAGCGATAGCTGGAAGAATTTGGTAACGCATGATGAGGATAGTGATAGTGATTGTGATATTATCGAAATTTAGAGAGTTGATTCGATTATAGAGGTAGGAAGTACTGAGATTAAGAAGCTTTAAAGAATATTGATCAGTTCGTAGATTTTATTTTGTTAGTGAATAGTGAATGGCAAAATTGAAGAAAGTGAGACAAGAGATGAAAATGAATCCAGCGGTCGGACAGCCTTATATATATAATATATCCTGCGAACCGTACTCCCTACCTACCTACCTAGTAGAGCATCGTCACCTCATCTCACCGTGCGACAAGGTTAGAATGGCGAGGTGAGCCTCCCTCGTATTTCGAACGAGATTACTGCGGCATTTCGTGCGAAGGTGCATGACGTTGTAAAGGGGCGGGTTAATCTGAAACCGGCTAGTGATAACACTAGATGCTATGGCTTAGCTCGCTTAGGTAATTACGATTCGCGGCGGTCACAACTGTCACACAGCTTTTCTTTAACTTTTGATGTGGCTCGTTGATCATGGGGGAGCAAACAAATTGTCGTCGACTTTTCCAACTCCATTTTCCACGACATTCCGAGGTTATTCCAAACTTGGTTTTCTTGGTATATGGCTGGGTTGCTGGCAAGGAAAATACGTGTGCTTGCGCGTCATCTATAAATATCTTCATTATTTGTTACACCAATAATCATGAGCTTTTCCAAAAGGCTTCCAGGCTTTTTTCGCAAACTTTTTTGCAAGTTCGAATGTTGAGGCAGGGGCTTAGCTGGATATGCGTGGCGGTTTCGCCGAAAGGGTAGTTTTGGGGACAAAGCAATTTATTTATAAGATGTATTTGGTATAGTTTATCATTAATTGTCTATTGAGCCTTGTGTACCCTATCTAAGCTACCAAAGGAAAGTCGCACCACAAAATGCTTAAGCATACTTAGGCCACAATGGGGATGACCACGAAGCACCATCAGCGATGAGCTGAGTGTCCATTGCTTCGGCTCCAGCACCAATGAACAAGAATTTCGCGAAGTGGACAGTGCTATAGTACTTGTATGTTGTGTTTCCTGGAATGAAAACAACATCTCCTTGAATGAGTGATAAGGTCTCGCCTTCCATTTCAACAGTTACCATACCCTCAAGAACTTCGAAAGCGGCGTGGTTGGTATATTTCGATGTTGGAATAGTGATGTTAGACAACTTGCGGTCGAGTGTAATGGTAGACATAGAAAATCCTCCCTCCGATTGCACAGGAGTAACGAATGGCTGGATGATTTGGTAGCCAGCGGCACTGTTGAGGTATTTTGGTCCGAAGTCCTTTGCAACGTAGTATGGAGAACCTTGGGCGCCGAGATCGTTTGGTCCGGTGTGCCAGGTGCTGTTTAATGGTGCAGTACCATTTACAGTATCGCTGCGTGGGACGTAGTCAAGCTCAGCATAGACGTCGAATGCCTGAAGAGAGCTAATGACTGAAGCTGGGGGGGAGGCACTGCCATTGACGACAAGGAGAGGGTCGTAAGGTGGTTGGGTTGGTGAGGAAGCCAAAGTCCAGTTGGCGTCTGCAAGTGCGTAAAACAAATTTCTAAATTATAGTGTCAATTTCATGTCTAGCCGCATTAAAATTTGTCATGTCTGGGCAACTTACTCGAATCCTCCAGGTTGGATAACTCCGACAAGCTCAGTATCTGGTTCGAGTATTTGGAAAGTATGGGTTGTGTTAATTGGTACACTTCCGTAGTCTCCTGCTGTCAAGACTCTTGTCTGATCGTCCCCATCCTTCTCCGTCCAGAGCTGGAAGCGACCTTTGAGGTTGAAGAAATTCTCGTAATGTGCCTGGTGAATGTGAGGAAGGACTCCTAAGTCAGATGACCCTGGTGCGTTTGTTGCGAGTAGAGAAAAGGCATATCCCGAAGATGGCCCGGTCACTGGGAAACGATAGAACTGGTTGCCAACCACACAACCAGATGCATCATAATGCGCGATGGCATAGGGGCGTACATGGTCAGGCACCTCTGTTACCCAGACTGAACTGTTTTCGCGGGAAGTAGCGCGAGCGGACGCAAGCCCGACGGCAAGAACTGATGAGGTTAAGGTAGAGGTGCGCATGATGAAGGCGATCAAAGAATTTGTGTTTGAGGTGAAGGTAAAGAAAGAGTGCAAGACAGTCTGAATGATGTACGATATATATGGACAAAAAGAACCTGACCCACTCTTCCACTCTAGTCGGCATTCATACCATCTGAGAGGGATCACCGATGCAAAACTCCGTGAATGCAACGGTGCACGATACCTGAAAAGTAATCAAAGGGTCTCCAAGGTACCTTTGCGTGGGGTTGACCCCTTCACCGTCCACTTGATATGTTGGGGTAATAAATGGTGTAAATGGGACTATGCGTCCCGTATAGGCTTAACGCATTCAGTTGGACGACGCGTCCCATTGGCGAGTAGACCACTCTTTGGCTTTAGATATCAATGTTATAGTATCTGCCTGGGCCATCTTCATCAAATCTACCATTAGTCTTCCCGACCATGATCATACATACTCGGGGTTTCAAAGCAAGATTGCTCATCCGTCCACCATCAGATTGATTAGATTAACCACCACCTACCACCACAAGCGGACCGACTAAGTCGAGGCAAATTCCGCCTGAACATGGCCGCTCATATCCATGAGCCTTGAGGACAGGAAACCTTACTCTATTTTCTCGTGACGGCATGAGATCGGTAAATCTGATATGATGGTTGATGGGTGTCCGGTATGTAAAATGTACTAATCTAGCCAAGGCCAAGATAGAACATGTGGAGTGGGTAGACTTAACCGTAGTACATCCGCCAGATCGACAGAGCAATAATGGGGAAATAAACATCACGACATTGTGGACGGGCGGAGAACGGGAGACCCATCCAATAATGGATGAAGTGGACGGACACATGGCATTGGCAGGGGCCGAACATTTGGAAAAGTCCGTCCAATAAATAAATAACTGGGGTAAAATCTGGCTCTAACGTGTGGTGGACGAGTGGGTGCTTGGTATAGTGGACGGGAAAGCGGTGAATTAATTATGGCTTGGCCCGACTCCTTTTAATAGCCTTCCGCCTGTTTGTACATTGCCGAATTGGAGAATATGTACCTAGTAGTGGGATTTGTTTTTGAGGTGAGAGGTAGCCAGTTGATTATGATAAAGTTGTTGGCCATATTAACACTTTCTATTTCTCCTACGTCGATTATGAATATACTAGACGTACCCAAACGCCGAATCAAACACCAAACGCTATGCTGTGCTGCGCTATTCTATGCTACGCTATGCATACAATCATTTACTCGCTCAGCCCAATAAATTCAATCCCTTCAACCGGATGCTTGCGCTCTTGCTGTGTAATACATGAAAAATAAAAAAGTTAACCTCCCTAGCTCTCCTCTTTTCCTCTTCTATCCGTTCTGCCATGCTTTCCTTTTTACGAACTTCTAATACCCCAACTCGATTGCTTCATTACTCACTCGCTGTCCCACACTTTGTACATACCATCTTCTGTGCCCTAGTTACACCCACTCCAAACTTTTTGGCTTTGAAGTCCTTCCCTCCACACTTCTTACACGCAGCCATTTGATCACTATCATCGCTAGCCTCACCTTCTACATCTTGGTTTCCATTTGTCAAATCAGAATTTGCATCACTGCTTAACTTAGAGACAATACTATTCCCACGGGATGAGGTGGTACCACGTTCTGGCCCTAATTTGTTCGCATTTTGGTTCGCAGTTGAGCTGTTTTTCCAACTCGCGATATTCCAAAATTGATAAGGTTTTGCTGTAGTATCTGTCTTTTGCGCAGTCTCCGCGCTGTGAGGAGATGATGCAGAATTCAGTGTGAACGACGGGGCTGGCGGTTGACTTGGGAGGGATTGATGAGATTGGTGAGATTGTGATTTGAAGATTGATTGAGGTGGGCTACTTGTAGCAATGGAAGGAGGGCCATGACCGCCACTTATCATTGTCGTAGTTGTGGGTACAACGCTACCATAGTGGAGTTGACGGGAGGCACTTGCGAGATTGGCGGAGGAGGATGATGAGTAAGGTGCTCGATTGATTTTGGCGGGCGAGACGCTACGATCACTTCGGTCACTGAAAAGAGTTGGTTTGGTATGAGAGCTGGAGGTCTTGGGCCTATCATTGAAAACTGTCTTGCGCCAGTCGAGGATGTTATTTTCGGCCTGCGTTAGGGGCCCTGAAATAGAATTTTGGGAGATGGAGGTTTGGCGTGACAGGGATCCACCACTTTGACGAGTCATTATACTGCTGCTACGGACGCGCATCTTTTTGGAAAACTGAGATGATGTTTCCCATTGATCATTGCGTCGTTTCTGATAGGCGCAGTCTTGTCGAAATACTTTTATGCGACCAAGGTAATCTGCCGTTACTATAATATTGCCATCATTGTGATTAGACCTGGCAAGGTAAGCAGATGATTGTTCAGGCCTTTTGATCTGAGGTTCTTGGAAATCTTCAAGGGAAACAATCAAGGAATCGCGGTTTCCTGCTTCACTAGTTGCACGAGGTGTCGACGGAAGGATTGATTCCTCTCTACTCAATAAAGTCACAGGCGGTGGATTGCACAAATCGTAGACAGGATCTCCGGAGCCACTGAGAAGTATTCTAGATTTCATAGGCGCCATCACAGCGGCCGTGACAACCCGGGAATGAGCCTCAAGATACTCGCAAGGTCTTTTATCCTTGCTCTCATTATCCGTAACTCCAAGGGACCATATGTAAGCCTTGTGGTCCTCACTACCGCATATAACATATTTTGCATCATCGCTGAATTGGGCCGTAATTTGACTGTAGGCGTTTTCGTGGCTTCTAAACTTCATCTCTAGAGCTTTATCTCGAAGGTTGTACATTCGGACTCGAGAATCATTGGAAGTAATCAAAACTTTTGTTTCGCCTTCCGGATCATTGGGAGGATAAACAATCGTGCGAATACCAGTGATTTTGCTTCCCTTTGCATTTTTGCCTCGTGATGACCGGACATGAATTTGAGTGTGGTATTTCAGGCCTTCGGTTTCGTAGAACAAACAAATGCCACTAAGAACACCAGCTATAGCTGTCTTGCCATCTGGGCTGAAGCCCACAGCCGTTATGAGACCAGGTAATTGATTCCAAAAGGCAACACTTTTATCGGGAATACTCCAAAGTCGAAGGATTGAATCTAGTGAGCCAGCCAAGAAAAAGCGATCATCGCGTGGATGAAAGGCTATTGATGTAACAAAATCCTTGTGGTTAAAAGTGCACAAACACTCCGGCCTGCTTATATGCCATAATCGCACGGTCTTGTCCATTGAAGAAGACAGTAAAAAATTGTTTTTGCTCCAACTAAGGTCCAAAACATCCAGAGTATGGCCCTCAAATTCCTGTATCGGCTTAGATTTGAAGACAGGAGCGCTCAACTTTTCACCATCTTCGGATTCATGTGCTCGCCGCTCCTCAGCGGTTGATATTACTGCCCAAACTCGAACCACTCGGTCCTGCCCTGCCGCAGCAAAATATTTCCCATCTTTACTAAACTCGGCTGCCCACACTGCTCCGTCTGACTTTGGTGGTTTCGATAACTTGTTAGGGTGTTCTGAAGTCGTCGGACTTTGCACCTCCTGTTCCTTTGATAGAATTTTTGTGCCACTCAATTCTTGAGCTAAAAACATGCGATTAAACTCCATAGTCTTCTTATTATGGGCTCGGACCTTAATATATCGTGGTGGCTCCTTATGTCTCGGAATATAGCCGTTTGCACCTATTGCCGAGGAAAAGACATGGGCGTTCATGCCTTCGGTGCGTCGATCGTCCAATTCGCCCTCGTCGCCATCCAATTCTGGCTCTTCATTCTTCCTTCCCCCTAATATATTGAAACGGTTTAGGAACGAGACTCCTTTCCTACACGATTTCGATTATTAGCTTTCATAATGATAGTCGATAACCAACTCTCGCCAACATAAGCAGCTCCGAAGGTCACAGTAAGCAACTCTGCAAGCAAAGCTCTTTTATCCCCATGGTACTAAATGTAGACCTACTTCCTGTCTTTTCCCAGATTACTATCGCTGCGACTCTCCGGGGTCAATTGTCTACCAGGGGAACCTGTGTCAGGACTCCCCGGCTCTGAAAGTTCTGGAAGAGCACTTCCTGAGGCAGGAGCATTTCGAATTCTCTGGGGGACTGTGTTCTCAGTATTCGTACGCTTCAGTATATGCTACATATCCGTCAGCACATGTGACCTTCAAGCTGGTATGGTTGTTCATATAGAGCCATCCAAAGAGTAAATCTGATGTCACATACATGTGAGAGAGGGTCGATAGCAGAAGAGGGTCCTGCAGATGCTGTGTCACTTCCATTTTCTTTGTTGCCTACTCCATTCCGAATGAGTTTTATGGGAGACTTCTTTGCGATTGTGGAATGGCCATTGTCTAGAAACAAAACTTGCATCAGCACATCGAATCGGATAAGCAGCAGTACACCTATGTTTCCCTCAAAGTATTACATGACCAATAATGATATGTAAATTGGTCGCCCTACCTTCAGATGAAGTTGCAGAGCCTCGTCTACCCCCTTCGGTCGATGGGGACCCAATAGCTTGTTGTTGCTCCTTGCTGCTGCCCTTCAAACGCCCATCTGTCACTTTGATACTCGGCAATTCTGTATCAGTCATTTTGTCTCTGCGGCCATAAATCCAGTAGTTTTTGAAAGCTTGTGTAAGTAGATTAGTTAAGAAGCTGTGAGCAGTTTTGTGCAAAATGTGTGGTAACTTCCTCTTCGTTCACCACATTCCGCTCCTTTCCGGGGGGTAATCCAAATTTTTAGGCTTTTTTGGAGATGGAAACAGATATTTAGATGTTCGAGCACGAGCACATGTGTTTTGGGTCCCAAATTTATGATTTTATGGATATTTTGGATGGTCCTGATTCTAACATAATGAATTACTATAGAAAGTCGTCAATAGATGTGGTGGACAGAAGGTACCAATTGATTCTTATTAGCTTTTGTCCTTATCCTATTTCCTTTGACGTAATGGTGAACTTTCATGAGGAAACGAGGAAACTCGTCTGGGCACGCCAAAGTTCATCGAATGAGTGAAGAGCACTGAATGAAATGCCCAAGAAAGCGGTGTCGCCTAAAACGGCAGAATTATATCGTAGAACAAACATCGATGATGTCTGGAGCAGAAGGAAAAAGGAAAACAGATGCAACAGCTGAAAAGGCATTGTTTGAGAATGGAAACAGGAAGATTATCCGCAGATCATCTTACCTACCTCCGTCAAGCTCTCGACCTTGCCCGATTATCTCCACCTAAACCTACCAATTTTCGCGTTGGCGCATTACTTCTCAATGCTTCTACGAACAGTGTTATAGCAACAGGTTATACTCTAGAATGCCCTGGCAATACACACGCAGAACAATGTTGCTTCATAAAGCTCTCACAAGCTCACAATATACCTGAAGATCAGCTCGCAGATATATTACCAGAAGATACGATTTTATATACTACAATGGAGCCATGCGCAAAGAGGTTGAGTGGGAACGTTAGTTGTTTAGAGAGAATCTTGAAGCTGGGTGAAACTGGGAAAGGGATTCGAAAGGTAGTTGTTGGCGTGAGAGAGCCAGAGAAATTTGTTGGCGAGAACGAAGGGAGGAGGAAGTTGGAAGATGCGGGCATTGAGGTATTGCTGGTGAAAGGATTAGAGGACGAAATCTTGAA
This sequence comes from Sclerotinia minor, assembly GCA_025389075.1. Classification (NCBI taxonomy): domain Eukaryota; kingdom Fungi; phylum Ascomycota; class Leotiomycetes; order Helotiales; family Sclerotiniaceae; genus Sclerotinia; species Sclerotinia minor. The sequence goes on from QRFH01000007.1 coordinate 776,854, forward strand.
GGTTGCTACAGCTGGACATGTTCCAGTATCTGATGGATAAAACACTGTTTTATATGGTCCGTCTAGCCTGTTTAAGCGCGCGATTTTTCATTCTAGGTCTACATGTGCGTTTAATTTGTGATGCAGTGGCTTTCCGTTGGGTGAATGTTGACTTTTATGATCAGTAATGCTTTCATTCAAGGACGATGAGAGCTTGTTAGGTTCATGTGTACCAAGGGATCATTGGCGCCATTATCTTAATACCTTTACATTTTGGCGATTTGGCCAATATCCTCTGCAACTTTTCTGAGCGTCATGCAAGTTTGATATCCACAACAATGACATCAGGCGCGGCATACAGAAGAGCACTGAGGAGTATGTATTGGAAACTGCCCCAGAAATATGGAGCTCCCCACGGTGGACTTCCGGAAGATCTTTCCGCTGGGGGTTTTTCTTAAGTCCTCTAGTATTGTTTCGACTTGCGTCAAGGTTGACCTACACTTGAATAAACCAACCATTTGTAAGCAGTTTTCTTACAACGTCTCCATGTAACGCTTTTGCAAAGTGCTCAATAAATGTCATAACTCGCAGGTTATTAAACAACTACTTTGCTCTCGGCACATTCAAGAACGGAATGTTGATCCCAAAGTGGACACGCCAGCGATGAATATCTATCCACATGTTTTCTACAACCGCATCATCTCAGTCTCAGATGCTTCATTGTTATATCACTCCTCCTTTTTGCAGTCGGTAATGTACAAGAGAACCGCTAATTTAGTGGATAGCATTGGGTTTTCCAAGCAGCAAAGAGTTATACCTTCAACCTTTCAGACAAACACTCTGGTCTCGGAACTATTTCCACAATCAACGGGTGTCAAGCTAACCATCTACAGTGCATTTTCATCCGTAGTACATTAGTGCAAAGTCCTACGTGACCTGGGATGTTTTATCTATCTTAGATTTCCATCTAGTGTACATCATCTTGCATTCACATTACCTCTTGTCTGCTACGATGACTTCATCTGTCACAAAAAGACGCGATTCTACAGTGGGCATCCTGGGATTGTGGCTTTAAACAAGGCTTGGAGGAGTGTAGAAGGTTTTGCTTAACGGTTTGAGCGCAAAATGAGCCTATCCGAGTGATTTCAAAGAGGGTGGATTCTATTGGGTAGTTTCAGTTTCATTCTAAGGCCTAATATATACACATATTCAATGGATTTGTCTCTGCTGAGTTAAAGGAGAGAGATGAATAGAGCCAGAAATTTCCCCCGATCGGTTCAATTAGTCGGACAATACGAAAAATAACCAACAAACTAACCGGGTAAGAATTCAAGGAATCCACGCCTCAACGCATCCCGACCCAACAGCACCACGTCCATAGTCGATATGATATCTCGAACTTCGGGCAATTCCTGCAATGACGGGCTTCTGCTTTGCGGCAAAACCATCGTTCTACCAAGGTACTAAACGAGGAGGAAACAAAGAGTGAGTAATGACGCGGAAACGAAAATCGAGTGTGATAACGGCGGCTGAGAGGGGAGATGAGGGGGAGAGGGATAAGAGCAGAAAACTTAGAGTTTGTTGATACCCTTAAAGGTTATGATGAGGTAGGCGAGTTTCATGAGTGTTGGAATATTTGAAGTGGGCTTGATCTTGCACTTTTCGCCGGATGGTTTTCTCGTTGAAGTGGGATAGCTTGGATTCATATGTAGAGAGATCAGGTAGAAAGGATGTTGTTTTCTTTTTATTCCATCGTCGTTGTACGAGTAGACTGTTTAATGATACCTCGATTACAAACGTATATTCATTCATTCACCTTGCGAGTGATTTAGTAGCATCACAAAATATCCCCAAACTCCTTCAACGCATATCGATATCAATTGAGGACGAATTCAAAGGATAGTTCTAGCACAGTCACTGCAGCAATACCAGGGGTTTCCATTAGAAAAGCTTTCTAACTCCTAATATTATTGATCTGGAGACTGGAGCCGATATTTTAATTCAACTTTGTACGTAGTATGTAGGAGTATCTGGACAGCCTGAGGGCTAACGACTTGATATTGATAGGGGAGGGTTACGTAAAGTGGGGTGGTTATCTTTCCCCACATTTCCGCGGAAAGTGGAGTTAGGTTGGAAACGGAAGATTGATTAAACCTGCGTGGATTTATTTATACTTCGTATATTTCTGTATACTACATAGGAGTTTGCAAATAACTTAATGAGAAAGGTCGAGATTGGAGAGCGATATTTTGGTAAGTGAAGTTGCAGTATCCTGGCAGAAAGATGAACAAATGCATATGCCGGAATTGAACTCCTAAGCTGCATGCTGATAAGGTAAATATGATAAGGAATGATTGGTGCGAGACAAAAGATAAGCATAGGATTGTGTATCTTGCGGGCAGATTTATCACTAGCCTAACGTCGTGACAATGTGATGGTTTCTTCAAATGACAGATGTTTTGCTGAATTGTGCTCAATGATCATTTCAAATGGGTGTAAAAGACTTTCAAAATGCGTTGACGATATACGTTTATATACATATATGAAAGATGGAAAGATTTCGACGATCAGAATCAGAGGGACATGTGAAGCTGGAAAGACCAAAATGAGACCAAACAAAATCTAGACCAAGATAAAAAAGATAAAGGAAAGGAAAATGAATCCATCAAGAGAAATCTACCCGATGCCACTTCTTGATAGCAGGGATTCCAGGCTAAACATTCCTTATTGAGTATAAGATCTGATAGCTGCTGTACGACCCCTCCGGCCCTATGAGCAAATACGAAATCCTGTCATGTCCTCTGGGCGGCAAGACAGTTGATAAAACGTCCGTTGTACTACATAGATATGCCACATCCACAAAACCTTCTCTTGATTTAAAACAATCATCCTCAGATTGAAGATGGCCAATTTGTCATATTCGAAAAGCAATGTATCGGCTCATAATGACCTGATAAGTCGCCCGTCTGTCACGACAGTGTTACCTGTAGGAGATGTCTCGAATCTCGAAGGCTTGAGTGCGGATGAAGCTGCACTGACGGCTTTGGGTTATAAACAAGAGTTCAAACGAGAATTTTCACTATGGACAACCTTTTGTGTTTCGTTCGCAGTATTGGGATTGCTGCCCAGTTTCGCAAGCACGTTGTATTATGGGATGGGATATGCTGGTACTGGAGGAATGGTTTGGGGGTGGTTGATTAGTTGGTTCTTCATTCAGTGCGTGGCTATGGGAATGGCAGAGTTGTGTTCGGCTATGCCAACGAGGTGAGTGTTCTTGAATGATGTTCAAAGACGAAAACGCTAAATGTTTCTAGTGGTGGATTATATTATGCTGCCGCAGTACTTGCTCCCCCAGGTTGGGGCCCTTTCGCAGCTTGGATAACAGGATGGTCCAATTGGATGGTACAAATCACAGGAGCACCAAGTGTGGACTATGCGCTCGCTGCCATGGTTCTTGCTGCGGCCTCAATCACTCATCCCGAGTATGAGCCAACCAATTATCAGACATTCCTATTGACGGTCTTGATCATGATAATCCATGCATGTATATCAAGTATGCCAACATTATGGATTGCGAAGTTCAATTCGTTTGGATCGACATTGAATATGATAGCTTTGTTGGTGGTAATCATCATGATTCCAACGTCGGTTACCGGGACTGCCACAACACCTAAATTCTTTCCTTCGAAGGAGGTATGGTCCATTCAGAATGGCACTGATTGGCCAGACGGAGTCGCAGTTTTGATGTCTTTTATCGCCATAATTTGGACAATGTCTGGATATGATGCTCCGTTCCATCTCTCGGAGGAGTGTAGCAACGCCAACATCGCAGCTCCTCGAGCTATCGTCCTGACTAGTGGGATTGGAGGTCTTATGGGATGGGCTTTGCAGCTTGTCGTTGCTTATACTGTCATTGATATTACCGAAGTTCTTGATTCCCCTCTGGGGCAGCCATGGGCATCGTATCTCGTCCAAGTGATGCCACAGAAGATTGCGCTCGCTATTCTTGCCATCACCATCATGTGCGCATTCTTTATGGGCCAAGGATGCATGGTGGCCGCCTCCCGCGTAACGTTTGCTTATGCCCGAGATGATTGCTTTCCATGCTCTTGGTGGATCAAGAAAATTAACCAGCATACTTATACTCCAGTCAACGCTGTGTGGTTCAATACAGTCATAGGCTGCCTTCTCTTGTTGTTGATCTTCGGCGGAACTGTAGCCATTGGCGCAATCTTCTCCGTCGGGGCTATCGCAGCTTACGTTGCTTTCACTATCCCTATCTTCATTCGAGTGTTCTTTGTGGGGGACAGATTTCGACCTGGACCATGGCATCTTGGTAAATTTAGTAAGCCAATTGGAATTGCCGCCTCTTCTTTTATTCTCGTAATGATGCCGATTCTCTGCTTCCCGGCTTATAAAGGCAATGACCTTACTGCCTCGTTGATGAATTGGACAGTGGCTGTATACTTCGGTCGTAAGTATCTCTAAATCATGCTCTATTGTATCCATCTTCGGCGGCTAATAATTGATTCAGCAATGAGTATGGTAATGATCTGGTGGTTTGTGTCAGCACATAAATGGTTCAAGGGACCTGTGATCAATGTCGAGGTAAGTTACATACGTCCCATACCAACATTCCAGCCACGAAGGCTAACACGGGTAATCCTAGCATCATATGATGGGTACAGACCCAGAGGAAATTTTGGAAGGAGTCGAGGATAGTTCAGATGATGGAAAGAACAGGCCAAAGTCTTTCGAAACGAAACGCGAGCTGGCAGGAATTCGGGCTCCTATAACCTCTGAAGTGGCCCAGTGAAATTTTCTGAGTCTGCAAGCATGTTAGAATTAATCTATATTGAGACATTAGGAATGGTAGATGTACGTTAGCACTTCAATCAATGACTAGTTGTTTTTCTCCTGCATCATTTGCAAAAAAATCATAGTAACAAAAACTCCAATTCCGAATACCATACAGGAGACTGGCTCCATGTCAGTTATTCCTTCGTAGTCCAATTTTCGTTGCGGGCAAGTAGAGTGCAGTGAGGTCTTGTTGTTGGGGCTTTCTGATGAAGGTTGAAGAGATAGTTGGAATTGGATGCAAAGCATGAGGACAGAAGGAAGATATATTCTTTCACCTCCCCCTAGCAGCGAGATCGTCTTCACCTACAATAGTGATCTACAAAAAAAGCATGCGGGATTTTTGCTTCGTGAGTTGGATATAAAATCCCTCATCATGACAATCCCCTCAACTTGCCCAAGAAATTCGCGCGCGAACGATAGGACTTAGTACAGTTGTACGACAGGCTCCGACTAATAGGAAGAAAAGCCATCCCACTCGGTCTCAATAACAATATGACAATACTTGAATGACGATGAGATATCATGAATAGAGCGGGAGTACGAGGAGGAAACGACGAAAATGTAGATAAAGTTGAGCGACATGACTAAAAGATTCTATGTGCAAGAGGACCCCCACTCGAGGCAAATATGGTAGATCTCAGAAATAGGATAGTGAGAAGAAATAATTGATAACTACGATAATGGATGCTTTGAAGTTTCACCAAAGTTGGAGGATATACTACATCTTCCACTTGCTTGCCCCTCTTGTTCCCATGCATCAGGATATCGAGTATACTCGGACCATTGTTCCCGCGTCCCCACAGTTATTGATTTCGTAAGTTTTTCATTCTCACCTACGTTGCGATGAACAGCGCCTCCATATGTTAATATAATCAAGGTAACTCAAAGTAGCGCAAGACAGAGAACGGACAGAGGAAATGTGAACTCACGCCTGAAAACTCAGGCTTGCACAAAACAATGAATCTTAGAATTCGGCTGGCTCTCTCTACCTAGCATTCAGACTTATGGAACACTCCTAATTTATTTCCATCCTCCGTAGCTAATTGTGGTGCGCTAAACAACATGATAGGAAGGGTGCGCACATATATTTTTACGTGAGTGGAAAACCATAGGCACGAATGTCGTTCAAAGTCGCTCGGAAGCCCGAGGACGGGGATGCTTCCTTGTTATCTCCATCGAATTACGACGACGACGCACCGTCTTTACATTCAGAGCGCAGCAGTCAAGATGACGACAGTGATGATGATAAGGTACTTAAGGGGGCACGAACGTCGGCGGATGTTAGGAAGTACGATCGGGGTGTATTAGAAGAGGAAGAAGAAAGGGACGAGCTACTGGAGAGGAATCGACAGGGCGCGAAGAGGAGAGGGAGCGCGTTGGAAGGAATAAGCTCCGGACTCAGAGGTCTATGGAGTAAGAGCCATGTTTTGTTACCTGGAGCCGATGATGGAAGTTCTGCAAACCAGAACAAAGCCGAGCCAGAAGACAAACGACGCCAAAGGAGAATTAGAAGGCAAATGAAGAAGGAAAAGTTGATGGAAGATGCAAGCCATGGCGAAGCTGGAGAGTTAATGATTGAGATGGAAGGGGGCCGCATGAAAGAAGGCAGTGTGACTGGTTCAAGCAGCGAAACCGATGAGAGTGACGATGCCGATAGACGTGGCTTGCTGAACATACGGGACAAGACAGTACAACGAAAAAAGGCGAAATGGGCTTGGTGCACTATATACCTTCTGATTGCAGTGGGTTTTGCGGCTCTGGTATTGGTGGCGTGGAAATTGTCGCTGAAAGCACGTTTCACGAAAGTTCACCAAAATATTTTGAGCAATGGCACAGCTTTATTCGCTCCAACAACGATTCTGATAAGCTTAGATGGGTTCCGAGCCGATTTCTTAAAGCGGGGCATCACGCCTAGATTAAATGCTTTTGTGGAGGAGGGTATCTCGCCTGTCTATATGATGCCTAGTTTCCCTTCTGTCACCTTCCCAAACCATTACACATTGGTTACTGGTCTCTACCCAGAATCACATGGGGTTGTGGGAAATACATTCTGGGACAAGGAATTACAAGAAGAATTCTATTATACCAAATCTGAAGCGATGAACAAGAAATGGTGGGGCGGTGAACCTCTTTGGGTCACTGCTGAAACCCAAGGAATTAGAACTGCCATTCACATGTGGCCAGGGAGCGAAGCACATATTATGGATGTGGAGCCAGCATATTTGGATAAATACAACGGGAAAGAATTGCTGTCGAATAAGGTCAGCCGAGTACTTGAGCTTCTGGATAAGCCTGGTCAGGAGGATAACCAAGCAGAAATAGCTGATATGAGACCTCAACTCATCGCAGCGTACGTGCCCAATGTTGACCAGCATGGGCATCTTTATGGACCAAATAGTACTGAAATTAGGACAACAATATCAGAAGTAGACACTATGCTTGATCAATTGTTTCAAGGACTAGAGGCAAGGAACTTGACAAATATTGTCAACGTTGTCGTTGTTTCAGATCATGGAATGGCTACTACAGACACAAACCGCCTTATTCAATTGGAAGATCTCGTTGATACCAGTCTAATTGAGCACACTGACGGCTGGCCCTTGTATGGACTTCGGCCAAAGGATCCTGCGCACCTTCAGGGTCTTTACGATAGTTTGGCTGCAGAAGCTGCCATCAATCCCAATTTTGACGTCTACCTACGTGATGTCAATATGCCTGAACGTTATCATTTCTCTAAAAATGAACGAATTGCTCCACTATGGATTGTTCCAAAGACTGGTTGGGCAATTGTCACGAAGGATGAAATTGATGTAGTTGAAGCAAAGGCAAAAGGCATTGTCTATCATCCTCGAGGGCTACATGGCTACGATCATGAACATCCGCTCATGAGGGCTATTTTCATCGCTAGGGGTCCTGCTTTCCCGCATGAGCCAAATAGCCACGTTGAGCCTTTTCGTAAGTTCTCTACTGTCTTCCTCAATCAAACCTTACTAATATGATGTAGAAAATATTGAAGTATATAATATAATTTGTGATTCTCTCACACTTACACCCAAACCGAATAACGGTACACTACGCCTTCCACTCAAGCCTATTGGGCTTCACTCGCCCGACACATCTCCCCCCGAACCTGCTGACCCGGAGCCTGTCCCTTCGAAATTAGACTCTCCAACCAATGGAACTTTATCTATATCGCCTATTGAAGCTAGTCCTGCCGCAGATCCAGAGCCGGTTCCTTCGAAATCAATCTCCCTAACAAATGGAAGTCTATCTATATCACCTATTGAGGCTAGTTCTGCCGCAGATCCTAATGTGGTCCCTCCACATATGGTAGGTGTTGATGTACCAGAAAATTCGGAAGACCCAAATGTGGACAGACCTGTGGTGGGAGACGAAAGTAGTACGACAAATGATGCAAAAAATTGGTGGGCATGGTTCAAGGGAGAACTAGACGACTTTAAAGGGTGGGTTTCTGATCTGGCCCATGGAAATGGGAAGAATAAAACTCAGGCCTAAAAATAGAATTGTTCTTATTTCTTTGTTCTTTTGCTAGAAAAGATATTCTAGGAGTTTTGGAAGTAGATTTACACTGGCTGGATACGGAATTAATTAGGAGGCGCATAAATTAGATACCATAGTTGGGATTTCATCTATAATAGATTTCTTTAGAGATCGCTTTCATGTTTACGAACGGACTTTCAAAATAGATCTATCAAGTGATTGGTGAATTGGCACACTATGGTCCTGTACAGCTAACAGCTAAAAGGAACGTGTGGGCAATGTCTGAAACTGAACTTAGGGCATAATACTTTGTTTGCCCTTGAAAAATAACACTGAAAATGTGTACTGCATTAAAGTAGGAATCGGGGTTGGGCAAAAGGTACCTAGGGTATATACTCAGGGTAACCAGGGGTAAACCCCGCAGAATATCGCCCTGCTCTATCTCTAGAGGGTAGAACAATCATCCTGTAAAATACCCTGCGTGCCAGAATACCTATAGATATATGTTATATGATATTATATATTAAATGATCTAAATATCATGTATTATATGGTGTGTATACCTATATATAATGTTATATTGCATTATATGATGCTATATGATATGGATGGTGGATCAATCGACATACGAGTATATCATTGGATTAAATTACTTAGAACAATTGCAATTGCAACTTTGGATAATAATGTAGGACGATCGCGTGATATTTACTCTGCGATGCCCAAATACCCGAAGATGTTATTGAACAACCACCTCATAAAACCCCTATAGGGTAGAGTAATCACCTTGTGAAGGTCAAGTACCCCCCGTAGAGTACAAGTGCCTATACCTGGAATCTCAAGCATTCTCAAATTTCCCATGTATAGTTCTTCTCCCATTTACAATTAGTTCCGAACCAGTCTGAACTTTGACATTGCCATGGACTGTAAAATCTCCATGAACATGCAGCTTTCCATTGATCTTCACACTTCCATTTGCCTTGAAATCACTACTAAACCCAATGTCAGTCCATATGCCATCACGCACACAGGAAATCTACTTACCGAACTTCCACATCCCCTCCAATCTCCATACCACCCCTCGATTCCAATTCCCCCAAAACAATCCTCTGCTTCTCCAACGACTCAACAGCAATCTTCCCACTACTCTCCACATTTCCTACCTCCACCGCTCCCCTAATAGTAACCGGCCCACTTGCATCCACCTTTCCTCCAACTCTAACCAATCCTCCCATTCCCTCCAATAATACCTTAGCACTACTCTTCACATCTCCCTGCACATACACATTCCCCCTCATCTCCACACTCGCACTACTTTTCACACTCCCCATAATCACCACTCCTCCCTTTCCCTCTCCTCCATTTAATGTCACGGATGCACTTGCTTTTACATCTCCCGATACAGTAATATCATCTGATAGATTTACCCTTGCACTGCCTCTAATAGGACCGGTTACAGTGACGTGGTGATATAATGTGATAGATGACGAACCAGAGACCGAGTCGAGGATTTTGAGGGGGCCGGAAAGGGAAACGGGGCCAGAAGATGAAACGGCGTTGGAAATGGGGATGTTTGGTGTGTGTGTGGCTGTGAGGGGATATGTGGATGTGGAGGCGGTAGAGAAGGAGGGGGAGGGAAGAGAAGATAAATCTTGTGGGTAGCTGGAGGCGATGGATTGAGTCGGGGTATCGTATGGTGTGTATGCGGGCGGACTTTCGCTCTCGGCATATTCTGGGATTTGGACCTTATTGTCACATGGTATGCGGACCATTTTAATGATGTCGCTATGGTAGTCTAGGAGAAATGGAGTGTCACGTGGTGAGTTTGATGGGCTGTTGTGGAGGATCTTGGAGATATGGTATTATGCCGATAAATGTAACAACGTGGATATACTTGCGAAATGGGGAATATAAAATTGATGAGTATATAGTAAAGGACTAATTCTTAAGATCGATGCTGACGAAACGTTTTCAGCTTTCTGTTTGTAGTGAAGTTGAAGAGCAGCCTAATATTGTTGTGGCTAACCTATTGTGGCTGGGTGACGTTTATAAGCCACTGTCATTGGTAGGTTCGTATGGAACATTTAGAGAAGGAGACCAGTAATTTACTGATCGAGGATCAGTAAATGTATCGTTTTTCGAACTGTGGTTTGTTCTCATGTAATGGGATTTTAGCGTCTAGTGTAAAGAATATTAGTATGAGTAGCTTCGATCTGATAATTGAAGCTATGGTTTTTTGATCCTATAATTATGTTACGACGGCTTCGGGCCTCGTATCATGTGACCACTTACGAAGGAACCGAAGGGACGATTAGCATGAAGGTCTATATAGCTAGGAAGGATTCCCTTATTGTAGAGCTTCGTGCTCAAGATCAATCATTTAGTATACTCTCCTATTAGTTACGAATTGCATACCATTATTGTCATTACTTAAAGCCCCTGCTTGACGCCTAGTTATAAACCACCTCGAGAGCCTAGAGCACTTCCACGTGATCTAGACGGCAACCCTCGTAACAATACACAGACCATTCTTTCAAAAAAAGAAAAGAGAGAATTCTGAATAGTTTCAAAATTACTCAATTAAAAAAGGTTTAAATTATGAGTATCTGATAGGCTGCGCAGCACGAGCTGATCGTAGGTCCTGAGGGGCGTGAAAAATAACTACGGTGAGCCTTCAGCGAACCTGTTGTTATTTTTAGCCCCGAAAGGGCCGGAGTCAAAGCTCGTTTATCAATATCTTATTTCTATAGCTTATAGTATAGACTATCTATCCCTAATATCCATTTACTTTAGATGTTTCACCTTTTATTTTTTCCCTCAATTCATCCTCTACACCAACATAATCTTTAGAACTATACGGCTCAAAGATTTCCCAAAACCATCCTGATTTCCTATGATTCCTCAATCCCATATCTTTAAGCAACATATCATAATAAGGCAACCCATCAAAAATAGTATCAGGATGTCTAACGCCAAATCCTGAAGGATACCTCCATTTTCCAAATCTACTGTGCAGCACAGTTTGATATTCTATATCGGAAGGAATGGCGACTTTGTTGCTGAAAAATGCAGTGGTCCAGAGTGCTTGGAATTGCGCCATGAATGATGTGGAGACTGATGATAGACATCCCATGAATACGATATCTCGGGATTCTATAAATTTAGGAGGGACCATGAAACGGAATAGTCTGAATGGTTTGAGAATTCCATCTGGAGCTCCTTCCATTGGCTTTGCTTTTTTGCTGGCGAGTGGCTCGTTCTTTAATCGGGGAAACTTGGAGAGAATCTCCTTATCGGCTCTTTCTATCAAAGCGGTTGGTTCCCCGTAATCTTTTGGATGAGGAAGTCCTAGATCGATTCCTTTGGGGAGAAATTCTAGTGGTGGAATATGTTTCCATCCGGTAGCAGAGACGAAAGTGTCAGTCTGTATTTTTTCACCGTTCGAAAGGCTCACGGTATTTGCACTTAGATTTACAATGTCCGCAATATGTACGGAGATTGCACCGCTGCGGACAAGTTCAAAGATATCCGTATCGTGGTTCAAAATCGAAAGCATTGTTCCAATAAAGAAAGGATTCGACCAAGGTTTCAGCTTCGCCGTCTCGGGGTGTTCATCATATTTATTTACCGTTTTTATCTCGTTGCTGAAATTTTCCCAATACTTATCGACGAGCCATCGACCAGCTGCTGTGCCATGTAGCCAGGAACGCGCCGTTCCATAGCCATCATAGTCGCCATATATGCTAGGACTAAACCAAGTCAAAATCCGAGTATTGACCAGCTTTTCGGTCCAAATTTTGAAGGGCGTGGAATAAGGTTCGCTCATCCATCCCGGACCATGGCCTGATTCTCGGATAATCCAGTCTACATGGACTCCCTTTGAGGCATATGCATAAGCCATATCATAAGCGGACTTCGCACCTCCAAAAACGCATACGTTTTTCGATGCCTCCATGGTATCCAGATGATTTGGAAATTCCTTCGAATGGAACATGGGTGCTGTGAAAGTCTCCATCCCAGGAAACGAAGGAACAAACGGCTCTGATGTTAACCCCGTCGCAATGATGAGTTTTGAAGCGGATATCTTGTATTCTTCAAAAGATGCAGGAGCAGTGCTACATCCAACCGTGACAATCCAACCACCTCCATCTTGATACTCAGCTGACAGTGCTCTACTCTCGAATCTTATCCCATCGTAGATATTGTATTCCTTCGCGAAATCTTCAAGATATTGATGAACCACCGGACCAGGAATATACTCTCCGGGTTTAACACCATATTTCTCGGTGCTTAATGGAAATCCGCTATACTCTAGCGATCCCAGCATATTATTCGTTTTCAATCCAGGATATAACCTATCATTGGCCCACACACCTCCGATCGTTGCATTATCGGCCAAAATGATGATACTTGCACTGGGGTGGACTTGAAGATAGGTTTTCGCGCCGGCAAGACCATACCATCCTGTTGCATCGAAGGTCAGCAGATTGACATTATATTGTCCTAAAGATAAATCTATCGCGGCGGAAGATTGTTCAGTAGAAAGCCTTACCTGCCCCAACTACTACAAGATCAACTTTATCTATTTCTGACATTGTTTAGGTTACTCCTAACCGATGAATGGACTGCGGTAGGAAAAAGTAATAATATAACACAGATCACCAAATCTATACCAACTGACATGTATATTGAATACTTAAATACTCAAATACTTATCTCAGCAACTGTTGGTAAAATATTTCATCGTTTCGTTGATCCATGATCCAATAACTCCAGCCAATTGATCAATGTGGAGCATGCATAAAGTACTCATCCACCAGATCCTATTCTCTCACCTGCATATTCTTATCTACTCTTCCGATTATTCGACCACCAGACCTCACCAAAAGAAGAAGACTTTTGTGGGTAAACTTATGAGAATCAGTGAGTGAGATTTTGGCTCGAAATTCCCAGTGGCGTTTGGCGTTACATCCGTTATGAAGTACTCCGTACGCAGTGCAGTGCAGCGCCCACTCTTGCACAAGCAACTTGCGGCTTTGACTATATATGCCGATTGGCTGGCTGGTGGAGCGGAAAGTTATAAATAGAAAGTAATATTGAATAGTTAGGTTACTTCCTTCTTCAGTTTCTTTTATAGGTAGATATAATCGAATATATCAATATTCAAGTACTTCTCATCGCGCGAGGAAAGCAGTATATGTATCGCGATACAAATCAAAATGAAGAAGTGTCTTTGGTATATAGATAGGTACCTAGGTAGTAATATATATGTGTAGGTAGGTAATCTTACAAGTTACAATGTAATGACACAAGCAGCCTCCAACTCGGAAATTAACATGGGATTGAATATGACAGACATATGAGAGATAACACAAACTCCCGGTCTGGATAGAAATTCAATAATGTGGATGAGTACCGATTGAATTGACGAGTCTGAAACAATATATTCTAAAAATACCTATGTTTGAATTGAGAGAAACGGGATGATATGCTGCTAGATTTACAGCTGCGAATATCTGAATACAATTGAATATTCCAAACAATTTTAGTATCCAGACTAAATTCAATCATCCAAAATAAAAATAAAAATAAAGACCAAACACCTCTCATTATTGAACTTCAGCCGGACAATTGAGAAACCAGCCAATACTTTCTCAGCCACTCTTAAATCAAGCATCCCCCTAAACATTCGGCGCAATCTCCTCCACCAACTCCCAATCCCGGGGTATATAAGCGCGGAACTTCCCCATCAAAATCTCAACATTACACCCACACAACCGAACATTCTCCAGCGAAGCCCGAAAACAAGCACCGCTCTCTATCCAAACCTCCTTAGCTCTTTCATCATACGAAGCACCATTCATCACCTCGCTTAGCTCCATCAACTCGATCGACATACCCTCGTGGTGAGAAACGGTTATGGATGCGGAAGAGTCGGGATTGCAGGTTTCCTGACCATACATGCAATGTGTCCAGATGACTAATGCTGCGGAGGCTAGAGCAATGTAGGATATTGGATCGGGGGTGAAATCGACGGGGGAAGAGGTCATGTTGAGTTTATTGTGGCTGAGGAGGATTTCGCTGGCGTGCCATAATGCTCGACGGGAGTTGGGTTCTTGAGTCCATGCGCGTGCTGTTGATATACGTGAGGAATGTGGGTGAGAATATACTTCTCCGAAGAATCCTCGGATGTTGTCAGGGATAGCGGGATCTTTGGCTAGCATTCTTAGGGTTTTTGTCTCGGTGAATACTTGTAGACTCATCAGGTGGTATAGGATAGCGGTGTCAAATATGAATCTGTGAATGCGTCTAGAGACGATGTTTTCCCATCCCGGCTTGTCATGGTCTTCGATTCCATAATAATGTCGCACGGGAGAATGATCTGCTTGTTCCAGCATCTCCCAGTTGGATATCCTTGTGCAAAGTTTCGTCGCACCACGTTTTAATGATTCTAGTTGCCGTTTCAATGATTCTCTTTGAATATTTAGACTTAGTTCGTTGCGTTTCTGAGAATCGTGCTTTGAAAGCTGCGAGATTTGTGACTGCATGGCCCAAAGGCACATTTGAATATCCTCCAGCATAGATTCATTCTCCGAGAAGTCAATCGTCCCGAGCGTCACCTCTTCAAACATCATATTGATTGGCCGTTGGCTTCGAGATTTCGGTTCGTTTCGCTGACGAACTTCAAATACTGGGAGCCCATCAGCATTCCAAATTGCGAAAGTTCCGGGAATTGCAAAGTGTAGTTCCTCTGGTTTGATTAATAGTGGCTGTCCTTTTATGACACTAAGATATGTATCAATCTTGAATAGACCAATTGCAATTCTCCTTCTTTGTTGTTGCTTGACCATATGTAATGGCAGAAAGAAACCTGGTTTATCATCTAGATAGATAGTCCCGGGAGTTAAAATCCCAACCTCGTATATGGAGGTAGCAAGGAGATTACGCAAAACCAATCCTTTTGCCAGAATGCCACGCTTCCCGCAATATGATGCAAAAATGATATTGAGTAAGGTGCATTGATACAAAACTATAGGCAGAGGTTTCGTCATTGTGTCTAGATCTTCTAGTTGACACAGACGTGGAATGATACGCTTTACCAAACTATGGTGAACTTTCAAAGCCCAATATCTGGAGCTTGTTGTTCCATCAATCCAACCACCGATCATCAATATACATGGGAGTAGAAGCTTAGGGACCTCCTCAATATCCTCGTAAGATGGCGAATGGATTATAGGCCAGCGATCGTGGAAGTGAGCAAAGTATAGAGTGCGGTATCTTTCGACAGTTTCTGTGGTCAGTGAAGAGAGGTAGTCGGGCTTGGAGATTGGAAGAAGGGGGGTTTGATGCGGTTCTTCATTTTGAGGTGCGTCTGGTTGGATTCGCAGATTTGACCAGTCAACAACCCCTTGAGATAAGCTTCCCAAAGGCATTGAATTCCAATTTTCAGCAGTAAGCGAGCCGCCAAGTCCTGTCATGCTTGCTGATGATCCATGTGATTCTTGTAAAGGGCTGCATGTTGAAATGGAGTCGAATGTCCGAAGCCTATTGGATGGCTGACTAGAATTGAAAATTTGAGTGGTATCGGACGATTGATTTGTAACAAATGCCTCAGAAAGAGTAGATGTCTGACCAGACCCTCGACTCCCGACAGAGTTCGCAATCCCATTTAGACTATCAGACATGGCCGATTCTGACCCCTCCTCACCGCTATCATTTCCTATAGAAACTTCATCTCTGCTACTATCTCCAGTAGCCGCAGATGATTCGTGCCCTGAGCTATATTGACAAGGAATCCTCTTCTTCTCGCATCTTGAGCATGGATTCTTTCCATCGCATTTAATCTTACTAGAATGGCAAGCTACGCATGCTCTTCTACTCCGACCAATGGACCTCTTAAACTGTTGTCCATGACGTCCAAGATGTCTCTGCAGTCCATCACTGCGAGAGAATTCTTTATGACATATCCTGCAAATATGTGCTGGGGATATATCGGAATGTGATTTTTGATGTCGAGTCAAATGTTCTTTTCGCTGAAATGACTTTGTACAATCTTGAAATTGACAGTGCCATCTGGAGGAAGTTTCTTGGCTATCCATGCAAGCGACAGCGGAATTATCCGAGGTGCATCAAGATCAAATGTGGGTAAGGCTGATAGCGCTCACTCATCAATGTCCCGATTCGGATTTGACAATCGAATGAGCTGTCAGGCTTAACTACGTTAACCTCAGACTCGCAGAGATTGGTCAATCTTCCGATCCAAATTCGAATATCAGAGGTCTAGATGCTTAGGAATCGTCCCATTCATCGCATTACCAAGTTAACGAAAGTTCCAGGTCCAGAGTAGGTATGTGGTCGCGATCGGACTTCAAGAATGTATCCGGTGATGAATGTTCTTTTCTCGGTTTCAGGGAGGGATAAAGATCAGATTACGAAAGAGAGAGAGAATTCAAGAGCTTGATTATCAAAGAAGTACTGCGGAGGAGGATGTGGGAGATGTTTTTACATCTAAAGTGAGAAGGGCGGCCGAAGATTGGTCATCCTTTGATTGGAGATGCCGAGTTCGCTTAGATCACTATTGACTTCTTGGGTTATGCTATTAATATAGTTCTACTGTTGTTTATCAAACTAATTGAAGATTGAACTACTAGTGAAATAAGCTCGACTGTCAAAGAAATACCCATTTCAAGCTTGAAGAAATCATAAAACATTTAGCTATTGCGACGGTCGATGATTTGTTGTATGTAGGGGGGAAAGCTCTCTCCCTTCCGGGAAGTCACAAAGAACCCCTAGAACAATTCAATTGTTCGTTTGAAAGTCTACGACCTCATAGACAACCACAATTTTGCGTGCAGGCACTAGAGAATATATATTTGATTTCATATGGATACCCACCGTATACGAAGTAGCAGTACGTGTAAATAAACTATTCAAACTCAAAAATGTCGAATGCGAAACCCGGGGTCGATCCGCACCTCAGAAATGAGGGATAAACCGAGTTCTTTGGAATCCCTCATTTTCGAGGGATAAGCCGAGTCTGCGGAATCCCCCCCAAAAATGTCATGATTCAGACATACATGGTTAACGTTCCAAACATTCGAACTGTGGATGATGACGCACCTACAAATCATTCGTGAGTCATACGGAGAGAGTATTCACAGCAATTTCTCATATCTCTAGATGAATTGCTCAAGGGGAGTATGTATACATACATAGAGGCTGAAATAAATTCGAGTAAATTTTAACCTTACCCATCTCCCAAGTTCCTAGCGAGCGGGAACCCGTGGTGCAATGCGACGATCATCAGGGGGGTAACTGTAAGAAATTGCGTTAAAACATCCGAAAACACCGAAGAAGTCTAAACTTCTAGATGGAAGAGGAGGCTCCCCATCTTATCTCCTAAGTTTTTACCGCGCGATTTGATAAATATTCGGGAGCGGGGTGCGTGGAGCGTGGAGCGTGGAGCTACAGCCTACAGAGGGGCCGAACCGTGACTCGCTAAGGGTACATCATCAACCTTATCCATATGTATCGTATCCCAATTGCAAGAGGTGATAATGAAGAGGAATGACGAACGTCACAATGAGAGCGTAATGATAACTAGATGCATATCACAACAGATGAAATCGGACAAGCGGAGAATTTTATTATTTTCCGTGTCCTCTAGCTGTTTACATGTACAAATCAATTCTTGATGATTAAAGTGTCAGGTCAGAGCGTGGACTTCGGCTCCCACCTCCCCCCTCCCTAGATCTGATGTCGTGATTCGAGTCGGGGAATATGTATATAAATGCCCAATATCCATCCATTTCTTGAAAGATAATCACACAGCAATCATCCATCCATCTATCTATTCGATCTATTCTATCATCTCAAAACTATCAATCACAAAAATCCAATCCTCTTCACCATGAGTATCATCAAGAACGTAGCCTTCGTCGGCGTAAGTGACCCATCCCCATCTCCAAATATCCCCACAAAAAATCTAACAAACAACCCCAGCCATCCGGTGCCCTCGGTGCCCCCGTCCTCGACGTCTTAATTAAATCTAACAAATTCAACATCACCGTCCTCACCCGCTCAACATCAAAATCCACCGCGCAACTCCCCACCTCAGTAACCAACCTCCCCGTCGACTTCACCTCCGTAGAATCCCTCACCACAGCCCTCAAAGCCCAAAACATCGACGCAGTAATCTCCTGCGTTGGAGCCCCAGGACTAAAAGCCCAAAGCCTGCTTATCGACGCCTCGATCGCCGCAGGCGTAAAGCGTTTCATCCCATCCGAATTCGGATCTGATCTCTCCAACCCGCAAGCCAGATCCCTCCCAGTATTCGGCGACAAAATCTCCACCCAAGAGTATCTCGAAGCTGCTGTTGCGAAGAATCCTTCTTTGTCCTACACCTATGTTCGTACTGGAGCGTTCCTCGATTGGGGTCTAGAGTACAACTTCCTGCTCGATATTACTTCTGGAAAACCTACCATTTACGATGGAGGTGATGTAGTATTCAGTGCTACGACCCTCGAAACCGTTGGTCAAGCCGTCGTAGGCGTGCTCGAGAAATTCGAAGAGACGAAGAACCGAGCCGTCTATGTCCAAGATATCCAAATTACTCAAAACCGTCTCTTGGAGCTTGCAAAGAAGGTTGCGCCACAGAAGCAGTGGGAGCCAGTCCACGCGGAAACGGCCAAGGTTCTAGCGTCTTCGAACGAGAAACTTGGAAAGGGAGAGGTCACCATGGAGGTTATAGGCGGGTACATCTTAGTTTCGCTTTTTGGAAAGGGATATGGTGGGAAAATGGAGAAAACCGATAATGAATTGTTGGGTTTGAAGGAGAAGACTGATGCGGATGTAGAGGCTATTTTGAAGAAGTTGATCAAGTGATGGAAAATGCTGTGTTGAAAATGTATCTATAGCTATACTCAT
Organism: Sclerotinia minor; assembly: GCA_025389075.1. Lineage (NCBI taxonomy): Eukaryota > Fungi > Ascomycota > Leotiomycetes > Helotiales > Sclerotiniaceae > Sclerotinia > Sclerotinia minor. The sequence continues at coordinate 796,120 of QRFH01000007.1, forward strand.
AGACCAACTATAAGTACTATGATGCAATAGAACCTTGCTATTCTAGATACAAATAATCAGATCAATTTTCTCCGATATAAACAGATTTCCGACGTAAAAGATTTAAGTACTGAGATTAGACTGACCTCGAATTAACTTTATTATTAATCCTTCTAATAATTATATATGTTTTAAAACACCTTTCATAACTCGATTCTTATTGGTTTAAAAAGTATATAAGGTCTGTACAGGGATTGATCTGTACAGGAACTTTTTGAAGAAGAAAGAAGGATCAATAATATTATATAATATCAAATAGTATTATAATTAAAAGGAATCTATAAAATCATATTCATACTGCCAGAAAGTATATAACTCCTGCCTAAACAGACCTGGATTTGCAGGGGAAAACTCTAATTCGGCGAATAGAACTCATTGTTACGCCGGGTAACAGGAAACGCTCACGTGTTACCAGTATCACGTGACTGACTCAGCGAGGATCAGCGAGCTCAGTACTGAGCCATATTGATCCTACTGAGTAGCCAGAACACGAAGGTCTATATAATGAAGATGGATTTCCTTTGTATAGAGCTTCGTGCTCAAGATCAATCATTTAGTATACCATACTATTAGTTACGAATTGCATCATATTATTGTCATTACTTTAAGTCCCTGCTTGACGCCAAGTTATAAACCACCTCGAGAGCCTAGAGCACTTCCACGTGATCTAGACGGCAAACCTCGTAACAAGCTTGTATAAATTTATTATATAATAAATCAAATTATCAAATTTTCAGATAATAACATTACAAGAATAAAATTTATAATTATAAAATTATTCTCTGATGTAAATAAAACACCAAAATTTCTAATATACTTTATACAAAATATAACCAATATAAACACATTTATAATATAAAAGTATTCTAGTATATCAAGATCCTACTATACTTTTCAATCCCTTTGATATACTTAGATAGCACTGGACATAAGCCTCGCGTGGCACATAACGTCATTCGAATTTTCCCGATTTAGCATATATAATTTTTTATATCTATATTTGAAATGTATACAGTGCGTGCTCTGCTTTCCCCAATGCAGTCGTTCTATTCATTAATGCATAATAAACAACCAGTCGATTTGTACGCCTTTCCATATTATAAATACTCATGTTTGTTTCATGATGTTCGTTCAACCTCGTCCGTCCAGCTTGGAACCTATCCGACAATGCATTTTCCCAAAATATACTAACAACAGCACAAAAAGCGGTGACCATATCCAATAGAGCGTTGCCGCACCGCCGTCCAAGACCAATCAATGAATAATGATATCCAACCTAATAATGTAATCCCAAGGGGTATACCGGAAACACCATTGTCCAATTTTTCCACCTCATCTCTCTAAGACTTCCTTATACAAGTGTGCCGTACTCCATACCATTATATATGTATGTTCAACCGTTTCATCCAAAATCATATACAATGATGAATCTGATTCTCACTATTCTCACTCCCTAGTCCTTGGGGTCGGGTTGCTAATTTCCCTTCCGCCGGCGTTTCCACCACGATTAATTCTGCTATTAAGAGCTGCCGAATTAAACATAAAATCACGGTTGATATCCATGCTTCGAGCAATGCGTCCTCCTGGCGTGTTAGGGTTGACAACATTGACACGGCCGCGGGTTGAAGCCCGCTGTACATCTTCGTCATCCGTGTGATATTCCTCCTCATAATCAGCCAATCTGGTAAAGTAATCGGCAAGCCCGTCGACGCTAGGCGTACCAACAACAAGATCATACATAGGCGGAGGTGTTGGCATTGGTGGAGGTGGTTCCTCGGCCTCATATTCAGGAGCAGCAAAGCTGGGGTTACGCAACATATGAATGGGTCGCTGAACTGCTGTATTCATTGCAAGATGTGCTTGTGGCGGCCGAGTCAGAGGCTCAGCGGTCTCCGGACGCGCAATCGTGGATTGACCAAAACTCTGCCCCAAATTATCGAGAGAAGAAACTCCCGGGGCTGAAATTGGCGGAAGTCCTGCGCTGGCTGCACTGGGACAACCGCATAGGCGATCACCCTGATATCGAAAACTCGGACCACCGAGATCACAGTATGCAGGCAGAGCCATTTGCATTTGGGACGCCTGGCAGCTGAGGATAGTGAAAGGGGAGTCGATAGATATCTCGAAATGACGACGTTTCTTACCAGAAGGATCATCGGGGTCTTTACGCGATATACGCATGGCAATCTAGAAGCAGGATTAGCATATGTCTTGCAAGGAGCTGTGGTTTGATATAAGCAGTCTACTTACCTTGAACCAGTGGTGCACCCTAGCGTTCTTCCATGAACAATCATGATGGAGACGTTTATTTTTATCCTTGTCCATCATCTCACATGTTGGCAATTGAACTGACAGCTCCAATTCTGTCGGGCCGGCAAAATGGTCAAGTCCAAGATCAAGATCCCCTAATATGTTGTTGGATTCTTCAGGTAGAGGTTCCACTGCCGCGTTCAATTGTCTTGCCAATCTTTCTCTTTCCCTTTGTGCAGTCGCACGCGCCACGGCTCTTTCTTCGACAGTAAGCTCGCCTCCACGGAGAACTCGCATTTCCGAGTTGCTAAACTCACTTGAAGGAGGCTGCCCCGCCAACTTCTCGAACAGTAATATCTTCTTTTGCGACCTGCCCTTTCTATTCAACGTGTTGCCGTTACTAGTGTAATCAATGGACTCCGTAACATAAATCCTAATCTTGTGAATCTGCACTTTTGCCAGCGGGGTCAATTTAAAAGCTATAGGAATCCTCGAACCCAACGGGAAGGATTTTCCAGATATCATGATATCGTAATGCAGCTGATCATCCCAATTCCTGCTGATTGAAATGGGTTCAACTAGCTCTAGCGACTCGATACTTGGCGTTCTTATGACCGGTACTTCTTTGATTCCCATGAGGTTCGGACGAAAAGCACTCGCCCTTTCTACCAGGGCCTCCACTTGCCACTTTACAGAAGCATCTGGGAGCTTTGTAGTTTCCGGGGAGTTATTGTCAATTGGCATTTCAAAAGTGTATTCGTATACGCCAGGATGGAAAGTCTTATAGCCTTTCTGTTGGGGTGTGGGGCCGTTAGGTGAGTCTCCCTTTTGAAAACTACGGGATTGGTTACCCTGCAATGACAATCTTTTTGATTCTCTAGATGTCATGAGGGTGTTTGCTCTACTTCTAGCACCGATCAATGTTGAGATTCCGGAACTTGGTGAATCGAGAGGGCTTATCGTCGTCGTCCCCGATTTATCCCGTAGATAGTAGTTGCAATGAGTTCCATAACCGACCTCAGAGCCTTCATACAAAGCATTGAAGAATGGCAGAACTTGTGTTCGGAGTGATTCTTCTTCAACAAAGTCCAATTTGCCTGGCGGTACTCCTGTATTTTTTGTAAGCTTTTCTGATCACAAGACACAAAATACATTAAAAATTACATACCGTCGGGCCATTGAGTTTTCGCTATTCCTCTAAATGTTAAGGTGATCGCCTTAATCTTTACGCTTTTGGTGACGTTAAGTCGTAATTTGCCACGGAGAATCCCAAGGGTGTTATTAGATTCGGAGTTGCGGGTTGTGCCGTCGTGATCCAAACCAGTCAGATATACAATTGGTTCAGCGAAGGGAATGGAAAGAGAGACCCCGTGACCTGACGCAAGTGGTTTCTCATTATCTCCAAAACTCGCAAATGCAGGTGGCTTCGGGGTTTGGACACTCAAATGGCCGTCTGCGGGGCTGTTCCCAAGAGGTTGATTTTCGATACCTACTGGCTCCATGTTACCGGGCCCAGGTCCAGTCATTATACCTGCTTCCAACCCGGCTTCCAATCCCGAACTTGATTGAGCCCTGCGAGAGAATATACTTCGACGATCTCCTGAATTAGTCCGTACTGATTGCGAACGGCTGACCTGTGGGCTCGATACTATCGTCGACGATGCCGCAGAGGCTGTTGGTGTAGAAGTATGGGACGAGAATGGCGAAAACACCGACCCTAGCACACGCTTTGCACTCTCTCGCGAAGCCAGCTTGTTGAGTTGAGACTTGGCTCGGGAAGGTATTTTGGGCTTTGCTGGTCGAAGATCGGCTGGTACGAAGCCTGCAGGCAGACGGGTGATGTGTATGGAATGAGGTCGACGCTGTCTCGGTCGGCAAGGTGGGGTGGGAAGTGTTGTTTGTCGTGTCTTGTCTGCTTGAAACCCGGGAGGATGATAATAGACGATACCTCTACTGCTGAAGTACGGGATTGAGATTTGACCTGTCATTTTGTGTATTAATAATTAATCCTCCCAAAAGATATCCCTGAAATGTAAATGCTGAATGAGTGTATGGAGTTGTTCGATGAGGTGTAGGAAGTAAAACGAAAGTAGTCGCAAACTGTGTGGTGGTATGCTAGATGCTGTGAACCATTGAACTTTCGAGGCAATGGCACAATGTTATATTATTGTGATATCTGATCGCACTGGCATCAGATGGCCCAGATCTTAAAAGTAGTCATGCAGAAACTCTTCTGAACAGGGAAAAGCTGGTAGGGCTTAGAGAGGAGGGGAGCATGATTCACGCTTCAATCTGTCGTACAAAGCAAGCCATAAAAGTGCGTTTGAGGAATTAGAACTCACAAGATTTGGTAGATTTACTATGAATTTGTTTGTTGTCAGATGCTTGGGTAACATATAAAACAAGGAGTAAGGTTTATCTGATTGCCAACTCATGCGAGAGAGAACGTGAAGTAAAGTACAAGTGCTTTGTTAATGTACTACTCAAAACACAAGAAGCGGTATGCCTGTTTCCTTTTATTTTTCCAGGTATTCGAGATTCAAGCAAAAGATCTGCTGGCAGGGTTGATGTTGATGCTTGTGTGTGTAGGTAGTTAGGAAACCCGGAAACCCCACATACAGTAATAAGTTGCGATAAATGGACGATTGGACGGATTGGACGATTGGGAAAAATGAGGACCAGGTCAGCAGATTATCGAATACCGAGACATGGTTTTTCAGGATGGCGGGATGGTGAGATGGTGAGATGGTGGGATGAAGGAGGAGTTCGAAGTACAGAGTAAAAAATGTACAGAGTAAAAGTTAAAAATCAGATCGATAGTTGTTACCTCATACAACACGACGATGAAGGAAAAAGATAAGAGAGAAAGTGTGTATGTGTACGTAAGCTTGCAATTGATGGATCAATGAAACAAAAACAATGTTCTGGTCGACTGTCGGCCCGTTCTCTTATGATTTCATCTCACTTGTTGGTAACAAATATTTAACAATAATTGGAGTGTGAAGGTCGAGTGAAAAGAATCAGGTCCAGCAGGTGTATTGAGTTACGAATGACGAGTGACGAGTTACGAGTATATAAAATATATAAAATCAAACCTTTGGACCCATCCAAACGCCCACTTCATGGGTTCTCTGTGCCGGAAGCCGCGGAGGAGATCTATAAAAAGTCTTCTTTTGTATGTACATACAGGAGGGCGATGATGATGTAGTCAATATCTTAATTTTTCTAGCGTGCGTATCTAAATAATCATTTGAATATTACTTTATCGCTGGGTATCTTGGGATATTCAGTACGAAGTATTTATGAGAAAAGAATTGATATCAACGACGAGAGGAACAAATATAAATTATCATTATCAATTATTTGTACTCGACTTTCCGTTAAATTTTCCATACCTCACTATCTATATACGTCGTAGTACATGCAATGCAGACTGTTAGTAGGTCTAGAATCCTTTCCTATTCCTATTCCTGTTCCTATTATATTGATTGATGACTGTCTGGCTTGCACTTATGTACCTGTTAATCCGTACAAGTACACGAAACTAAGTCCCCGCCATATCCGATAAGTGCCTTTCCGAGATACCGGACTCCCCCATCACCTACTCGAGTATTGATCATTGACATCTTCTATTTTAGGTTCATCAACACAACATTACAGACCTGGGGGATAGACAATAGGGCATTATTATTTATCATAATCTTACATCAACAAATTAGGCTCTAATTAATAAATAATAATAATAAAATAACAACAAATCTATCAAAACACAAAATGGTAACTAAATCGAAAATTGAATCGAAAATCAAATCCCCATATCTAAATTCTCGAATACAAGTTTTTCATGCCCAAATATCCATCAGAAATGCAACATGTACCCAGCTAGCTAGCTGTAGCACATCTTAGATCCACAACAAGACGGATAGATCCTACATAGCACATCCTCGAGTAGAAAGAACCAAGAGAAAAAAAAGAATCAGAAAAGAAAAGAAAAAATCTTTAACAGGAGATTATCCGAAAACGGGTACACCCTTGTAATATTCTCACACGAGGTTTCGGTATGTTCAACATAACTTTTTCTATGGATATTCCAGGTAGGTGAAAATACTCAATATCCTTCCTATTTAGAACCCTTTCATCTCAAGTATTTAAACTTTAAAAAGTTTCTAATGTTCGATGTAGTTTGAAAAAGAAAGCATACAGTACTACAGTATATCGTAGTATTTGCATTAATATTAGACTTTGAGATATAGTTTTTAAAATGATGTCTAAGCCTTAGAACCAAGGGAACTAACTCTACCACTACCCAACACCCAAAACACTCTAATTAATATCGTGTTGACCGATTTTCCCACATCTACACCTCCTCCCCATCGCATTTCCCAAAATGATTACATATCCTGACCTAATCTGTACTCTTTTGGCCAAAAAGTACCAAATCAGGGTTTTTCTTCTGGTAAGCCTAACGTATGATTGGCAATATCAATCGACAACACTCTCTAGTCTCTAGTTGAGAATTTCTATATCCACAACTCTGATCTCAAACCCTAGTCTACTGTCTGTTTGCAGATGGCTGACTGGTACAGTAGTGGCATACGAAACAATGACGAATTGCTGGCAAGTGTATCTATCCTAGGATCAAATCTCTAACCAACTAGATTTTGATACTGGAAGTCTGAGAGAAAGCATTGATCATATTTCAATATTTATAATCTAAATTCCATCCTATCAATCAATCGGGCACAGATCGATTTGTGATCAGTACCTGCCAAGAGGAAGACATCACTCATTTTTCACATCTCATTTGACGAATTCTTTGAAGCATGTGTAAAGTTCGGAAGAACCTGCTGTCCTATCACCTGAAGCAAACTCATCAATTTGCGGGATACCTATAATGGACGTTTCAATCCAAGCTTATGAGCCACTTGCATCATTATCAAATTCGTAAACATTAGATTTGTTCCAATGGAAAACTTTAATGTGTACCTAGTACCTGGGGATCCCTCAATCTCCTGGATGTTATAAGTTATAACAGACAAAAGTTACAACCATCTGAAAAGTTTTCAACATTATGAAGGAGAACCTTTACAAAAAAAAAATTTGCTCACTCACCCAGTGTTATGTTCAAACGTTCGGGAACGTCACTTACTATACCTTGCATGAGGTTCCACTGCATTCATGCACTGATGGATTTCATACGTCATACCGGGTCCAGTGTAAAGACTTTGGTGCATCCTCAAAATCCCCATAACCACAACCAAATTAGTTCATCTTGATCAGATCGAGATGCCTGAAGACGATTGACGAGAAGGCTTCTAGAGCAGAATTTCCTCGGTTTGAGTTAAAGTAGTCAGTCATAGGGCGCTTTCTTCAAACACTAGAATGATCCTAGAATGAAGAGGCATAAGGATGATGGGAACATTGGGATTAAGGAGAATTATACTCGATTCGATGATAGTTCATCTGTTTTTCTCTTCTTTTGCCGTCATACTTGGCACCCCCCTTAATTAGTTCCGCGGGATTGTGGTGAGCCGAGTTTGCCAAGGCTTTTTAGCCACGCTACTTTGAAATGAAGATATATTCTTACATGCAACACAACGCATTGAGAGATATTGCTTCTGGTTCTCTGAGATTGAGCAGTAAATGTAGAGCATATCTCAAATACAAGTTGTTGCTCCCGTCAGACGTGGGATTCAGTATCAAGAGGATATTACCCACCAATCGATGGAAGGGCGCGTGTTCCAAGAATACAAGATACCTATGTTCAAATATGCAATTCCTTACTCGAGTGCTTTTCAGTCAATCAAAAGGCACGTGTTTGAACATGTTTATGAAACAAAACATATAACATGAAGAAAACTAGAAAACTTCCGGCGAATATCCCAGCATCATCATCAATTCATCCGGGGATATCAACACTATTATCAACAGAAGTCTGCAACCACTCACAAAACAGCACTTATCTTGATCAATATTCAAAATACCTTTCTCCACCCTACACCATTTGATGACCTTACAAAAAAGTAGCACGCCAAACTGCGAGGACAATAGAAATACTGCTCAAGAATGCCAGAGCGTACAGCGAAAAAGTTACCAGCAGCAAGCAAGCATCTCTTCATGCGTCCTCATCTATCATGTGCACCATCACAGTAGCAATCACAACTCTCTACCACATCCCATAAACTGATAGAAACTGATGGGAAATCAGTACGAGCCGTCCAAGCTCAGAAATTCGCAACTCTTCGTTCAACGAGAGAGTTTGATAAAAGATGTCAATTCTGCATTTATTGGAACGAATGGGCTTAGAGAACTTTCTGAGAAATAAGGATGTAAGATAATTGATTATTTGTGGTTTGACTACAGATCACTGCGGGGGTACTTCGACATGTATGGTGTATAATCTGAGAATTGTTGATAATTATTGTGAAGAATGGCGCGCTTGTGGATGAGGGGGATATTGTATTGGTAGGGGATGGATGCGTGTGCGTGTTTTGCGAAAGGGGGAAGAGATGCTGAGATGATTCATGAAGTTAATCTTGGTAGCTTGGATGGGGAGTTTGAGCATGTATGGAGATGCTAGATGTTGTTAAGAACGGTTTTGTCGAGGTTGGATGAGTGTGGTGAGTCTTGTTATAGTGAGTGAGTGAGGTTATATACTTATATTCACTTTCAATGCAGTGTGAAAACGAAATTTGAATAAACAGATAACTTGGGAAGTTTGAAAAGAGAATTGCGCTCTCTTTCTTAACAAGATCTTGAGAATTGAAGATATTGCTGACTTGAAGGCTGGTGGTGATAAATGAGCTTGGAAAATCTCTCTTGATATCAACTATTATTACTCGAGTAAATGTTTAATATTAGCAGTAAGGTTATTTATTATTCATACATATAAAAATAAAAGTAGTGGAACAATAATAAACAATTGATTTATTCAATTGGGTCTTTTTTTCAATATATATACTACTAGGTATATAGACAATCAAGTCTTAGAATAATATCTAAGTATTAATCAAATTGACTCGATTTTCACAATATAAATCTAGAGCTTTCAATTGGTAGAGGGTTGTTTTGGCACGGACCAAGCATAGCCTGGCAAGCGGTAACAAAGGGCAAAATAAATAAAGACCGCGGTGTATGTGACTTGGGTATGAGACGCGCAAAGTGGAAAATAATGTTCATGTAAATTCAACATTTGAGAGTCCTTTCACATAATGGATTCAATTCATGAAGTTAATCCTAATCTTGCGACTGGAGATACTACTTCTCAACCCTTAAAAGGCATAATTGTTTGTTGTACTAATGTGTCGGATGAGAAGCGTGTAAGTTTTATCTACTTCATCATTGTTCATGTACGAGTATCGAATAACCATGATCTACATTACATTGACTTGCATGATTTTGCAACTTACGCCTGCGCATTTCTCAATTTGACCTTCAACGCTGACATGGACAAATTTATAGGCAGAATTAATTGCTCAGGCAGAGCAAATGGGTGCCAGTGTTCAAGCTAATCTCACACTCGAAGTTACCCACCTTGTCGTTGGACATTGGGATAGTCCAAAATATCATCATGTTGCCCGATTTCGACCGGATATTCGACCGATGACATTGGATTGGATTGTGTCGGTTCGGAACCTTTGGGTGAACGATCATGATATAAATATGGATTTATTGGAACAACAACATACCTTACCTGCACTTACTTCCCTCAAGATTAGCTTGACTGGATGCGATGACACGGACGAGAGACAGGCTATTGCGGAGAAGATCAAAGCAAATGGGGGAGAATATGATGGGAATTTGACTAAGGAAATTACACATTTGATATCATATCGAACGGAGGGCAACAAATACAAGGCAGCAAAAAGTTGGGGCTTACGGATAGTTTCTGCCGAATGGTTGTTGGATAGTTTGGAAAGAGGAATGATTTTGAATGAGAAATACTATGATCCTTCCTTACCAATAGAAGAAAGGGGGAAAGGTTCTTGGGACAAAAGTAGGCCGAGGATAAACTCATCGAGAAAGAGGGCCAGGGAACGAATTCTGTCTGGTGTCGAAGAGGGCAAGAGGAAAATACGCAGGACTGCGAGTACAAAATTGAACATCCAGAGTCAAAGTATATGGGGAGATATTGTTGGTAGTGGTAATAAGATTCAGGTGTCGAGAAGCGAGGCTTGGGATACTAGTGACGGCTTTGCGCCAGCAGAAAAAGAGCAATCCGAGAAAAGCAAAGAGGTGACACCGCCGAAAGCTAAAACCCTTGACCTTGTTCAGGAACCGGACCAACCAGTTGGTGGCATATTTTATGAGTGTCGATTTTGGATTCACGGGTTTTCTGCTAAGCATACACAAATACTGGGAAATCATCTAGCTGCAAATGATGGTAGAGTGCTTCAGAATGAGTCTGATCTAAGTGCTCCGAACGCAAGGAAACGGACTTATGTGATCGTTCCATCTCATCTGCCAACCTCAAAATATCCCAACTTAAGTTCAGAGGTTGAGATAATTACGGATTGGTGGGTCGAGCGATGTTTGCACCTGAAAAAATACCTTGAACCCGACCAACATGTTCTAGGGAAACCGTTTCCTAAGTTTCCTATAGCAGGGTTTAGTGATCTGAAAGTCTCATCCGCGGCATTCACCGGCATTGATATTCTTCACGTAAAGAGAACCACCGAATTGCTTGGAGGTACATATAGTGAAGATATGACTCCACAATCCTCAGTTCTCGTTACAAATTCTATAGTAAATCTTCGGAAAGAAAAACTAGAGCACGCTCAAGAATGGAAAATTCCAATTGTTATGGCCGACTGGCTCTGGGATTGTATCAAATCAGGAACCAAGTTACCATTCGCCAAATACAGATACAGAACCAGGAAACAACCAGCTTCGGCACCTATCTCGAAAAAAGAATCAAGACACGTCAGCAACCCGGAACGAGCAAGTAATGAAAACACAGGCTCAAAATCTAGGTCAAGTACACTCCCCTCACGGTCTTCATCTAAGCCAATCCGCATTGCACCTCTAGATGAGAGCGCATTTGCACCATTAGAAACAAATTCTATCCCAATAAAGGAAGAACAAGATCCAGTACCACTCTCTATTCACCTCGTACCCAAATCATCAGAACTTAGGCCTCCACCTCCTTTAAAGTCGGAACCTCTTTCTAAAATTCCTCTCAATTCACACTCCGCAAATCCTACCCCCACAACCGATCTTCATCTCTCCACTAGCTCGGAAATCTCTGAACAAAAATCCATTGACATCAGCTCCCTCCTAGCCAAAACGAAGCGTCCATCCGGTTCTTCCGTTTCCATCTCAAATGTCAAAGCTATTACCACCGACCAGCCTCCTAATCGACCTCGCCAACCTCGCGGCAAAGCAATTATGGGACGTGCCTCATCCAACGTCTCCACCGCTTCGCTCGCCTCATCGGTAGATTCCACTGCTACCAGCGGCCCTGCAGTAATCTACCCTCGTCCTAACGAAAATCCCGAAAGTCAAGACGAAATGAACAAATTCATGAATCTTCAAGGTGACCGCGAGAAACTTGCAAAGGAAATTCCTCCAACAACTCAACTGGGATATGGCGATAAAGAAGGCGAGGAGTATAGAATGATGGTTCAAGGTATCATGGAGGGTAAGGAAAGGGAAACGATTGAGAAGGAAATGAGTATGGTGAGGGAAAAAGAGAGGGCGAAAAGGGGATTGGGGAGGAAGGGGACGGTGGGGGATTTCTCGAATAGTGAAGTTGTTGCGGGGAAGAGAGGAGGAGCGACAAGAACGAGTGGGAGGACTAGGAGGGGTGGAGGTGGAGGTGGGTAGGATGATGTTGATAAGGGGAGTAAGTAAATGTACTTGAGTGGGGAGTTACTTGGTTTTCATGAAGTGGGAGGAGGGATGGGTGCTGGGAAGGGGAAGGGGGAAGGGGGAAATGAATTGATCGAATTGAATGAATGAATGAAATGAATAATTGGTTTATAATTCATAAGATAAATTTGGGATTTAGAGCCTGGAGTCTGGAGTAAGGAGTGGGGAATCGGGTATTTGATAACCATGATGGATTTTTTTTTTTCGGATATACATTAACTAGGACTGGATGGGATTGTTATTTTGTTATATACTCTAGATACTGAGTAGTAGTACCTGTATGTATGGAGTATGATACTAAACCTTGAGGTGGGTGGTGAGTGGGTGCATGGGTGCATAGGTAGATAGGTACTTGTAGGTAGGTACTTATAGATAGGATTGAAAGGAGGTTAGTGAGTTAATGAATGAATGAATGGATATGACCTTGAGAATGAATATGAATATGAATGAATAATGAGAGATGAGAGATGAGAGATGAGACATAGGAGATGAGAGATACGAAATGTAATACAAGATGAATAAATAATCCACTCATTTATCTATCAATAAATCTTTCTTCTTTTTATTATTTATTATCTATTATTTACAGAATTGATCTAATTATAATATCACATTGAATTAAACTCTCCAGGTGCTTTATAACTAATTAATTAATTAGTTTTCTCTTTAAATAATATCTAAAAAATTAAAAGGAGATATTTTTAATATAATTAATAATATTTTAAAATATCTCTTGAATCTTTTTAAAACTTTAAATTTCGATTGATTCTTTTCTAATGATGATTAATTAGTTGCTTGATTTAAATATATTTATATTTATTTTTATTTTCTTGTTTTTGTTTTTTTGCTACTCTCTTTTTTCATTATCTAGATCCTAGATCTAGGTAGATACAGACAGGTGTTTAATTTATTTCCGGGTTTTAATTTCCTCAGTATTACTTTTTAATATCTCAAGTTTTACTTTTACTTTTATCTTTTTCCCGTTGTTCATTTATCAGATTCTATTTCTTAAATCCCTCTCTTCACCACCACACACACACACCCTCTCTCTTTTTCTCTCCCTTCCCTCATCCCCCATCCCCACCAACCAACACCAAAACCCTAACACCTGCCCGCCCACTCCCTATACCAATCCAAACACTCCCTATTAGCCACACTAGCACTAGTCTTAACATCCATACCGCCCAAAATCTGTTTAACAGCCACCTCGACCTTCTTCCCATTCGTCGTAACCGGAATCTCAAAACACTCATCGATAATGCCAGGGACATGTCTAGCGCTTAATTCCCTCCTCACCAAATTCCTAATACTCCCCTGAAGTTCCCGATCAAAGATATGACCCGGGGACATCTTCACAAATAGCACCACGGTTTCATCATCATCGGTAGGACGTCTTCGTCCAATGCAGAGCGCGTCTTCGATGGCTTCGCTAAAGTGTTTAAGAAGTATGTTGTATATTTCCGCCGAGCCGAATCGTACACCGGATGGTTTGAGGATTCCGTCTGAGCGTCCTAACATGTAGATACCACCTGTTTCGGGGGAGAATTTGATGAAATCTCCGTGGTGCCATACGCCTGGAAATTGTTGGAAATAAGATTCGTGGTATTTTTTGTCGCCGGCTCCGGGGTCGCGGGAGAAGAAGGTGGTGGGTTGACTGGGGAAGGGTTTGGTGCAGACGAGGTCGCCGGGCGAACCGGCTGGGATGGGCGTGCCTTCGGGGGAATAGGCGGTTATGGACATGCCGAGCGCGCGGACTTGGATTTCTCCTGTGTATACAGGGGACAGGGGGGATGGGGCTCCGAAGAGTGAAATTATATCTGTGCCGCCGGTTATGGAACCGAGGTTTATGGATGGTGGGAAGGCACCTGCGGAGTAGATGTATTTGAAGGTTGAGGGAGCTAATGGGGAGCCAGTGGAGTAGATTGCGCGAAGAGTGGAGAGGTTGATGTTTTCTTTCAAGGGGAAGATGTTATTTTGTTCGAGGATGGAGAGATATTTCGCACTAGTGCCGAAATGGGTAATTCCTAATTCTTGGATGAGGAGAGGCATTGAGAGATGAGATTGCGGTTTGAAGGGTGATCCGTCGTAAAGAACTATAGTGGTACCAGATGCTAAGCCTGATACGAGCCAATGCCACATCATCCATGTGCATGTAGTGAAATAGAAGAGGCGATCACCAGGACGTATGTCACAGTGGAGGATGTGTTCTTTTTTGTGTTGGATGAGAGTACCGAGGGACGAATGGATGATGCATTTTGGTTTTCCTGTTGTGCCTGAGGAGTAAAGAATATATAAAGGGGTATCTGGTGGAAGTTGGGTGAATTTTAATGGAGCATTTGGATCGGCGGCGCTGGACTTTTGTAAGTACTGGGACGAAAAGAAGAGGAGATCCTAATCAACTTACCTTTTCAAAAACTCGTCATAAGTCTCGGCCTTCCCACCCTCAATGTCAAAGCCTTCAATCTGAATTGGTAAGTCCACAGTATCAAAAATAATCAATCGTTTAAGCCCCTTTAATTCCTTCACGATTTCACGTGCTTTACTCAAACTCTCATGAAATCTCCCATTATATTCAACCCCATTATCAGCAAAGAGTACCACCGGCTCAATTTGAACCAATCGATCCAAAACTGCCGCGACTCCTGTATCAGGACTTACACCCGTCCAGATTGCTCCTATAGATGCAGCAGCAAGCATAGCTACAACGGTATTGGTATGATTCCCCACGAAACCAGCAACTCGGTCATGTGGTTTAACGCCGAGTGTTCGTAGGGCATTGGTACATTTACGAACTTGTTCTCGAAGTTCCGCCCATGAAACGGTGGAGCGAGTGGATTCTGTGGCAGCAATAATGGCCGGAGAATCAGGATCGATGCTAAGATTGGCGGGGTAAAGGAGGTTTTCGGCAAAGTTGAGGAGAGATCCTTGGAAGAAGTTGGGACGGGGAAACATGGGTGCATCGTTGTCGACGACCTGATACTGTTAGCTTTGTAGAAATGTGTAGAGGTTTTACTTATGATTTTCTTTGCTGGAGAGTCAAAGTATGTAGCACTACCACACTTAAACTAACATTGTCCGGCTTAGTCCCCATAGTCTCCCGCAGAGAACCTAAACAGCTCTTTCATGATTAAGAGTACATCGACCTTGTCGACCCCTTAGGTTCCCATCCACATCTAAGCCTGGCACTCAAACGAAAAGGACATCAAAACCATCACATGATAGACAAAGCAAAAACCATCTCCCTACATACCTTATCAAATTCATGCTCGGCCCTAATTCCCGTAAACCACCATATCTCCTCCCAAAATTCAGCTATATTCCCAATAGACCACTGATACAAATCATCATAAGTCTCCAAATTCAAATGATATTTCCTGTTAACGATTTCCTTGAATTCGTACATACGAGTTGAGGTTGGATCATGATGACGCCAAAGTTCGGTGGTAGATGTATCCAATGCATTGGGAGGGGTTTGTGATCCCATCTTGACAATGAATAATGAAGTTTAGAATGAATGAGTAGATTAGGATAAGTGAAGAAAAGGGGAAGCGATTCTTAGTAAAATTTCGCGGTAGGTGTCTTGAGAATGGAGAGGGCCTCGGATGTGGGGTTTCAACTGGAAGTCCGGTGGTTTTAATTCTACACTGGTTGTGTAGGTGAATGTGAAATTACTTCTATGAAGCCAATTGGTATAGCTTTTGACCAAAGTCTGTAGAAATATTTCACAGTATTGAAGATTCTGGTGATTATCATGATATGAGACTATTTACATAGGTATTGTACATTGCAACGTTCCCCACCAATCAAGATGCGGAAAAGTTCCGAGCGGGTTGCTGCGGGATATCCTGAGGCCATTCAATGATTGATTGATGTGATTGATGTTGATGTGCATGTGATTGAGGTTGAGGTTGAGAATTGAGGTCCGGATTTACGGAATGCGGACTTTTACCAGATGTTACAGTAAACTTCATACTTCATGATCCAGACTATAAATACGAAATACGAAATACTAAATTGATAGATTGAAAGTTGATTGATGCCCAATTTAGGAAAATAGCTGACAAAGTGAGAGCACGGCCTTATACTTATTACTTACTTACCTAGTCGGTAGCAACGGCAAAAAAGAAGAAACTTATTTTCATCCGTTCCCGCATGTCAAAACGGTCTCCATCGATGAACTTATATGAAGTTCGATTTCTAGATCTTTTAAGAATACGCTTAATCGAAAGGTACATCCGTGACCCATCAAATTTAAGCCCAGGGACTTTTATTCATGCTATCAAGGTTCAACATGCATCTTGCTTCCACCTTCTACTCATATGATTGAGCGGTTTTGTATTGGGCAGGTAAACTCTAATATCACATTATATCAAGAGCTTGTAAATAAGCCGTTTCTTGATAGAGGGGTTCTCCTTGAGTTAGTAAAAGTACTGAAGCCGACGTAAGAAACCTAAGTTATCTAACGTCTTGGAAAATGTACTTTTTAAAAGATTCCAGAATCCAGACTGTTGTTCTATCAAACAAGATTTATTCAAGGGCGATGCCGGCAAGTTACAATGCTTGCGAAGAATGAATTTTAGTTAATGATATCATAGTTTGTCTCTTGGAGATGTTCTACGATCTCTTGTGATGAAAGTTCCAAAGTTTGAAAATGGCATTGTTCTTTGATTCACGATGGAATTTGTTCGGGATGCTCGTGGGGTCGGACGACTTTTAAACACAGTCTATTTTAGTACATCGCATGAGAGTGTCGGTATGAAACAAGATATGGGGTCCTCCTGCGTGGCAATGAAAGAAGATCAGATGGGACGATGAGAGTGTGAAGGGAAGACTCACACCGCCAACATGTTCGATTAGTTGTCTACTAGTTGTTAGGCCAGGGGTAAAGGATGGTCTGGCGATACAGTACCTGTGGTTTCGACTTCTCCTTCATTATGATTCACATTATGCCATTACGCTGACCCAGTTCATTCGATAATTCCACGTCCGGGTCAGATTGAAGTGAGAAGCAGTCAAGTGGAAAACCATTCATTGATTTCATTCTCTTCACACCCGAGGAAATGGTTCTGTTTGTACAAAATGTATTACTCGTAGGTGTGAAGAAGGTTATTTTATGATTAGAGCTGCGATCCTGGGCTAGATGGATGGACCCACAATTGTACCTGCCATACTGAGCCCAACACGGAAATCAGAAAAAAGGACAAGCGGGATATAGGAATTCCAGAAAACTTACATAACTTGCATAAAATCCAATCTTCTCATTGGTTGAGTTGAATCTTTACATTCTGACAGCCCTACACAGTAAATAACTTACCAGCTACAGTACCTAGTAGGTAGGGAAAAAATGAAAAAGCCGGATGGGATCTTTAAATGATGGAGATAAACCACTTTTTGGATTGTCCGAACCAATCATGTCGAGCTATGTAACGCTTCCAGCCATTCAAATCCCGGAATAGAAGAGAAAAGAAAGAAAGAAAAAAAGGAAATTAGATGTAGAAGTTGTTGGCTAGTACCTTATTTTTCTCGCAGATCAGATGCAGAGAACATAAAGATAAAGCGGCAAGTCATGCTAACATAATCAACGACGGATGACCGGACGATTAACAAATCGCATTCGATCCTTCAGAGGTGAATAAAGTTTCAAATGCCATTGCTCATCGCTCGCCCATTCATTCCTCGGAAAATAAAAGTCCTCCGTAAGAATTTTATTCATGAAAGGCTAGATTGGTAGAAACGCCGCTTTGATCATCGTTGATTAATTTGATCAAAAGAAGTCTTTCTGTCTTCTCTCCATACTCCGCCCCGTACATGAAATTCTTAATAATTACTTGACTCCGTAATAATAATTGACCCATGTTGAAGCTCATTTACCTCGAGTAACCTAAAGAGCGACTTTTGTTGTTGCTGTTCCCTACACGGTAAGTACCTACCTCCTAGGTATCTGGTACCTATCTTAACATTCAAACCCATATCTTTCTTCTCCTTTATTTTCTCATCTTATTTACTTTTACTCTTCTTCCCACTTGCGATTGTGATCCTTAATCCTCTCAAGTTTGGTGGGATTTTTTCTTATCGAAAAGGCGTGTGCTTGATCGATTGATTGACGGTCAATCTCACTTATCATCATCATCATCATAATAATCATAATTATAAGACGACACAGATAAAGTGGCCAAGTTGATTTCTATCTATCAATCGAAAAGGAGCTAGCATTCAAACTATAATTGGGTGTGTAACTTCTTCATCGATAGATTCAGTTCCAGCCACCTCTCGTACCTCTTTCTTTCGTGACGAGAACCGTTCACCGAGGTGACGGATTAGCTTCAAACTTCTCAAACCTCTCACATAAGGGACGAAGGAGCGAAGGAGCGAATGAACGAATGAATAGACGCTGTTTTACCTTTTCGTCGCAAACTTAATTTCAATTCCCATCTCAACCGCCATTTCAATACCGGGAGACTTCCAAATAAATCAACATCAAAACATCAACAGAAGTATTTCACAAACTCAACCAGATTTAATATTCGAAAAAATACCAATACTCTCAAACCAATTCATCGAGCATAAATTTCATTCTCGGTATGTCTTCTATTTTCTTGTCCCAATTTCCCTCAATTGTCGATTCAACCTCGATTGCCTCGAAATTCGATATCCAACTCAAACCCTCATCTTACACATTAAACGAAACCCCCCTCAAATGTCCATGATACAATGCTTCGAAGTCTTCGTTGTATTCTTTCATCGTACTACCCTGCCATTACCTTCAAAATATCTCCCAAGTCCTACGCCCCACAAATCATCTCCCTGCATTGTAAATTGTCCACGTTACTAACGTCAAATGCGCATCCTAGAAGTCTGCCGCAAGTTAATCTGCCAGCCAGCTTCGTCATAGCCTAGAAACTACGAATACCCCTTACTGATCTACGATATCTTCCTTCATACCCTTTTGAGTTCATCTCCCAAGTCAATAAGCAAAGATTCAATTCTTTGCAGAAACATCGCCTTCGTTCAACCCACGCTTTCGAACCAAGATCTATATACCCTAATCTCCTCGGAGCTGGGTTTTTGATTCATGACCACGATGCCTCAAAGACTTCCTCGAAATCCGTTTGCTAGTTCTATCACACCTGCGGTTATTACACCGCAATCCGACACACCTACCACTCGTAGGGCGTCAACCTCGAAGGGTAACAGATTGACCAATTTCTTCACATCTTCGCCGAAGAATAAGGAACAACAATCGGCCCAGGCCGCTCTTCTTTCTGCTGTTGCCGCGCAACAACAGCGACTTTTGGACAACCCATCTCCCAGTCCAGCATCACTATCTCTCCCAACGATTTCTCTCTCGACTGCAAAGGGTGGTGAGGTGAACATGGATGAACCCGCCACCACTCTATTTCAGCCACCTTCTGTCGCAGAAGCTAAATTGCAAGCAAAAAGAGATGCTCAATTTGGACCATTGAACCACCCAAGTCACAAATATGTCAGCCAGCACCACGGAGTCCTGGAGGATCCAATTGAGGATGAGCCACCATACTACTACCTTCTCACAACATACATAAGTTATTTGGTCTTGATCATATTTGGACATGTTCGAGATTTCTTTGGAAAAAGATTCAAGCCTGAATCTTACCGACATCTCACAGCTGCCGATGGTTATGCCGCTCTTAACAGTGACTTTGACAATTTCTATGTACGCAGACTGAAGTTGCGTATTGATGATTGTTTCGCTCGTCCAGTTACTGGCGTCCCCGGTAGATATATCACTCTCATCGATCGAAAGACTGATGACTTCAACAAGAACTATCAATTTACCGGCACGTTCACAGAAACTTTAAATTTGAGTTCCTACAACTATCTCGGATTCGCCCAGTCGGAGGGACCATGTGCGGACGCAGTGGAAGAGTCCATCAAGAAGTACGGAATTAGCACTGCAAGTCCTCGTGCAGATGCCGGTACTTCCGAGTTGGCATTGGAGGTTGAAGACAGAATTGCCAAATTCGTTGGTAAGCCTGCAGCAATGGTATTCTCAATGGGTTTCGCTACAAACGCAACTGCTTTCCCTGCTTTGGTTGGAAAGGGTTCGCTCATCATTTCCGATGAATTGAATCATGCTTCTATTCGTATCGGTGCACGTCTTTCAAGAGCTATGATCATGTCGTTCAAGCACAATGATATGAATGATTTGGAAAGATTACTCCGGGAAGTCATTTCTCAAGGCCAGCCTAGAACTCACCGACCATGGAAGAAGATTTTGGTTGTAGTCGAAGGTCTTTACTCCATGGAAGGTACAATGGTCAACTTACCAGGAGTTTTGGCTCTTAAAAAGAAGTACAAGTTCAACCTCTTCGTCGATGAAGCTCATTCTATTGGTGCTATGGGTCCTCGCGGTCGTGGAGTGTGCGATTACTTCGGAATTGATCCTGCTGAGATCGATATCCTTATGGGTACTCTCACTAAATCTTTCGGTGCTAACGGAGGCTATATCTCTGGAGAAAAATATATCATCGACAAACTAAGACAAACAAACGCAGCAACCATATTTGGTGAATCACCTACCCCACCAGTCTTGATGCAAATTCTCAGCGCTTTGAAGATTATCTCTGGAGAAATTGCCCCAGGTCAAGGTGAAGAGAGATTACAGCGAATTGCATTTAACTCAAGATATCTCCGATTGGGATTGAAACGTCTCGGTTTCATCGTTTATGGTCATGACGATTCTCCAATCATCCCAATTGTTTTGTACAATCCTGCTAAAATGCCTGCTTTCTCTCATGAAATGCTTCGAAGAAAGATCTCGGTTGTTATTGTCGGTTATCCTGCCACGCCACTAATTTCCTCCCGTGCCCGTTTCTGCGTTTCTGCAGCTCATAACAAGGATGATATGGATCGTATATTGGCTGCTTGCGACGAAGTTGGGGATGTTCTTCAACTCAAGTTCTCGACTGGTGTAGCAGGTGGAGCAGAGCATTTACCGGATGGTGTTACACCTGAAATGGAAAAGGAATGGCAAAAGGCAAACGGTCTTCAAGGAGTTGTCAAACCTCCACGTTGGTCCTTGAGAGAGGTTATCGCAAATGGTGTTGCGGATGTCAAGGAACCTTTACGATGATTGGGTTTACGAAACTCTATGATTACTGATGTACAATACGTTCTTGGCTGATTTTATTTTCTGTTTATTGTCTTGGTTCGGTCTATCGTTACGATACCCATTGCCATGACCTTTTTTGCATTCTTTTTTTCCTTCTTCATTTATACATCTTTTTCTTCTCTTCTATGATTCAGTTCTGAGATGACGAGTTTTTTTTATGAGGAATTTTTCTTGTGGGTAATGAATGGTACCCACTAATTGATGGTATTAGGGAATAACAAAAACATTCGTTATGGCGTATAGACAAGAGCATTGATTTTGATACAGATAAATTTCTGGAAGGGGACTGAAGTAGAAGTTGCCGATGGCAAATGGAGAGCAAAGTGGTATGGAGTAGGATTACCATAATATTAATAAATAGATGATTGAATGAATGGGTATGGATTGAATGGATTGGAGTGTATATGATTTGGATGCATGGGATGGCAGGGGGATGAATGAATGCAAGAGAAAATGGTGAAAAACGAAGGAGGGGATGAATTAGATAGATGGTGGGGTATCAGCAGTAGGATTGAGGATTGTGAATTGAAAATTGATGATATACTTTTTTTGAAATGTCCTTGGTTTGACTCCTCTTGATATGTTTTTGTGACGTATTTCTTTCATTCAATAAATGTAGTACATAAATATTTACGATACGTCTATAAATTTTCTACATGGTTAAACCGATCGTCAGGGACCTACGAAAATCTTCCAAGCTACTCGTTCGTAGCACAAGCAAGTGGATGATTATTAATCAAATGGAATTTCCTGAACCCCGATTCCGGACTCCGAGGTTGGCTAGTTGAGTTCTAGACAGGTAGGTTAACAACTTGAGGGGGAGTCAATGTCGTCATTATATTTCGTTTTAAATACTGTACAAGGAGTCTACGATAGGTAATTATTAGGTACTATTTTGGTTTGGCTTGGTTTGGTTGGAGAGGGGTAAATAGTTAGTTAGCTACTCGTAGTTAGTTGGTTAGCTTTATCGCTAGACTTTTGGGTCGTAACTACTACGTACGTACGTACTTGTTTACTTTTACTCAGTACTTGGGTATTTATATTTATACATATACGTACGGAGGGATACATATAAGATCATACATCTTTCATAAGGTTATTAATTACCTGATTTTATAATACACATCCATTTCATCCATCTCATCCCAAACTCATCCATCTCATCCCAAACACATCCATCATCCCCCAAAAACACAAACACAAACGCCAAAAAAATGACCCTCATACAAACCCTCCTCCACCTAACAAACTTCCGCTCCCCGTTCCTCCGCACCCTCGTCCCAGCTATCGGCACAGCTTTCGCCATCCAATCCGCAGTCGCCATCCCCAGTATCCTCGCCCACTCGGAGAGATTCTATGATTTGAGTGGTAGTTTGACGTATTTGAGTGTGGTGGGGTTGAGTTTGTGGTTACCTGGGTTGAGGGAGGGGGGTGGGAGGGGAGGAGGAGTTGAGGTGGGTTTTAATTTTTTTTTTCTGTTTTGGCCTGTTGGGGTTTGGGGTTTGGGGGGAGGAGGGATGGGGAGGGAAGAGAGAAGAAGAGATAAGGGATAAGTGCTAATTACAAATATCAGTGGTCTAAAGTCCTCGATGTATTTTCGAAAAATGCAGCTCCCAATGCTTTGAATTGGAGACAGGTGGTTCTTAGTGCTGCGGTGGGCTTATGGGCTACTAGACGTATGTTTCTTTCCCTTTTCTGTTATGTTTCTGTTCCTTTTAATTCCCTTTCTTTTTTTGGGCTGTAAGAGTGAGTGCTTGAGTGGCTGGTTGCAGAGGTGGAGAGGTGGAGAGGTGGAAAGGAAAGGATTAGATATGTGGAGATAAGTACTAATTTTCGAATATAGTTGGTAGTTATCTTTTTATGAGGATACTTGGGGATGGTCATGATTCTCGTTGTAAGTTTTTATTCTCATTTTGATGGTAATGTTGATGTTCTAGACGGAAATAAAGTCACAAATTCATTTTCTATCCCTCATATATTTTACCTCTCTTCATACTTCAACTCTTCCTGCCTAACTCCTTCTCCGTTCTTGCCTGCCCCTTCTTCACCCTTCAACCTTCACCAAAAAACAACCTAACCTCACTTCTAGTCGATGAAATCAAAAAATCACCTCCCAGATTCCTCGCCGCTTTCACCGCCCAAGCAACCTGGGTGTCCCTCTGCTGTCTCCCCGTCATCGCCTTAAATGCTCTTCCCCGTCCCCTCCTAGCAACCCTCCCCACTCTAATGCTAACCGATATCATCGGTCTACTCCTCTTCACCGGCGGACTCACCTTTGAAATCCTAGCCGATCGACAAAAATCCGCCTGGTCAGCCGCCAAAAAGCGTAAAGAACACGATGAGGATTTCCTCACTTCAGGTTTGTGGTCTAAATCTAGACATCCAAATTATTTCGGTGAAGCGACTTTGTGGACGGGAATCGCGGTGCTTAGTGCGGGGGTTTTGGCGGGAAGAGTTGGTCAGTTGGGTATGGGGACTACGGGTTGGGGTATCTGGGGTAGGGCTTTGGGTGTGGGGATTGCGGGGGTTAGTCCGGCTTTTGTGTCGTTTTTGTTGTTGAAGGTTAGTGGGGTGCCGTTGAGTGAGGGGAAGGTATGTTTTTGTGATTTTCTTTTGTGTTTGTTTGTTTTCTCGTTTTCTTCTTCGTTATATATGGTGGATTGTGAAGATATGGAAGAGGTGGGGTGAGCGAGTATGCGTGAGAGTGAGTGAGGAGACCTTATATGTGCAAGGCACAGGTAGAGGGGTGCTTTTTCATCAATACTTATCCCGCAGGAGCTCTGATCTGCAATCTTGCAAGCGCGAGGCATCTACTGTCTAGATGTGGAGGTGATATTATACGGTGGAAATAATGCATGTATGGAAAGTATACAGAAATAAACTAATCGGTGAATCTTGAATAAAAATAGTATGATAAGAAATATGGACATCGAAAAGATTATCAGGAGTGGAAGGAGAATACTCCGGTGTTTTTTCCAAAGTTTTAGGGTTGGGATTGAGTGTGAGGGAAGGGTTTTGGGGTTTATGGTTTAGGCTTTTAGGGGTGGAGGGGAGGTGAGATGATGGATGGATGATTTTTAAAAGTGGCGCAGAAAGGTGATGTGATGTGATGGGTAAATTTGAAGGATGTATGTAGTGGAAAGGAGAGGAGAGGAGATGAGAGGGAAAGGGAAGGGGAAAAAAGGGATAAAGGGAATAATGAAATGAAGGGGTGACTTTTGAGTTTTGATATTGTTATTACTATTATTATCATTATCTAAGTATTTTTATTATTACTATAATAACCTTATGAGCAAAGGAAGGATCTCTATGTTTGAAAAGCAATTGAAGATATCAGAAGATGACAGGAAATTCAAACAAGTACGTAGATCTTGATAATATCTTTGTTTCCATCTATAGCTAGGTATCTGTACTAATAAATTTCGTATGAATAATGAGTATTATGTTGAATAGGAGCCGCTTTCAAGGACATCTAGAACACCCATCTTGTTTTCTTGTTTTCCGAGGGAATAAAGGGACGAACTTAACCTAGAAAGAAGCAATGGAGTTAATAGTTATATTTTATAATTGAACTCAGAATATTTATTATATATATAAATTTTTATTTAAAATTGAAGATTTTATAAATTAATTTATTTTTCATCTTCAAATTTTTATTTTTCAATATCAGTTTTTGATATATTATAATTTAATATTTAAATATTTCAATTTCTAAATTCTGATTTAAAATAGGATTACCATAAATTGAAATTTTCATTGAATTTTAAAAAAGTAGATTTTTGATATAATTTTATAGTTTACTTATAATATATCTCACAAGTCTATACACCCATTGATGAACCCTTTTTCCTGATCTCCAACTCGAATGAAAAACTGTATATATAACTATAGTTTAAAATTATAGATCATCTTTGTAGAACAATTTGTGATCTTATCAAAACGACAATGATATTGTTACGACGGCGTAACATAACCCGCATCAGGTAACCAATTAGTTAGCAGGATCATGTGACAAGTGTCACCTGATCCGAAAGCCGACCGACTTCGTGAGAATCGATCGGCCCTGAGAATCGATCGGCCCTGAGAATCGATCGGCCCTTCAAGAGTCGATCGACTTTCAGAACACGAAGGTCTATATAATCAAGATGGATTTCCTTTGTATAGAGCTTCGTGCTCAAAATCAATCATTTAGTATACTCTACTATTAGTTACGAATTGCATATCATCATTGTCATTACTTTAAGTCCCTGCTTGACGCCTAGTTATAAACCACCTCGAGAGCCTAGAGCACTTCCACGTGATCTAGACGGCAAACCTCGTAACAGATATTTGTATTTCTAACAGAATATTATATAATAAATATTACAGGAATATACTACTATATATACCCAATTAGCCAATCGGTATTGGCAATATTGCTTTTATTGTGATAATAAACCTTTCAAGAGTTTGAGAAATAATATCTCGAATTTAACAAATCTTTTGTTACGAGGTTTGCCGCCTAGATCACGTGGAAGTGCTCTAGGCTCTCGAGGTGGTTTATAGCTAGGCGTCAAGCAGGGACTTAAAGTAATGACAATAATATGATGCAATTCGTAACTAATAGTATGGTATACTAAATGATTGATCTTGAGCACGAAGCTCTATACAAAGGAAATCCATCTTGATTATATAGACCTTCGTGCCGTATGTCCCACCGTTCCCCTCGATATAAATCAGTGGGATCAGTGGGAAGCCTTTCCCACCGTTCCCCTCGATTTAAATCGGTGGGACGAGTGGGACCACGTGACCCCTTGTTTAGTCATGTGATGCGGTTTCTAGTCATAACTAAATACCGTCGTAACATCTTTTTATTTGATATAAGATGTAACGATGCTGTACTGGAGGCAGCGGCTGCCTGAGGTTTCGTCGGTTGGTAGTTATGGGTTAAGGCTCTATCACTGGTATTCACTTGGAAGTGAAGTCGTTACTAGATCAAGTAGAATGTAGGTAAACTAATTGATAATTAAGTTGAGCACGAAGCTCTTAAACTATGAAACTATTCTAACTATATACTAATCCGTAGAGGGAGCCTCTAGGAGCTTCCTGGCTCCTCAAGGCTCCTGGAGCTTTAGGAGCTCTGAAGGCTCCCAGGGCTCCATCACGTGATCCAACTATTTGCCTCAGGACACTAATCCTGGGACGATTCGTCTCCTGGGACAATAGCTCCTAGGATAATTATTATCCTGGGGCACATTTTATCCTAGGACACTTGTCCTAGGATTCCTTATCGATAAGGACCCCCGTACTTGTTTTTATTGTATACTATGGTCGTGGTTTGTGACATAAGATTATATATTTCTTTGTTCTCAATATAAGATATTAAATGATTTTACTTATTATATTTCTTTTTGGTATTTGTATAATGAGTGATAATTATATAAACTTAAATAATTTTATAAATTATTGTTTTTTTCTTTTATTTATTTGTTACGACGGGCTACACAACTACCATCACATGATCCAAATCACGCGATGGACCCTGCATATTCAGGGATACGAATCGTAGGTCCATACGAATCGTAGGTCCATACGAATCGAAGGTCCACAAACTCTCAGGATCCAAGAGATCCAGTAAAGGACGAAGGTCTATATAAGCAGGATGGTTTCCTTTGTGTAGAGCTTCGTGCTCAAGATCAATCATTTAGTATACCATACTATTAGTTACGAATTGCATCATATTATTGTCATTACTTTAAGTCCCTGCTTGACGCCTAGTTATAAACCTACCTCGAGAGCCTAGAGCACTTCCACGTGATCTAGACGGCAAACCTCGTAACATTATTATAATAAATAAAAATACTAGGATTATAAATACTAAATAGTTTTATAAAACAAATAAATTTTTTTACAAAATTTAACTATTAGAATATAAAAATAAATATTATAAATCTATAAATCATTAATAAATATTTAAAGGTATAATTTTGTATCTATAAAAATAACTATATTAAAAGAGTATATTATAAAAAGAAAATAAACTTTTAATAATCATATCTTAATCTATATAATAGCAACACCTTCTAACTTCCCTTTATAGATCCGAAGAAGTTCATAAACAAAATATCTACTCATGAATTTACCCTCTTGTATTCATTCATTCATTCATTAACTAACTAATCGATCAATTGATCTAATTGCTAATACAATCAAGATCAAGCCTTAAGAATCTTAACTTTAAACTCTATACCTTTTCCTCGGGACCGACCACTACCTTTCCAGAAAGTATAAATATATTAAATCAAAAATATAATATAATAAATAAATAAATAAATAACTACTTAATTACCCATTTAAAACATTATAAAAACACTATAAAAGAAGAGAGACTACACTCTGTATGAAACCCAATCAATTCTATCCAAACACACAATCGAGACAACAGCAAGTAAGATCCTACTTTCTGTAGCAAGAACACCATAATTAGAGTAGACACGATGAAGAGCACCAACACTTGTTGCACTCTAGAAAAAAAAAACTTTATAATTCATTGTGATTTATTTTTCCTAGCCCCTTAGCTCATCGATTTTTAATTTTTGAAATCCCAAACTCCTTCGCTACATACGCAGTAGATAGATATATTATAATAGTACACAGCTGAGTGAAATTAAATATCTTGTACACTTTTTTTGCTTCGAATTCCTCTTAGCTCCGGATCAGTCGTTCGCAATATTTCGATTGTCTCTCGATGTCTGAAATCCCATTTTTGCAATTGACCCAACTCCATCTTAACCTTATTAATGTTCTTCATCTTAACCTTATTAACGTCTTCCTCTTCCACCACCCCCTCCACCACGACCCCTACTTCTACTTCGACTCCTGTCATCATAGCTACTATAGCTACTATAACTAGGACTTCTCCTCCTTCTACCATCCCTACTTCCATCCCTATCTCTTCCACCCCTGCCTCCACGACCTCCAAAACTATCTCGTCTGTCTCTTACCCTATCTCTCCTCGGTAACGGTGATCTCGACCGTGATCGA
The DNA here is from genome assembly GCA_025389075.1 of Sclerotinia minor. Taxonomy (NCBI): domain Eukaryota; kingdom Fungi; phylum Ascomycota; class Leotiomycetes; order Helotiales; family Sclerotiniaceae; genus Sclerotinia; species Sclerotinia minor. The sequence goes on from QRFH01000007.1 coordinate 824,453, forward strand.
CTACTCAAACTTCGACTTCTCGTTCTGTGTCTCCGAGGGCTTCTTGATCTCTCACGATTTCTCTCCCCAGGTCTATAAGTATCACCACCTCTATCCCTATCCACCAGTCTTCCTCCTCCCATTCCACCTCCACCACCTCTAGAATCAAAACCGCCACGAGAACTCCTACTACTACCAAGTGGAATTCTTGGATCAATATTTACTCCACGACGAGCCATAGGTGGTTGTGGGCTAAACTTGCGCCGCGGTAAAACAATTGATACATTTATAATGGCGCCATCGAGCTGTGATTCATGCATATGTGCTATAGCGGATTCTGCAGATTCGGCGGAAACATAAAGAATATAGGCTGTACCGCGATTGGTATTGACTTTCAAATAATGTTAGCTGATATTTTTGTTGTACATGGGGATATCAGAGTATAAATAGGGAAACTTACAACTTCTGTTCATGGGCACATCTAAATCTTTTATCTCACCATAAGTACCAAATATTTCACGAAGATGATCTTCCGTAACATTTTTGGTAAGTTTCTCAATTACAACCTGCAAACAGAATTAATTGTTAGCATTTATATCGAGTCTACTACCAAAAACTCGAGCTCTCAATGGGAAAAGGGAGAAAACGACCGCGAGAAAACAAACCTTAGTACTCCTCACACCAGCGACAGCACTCTCACTTCTCTCCCGGCTTCTACTCCGACTTCTGCTCCGTCCTCTAGGACTTAAACTCCTCCCACGACTTTCACTTCTATGTCTACCCGCTCCATTTCTCCCCGTACCAGCCACACTCCTAGAACGACTCGGTCTACCTCCCGATCTAGATCTCGAGCGGGGAGAAATCGAACGACGTAGAGAACGGCTGCGCGATCTTGAATAACGAGATGCGCTAGAATATGGTGTTCGTGAACGTGAAACTCGGGAGCGACCCCGTGGAGCAGGTGACGGCGTTCTTGAGGGCATTGTGTTGATGGTTGTGGGATTTATGTTTGGAAATGAGGGGAATGGATGGGTTTGATAAATTGATTGCGATGCGATGCGATGAGTGTCGCGTTTGGGGAATTATTTTGCGCGAGGTTGGGCCGTGCACTGGCGATCAGATTTAAGGGAGGAGGAGGTTTTAAGTGCCTGAGGCTTTATTGTTCATTTGAGGTGTTTGCTCACAAATCGTCTAGAGATCTAGATGTTTTCCTTACCACAGAGGTGAAGATATAATTCTTCTGTGGGCATCAGTGTATTCACACTGTACGAAGTCGATCTTTCATTTCATGATTGAGCAATACATGATTATAATACACTTTCTCGCAGTCTCGTTACCCGAATAAGGTTATATATTTGATCTTATTTCTCAATTATATATCTCAAAGAATCTAACAATACATTAGCTCTATCAACCCTACATATAGCAGACTGATGATCCCGCTTGAAAAGGAGTCTTCCGATCTATTATCTATTGGCAGATTCTAAAAATAAAGTTACCTATGTCCACTTCATCATTTCCTGAAGTCATCGTGTTTACTTAGATTCATATCCAATAACAGACTAGGGACCATCGATGTCTTTGGTCCAATATACCACTATATGAATATAGTTTGATTCAACGCAATTTCACAGTTGGTGCTTATAAGAATGTTCAACATTGCTCTTCATAATTCACGCTCCAGCTCATAGTGTATGACAGGACCTATAACGCTACATCGCCTTATGTATCCTTAGACGATATAGTAACTGCAGGAGGCCCCGAGAGTAAGTCTAGTTCTCTGTAGAGTAATTTCTCTTATACTTTTCTTTTTATTCATAGTTAGGATATATATTATAATCCTATTAATAAGATTCACCTAAATCAACTATCTTAAAATTTGATCCTCGGGATAAGTTTCCAAGATGATCTACTCTACTCTACATCTATACTATCATACACATGCACAACCACTCCAATCACAACATCACACCCTCCTAACCTCATCCCTCCTAATGCCAAAGAAATAATTCCCCACCTTCTCACTCCCAGGCACAACCTTCCACCCCAAACCCGGAACATAAACCACACCCTTAACAATCGGACTATTCCAACCTCTCTCTCTCAAAAAGTGTCCCCTCAACTCCTCCTCATTAATATACTGATACCAATCATGAGTCCCCCTCGGCACAATCCCCATAACATCCTCAGCCACCACCTTAGTCGTCAACCAACTCGTCCACGTCCTCGCCATCGTACTCATGATGATCCAACCCCCCGGCTTCACAAACGGCATACACTTATCCAAAAACGACGACGGATAAGTAATATGTTCGATAACCTCAAACAACGACAAAACATCATACTGATCCTCTTCCGATTTCGGTATCGACAACCCCTCAATCGACGTATTCAAATAAGTTAATTTTCCCGCCAAAGCGGGATCTTTCCTCGCGTGTGCTTTCGCAACAGATAATACTACAGGCGACGGATCAATCGCGGTAACGCTCCCCGAACTCCCTAATCTGGCAGCACTCTCGGCGAAGATTCCTCCTCCGCATCCTACATCTAGGTATTTCAACCCTGATGTAGCGGGTGGGACGGGTTGTGAGGCATGACATGTACGGATGAAATCATGACGGAGCGGATTCATCAAATGTAATAATCGGGAAGAACCATGCGGATCCCACCATGTAGATGCTAGGGCATTGAAATGTGAGACTTCATCTGGATTGACGGATGAATTGCTAGTAGAGGTGGTAGACTGATATCGGAATTGGGTTTGGATGTATCGAGGTGCGGTCCGGAGAAGTAGGTTGAGGTTTCGGAAGGATGTGGGATTTAGTGGCGTGGAGATGGTGAGGGGCATGATTGATGTTTTGGTTATGAGAACTTGTGACCGGTACCGGGTACTCTCTAATCCTTCTTGACAAGCCCAACCTCTTTACCAGTTGACCCAATCGAGATTAGATAATTATGTACCTACTCAAGTACAGTACTCTGAACAGTATGTAGTAGCTAGTAGTAGCCAAGTGACATAAGCTCAGCTCCAGTAAATCGAATCGTCACGTCTCGTCTCGGCTCGACTCAGTTAAAATGTAAAATCCATAGGTAAGGTTACCTCGTTAAGTTAGTCCATGAAAGCTCCAACGATGATTTGTTACAAACATTTCGGCTGACAAAGAAAAACCATCTAGTTTTGTCAGCCTCGGTCAGCCCTTATGCATATCTGCGTTCTGCACCCCTGCATCCTTACCAAAAACCCTTAGTTTTTCAGTTTTTCCATACCGAAAGTCTAATAAAGATGTTGAAGCACTTTATTACTCATACATCCCGCCCTCAGTAGAGTTAGGAACCTAATCTATGTAATCTAGGTCATCTAGGTCATCTTCGTAATCCTCGTAATCTTCCGAGATCAAAAAAATGTACTCAGGGCACTTTGGATGTTCACCCATTTTTTTAACCTGTAGATCCGTGTCCTTTCAATTGAATATATAATAACAAAATCCGACTTTCCTATATAGTACTTTTTCTGGAAATATTGTTTCTATCTATTTATTTCAATCTCATACTTTTGTTTCTTTTAGAAAAGAGAAATCGATTTGGTGAATCATTGTTCGATATCTACCTACTCAGACTATCCATCTCACGGCATCTCCCCACTATCATTCGGAAGCGGCGAACTTTTATACATATTCATCCTATCTTCCTTACCAGACTTTCTTACTCTCCGTTCCTTTCACACCTACACACACACATCCAACATTCCTCACAGAAAACCAAAAATGCCTTCCTCAGATATATCCCACGAATTCGACACAATCGAAGACACCATCACCGCCTTCAGTAAGTAGTCACCCTCCACTTCAACCCCTCACTCACATCTCACCCTACAAACCCCCAACTAACCCCCGCCCCCCAGAAAACGGCGAATTCATAGTCGTCCTGGACTCCACCTCCCGCGAAAACGAAGGCGACCTCATAATCTCCGCCAGCGACATGACGCCCGAAAAAATGGCCTTCATGGTCCGGCACACGTCAGGCATAATCTGCACGCCTCTCCCCCCCCATCTAACCACGCACTTCGATCTCCCGCAAATGGTCACCTCAAACGAAGATCCCAACCGCACCGCCTACACCATCAGCATCGACGCCAACCACCCCTCCACAAGCACCGGCATCAGCGCCCACGACCGCGCCCTAACCTGTCGCACGCTCGCGGATGCCAAAGCCGGCCCCCAGAGTCTCAGAAGACCAGGCCATGTATTCCCGCTGCGGGCGCGCGAGGGTGGCGTGCGCGAGAGACCGGGTCATACGGAGGCTGCGGTGGAGTTTTGCAAGTTAGCGGGGAAGGCGCCGGTGGGGGTTATATGTGAGATTGTGGATGATGGGGAGGAAGTTGCCGGGGCGGCGATTAGGAAGGATCCGGGTATGTTGAGACGGGATGGGTGTTTGGCTTTTGGGAAGAAATGGGGATTGAGGGTTTGTACCATTGAGGCTTTGGTGGAGTATATGGAGATGAAAGAGGGGAAGTGGGTGGAGAATGGGGGGGAGGAGCTGCGGAATGGGAATGGGAATGGGAATGCGGTTTAGGATACCATATCACTTCTCTTTTATACGTCTAGGAGAGAGAGATAGAGAGAGAGAGGAAGATAATAACCGTGTGAAACCAAGCGATCAACCACGAGGAGAAACTCAACTTTTTTCAAACCCAACTCAACCCAAAACTCACGTAGTAAAAACTCCTCGTAGACAGGGCAGAAGCTCGGGATTTGGCGCCCGGGAGAAAGGGGAAAGGGGGGCTAAACATTAGATAGATACGAGAAAAGGAGTTCAAACCGGTTCCCTTGATATTACTATTATCATTATCATATTTATTTGTACATCTACCACCTACCACCTACCACCTACCATCTACTACCTGCTACCTACTACTTTCTACGAACTTGGTATATTAGATCCCATAACCGCGAGGACCTCAGAGGGGGAAAAGAAAAAAGAAAATCTCAATTCAGCTTGATTTTAAAACGAACGTTTCTTTGGAGCTTCTTTCTTGCACAATTCTACATTTTATAAACTTGTTAGACATTACCTGAACCCTCTAGCTTGGTATCTCAGCAAGATACTCGACGTATACACTGTGCAGTGAGCTCAAACTTGAAGCCAAGGTCCAAATTATAGAGCTCATAAACTTTTTCCTTCCAATTTACAGATACACACACACACACACACACACAGACATCATACCCCAACATCACAAAGTAAAACTCAAAAAGAAAAGTTATTTTGAAATTTTTTCATTGCTAGGAATTCTACAAACATACCTACCTACCTACATACATACATGTTATCGGACGCCAGCAAATGCAGCCAAAAAAAAGCGGCCACCAATCAGCCACCTACCCACCCACCCACCAACCAACCAACCCATCAATTTATTCACCCCGCCACCCGTGTCCCTCCCAAACCAGACTTGTCCCATCCCTAGAAGACCACTTTTACAAGAAAGTAAAAAACTAAGGAAGTTGAGGCCCGCCGACCAATTTACCACATGAGCTAATGCATACATCTCATACCAAAAGGAGTAACTTGTCGAATGAGCAAGTCAAAAGAGAGAGAAAGGAGCGACGTGGAGCGAGATACGAGATATAAAATTTGTGAAAGGTGAGGGATCCCAGCAAAATCATAATTATCACCATGATCCATGGATCCACAATCGCGTAGTTGCTCCATCAGAAAACTAAGGTCATTTGGTTCATCATGTCTAGAGACCCTTATATCGCGCCAAAAGAAGACCGCCTGGGAAGTATAAGACCGCAATAAAATCTCAAAAAACGCCAATATCGACATAACAAGCCTTTTGATAGTATGCAATACTGTCGAACATCATGAGTGAACGATCAGAAAGAAACGAAAGAAGTAGTCGTGATGTGTACAGGGTATCAAGCACAGTTCATGAAAGATTTCATTGCGCTACGAAAACCAGAAAATAAGCTGAGGCAATAGAAAGAAAGTTTTGAAAAATTTGATGTCATCATTGAGCTGTAGCCCACATCTCATTGATTCTTGGTTTCATATCATATTGTTCCGGCTCCGTGCTTTGAGGTCGTCTCATATTTGAGTTTGGGTAATACATCTGGCCCATCGCAGCGCCTGAGCCATAAGGATCGGGATCCGGATAGACATAGTTGTTGTTGTGCGATGGAGATGCCATTTGGGATGGTGATTGCCAACCCATGTTTGCCATGTGAGGGCTACCATTTGCGCTACCTGGTTGACGCTGTTCCATGTTGGCAGGAGGCTCTAAAATGCTCGGTGGGCCATAACCTGTTGGATGGGAGGTAGGTCGCTGCATGCCATTTGTAAAAGCGGTAGAAACTGGTGGTGGCTGATTTGGTACACCGTAATCACTTCGAAGATGTCCTGGTAAAGAGCTGTTGTTCATGTACCCGTAGTCACCAGGGTGGCGCTGCATGTTATTCATTGGTGCCATGTCAGAACTTGGAGAAGCAGAGAGATGTCGGCCTGGGGAAGGTGTTGACATCGGGGATCCGTTGTTTGAATACGACTCGCCATCTGAACGCTGTCTGCTGGGTCGGTTGTTCCCGGGACGGCCAGCTAGAGCAGCAGCAGTTGCAGCAGCAGCCTCTTCGACAGTTCCTGTATGGTGATTTTGGTGACGGGTCAAAGTGGTTCTTCGGGTAAAAGTCTTCTGACAATCAGCATACGGGCATTTGTATGGACGCTTTCCGGAGTGAATTCTTCTGTGTCTGGCAAGAGAGCTAGAGTCACTGAAGGGCTACATAAAGTTAGTAAAACTTGCCTATATCATACGTTATACAGAAATGCTTACCTTTGCACAACGTTCGCAAGTGTGAGGCTTTTCACCGGTGTGGACACGTAAATGAACCGTCAAAGCGGATCTTTGAATGAATTGTTTACCACAACCAGGATAATCACAGACATGAGGTCGAACTCCACTGTGAATACGCTCTGGAGAAACTGTTAGTGCTCGGTTCTCGGTAATGTTGTGAAAAAGAACTCACCATGTCTTGCAAGATCACTTCGTCGGGCGAATCCTTTACCACAGGTGCTACAAGGGAAAGCTTTTGTAACAGTGACATCACCAGGCTGGCGTGGACGTGTGTTATCTTGCTGTTGTGTAGACATCATTCCATTGTCGAAAGCAACGTCAGGACGATAAGGTTGTTGCATCATCGGCATTGAGTTTTGCATACCAGGTGGTGAAGGATAGCGCATGCCATTTGGTGCTCCGTTCATTCCATTCATGCCCATCCGTGGAGTAGAATATTGGGAATGTTCAGAGCCATGAGGAGAATTAGCTCTCTCGGAACCAGCATCAGACATGCGTAAACCGTTGGCTTGTGATATGGATTGAAGTAAGTGTAAGTCTTGAGCCTGACCGCTTGCTGATGCCGCCGCCGCCGCCGCCGCCGCTCCTTTCGCACCCTTTGAATTAACTATCTCTTTGATATCCATGGTGCGATGAAATTTTATTTCCTGGCTAGGAAGATGAGGTAGAGGAAGAAGGAGGATTATAGGGTGTGATGGACGCTTGGATCAAGCGTTCGTACCAAGTTTTAAAATATGGTACCGTGTCTCGAAGATTTGCTTTGTGTCTCGGGAACGAGTGTTCGAGGGGCTGTGAGTTGTATGCAAGAATATAAAATATAAATACAACCTTGGTTGGAAGATTTAAGATTGGGCCGTAGTGAATTGGTGCGGTAACGTGATCAAGTGATTTTCGTTCAATCAATAAGATAAAACAAATGGTTGAAGTAGTCTTGTATCCTGGGGATTTTGCGGCTTTTCACTTTTTTCAGAAAAGTCTATAGTGAGTGAGAATGTTAGCTAAAGCGTTATGGGGTAAGAAAATGCAATGCTGTGTGTGGTGTTGGCATCTACAACAGCACGGTGCACACCGCTAATTCTCCAATTTTGTAGGAGTTTAAGAACGGACAGGAGAGTCAGGAAAGAGAAAGTGGATGAGTGGATGAGTGGATGAGTGGATGGGTGGATGGGTGGATGAGTGGATCAAGTATGTAAATATGTAAATATCCGAGCTTGCTTACCTTGTTGATGACTGGGCCACACTGTATGGCTTCAAAATGGAAAAATATTAAAAAAGAAAATGACCGCGACAAATTTCCACGTTCAGTTACTTTGTAATCCGCCAATCTGGACACTGGGTGGGCGGGGATGCGGGAAAATTCACAACGCACGTGCGACCGTACAGCCGGTTAAAATGAATACCTTTTTTTATTGCTTCCCAAGTCAGAAGAGCGTAGATGGAGAATTCCAATTCAGAGAAGCTGTCAGATTCTTATGACTTTTGTCTCGCTGGTAATTGATTAATCTTTCAGAGGCGACTGCGCATACGCGTTCTGTGGTCAGAGAAGTACTGTGGCGATCACCGACCGTATGAGCGGCGATTCCCAGAACTTGTGAATATGTCTGAACCTCTTTTGAGAGGTGCTGGTTCGGGATACTGCAGTGTCTGAGGCACGAGCCAAAGGTTCGTCTGATGAGATGATATGTCGAATCAGCGGCAAATGTGAGATGTGATGAGCGAAGTGCGTTTGAGTGGCGCGTTTCCAAACTTTGACAATTGAGGTTGCTTGGATGAAGTTTGGTCGATCCGCAAAATGGTTCTTTTGACAAGAAGTGAGCTTCGTCTGAGGTATAATCCTTCTTGTTTGTGTATCGGCACCTGGGACTCGAGTCCTTCCGCGAATGCTCAAAGTATCGACACCAAGTATTCGCGTCGCAAAGATAAATCTGTTTGTAGATATCGTTCGAAGAGCGCGTCGTAGAAGAATGGTTGATTCTTTGAAAGGTCCAGACAGGCGAGCGAATGTTTAGATAGACGCACTAGTATCCCGCCCAATGTTAGTGATGGTTTTCCCGTCGTTCAATGTGATGAGTAAGGATGTGCACACTTACATTAAGATTGTAATCTGATCTTACCGGATTGAAGTGACGTTGAGTTGAAGGTGTAGTTTTCAGGGTGACACGAAGGCTAATGAGATGCCTCGGAAGAAACCATGCGATTGCTGCAGGGCGGAGAAGAGATCTCGAGATGGAGGCTGCTTCTGGGCTGAACTAGAAGCTCGGGATACAATGCGGCAGGTACTCTTTTTTGATAGTTGATAATGCGCGGATATCTATTTTAAAGATAACAAATAAGAAATACTTTGTACACTCAAGATGAAATGCTCTGTAGATGTTGTTCTTCAATTAGAAACAACGAATGATAAAGCTAAGAAATATCCAAGCGCAGAATTTGCAGTTTGGGGGACTTTTTGCGCGACAGCAAAATCGGCTACGTAGGAAAGAAGAGAGAGTGTGAGAAAGAAAGGGCAGGTTCGATGTATCATGAAAAAGGAAGATGGATCAACTCACAGATGGATGATGATTATTTGATTTTTTCGATTAGTATTTTTAATGTTTTAGTGTTCTGATGCGTGGGTAAGGGCGCAGAAATGGTAGATGGATTTTTTAAAAGAGCGGGATTTTGGGCATCTAGGAGGATTTGGTTGACAAGGAATGCGGAAGAATAGAGGAAAAAGACTAAGTAAGACTAAGGGAAGAGTCAAGACTCAAGAGATGGAGGGATGGAATGGAGCGAGAGAGGGCTAGAGAAATGGGGTGGATGGACTGAATAGAGTGGATGGAGGGACGCAAAGATATTCGGGTCGAGGGGTTTTGAAAGAGAGGGGGGGGGGGAAAGAATTCTGAACTAGAAGCAAAAAAAAGGGTTTCGAAACCTTCTTTTGGCCTTCTATTCGGCAACAGTGGGTGTCCACTGGGTCGAGGGTGTCTGAACTTTGAAGGCTTGTTGATGGGTTGTCGATGGCTTGTCAATGCTTTTTCTTTTCAATTTTACAGGGCTTGTTAGGTTTTTTGCAGGCTTTATTGAGTGGGCGGGGGGGAGAAGGGCTTTAGGTTCCTGGTTTTGTTGGTACGAGTGCTTGACGCTACTTTATTCGAGTAACCTTACCTGGCTAGTAGGACAAAGGACAGAGTTAAAAAATAAAATAAAATAAAATAAATAAAACAAATAAAAATAAAAATAAAAAGACTTGCTAAAACTTGCTAAAATGCTAAAACTTTAAAACACAACAGATGGATCATGCGTGGTCAGAACTTTACTACAAGAATTGGAGAAGAAAATGATCAGGGTTATGAGGACAAGATTGGTGAGCTCGAATAAAAAGACTGGTACCATTCATTTACTTGACTATTTATTCTTTCAAGTTACTTTGCTGTCTTATGTCTATGCCATCATAATTAACCACAGGAGTCAAAAAACTCAAGTCTGAATAGACTGACTGTTTGTCAATGGTTGTTCATTACGAACCTGGTGAGAGAAAAAGCAGCTTCGATGAATACAGTATAGATATAATATAATCTACATGTCTACTCATACACTACATACCATCTATCTATTTACTCTATCAGAACTCCAACTCAACATTATTTACATGGGCATACGAGATCAAAACTGCAATGAATGAACAAAAAGAGAGATGGCTCGAAGTCTGCCGATCAAAAACCTCCACTTCTGAACCCACTTTCCGCCCACTTCCTTTTTTAATATTCCTCTGTAAATACCTACCTAGCCTCCTAGTCTCTAGACGAAGATTTACGAATACTCCTTGTACAGAGTACAGCAGTACTTTTAAACTTTTCCAAGTTCCTCTAGTCTACCCTCCCCCTGGTCAAATCCGACTCAATCCTATACATCCTGTCACCGCGATCTCTCAAACATGAATGGGCTTCTCTTCTTGACGCAGGCAGGCTCCAGCTAACCGACGAATCGAAGATACTGTACAACACATACACATTATAGGTTCATGGTAAGCGGCTCGTATCTGGGGCGTATATCTACTCTACCTCGCATTTCCTACATACACACATACGAACATACAAGTGCTGTAAACCTATGGATTGCAGGCGTCCATTGCCACAACTTCATGCCACTTTCATCCTGTCTGTCATTCAAAACCATTTATGGTGGACCCAAGGGTAAGCTTGACAGGATAATGCTAAGACCGGTACAGTGTCCAAAGCATTCCGAGCTCTCGTCACTCCCATGCCAATCCATCCATTTCAATTGTGGTAAATTAGCTCTATTTAGAATATCAGTCCATGTCCATATCCACCATTCACCATGTATCAGCACGATGGATTGATGATCGAGTGACCAAAAGCCACAGGGGGGTCTGTTTCCATTCAAAATACATACCCTCAATCAACGGCGCCCCACGATGAATGCTACATATTTCCCACCTGTAGAATACAAAAGTATCTCGTACCCTAGTTTTCTAGAATGTCTCTGAACCCTCCGACCACCGCCTTTATCATATGTGCTTGTCTGTTGCACGATTTGTGACCTCACAAGTGCTCCGCTGTACCAGCCTTTAAAAGTCCCGTCCAGGAGCCTGAGTTACAAGTGGCAAAGGACGCTGTCGCACTAAATCATTACCCTGTATTGAGCCTATGAGAAACTTCAGTCATCTCCTGAGGAATTCCACCCCGGCAAACCTTGAGCAGCGTCTTGATACTCGATAGTAGATAGTAGACACTTGTACGCTACACCGTCAGAACGTCGACCAGTCCAAACAGGGCAATGATTGATGGGTAAAAACTAACTTTTTGGTAAAACTCCTAAAAAGCTAAGCCACAATGTGCCGACGTCTGTGCTTGTGCCTGTGCCTGACTGCATTACTTGCTCCCGGGTACCTTAGGTAGGTCATTCCTGAATAATTTGTATAATAACCACTTTGTGAACAGTGAGTGTGGCCTTGCATATCATTTAGTCCCACCGCGTATTCAGCTAAGAACGGAATCGGTACGGTGCGATCACTTCACTTGTTACCAGACGACATAAAAATAGAGGTGCACTTACCCATCGCGAATCATAGAACTTTTGCGGAATGTGCTAAAGATTCTTCGATAGCTTTGGAAAATCATTCACAACCCTCGGTCCAACGCGAGACACGTGGGGCGGCACTGACGAGTAAGGAGATGTGGAAGGTAGTTTCTGGGATGTTTTGAACATTTCAGAACTAGGAGGCGGTATAGAATAAGTAACCAGGGGAGTCAAGTCTGCTCTTGCCCCTGAGCGGGAGAGGATCCAGAAAATTCTTGTACACATTTCACATATGCTGAAAATACCAATCGCGTGACTGTTCTTTTACTTAAATGCATTGTAGACTTGTAGTATGTAGTAGAGCTTGTTCGGAGATGATGCAGGATACCTTGCACGGTAGTCTTCATAAAATGGATGCCTTTGGTACTCGCTAAGGAAACCATGAACCACTATAGAAAAATCCAAACTCCACATACTCCGTAGAGTAGAGCTAGGCAGCATGTACTGGTTTTTGTGTACAAGCTTAGGGCGGAAATTGCTTTTCATCTCTTAAAAGATCTGAGGATCTAATCTCCTCTAATTCGACAATATGATAGCGGCTGGATGAGTAATATACAGGAGAGGAACGGTACGAATCCTTGAGAAGTTGACGTATAGATCATCGGATCAAAGACTGATAACCTATGTAATAATGTGAAAAGAAATCGGCTGGCTGGGTGGAGCGGCAATAATAAAGGGTAATACCGTAAAGGAGTGTTTGTATTTATTTACACAATGCGATGAGATAACATAGTAAAACATAACCACCGGGAAATTTCTCTGTAAACTGGTGGCGTCATATGAATCTGAACCTCTTTCCTTCCATACTGTTGGTAAAATGGCTCTCATCGTTTTGATTTGCAATGGGTCGGTCATCAATGAAAGTACATACCCAGTACTCCGTACAGTACTAGCTACTGCCATTTCGCTTACAGTATTTCTGGAAATTGATCGGATTCTTTGCCATGGTAGACTGACTACCTAGCTTATCGAAAACTTCTAGAAGCCTTTAAGACATTCCTTTTTAATCTCGGGAACCGAAGTAATGAAGAAATGTCTCTTTTCCAAAGTTCATATTATCATATAGTTTCCATCCGTACCAAATTATCAACGATATCTATCAACGCAAGTACCGGAATATGCCCAAGGGTATAGGAATACTGTCACCTCCCCAGTCAGAATGGACAATCTCTTGATAATAGCTCCTTCTGAAGTTTGAGTCCGTCTCCCCTTGTTTGCTCCGTTCCGTCGTTCTCTTCCTTGTAGATTTGTCACATTCACTTCTATTGGGGCAATTGACACCGGAAGCTCGGACAAAAGCTAAGTTCATCTCCTCCCCGGGAATTGTGTCTCGCATTTTGTTTAAATTTATGCTTAGGACGTCTGAGTATCACAGCTTTTTCTTTGATCCTTCGCTGCAAGACCTCCCCCCCACTATCCTAAGTTTCCCAAGGGCGCTTCGCTGTACGGGAACCATGCTTCTTTATTCTTATTAAAACGTGTGAACCCTGTCGAATCGTCAGATCTAATTTCCATTTTACCAAAAGCCATGGCTTTGGATTTGCTGAATGAAAGACCGGGTCACTTTCTAATCCATGCGTTGTCTTTGCCAGTGAAGTTCTTTTCTCTCCTACAGGCTACCGGAGACACTACCTTGAGCCTACTACAAAAATTCCACTTAGATTGTCGCCCTTTTACAAACTCTTCCATCCAGCAAGGGGTATCCGAAAATAATAACCAATTCACGGAGAAACTCAAAGTCCTTCCAAATTTCTCATTCATAGAAGGACGCTTATACAGTAATATCAAATTACCTGGTCACCAGTGTCAAGCCGTCTACAATTTAATGCTTCGACTCAGCCTCTTTCCGTAATTTATGTCCTGTATGGTCCTAGGTATCCTATTTCGTACCTTTTAGTTAGATGGGAACCTGGCGAACTACATGTTCAAGCGCTCACGATGTCATGTAAAGAGTGGAAAAGTCACTAGCTTCCTCGCTGTTAACCGCTAACGTCCCAGAAACGGCATATTACACTTTCCCAGCACAACAAAAGTCCAACTTTGACCGGGGATAGAAGATTGGGAGCACAATGATTCGTCGAGCTTCAAGGATGTACCATCATGACAAGCCATTATTACTTGAATATATTACCGGAACTGTATTAACCCATGATACCAAGACGCTAGAAGCTTCATCAAACCTTCTAGAACAAGGACATTAATGTTTCACCCTCATATATTGGATCCGAGGACTCAAAATATCATCATGTAAGTTGTAACATTGTAACCTCAATGAGAGAAGGTAGAGAAAACCAACCAACGAGCAAGAAAAAACCGGCCAGACCGACCGGAACTTGAGAAATAATCCGCACCGCGAAGGGTTAGCGAGCGAGACTAAACCTACCTAGCTACAGTACATACATACCCAGCTACGCAGGGATACTCAGCGGAAACCTCATTCCTTCCATGAATATTCCATAGGAAGTTTTGATAAGATGATGAATGACGACGTTGAATTTCTTTCTCTCTTATGCCTACTCTAAATGAATTAATTACATACATACCTACCTTTAGGAGTTTTTTGAACATTCGTTAGATCAATCACTATCTGATCCAAATCCATCCATCATTCAGCTACATACGATGCGATGTAAGATCTTAAAAACTATTCCGCGCCTTATGCATTCACTCACTGTACAGTGTACCCTTACTAAAGTCTAAATTTCTTCAATGCTAAAAAATTACATTTCTTATTATTCTTGCTTTACTTGCATCTATTAATCTACTCTATTCTGATCACCCAATGCTTATTATCATTATTGTTATCCCTTAATAGCCCTTTCCATATAATTACCTACCTAATAGTTCTACTACCAAGTACAAGTACATACATAACATACAGTGTCAATAATTCCTGAGTCGTTCCAAATTCCATTCTGCAGGCAGGGTAGGGCATGGCATGGCATAAAAATACACACTCACTGCGTGCGTGGCCAATGCGTTTGCGAGATCTTCGATATAATAGACAAAGAATAAAGACCTCGGGAAGTATAGTAAAAAAAAGGAATAAAAAAATTAAAAAAATAAATTAATAGATTGGTCTGAAATTGCCTTTGTTACAATTTAAATAGCAACTACAGTAATAATGTATAGTATATCAAGCGCGCCTGCTATTTCGATTTTGATTTTTATGTTGATAATTCGCATTTAATACCAACATAGCATTTCCACCTCTAGCGTCACGATTCCTCGTGGCACTCGCATTGATGATTCCTGATTTTGGAATATTCTGATAGATCGCCGAGATTAGATGCTCACTACATATGATACAGACAGTACCTACTACCTAGGTACGTACGTATACGTAGAAAATATCCGATTAAAGAAAAAAGAGGCTGAATTCGAGCAAGCACTGGCAAAGTTGACGACACATCCTTACCTAGGTACGGTTACATCAGTGCATTTTAGCATGAGAACTAATGAGCGGGAAGATGTCATATCGCTAGATTTGGGGCTCGTCCTCCCGCAGCCGAAGAGCTTTTGCCAGTTAGTGGCGCATACCACGTCTATCTTCCCGTTCCTTCTTGCTGAACAAGTAAGTTCATACATTACATTACATCAAAATTTCTTTCGGGGTACATAGATCATGCTTGGATTAAAGCTGCTGTAGCCTATGTGCTTTGTTTCGCTCCACAAAAGCTCATCTCTCCATCCCACTTATGTACTCATTGATGTTTCCATCATGAGGTTGATCCCTGGGGATTTTCTTTAGAGTTCGTGCCTCACAGGCAACATGCCTCAATACTTGTAACATACTGACATTTTTTCCATGCTTCAGGGAAGCATTACCACAATGCGGCTTCAGCTATGAAGTTTCGTTTGAATGCCGCCCTGACTAGCACTTAGTCGCGTCTGGTGTTGAAATTCCCACGTGTATCTCGAGGATTGAAGGAACTTGGTGTCTTCTAGGGCGTTTAATGTCGCCGCTTGAGGCGTCTCGCATCAAGCCATAACCTTCCTTATACTCCGTACATATCAGCATCCTCTGCTGAAGCGAAAAGATTCGACTCGTGATTTTCTGCATCTTGGGATTTATACAGCGTACAAAATTTATACACCGCTTGGAGGAAGGACCAGATTTTGACCGCTTAACGATCTACAAATCATAGGCTCTTGTTCCTAGAGAATGATCAGCATGAGTTGATGTCGCTCCACTGTGGTTCACGGGGATTCAATCCATACCGCCAATTCCATTAGTTGCTTCAAGTTGAGCAAATTTTCTTATGCTTGCTTGCTTGCTTCTTGATTTCCATCAGTGAGAAAGGGAGAAACCCCATGTTCCTTTTTTTGGTACTATTAGAACTAACTGTAAAAGCAGCTGAAAACTAGAATACTAAAAGACTATTCTACGTTCTGTACGAAGTGCTGTACATGTACATGTACAATCTAAACTGAAGGACAATATAATCGAATTCATAGTGGCGTCGTATTGATCATCAGCCACAGACTAACCGACTCAGTTCAGTTACACCCGGTTTAATAACTAGCTTCCAAAATATGATTTTTCGACCTCGCAAAAGTTTTTGTTGAAACGTTATAATTTTAGATTTCAATTTATGATAACTTTATCAATTCAAATTCAATTTGATTAAGAACTATACTAAATGATAACAAATGAATGAATTAATATTCTAATATAATTATAATTGATTTAAAATTATAATTATTGAAATTCAAATCTAGATTCTAAAAATAAAAAAACAATTTGAATTATTAGATTCAATTTCAATTTTAATTTAAACTTTTAATAATTCAATTCAATTTTATAATCTTCAATATTATATTTTGAATTCTTTACTTTTCATTCAATCAATATAGTTTTAAATCTAATAAATTTTTCAAGATAATAATATTTTCAATTATTATATTAAATTATTCAATTTCTAGATTTAATACTAATTTTATTGTTGAATTGAAAATAAGGGATTTCAACAAAATAATGATTTCAGCAAAAAGTTGGTTGAGATCGAAAATTCGTGTTTTGGAAGCTAGTTATTAAATTGGGTGTACTCAAACCAGCTGATTGGAGATAAATAGATAGATAGGTAGATCTCCAACAAACAGAAAGACCCCACCCACCGCATACACAGAACAGAGAATACAGAGTCTCAGTCTCACCATAGATCACCGTCTCACTCCGTACGTACGTACGGAAGGAGAGATGAATTAACCAAGCAAGCAAGCAAGCAAGCAAGCAAGCATGCTGTCACGCCAAAAACAAAACAAACAACTTAACAACTCATCCCGGCATTTCAATAGTGGCTTCCGGTGCGCAGCGCACTAGAATGATGAATATGCTAATAAAGTCCATAAGAAGAATAGTAATCATAAGTAAAGCTCAAATGTCTACATAGTGGTATTATGTCGAGATGCGAGAAGGACTGACTCCCCTTCCCGCAGTTGCAAGTGCTTTCCTTTCGTGGTAGTAAGGTTAGTAGTAAACATGGGTTAGTGTCGTGGGTAACCCACTTAGTCTTTGAGCTAATAGCCTCAGTATTGGCGTGAGAATCAGATGTATGTGTCGATCGGTGTGTACGGAGTAGCTTGTTATGCATTGATGTGACTTGACTTGAAAGGGGATGATTGGAATGGATGGAATGATATGATATGATATGGCATGACTTGTGAATGAAGGTTATACTGTACAGTACCTCCGTACGGCGGAAAATAAGTTGATGTTTTGGAGGCTGGGAGTAGCGGTGGAATGGTGTGCGGTATTGTATGTAGTAAGTTATGTATGGATGGGATTGAGGTGCGATATGTTATGGTTTTGGTTTTGGGATGAGTATGAATGGATGAATGTAGTGAGTTTGGAAGTGTGGAATGTGTGGGATTTGCTTTTGGTGTTGGTGTTGGTGTTGGTGTTGGTGTTGGTATTGTTCAGTATCTAGGTAATCGATATCATCATCGATGAAGCGATGATGCGAAGAAGATTTAATCCAATCTCTAACTCGTAAGGTTACTTACCTAAATTCTTACAATACTTATTACTAGGGAGGTAGCTATGTATACTACAGTAACAATTCACCACCCACCAAATATCAATCAATCAACATCAGTGACTAACCGACCACTCATACTCAGTTGCAACAATCAATCAATACTTCTAATCAAGCAAACCAGTAGTCCCAAAATTCATACATAGTTCCACATAACCATATAACCATATCCAAATCCAGATAAGTACAATACATACATGTACAATACACCCCTCCAGCCGCCCCCCCCCCAAATCAATAATCTGACGCACAACTTACGAATCCCTCCCTTCCATCTCCCCATCTCAGCACATCCCCTCCTCACCTCACCTCACCTCACCATAATCTGCTCAATGCTCAAATAAGGTTTATCCCCACGTTCATCAAAAGATCTTCCTTCCTTCCTCCCTTCCTTATTTACCCACTCACTTACTAACTCACTTACAACACGCAATACCTCCCCTCCCCCATCCCCTCCCATCCATCGATCATTCCTCCATCGTGGAGTCTCTGCCCGGGCAGCACAATGGAAAGTGCTGATGTTCTGTGCTGTTCTGTGCTGTGATGTGCAGTGCAGTGCGTGCAGTGCGTGCACCGCATGAACATGTTGAATTCAGGGAATGGGCTTGTATGTTCGTATGTAGTGGTAGTGGGAGCGTAAGCGGGATAGACGCGTAGGTGGGAGGAGATGTGATGTGATGTGATGTGATGGGTTTGAGGGGAAGATCATCTTTTGAGCTGTGCGTATTTTTATTTCGGGGTCGTTGGTGAGGTAGTTTGTTTGTTTGTTTGTTTGTTTGTTTGTTTGTTTGTTTGTTTGTTTGTTAGATTTGGGTTCAGGTTTGCGTTTAGCTTTGGTGTATTGGGATTGCAATGTTCGGTTTTGGGTATATGGTGAGATATCTATCTAGTGAGTGGATTTTGGGGAGGGAGTTGAGGTCGGAATAGAGTATTGTGGTTTATGGGTTGAGATGTAGGGTCTGATTTTGCTATATAACTATATCTTAGAATATATTACAATAGGTACTTATATTTCATGAATATAATCTCCGGTAATTTGACTAGTGGATATTTATCCACCTAACATAGTATTTTTGAAAAACCCATATATCGAGAACGCAGCTGCTCTTTTTCTTTTGTTTTTACATCGGAGTACTATGAGTATCCATTCTCAGTGTCAACACTTCACTTCATTCCCCATGATTTCAATCTAAGATAATTCTACTCTAAAATTATCTTCTATTTATACCTATCGTGCCATATCATAGGTACAATTAAACAGCATAATCCTTCCTATACGTGCATTATCACATACAACATAATCTAGCATCAAGACGTATACCTTAACCTATGACTTAGAAAATCGCCTCGTTCTATTATCTGACATTTGTCATTTAATTTCCATTATATCTGCACTCTCACAACACCTTCCTATGTGTTTGTTTGCTAGCTAGCAGCATTATAATCTTACACATCAATGACCATTATGAAAATCGATGGTTACGAATCCAATTTCAAAATTCACTCAAGTTAATCAGTCACTAGGTCGTCCTGGAAGACTGAAATCCGTGGTCAGGAGTACCACAGTGTCAGAGTATCGGTGACTGATTGAAAGAATACATATATACGAGTCATTACTCTCGAACTCTCTATTGAAAGGAAACCATACGTGTATTAATCTAAAAGGATCAAGCTCATCTATTTCATCAACTCAAATACTTTACATCAGCACTATCTACACTGCTCAACCATTCCATCATTTATCTGAAGGCTTAGCGGCCGGGCTATGATTATCGGTGTGTTTTCGAGACGGAGCGACTCGCGATCGTTCTAATCATCGCTGTCGTAATTGACATGATGACTAACATCTTCACCACCGCCAGCTTTGGCCATCTTTTCGAGACAGAGTGCCTCATTTTCATCATCGGTTTCGTAGTTGACATGATGACTAATATCCTCATGACCGCCGACATTGAACGTTGCAGACTTGACATCCTCCTTGGATTTATCTACTTTGCTGTCTTGACTTATTGATTTCGTGGCCTTGTCGGATTTCTTTTCGCTCCTTCGACTTTCCACATGTCTTTGCGAACTTTTCCTCTTCTTCCAGTCACTTAGGCAGCCCATGGTGTTTGGTTTCGCAAGCTGAGTGAGAATTGATGGAGTATGAGACCAAGATAGCAGTATGGGAGTATGAGGAGATGGAGCATAAATTGAGAGGTTGAAGCAGCTTTGATGATGGTGTGATGGTACCCAAGCTCGAATTCTTGAGTAGAAGGTGGATAATGAAATATGGAGTTGGTGTATGATTGATATCGAGGAAATGTGGTCGAAGATACTGCATTGAACCAGTACCGCGCTGGGGTATTCTTCTTGTATAGGGTTCTTCACTATGCTCGTTCTTGAAAAAATCAGTTTCCTCTGCATACAAAAACAAATGATATGAAAAGTACTTACCGACAAGATACTTAATCAGTATATGTTGGTAGAGAAGGAGGATGCAAAGAATTGGAACGCGGGATAACTAAATGTACACAGAGAGAGGACCTTTGAATCATTTTGTGAGTCTTCAACAGCTGAACGAGTAACATAGATGATATGACATATAATTATAGTTGGAATTGCAGTCATAATGCTCTTCATTCTGAGATGACTCCCGAAGGCCGAAGGCTGAAAATGCGGCAATTTGTGTTGTCTATGATCGACTTAGACATGCATAAAAATCCAACGTCCACAATCCTCACTCAATGCTGTGCTGGTAATCAAAATAGACATCCAGTGTTCTCGTGCAAAGCTAACGTTCCAGCTACTAATTTTCTGTGCGTCTATATAGCTTTGGCTCTGGGGAATGAGAACTATGGCTGAATATGATGGAGTCAAAAGATTGATCTCTTCCATTTATTTGAATAATGATGGCGTTTATTCATTCACCTGGAATTAGAATACCCATTCAAGATATATCTTTATTCCATTTTGAACAAGCTGAGAGACACCCTTCGATTATTCTCAACCTTCACTATCAACCAATTCCCGCTTCGGCACAGCGCAGAGCAAGTATGGAAAGAGATATGCTACGGAGAATATTGTCAAATAATGAAAACATCTACATGATCTCATGAAATCCTACTTCTCAGCTTGCACTTGGCGAGTGCAAGTGCATGTATAGTCTGTCGCATCATCTCGTAAACAAACGTTTTCAGCTTCTGCATTTCTCGAGTTTCTGGAAACAACAAATGATATCGCCATCGCAACAAATAACTTATAAAAAATCTCCAAGCACTCGACGCTTTACAAAGGGAAAAGTGTTTGCATAAATGCGACTTAACGTGAGAAAGCATAGTAGCGTGCGATGCTAATGCTTCATTTTCGGCACCAGGTATTCGAGACACAGGAGAATCCTCCGGAAGAAAAATTTGAGGGGTGCGAAACGTGGGACCCATCAACGGGGCACTAAGACATTCAAATAAGTCACCTGGAGGGTGTTCTTTGACAGGGTCTTGGATGTCTGATCAGGGCAAGTTTCACCAATCTGGGTTTTAATAACATAATCTAGGCCACTTGAAGCCATAGATCATTAAACATAATATACAAGAACATCATGTAACCCAAGAGATCAATTACTACGTCCTGAGTGTGAATTGTATGTGGGATGGCATGGATTTTACATGAGGATTTCAAGGGGTTGATCGTGATAATAGAGCTGGTGGCTGCCATGCCTTCTAGCCTTACTCGAACGTTTTAAAAAGTATGTGCTACCAAAATAAGAAAGACGCAAAGATTGTGTTGAGACTGCTGATATAAATGTGTATTAGACAACATTTGATCAAGGCAGTGCCGGTTGTTGAAGCATTTAGAATGAGGCTCTCCTGGAGTTGTCTAGCGAGCGGCTTTCTCCAAAACCCCTCTTCTCTCAGCCCCCTCAAAGGAGTTTTGTTATAGGCAATGAGACTCATAGATGCTCAATCAGGTGTATCTACGTCCATGCACGAGAAGTGCGTCAAAATAAGCCAATGTCGTTGGCAGCTGAAACTGAAATGTGAGTATTAGAAGAATGGCACAAAGGCTATGAGTGTAACATCCGATGCCAGGAAGCATGTCCGTCAAACCAAGAGTACACCAACAAGGCTAACCAGTGTTACGGTAGCAAATACTTAACATGATAAGTAAAATAGGGAATCCGAGCTACGGCATTCTACATTATCAAAGTAAATCTTGGAGCGGATGTAAACCGTGCAACTATATATAGATATAATCAGCCTTCTTCTAGACTTCCTTTCGAGGCTGTGATTGAAGAGATGAATCTTCTAGAGATGAGAAATAAGCATTGTGGATAAAATTTTGTATGTGGTTGGCAGGAATTTGGTTGTGATTATTATTGTGAGAATAATATGACGTGAAATGACAGAAAACGTGATGGACTTGGCAACATGGCATTCTCCTTGGATTATTAATAACATTCTCAAGAAAGCAACCTTATCAGCAAGCAACCAGTCATGTCTCTCAAGACTCGGGCGTGCACTTGATAAAAGTCCTAGACTCCATTCTAGCAAACAACAGCGTGGAGAGATGATGTATTTATATTCATCAACATCCAATTGAAAACAACAAAAGGTTGATACGAAAGTCACTGCAGGACCACAAATGGAGAACACTTGATCCCCCTCCGGAGTCCGTAACAGTAATAGCGATAACTAGTTTGCATACAAAGTTCTTGGTGTTCTTACTAAGTATTTCGCACAGCCGTTAAAGGGAGCACTGCACTGGTGGAGGGGACGGGAAGGGAAAGCTAAATAAAGCATCAGACTTGTAACTGGTGCGCAATTGTGTGGTCGAAGGAATTTTAGGAATTTTAAGAAAGACAAAGAATGCGCGCGGGTTTGAGATTGAGAATTATGCTAAGGTTATCTAACTACCACCTACCTAGTACCGGTAGTTCAACCACTTTCTCGCATCTCTGAATTGCCTGTACGCGCGGTATGTACGTCACGTACACTTTTCGTAGGTTGTAAATGCCACAATTGAAAACAAACTTAACCTTGCCTACTACTCCGTAAATAGGGGATCGTCGATGAACCATAAAACTCCCTCGAAGAGTACGAGGAAACAATACAAAAAAACGATATGAGACACAGCATCTTTACGACCCTTGCATGAAGACGTCGCTTGGGGCCAAGCCAATGCTTTTTCTCGTAGGATTCTGGATTCTGGATTCTCGCAGGATTCTCTTCTCACAGGATCAACAACTTCAATTTGGGGATTTTCATTTAATCGCACTTCCATTCTCTTTCCTCTGATCTTTTGATCGAAATATGAGTGCGCCATAATGCTTTACTCTCTCTTTCTTTCGGTGCTTCTGCCCATCACATTCGCTCAATATCCACCTATTTCAAATCTGACTAGAATAACTTCCCCAGTCGATGGAAATATCACCATTTCTTATAAAACACCACCAACAGGCACCTGCCAAACCGTCTTCGATTCTCAAGAACAATACACAGGTTGGGTCAACATACCGGGAAACTATGCGACAAATACATTCTTTTGGTTTATCTCTGCGAGGGATCCTACCGATCAACTTACTATATGGTTAAATGGCGGGCCAGGCTCCAGCTCGATGATTGGACTTTTCAACGAAAATGGTCCTTGCGAGGTTATCAATGTAGCCCAGGGGAAATTCGCGACGGAAGCTAGGGATTGGGGTTGGGATAGAGCGTCTAACATGTTATATATTGATCAGGTATGTAGCATTTTGAGCTTGTCTCTATATCTTTGAATCAATTTAACGCGCAAACCTCGACGAATTCTTGTGCCAGTCGAGATATCTAGTGTTGGTTGATACACTCTGATAGCTATGGTACCATCTGAACTGCCTATGACAGCATTGACTGAACATTATTGTTCTATTATTTCATGCATGCGCTATATCTAGTTCTCTAAGCTGACGCATACACCTGCAGCCGAATCAAGTCGGATTTTCATACGATACGCCTACTAATTGCTCCCTCGACCTTCTTACAACATATCTCTATACTCCACAGCAAACCCTTCCGAAGTCGCAGCCCGCGGATACTTTTTTAAATGGAACATTCAGCTCTTTGAATGTGAACAATACAGCCAATACTACCCAGATAGCGGGAATGGCTGTATGGCATATGCTTCAAGGATTTCTTGGAGCATTCCCACAGTATGCTCCAAATAATAAGTCTGCTATGAATATTCATTTGTTCGCGGAGAGTTATGGTGGAAAGTATGGACCAGCTTTTGCGACCCTCTGGGAAGAGCAGAATGCAAAGCGCGCGAATGGCACCATATCCCAAAGCAAAACCATTGATATCAAACTCAAATCACTTGGAATAATTAATGGTTGTGTGGATGATCTAATTCAAGCCCCTTACTATCCCGACTTTGCAGTCAATAATACCTTTGGTCTCAGTGCCATCAATCCAACAAGGGCGAAACTGGCGACTGCAAACTTCTATGCTTCTGGTGGCTGCAAGGATTTGATCACTCAATGTCGAACCGCCGTGGAAAGCCAGGATCCTACAAATAAGGGTGACGTTTCAAGTGTTAACAGTGCTTGTTCCAATGCGTATAACAGTTGTGTGACGAATGTGATGGAACCTTATTATGACGCTGGGAGGAGTGTTTATGATATTTCTCATAATTTACCTGAATCATTCCCACCTAGCACATACCTCGAATACCTCAATTCGGCCAAATTTCAATCTGCTATTGGCTCACCAGTCAATTACACCGAGACAAATTTTCAAGTCGTTTCTGCTTTTACATCCACCGGAGACTATGAGCGCAAATCTTACGTACCAGAATTAGCTGCGCTTGTGAAATCTGGGATTCATGTTGGATTGATGTATGGGGACCGTGATTACATTTGCAATTGGTTTGGTGGTGAAGCCATATCTTTGGCTGTTGCAGGGCAGGCTTCTTCGGAATATGCCTCAAAGTTTCCAGCTGCTGGCTACGCTCCTATCATAACCAACACTTCTTATATTGGTGGTGTTGTCCGGCAGTTTGGAAATCTCTCCTTCAGTCGCATTTACGATGCAGGCCACAGTATCCCAGCCTACCAACCCGAAACCGCCTTCCAGGTCTTTGCCCGAATCATAATGGGTACCTCGGTTTCAACGGGAGAAACGATCGACTCGACTGTGTATAACACCACTGGTCCTCTCAATGCCACCCATACCACAAGCCTCCCAGCATCCCCTACAAATACATGCTATCTCCGCAGCATCCCTGAAACATGCACAGAAGACGAGAGAGATATGATTATTGCCGGAAAGGGTGCGATTATCGATGGAGTACTTTATAGTGATTCCTCGGATTACAGTGTCCCTACAAGTACAATAACAGTAGCAAGCTCAGGAAGTGCTAGAACTGCATCAGTCACGACTACTACGGAAATCCTGACGGGTCTTTTTACCGCCACTGCGACACCAAGTCCTAGAAGATCGTTTGCGGTTCCAGTAGCAGAACCGGATTTTAAGGTTTTGATATCATCCATATTTGGCGCATTGGGACTTTCGTATTCCTTCATCTGAGCATTATATATATGTACGTGGGGACTGGCATTTAGATGACTAAATGTTCAACTTCTCCCTTCGTCCTTGCGAGACAACTACAGCATACTATACTTCTGACAGATTTAAAAGCTAAACCGAACCTGAATCATGGTAATCATGGTCGGTATTAGATCAGCTACCGGCAGTGGGAATGGATATTGGGAAGAGGGCAACAAATTCGCGTCTTAATTCAGCGGCGCAACAACGGTCACAGTGCATTCCCATATCACTACATTGGCCACTCAAGAAAATAGTTCACCCAACCAACTACCTTAAATAGCGTCATGATAGTCGGCAGAAACTTCCATTTCTACGCTCCCACTTCATGAACAATTAGTTGCATTTATGCAGTCCAAAGCCTATACCTAGAACGACACAGCAGATGAATTTGCCAGAAGCAAATTCACACCAGACTTATCTCTAGCGGGGGCGAGGGGATGGTGTCTCTATCCATTAGCCTGAGAGATACTACACCGCACGAGTTAAGTTATACCTTGAGCATATTTTGTAATGGCTGCTGCTTGAGGCGAGGCGCTCACAGACTGGCTGCATAAATGAATGAATGAAGGAATGAATTAATAGATAGATAGATGAACGAAGGCATACATGTATGTGTGTATATATGTATACATGCATGTATACAATATACCCCTTCCCTAGGTATAATGCGTATATACATATATATATACACATACACAAACGTATCATGTGATGTAATAAATACTCTTTCATCAAGCAAGGGAAAGAAGATTCCAAGCAGAGGTTTAAATTTGTTCAATTTTTTTCTTGGGTCTTGGGGAATTATTTGGCTAAGTGCTAGGTAGTAGTTTGGTCTGGTTTGGCTCGGTTCGGTTCGTCTGGTTTTGATTTGGTTCGGAATGGTTCGGAATGGGATTAAATTCAAGGTTGAAGATTGCGATTGGAGAATAAGTTAATGTAATGTAACAGATATATATAGATTAGGGGATGTTAAATGGAATGGAATGAAATGTAAAATGTAATGAAATGAATATCTACCTACTCAAAGTCGCGATATCTCGTTTCCCTTGGTGGTTGTGAGGATTTCCGGGTGCGGGGGTAGGGGATTAGAACTTGAGATTGATTTTGATATCTATTAACTCGGTTTTACCAGTATGTACGAAAATTAAGATCCTAACATGTTTCGAGGACCTACATCACATCACACCACATACAAAAAAAAAATCAACAGTAGAAATCCCAGCTTATAATCTATTTTTATCATTTACTATAGATTTATTATGCCATGGTATCTATCATGCACATGTATGTAGGTAGGTACATATCTCGCTTTCTGTCCCCCGCCCCGTCTCAGGATATTTCTTCTCGATACTTAGAAATCTAAATATCTATGCAATTTCTCAAATATGCATCTGTAATCATACTATCTTCTGTCCAGTTTCCCAACTCTGCAGCTCCATCATTACTTTACAATTGTTTGTGAACATCCCCTCCAACAAGATTAAAGAAATTAAAGTGGTGTAAAAAACAAAAAAGAATACCAACATGCTATCTTAACTTGCCATTCCTCATGGCTCATCATGAATCCATCCATCCATCCATCCATCCAGACCCAATTTGTGAACGCCATGGTGATAGGGTATCAAAACTGGCCAGACAGAAGCAAAAAAAGACAAGAAAATGAAAACAGACCATGTTTTCCCCTCCCAGTGTATTTGAACATTACATCTCATCCCAAAACTTTGCCTTGCTTTGATTCTGCTCGTACCGATTCGTGCAAAGAAAGAGAGGACCAGCCAATCGTGATCATGAGCTTCGCAAGACGACTCATAACTATCATACATCCATTTCGAAAAAGTAATCGAGCACATACGTGAGTCAAAGGAGAATCCTCAATTGGCTCAGACACCGAAAAGGAAAGCCAATTGCCTCTCATCCAGTCTCCCAACTGTCTTCATAGCACCCTCATCGAGTGCAGACTCCACCAACTCCCTCTTCTGTTTTTGCAACACCATAATACGATCTTCAACCGTATCCTTTATCAAAATTCGATGGACCTGAACCGATTTCATTTGTCCAATGCGATGAGCACGGTCTACTGCTTGCATTTCAATGAAAGGATTCCAGAAAGGGTCAAGGATAATAACTCGAGATGCGGCGACAAGATTGAGCCCTGCGTTACCAGCTTTGAGAGAAATGAGCATGATATTACAATCATGTTTGTTCGTGAATTGCTTGATCGCATCGTCTCGGCGTTTTGCATTTATGCTACCATCATAACGCTCGCATTTCCAACCCTTTTCCCCAATGGGAACCTGAAGGAGATCGAGAAAGGTCACAAACTGACTGAAGATGATTGTCTTCTCGCCTTCTGTTTGAAATATCTCGAGAAGTTCCATGCATTTATCGACTTTGGCTGACGATTGCCAATTCTTCCGGAGATATTTCATATATTTCCTGTGGCCAGCAATAGACCGGGAAGCCTCTTTCTTCATCATAGCAATCGAAAGATGCTGCTTCTGCTTTTCTATCTTTTGACCTTTACCCTTATTTCTCTTCCCCTTGTTCTTGGATTTGGTTTTCGACTTCGGCTTTGGCTTGGATTCGAGAACGTCCAACTCAAGATCATCAAGGTCATCAGTTTCATCATCACCTTGCTCAGCCTCATCATCCTCGATACCATCAGGCACAATGAAACCGTCCAAGTTACCATTTTCGTCAACATCATCAAGTTTAGTATCGACACCAGACTCAGAGTCCGTATCGCTGTCACTATCGGTGCTTACATCACTAAGGTCGTTGACGTTGTCGACATTCTTGTCTCCCTCGAGTTTAACCTGTGGCATATGTGCCTTTTTGAAAGTTCTGTAGTCAATAAGATTTGCCATGTCAAGCTTTCCACGGCAGCTTGGACATTTGACTGTAGCGCGACCTTCGTCATTGCCTTGCGCTTCTTGCTTGGCCTGCTCGGATATCAACATCAAGCAATCGTGGCAGTTATCATGTCCACAAGGGATGATGATACTGGGATTTGGGGTTGCATCGTAGCATATATTGCACTTGAGATGTTAGTTAAGACATTTCCAGATGAGCATCAATCAACTTACTTCGAACCCATCCGCAGCAAGTAGTCTCACCACCACATCTGGTTCGAGCGCCAAGGCACGTTCAATCATCTGATCCTCAGTGAGCTCTGCCGAGCCGGCTGCTGCTTCAAGATCAATAATCAAATGAGGGTGGCAGCAGCATTGTCTAAGGCGAAGTAGCAAGACAAGGATATTTGAGTAATTTTTCCCAACCGTTCCGGCCTTTCTGTACTTATTGAATTGAAGCTGGGTCTTGTTCCTGAGAGATTCATAAAAGTCCCACTCATCTTTGCTAAAAACAACATGATCAATTTCTTCAACTTTTGGTGGTAAGACGATGATAGGTTTCCCATCTATCTCGGATTTCTTCGTTCTTCGGAGGAGAATTGCCTTCAGTACACCCTGTAGGCGTTGCATGGTTATCTGTATATGTTTATCTGAATATCTTCCCTTCGAAAGACAGCCGAAATCCTACCACTGTTAACAAAATACTCAGTCTGCGAGCCAGGCATCATACGTACTTTGACAAAGGAGACCCAACTATTATAAGGTCGTATACGCAAAAACTTGATCAATGAATAAAGTTCCGTAATGTTGTTCATCATCGGTGTGCCGGTGAGGCAAAACCTAGTCAGGGCTCTTAATCTACAAGCCGAAGACGCTCCTTTGGTGCTTTTATTTTTGATGCATTGTGCCTCATCGAGGATTACACGATAGAATCTGCTCTTCGGACCCAAAAAAGGAAAGTCTTTGGCCATTTGTTTCGCATCTGGGTCGACGATTCCCTTCTGCTTGCATTCCTCTTCGAACTTTAAAAGGCGAGTATATTCCGCACCCAGAGTTCCATAAGTTGTTAGGACTACATCGTACTGTCGAAGTTCGTCCCAAGTCGCTTTCTTGCCGTTTCCATGAGCCATGTAGACGCTGGGTTTGTGAGCCGGCAATGTCTTCGTATCTATTTCGTTACCCCATTGACGGAGAAGCGCAACAGGCGCAGCTATTAGTGTAGTCTAGATATTATCAGCAGATGGCCATGATATCTTGCCAGGTGACATACCTTGCAAGCACGGTCGGCTGATGGTCGTGACAATATGAGTGACAAAGTACTAATTGTTTTGCCTAGACCCATATCGTCTGCTAAAATACCTCCTTTATTAGTACCCTCTTCCATTTGTTTCAACCATGTCAAAGCAATTTTTTGGTGCTCATACTAATATCAAGTTAGCAAGGACTCCTAACAGACTCCAATGATGGATGAACTACCAAGGGATATCTTAATCCTTCTGGAGTTCCCTCTCGGCTCTCTAGTGGAATTTCAATCTCCGCTTTAATATTCTCCAACAAGTCTTTGATCTCCTTTTCTGTTTTTCTCGGATCGTTCATGACGTGATCCATTTGATCCGTCATCTCAGCGGTATATAAGGAGCGATTGAAAAAGCTAAATTCCGATTCAAAGTCGGAGAATTCGCCCATGTTACTCGCCGTGCCGTGTTGTACGGAGTTGAGATTAGTTCTACCCATACCATGTTCTGGTAAAGAATCCATAGTGAACCCCGAGCTTGCTCCATGTGTACTGGCACGCGAATGCGCAGAATGCGTATTTCCAGGGAATGATCCTGGAAGACCATTACCTGGAAGAGAGGGTGATTGATCATGAAGAGCCATCGTGGTATTAGAGCGACCAAAGCCTTGCGCGCCAGAGGTACCTAAACTGTTAAGCGTGGCGGTTGAAGATTGAATATTCATGGACAATGCTGGCTGTGCCATATTCGTATAGTTAGGAGCAGTTCTCACCTCCTGGCCCGAAGAATCATTCATTCCGTTAGCAGAGCTTACTGGCCAGCCAGATAATCCACGATTGTTCTCGTGTAGATAATTCTCCCGGCTAGTTTTTGGGTGATTAAGAGCTCTCTCTCCTAAAGCGCGCGTGCCCGGTGAATAAATTGAACCTTGATGACTAGAAGCATTCGCTGACTTCAAAGCCGTGGCTTTCTGTCGACCATTATCTTTAAATGCCGAAGGTTCAATGATTTCAAGCTCTGAATCACTAGCTGACTCTTCAATATAGGCACCAGGGATGGTCGATTTTTGCTTTGATGTAAAACTGGAGTCTGTAGCAGTAGTAGCCCCTTCCTGGTGTTTATCTTTGGCTCCAACAGGGCCTGTGCTAGAGAATCCTAAAGGCTGGGAGGAAGTTGATGTTTGTGGCTGGGCTCTAAAAACGGGATTGGGGGCCATTTTCCAGGGAAGGCTTCTAGCCGAGGAACTGCCAGCGTGGGAACCATAGATATTTGATATCGCGGAGTGTTTATTTGTCTGATTCTCACGAGAGGTAGAAGCTTGTAAATTGACTCCCAGCATTTTACTGAAGGCCGAAGGCTTCGAGCTAGTGATAGGAGTGCTTGAGACGAACTTATTTGGATT
This sequence comes from Sclerotinia minor, assembly GCA_025389075.1. Classification (NCBI taxonomy): domain Eukaryota; kingdom Fungi; phylum Ascomycota; class Leotiomycetes; order Helotiales; family Sclerotiniaceae; genus Sclerotinia; species Sclerotinia minor. The sequence goes on from QRFH01000007.1 coordinate 855,453, forward strand.
TGCAAGGGTACTAGCATACTCTGCATCTTTTCTCTCCCGCTGTAATCTTTCCTCTTCCTGTTCCTGGAGAATGGCGTAGGAAGGGTCAAAGATTATATCATCATCCCTAAAAATTCAACGTGTTAGCACACACATTCTGCTTGTTATTTTAGAAACAACGAAAATTCATGGGTTCCATTGTTGACTAAGAAGTAAGAGACAGACATAGTGAGGTCAAAGTAGCCATCATCATTTGCAGTATATCCATACCCGGAGCTTCCCGAAGGAGTTGTTACACCTGTCGCAAAAGGACTCGGTGTTGGTCGACGCGATTTGGTTTCTTCAAAGGGTGCAGATGCATCTAGATGCTTGCTATGACTGCGCTTTCGACTAGGTAGGTCAACTCGAGTTGAACCAGAACATTCAGCCATCGATACTCCAGAACCAGGAGTGGAAGCTGTAGAAGATAACGACTCCATTGACTCGCGTTCTTCTTTGACTGTAGCGAAAGTTAACTGATTGTCATATTTACTTGAAGATGGGGCTGAGGAACGCGTAATATAATATAACAACATGTCCTACGCGCTAGTAGAGAAAAGTTTGGAGGTAAATGAAAAGCGTGAGTGAATTGGCGCCATAGCCTTATGCTTAAAGTGAAATAATCGGATGAAACTAACATTGATAGCCTCCATTCCTTCCCCGTCCACGTGTGTTGTCCATCCTTGAATGACTCATAGCAGATGGACGTCCATTCGAGTTGTTATGCGAAATAGAAGGTGCTCGATTGTGTGTAGAGAAGGCGGCTTGAATGCTCGAGAGATTTTCGAGTTTATTTTGAAGACTGACAATCTCAGCCTCAATTTCTGCTCTGCGCGATGATTGGTCTTCTGCAGAATCGTCCAAGGAAATTAACAAAACTCTTTGGAAATTTATTTCTTCCGTGAGATTTGCAATTGCATTGGAGTGATCAGCAGGGGATGGAGGCCGCTGTGACATGGTGAATGGGGAGATGGCCTAATGTGCCGGGAAATTATTGAAAGTGCAGCACTGCACCACAAGGCTTTGAAAATAGTTGGTAGCTGTCCTTCCTATGCGTTTACCCGCGGGACCATACATGTTCCAATGTATGTTTCTATAAGATGTGATACGAGGTTACAAATTAAAAGAACATTAGTTAAAAAGAACAGATACGGAGGTTGAAGGAGAGGTGGAAGGAAAATGGATGGAAAGAATTGATGAGTTCAAGATGAGAAGCAAGGTCGATGACATAGACACGGTGCGCGCGTGAGGGTGAATATGAGCGCGTTTATTACTAGGTAGGTAGGCAGGTAGGCAAGTTATTGGGGAAATTTTATCATTGGGAAATTTATTAACAAGTCGCCTCCAGCTGCGGTAACTCATTTCTGTTACTTCTTTGGGCTTAGTCCGTTCATTTTCCCCCGCTTAAACGCAGGAACATTTCTTATCGATTAACAAGAGCCCACCTCAATTGCCGAATCAGTCCTGATAAGAAAAGGTTCAGGGTTGTTTGAGATGATTTGGGATAGCTATAGGTTTATATTCCTCTTCCATATCATAACTATCATGACTACCATGACGATGAACTCAACAAACATGTTAGATAAATCAGACACCAACATAAAGTCACAGGTCAGCATTTACGCTTACTTACTTAACAAATTGGTTGTATAAGCTTACAGTAGGTATCTACAAACAGGTTGCACAATACAGCCGAATCGGTCCAGATGTTACAATCCAAGACTTCAATGAATTCCTCAATACGCGTTTCGTCCATACAAAATTCCCGAGTCTATTCTACATTATAGTTCATGGATTGGATTCCGCCCAGCTTTATTATGCAATTGATCTTCCGCATGGTACAAAAGAGGGACAGCCTTATAGTTTCCATTCCCGGGTTTGCAATACAACAACAACCAATCCCGATGGCCCTACAATTGAGCTAAGCTACTACTAAGGTAAATGTGGTACGCTGCCTCCATCCATACCGGTCAACCTTCTATTTCCCGGGGAGATGGGTCCAATCTTGTACTTCGCATATACACATCTGCGTCCCCTTTCCTTCTCCAGGTTTCCCCGAAGAAACTATGTACAGTCTCTACAGCAAGTATCCTTTCCTTCCAATAGAATCCAAAAAAACCAGCTTTTTATGCTTTACCGCAGCCCAGCTTCCGCTAGTATGGGCTCCAGATATCTCGACGGAGCCTCATCCTCCAATAACCACTATCTAGCCTTACACCTTCCGATTCCATTCGATATTATGCAGTACGCACTGATTCGATATGTTTGTTGTCATCAAATTCCGACTGCCGGATTCTGAAGCTAAAAAGTCATGTTGAAAGAAAAGTAATAAGCCTAGGCGACAGGCGTACGGAGGGATCGTATGTAATGGCTTTCAGGTCACTGTCCTTTTCCTAGGTAATGAATGAAACATTTTTAAAGTTGGGAGGATAAATATTTCAATTCGAACAATGACTCTTAAAGCAAGTATTGTTGACTCTCATCTGGTTCGTCTTTCCTCGTGGTCAGCAATCAGATGAACGGAATGCTGGACTTCTAGGCCCCACCTGAATACATCATCACATTTCGGTATCACAAGAACATGACACGAGAGAGAAAGAGGCATACGACTCCAAAGAGTCAATGGACGAGCGACTCAAATATTTCACACTAGTTGCCCATGTACCTACATGGTAAATTCTTACTGTTGGATACAGACCAAACTTTCACCTAGGAAGGCAACAATCCGCATCTATGACTCTGATGCAATGTTATCGACGAATCGAAATTACAAGTAGGCTGTGGTTTGTGGCTTATGTGTGTAAAGAGGGGACATGTTCACAAATACCCCGGCGGCTTGAGTAACCAACCATCAAACCTTTGTACTCCACTCCTCCGTACAAGTTTCAAGTCTCAAGTCAGTGTAACGGATGGTCCGCTGCGGGAGTGCCCAGGTCGCAAGACCAACAAAAGCTTCACGAGTCTAAAGAGAAGCTCAGCCTCTGTTTTCTGTCTTTACTACCAACAAGCTATCAACTGAAACGCCTTTACTCACTGATGAAGGAATGATCATGCAAGAAGAAACTTAACAAGTGTTCTTATAGGATTTACCCACAGCCCGAATAGGGAAATATCTTCAATGCATATGATGTTGGCGGCAATTATGTTCACCTAATTCGGTTTTCAAGCGCAGCCCCATTTGAGCCCCTCAAATCAACGATTCCCAACTTTGGTTGCAACTGGAACATGATTATTTTTCTTCTATTTTCGACCTTTTTGGATTTGAACAACACTGAAGGACGCTTTGGAGGGCGGTTCAGTAGACCTTCACATCGACCCTTTTAGCCAGGAACGTACCAGAGCCGCCGCTGTTATTAGTGACCAACAGACCCCATTCCGAGTCTTTACTTGACTTCTTATTACTTATAGCGAACTAAACTTAAAACTCTTTCTATGTGACTTCAAGCTCATATTCATGACCCTTTCTTTCTTTTGAATTCTCATGCTCATGCAATTTATTCTCTATATTAGAAACTTGGGCTCGAACGATCATATCCAACCCAACATCTAAAGTCAAGGAATAACCTTACACTCCACCCATATTATACTTTCTTACCAACCGACCTCTTATTACTTTTACTCTTGGGATTATTATCACGATATCACGAGTTTATACGAATTTCCGTTTATATTTTTCTTCATCGGATCATTTATCCTAACCTTATTTTCGATTTTACAACCCATCCCACTCGAAAAAGAGTCAGCCAGCCGTGGTGGATATCTGCACCATTACATCAGACGCACTATCACCAAAATAATAATTCATGATTCACGGAAGAAGACCTTGATATCCCAATTGATTGATTATTATCCAGTCCAAGAATTCCAATACTTTAATCAACTTTTTATCGCTCTTTTTCTTCATCACCGACCAATTAAATGAAATAGGAAAATCTACAGGTTTTCACATTTCACTTTAACGGGAAAAGAGAGAAAAAGAGAAGAGAAGCATAAGGGAAAGAGAAAGGGAGAGGGGAGAGGAGAGAGGAGAGAGGAGAAAAGAAGAGAAAAGAAAAAGGATACCTAATTCCATGATTTTCTCTCTTTCCCGACCTATGACAGCAAAGCATTGACAACCAAAAATATATCACGACTCCAATAGATTCACATTCTCATATGCAGGATCCCCCACCAACAGATTCACAAATTTTCAGCTTTGCATCGCTTCTTATCGATTTTACGCATCTAGATCACCAAAAAGTCAAGGAAAACTTATTATTACAAGTTATACAACCCACCTCATTAATTAACAAACAAACAAATAAATAAATAAAATAAATAAGATCTCATAGCCGCTCCCCACCTTGAGTCTTACTCACCGGAAAAGAAAAAGACCTCACTCATCCATATCCATTCATCCAAGCTGGGCATCCACCTGGGCATCCACTGGGATCGATTCACGAACCTTACTACTCTTACCACCCTTACCACATTTTACCACCCTTACCACCTTTTTACCATTTTACCACCTTACCATCTCTTCACGAGCCAATTCCCGATACCCAAATCAGCCCAACCGAAGCAAGCCCCTCCAAGTAGCTCGTCATCCCATCTTTTCACTTCTATTACCTTCATTCACCATCATTGAACGGGTATACAAAACCTGTCCATCCTCCAGCCTCGTTCTTTTTTTCTTCCTTCGATTTTCGATTTTCTCCTACCTTTTTGCGTTCTTCACTCTCATATCTACCAGCAGTTACCCCATTTACTGCGTAGATACTAGACTGATTCCGTCGTTAACAAACGAGATTGTATTTTGGAAATCACTAAACATTCCACCATTTCAAAATACAACAAACAGAATCAGCAAGAAGAATATCAATAAAACAAAACAACAAATATGTCGAGACACGGCGCACCGTCACGAGTGTCGGAATACGATGAGCGTGATACTTACTATCGAGGAGGGGCCCCTCCAGCTCAAGTTCGAGTAAGAGAGCGTGATCATGAAGAGTCTATTGACTTCAGTACCAGAAGAGGTCCAGAAAGACCTCGAAGACGTTCATTGGATTTCTTAAGAGATGATTTTGCACGATCAGAACCAGGTCAGCTGGTTGTAAGAGAACGGGACACGGAAACATTTAATGACAGACCACTTGTGCGAAGACCACGATCACCTTCTCCCCCACGTTTTCGTGAGAGAATCGTAAGAAGTGAAGTTGGTGGAAGACGAGAGCCTTCCCCACCATCCGAGAGAATTCGAACACGAATTGTTGAGAGAGAGAAGGAAACTCAACGATCTCCATCACCCCCACCACAACTTCGCGCCCGAGTGATCGAGACTAGGCAAAGATTTAGGGAACGATCCCCATCACCACCAGCACCTTCTCCAGTTCGCATTCGTGAGAGAGTCATTGAGCGAGAGCGAGAGAGAGAAAGAGAAAGATCACCGTCCCCAGCACCACCACAAGTGGAAAGAATTCACACCCGAATTGTTGAAAGAGAGAGAGAGAGAGAACCATCCCCAACCCCATCTCCCCCACCTACCCCACCACCCGAGATTATTCGAGCACCACCCATTCACCGAGAAATTATTACACATCATCGCCACATTGATCATGGTAAGTCTGCCTCTAATAATATCTCACCAAGATTATCATCAACCAAATACTAATTAATGAATAAGGTTTCGAAAGAGCTCCCGCACCAAGCCCACCCCCACCTCCTCGTCGCTCTCAAACCCCTGCACCACCAAAAACCGAGAAGACGGAAATTGACATTTATCGCTCCGGCAACAGCACTGAAGTTGATATTACGAAAACAAAGACCACTACTCGCGAACAGGCTAAATCACCTCCCCCACGAAGAGAATATTATGATGATTCCATATTATTCGAACAAGAGCGTGACAAGTTACGTGTCCGAGATACCCGCATAGATCTCAGCAGAAGAAGAAGTTTGAGTGCTCGCCCTGAGAAGAAGTTGGACCTCGACCTTCGAGATGAAGATGAGGCTGATTTCTACGCCGCTAAGGTTCAAGAAAGAGCCGTTATTGGTGAAGCACATAATGGTGCTACAAAAGACTGGACAATCATTGATGTTCCTCCCGGAACTGAGAGGATCACACTAGATGGTGTTGGAGGTGCAAGTCAAGAAGTCACTTGGCAGAGATACAATGGTGTACGACGAAGCAAGTTCAATCCTGAGCGTGAACGCAAGGAAGAATCCGAACGCATCGAGAAGAAAATCGAGTTCCGCGAACGTGAGAGAGAGGGTCCTGAACGCACTACTGAGCGTATCGAGATCCGTGAGCGTCAAAGTGGTGCCCCTTCACCACGAGAATCTTCAACTACCGTTGATATCGAAATCTCAAGCAATCGTAAACCACGAAGCCATGCTAGTGGTCCAATTTACGAGAGAGAAAGAGAATATGAACGTATCGAAGAAAGCTCCGATCGTCAAGTCGGCTTCCCATTACCTCGTGGTCCACCAAAGAGCAGAATGGGTGATTTGTGGACTGAAATCACCAAGGACTTGGTAGCTAAAGAAGCTATTGAGGAACTTGGTTATGATTATGAAGAAACAGAATTCTTCTACTACATTCTCCAATATCTCCGATACGTAAGTTCCATCCCTTTGTTCCTACAGCCCTTGGAAAAATATACTAACAACCTTATAGCAAGATGTCGAAGAACTCGTCGCCCTTTCGGAAACTGTCCGTCGAGAACGTCAAGATCGCATCCGTGAAATCGAACGTGAACGTATCCGTATTGAACGTCGTGAGAAAGAACGCGATGATTGGGAGCGTGTAGAGAGAAGAAGAGAGAGAGACAGCGGATATGATGATGAGCGAATTATCGAAAGAGAAATCATCTGGGATGATTCCAGAAGACGAGAACGACCTAGCAGACGTTGGTAATTCTTTTCCTATTTCTAGGATTAAATTATCAATCTAAGTTGGTCAAGAACCAAGATGCTCGCACAGCAGTGCAGTTGCAGACGAATAAAGAGGAAAGAGAATGAAGGAAACAACAAATCCTCTGCTCACTTTACTCTACGAAATTGATGAAATGAGTCGACGAAACGAACGACAAAATACGACGTTACGGCTGCTAAATAATGACCTTGCACTTGCTCCAGCATCATTCATCTCATATAGCGCTGTTCTCTTTCATTGCTGCTTTCTTTTCATTTATTTCGAAATTTTGTTTCGAATCCTTTTGATTGTTTCTTTCTTGGACAGCTTCGAAGTTTCTATCCTGGGAGATTTTTTTTATCTTACCTGCCTACCTACCTAACCTTCGATTATCATCACACTCATATTTACATTCAACCACATATTCATTACCTCTCTTACGAGCCGTCCACTCGTAAGGAAGGTATATGTTTATATTAATATTTATATGTTTATGTTTGCGAACTACCAGAAAGATAAATAAGATAACATCGCCAGAGGGATGAAGAAAATGGATCGATGGATGGTTGGGATCAGTTATTTATGTTTTCTTTTTCTTTTTCTTTTTCTTTTTCTTTTTCTTTTTTATGATTTTGTTCATCATTTTCCTTTGGTTGCGTTTGCGTTTTTTTTCTTCATTGGATTGTATTGCTCTTTTGGTGTGTGTCAGAGAGGGAGGGGAGAATGAAGAATGGGAAGGAGAGAGATGACTGAGTTGAATGAAGGGAAGTGGAAGGGAGAGGAGAGAAGTGGAATGGAATGGTATACTAGGTATTTAACGAATTGATTATGAAAATGAAAAAAACGAAGATGAAAATGAATATAAGATATAATTTGACATGACATGACATGACATGACATGAAATGACTTGATTTGATTTGACTTGACTTGCCATGACATAATTTGATTTCATTTAAACTGATACACTGTAATTTATTTAATTTAGTGCTTTTACTATTATAATCCTATGTAAGATCTTATGATAATCCAACTCACACTAAAATCCACAACAACAAACCACAAACCAAGCAAGCCCTATATAACCAGCCAACCAACTACAACATCTCTTCCCCCCTCCTTCCTCTCCGGGAATATCCTTTAAAACATCATTAAAACCTTCCCTCTCCTTCAAAAACCTCCTCATCCTTATATCCTTATATTCTGTTTAGATATCTCTGTACTTAGGTAGGTAGGTAGGTATGTATGTATGTATGTATGTATGTATGTATGTATGTATGTATGTATGTATGTATGTATATATGTATATATAAAAGAAATATATACATACATACCAAATCAAAGAGACAATTAAAAGGGAAAAAAAAAGAAGAAAAAGATATCATTTTTAATACCTAGATATCTAGGAAGGTTGAATGAGTATTAAGGAGTTTAAGGAATATATATTTTATTAAACAAACGGTATATATGATATTTATCAATTATCTCATTTCAGATTTCTAATACTCAATACCTACCTACCTCTACCTATTCAAAATCCATTTCATATTTCTCTACTCACTCCAACTTCAAGACGCAGTCAATGTCAATGGGATGATATACATGTTCAGACTAGAAATAAATGATATTCGCAATCTAAAATTCCTAAACTGTTTACTCTCACTACCTAATAAGTACCTAGGTAACATTCACCCCCTCACTTATGAAATAATTTCACCTTCTCCATTTCATCCCAACTACCCATAAAGATACCTGATCTATCGTGGATATCTTCTGGTACTACATCCATCATTCTTTCCATCTTGCTGTTTAATGCTTGGCCGCCGGCTGTGTGAGGGATATTTGTTAGTTATCTGTTCACATTTTGCAGGAAGACAGGGAGATATATTAAGAAAAAGAGAATAGAAATAAAAAATAGACGTAGACATAGACATACCATTTTCAAAAACCATAGCCATAGGTGCACATTCATACAAAATTCTCAATTTACCCTTGGGACTCTTCTTATCCGCCGGATATGCAAAAATACCTCCATACAATAATGTTCTATAGGCATCTGCCACCATACTTCCGATATATCTTGCGCTGTAAGGTTTTCCTCCCTCGGCTTCGGGGTACTTTAATGAGTTGAAGTAGTTTTTCGTGGTATCTTCCCAGTAGAGGGAATTTCCCTCGTTGACAGAGTAGATGGATCTCTTTTTGGGTAATTTCATCCCGGGATGTGTGAGGATGAATTCTCCTAATGCGTTATCCATTGTGAAGCCATTGACTCCACCCCCCTTCATTGTAATAACTAATTGGGCTGAGGCACCGTACATGGTGAAACCTGCGGCGATGAGTTCGGTACCGGGTTTGAGGAGATCTTCTTTGGTGCCTGTGGATCCCTCTGCGAGTTTATGAATACCGAAGATTGTGCCGACTGAGACTCCGGCGTCGAGGTTAGAGGATCCATCGATAGGATCGCATGCTACGGCATAACGGGCACCTTTCGCTTCGGGGAAGAAGATGGCTTCTTCTTCTTCTTCTGAGACGAGGACGGCGCATTTTCCTGAGGATTTCATGGCTGCGATGAAGAGATCATTTCCGATTACGTCGAGTTTCTTTTGATCGTCTCCGGTGGTGTTGCTGGATCCTGCGAGTCCGGTTAAGTTGATGAGTGAGGCGCGACGGATATAGTATGCTATGGATTTGAAAGAGAATTGGAGGGCATGGCAGAGAAGTCTAGTTCTCGTTAGTTTTCTATAGTTTTTAGGGAGTCAAATAAGAGAGATAGCATACGTGAAATCTCCGGTTGCTTCCTTAACTTTTGCTTGCTCTTCTGTGAGAAACCTCGTAAGAGTAACAATATCTGTGTTAATATGCTCTGTTGAGCCTTGATCGCCGCCGTGAGACATTTTGGGGATATTGGGAAGTAGATTTTTGAATTGATGATTTGATATATGTGTAACCTAAAAGTAAAGTGTTGTCGAGGGGTATCAAAGTAAGGGGGGTTCGTTTTAAATAGGTACTGGACCTCGGGTTGACGCGGGTATGAAATCCGGAAACAGTAATTTGCTGAGAATTAAGATAGGACGACAACACCAATGGGCAAGTAAAGTACGCACTAGCTATAGCTAGGGAGCTCTAAAACGTGGGGAAAATGGAGAGTAAAAAATGAAAGAAAGGAGAATAGAAAGAAAGTGGGAAGAAAGGAGAAATAAGTACCTTTTCTATTGATTCTGATATCATAGCTTGCAATCCCATGTACGTAACCTTACCGTATGTACTGTATTCTATGAGTATGCTCCATTATATTTCCAAGCTATGAAATGCAAATGCCACCACTCAATATTGGAGCTGATCTTGTCCCCCTCAAAACATGACTCTCTCCCAATATTGGATAACTGAAGCAAGTAAAAGCCCCCGCGAGTCCCCATAAAGCCCCGCACTCAGGTCCCCATGTCTGTCTATCTGTTGCTTTGTTCATACAATGCCCCGCGCTGAGATGATCCGAGGAAATGGGGTCGGTCTGCAAAGTACTGTACATAAAGTCATGAACACGGCAAAACGTAACAATGACTTATCGAATTAACAGGAGAACGATGATTTTCCGGTCGGATGATCAGGGTCTCGCCCCTTTGCATATCAGAATGATTATTGGAAGATGAATAATAACAGATTCCAAAACTGGTAACCCGCTTGTATTGAGGTATTGAGAAGGAAATCTTGCGGGCAAATTCGGCTTCGGACGGATATGTCTTCTTCTTTTCCGCTCGCAAGAATGTTTTTCCATTAATTGATGAGGTAACTTTGTCGGTGAGATGCTGCAGTTCGGCTTTAGAGTACAAGGCGGTGAGAAGTGGCAAGAACAGCCACCGAACTCATGTCCTGGTCACGTGAAAGAGAAAGGCCACAATCAACCTCAGGCTACTTTTTCTTCCCGCGCTAAATCTCGAGCTAGTCTAGTCTAGCGCGCGAATAAAATTTTTGAGCTACAAAACTCTTCGTCTTCTTACACCAACTCCAAGATATTATTCTTCAATAACAACAACTCTGCTTCATGCAGTACGAATTGGATCGATTCAACTCAATCCAATTCAATTCATCATCAATGGTAAGCGCAACTATTTCTTCTCCCTCTTTCATTCATTATGTGATGACAAAACAACAACCGCAAACTAGAGTCTTTGATCCTACGGGACATGAAACTTTTGTAACACGTCAGTCTGATATTGGATCACAATTTTACTCATTTCAGTAACTTAATGACTTTGATCATTGCTAACAATTGAGATAGATGTCAAGTCGTCGCTATTCGCATTTGCTATAACAAATTTTCTGATTCTCTTTTTGGCTCATCTTTAAAATTGTAAGCTTCCCCTCCCTTTATTCTTTTCTCTTCCCCCCACATCATAATTTGTGATGATGATCAGTTTGTGCTTTGCACGCTGGAAATTACCGACTGAAGTCCTCGGGCTTTTGACGACAAAAAAGGCTGTTACTGAGCAAATTTTTCCCGACTCAATTTTAATAAATATTCTTTTTTATGTTGAGTTGACGCTAACTATGTTTTAAGATTAGATGAGCCTGGTAATCGAGAGGTACGGCTTCATTCTCCTCTCACCTTTCAACACCACGCGACTGCATAAAATGATGAATGGCACTGGGCTCCGACAGTTCCAAAGTGGCTCTGGTCTTGATGGATATGCCATTTTGCGGCAGGCCTAGAAAACCTCGCCCACTGATTTCAGTCATCTTATCATTACTTGTTGTACATATGTTTGATGTATGGTTCTGATTTTGGAAGCATAGGTTGTTATGATGTCTCAAGTGTACTTTGCGTGTCCCAGGTCTTGATTGACTCTGGCGCACCAATATCTTTTTCCTGTATGAGTATTCACGCTTTAGGTAAATAAACATTTTCTCTTGCACTCCATCTTTTTTATGATGAGCATTTTTAGATGACGAGTCTGATTGGAGTTTTCCATGTTGACAACATCAAAATTAAACCATTCATGCCTTCTGAATTTTCTAGACAGAAATCATTATTTAACGTGTATCCTGTCGAAGCATGTGCTAATATCAACCTCTTTAGATTTTCTAAGCGCTGCAATCCTCATGTGGTGGATGTCTTGATTTCAACCTATTTTGGTAAGGAACCTCTTAATACATTTCTTTGGCAACCCTCGAGCATTCTGATGACATCGATCGACAAATGACAAGCATATGTCCAAGCCTCACGGTTGTGACGAGCCTATCTTAACTGAATATGCTCATGCTCTTATACTTTTGGTATCAAATCATGACCATTGCTAACGATTATCGTTCAGATCCGTGCCTTTGTTGTCGGATTAACTGGAGTTGAATCGACATAGTTGATGGTGTTACCTGACACTATGCTCTCTTTTACGTGGTATGTTACTTATCTCCAATTTACTTTCATCCCCTTCACTTCTTTTACATGATGATTATTTTATCACGACGGTCGACATATCCACACGTTGGTAATTGATGAAAATGCCTATGACTAGGCTTTGATCTGAAATTTCATTTCTGTTTACATTGTCTCAATAATTTCCTCGTCATGAAATCATTGCTGACGATTTAAAGATATAGGAAACTTTTATATTGAAGTTCGTCTGTTCATATCCGCCTCTGCGGATATGTATTTTCATTGCGATACTTGGCTTGCCATGTACGTGAAGAAGATATCAAGACCATCGTTTCAGGACTTCAAATATATCGCTATTGCTAACACTGCGGCATGCTGTCTCGGCATTCAACCACACAAGAACCAGTCAAGTCTCGAAGAACTATTTGTTTGACATACAATGTTCAAATGAGCTAGCTGTTGAAACCTACCTCTCCATCCTTATAGAGGGATATCCACATTCATAAGACCCCGTCATAAACCCAAAGTGGAAAACCTGACACCGTCATTTGCTTTCATCATTGTGAAATTTTGCCCCGTTCCAAAATTCAGATATTTATCCCACATAAACAAACACCATTCAATACCCATTGATTGCATTGTCCATACATACCTAGACAGCCAGCCAAGCAGCCAAAAAATCCGCAAAAGTAAACCCCCCAAAACCAACCCAGCCTGCCAACAAACCCTTGGTATCTTATCATTCATTCATTCATGTTACTATCGCTGTGCGAAACAAGGACTCTTGCCGCCCAAATTTTCTCCCCCTATAACATAATCTGGTTATGTTATGTCATGTTATCCATCTACAAAATAACCTGCCGATTTTAAATCATCATTCGCATCATTTCAATCAGATCAATTAATCAGATCAAAACCAGATCAATCAATGCAATCCTCCCTGTGCATCTCCCGGAAACGCATTATCAAGCGCCATGTAATCCAACAAATCCATCCCACCTACATTTACACCATCTGCCGTCTGCGTAATATTGACCTGACTATTGAGATCCTGATAAAAGGCAGATCCTGGAGGTAGATACCACATCTCATCGTTACTGTTATTATTACCCCAATCATTGTTACTACCCGAGAAACCGAAGATTGAGTTTATGGAGTCACCGTTGAAGGATGAGGCACCCGTGGTAGCTGGGTAGTGTGGACCGGCGTAAAAATCGCCTTGATTGAGGTCGTATGGTGTGGCGGAGAGGTTGAGATCTGTGTGAAATTGCATGGTTAGAGTAGGATTTTGAAGGATCGTTGATAATTTTCACTTACCTTGACCATTCGAGGAATGGTAGCTTGGCAAGCTGTCATTCCAATCTCGGACTGGCTCCGCTGGGTCACGTCTCAGTCTCTTTGGATCTAAATCCTGGGTTGGTGCCGGAGTACGATTTCTACTCGCTGGTTCTCCTGAGAGGGAAGGTACTTCAGGGGCGCTGATGAATCGACTGCGAAGTCGCTTGGTCAATGTTTGCAGTAAGTCTGCAAAGCGAATGCCGAGATGGACATCATCGACTACGCATGTACGAAGCGCGTCAACAGCAGAATCCATAAGGCTGATACTGATCTCAACGTCATGTTTAGATGCTCCTAATGCAAATGTCTTCAACAAAAACATGGCACCACTTATAATTCTGAAATATGTCCGAACAGGAGCATGCTTCAGGTAGTCGTTTGGTAGAAGCCCCTCTACGACGGTACGTAAAAGGTTGCGACATCCTTCAACAACTTCCCTCACATATCCCTGGTCGGTAGCCCCAAAACCGCCAAGTCTTGCCAGAGGTAACTTCCCAAAGTAATTTTGAGTCTCTGGAGACATGGCACTTCCCACTGGTAAGCCCAAATCATTGGCAGTATTTGTTCGATTGGTTGCATTACTCGTACATCTTTCGACAACAGCCTGTAAAGAGAGAGAATTTATGTATATTCTAACATACTCGTACTCTATAGTCAGAATATGTCGGATGAATGGAGGTAGTCCAAATCTGTCAAATTCGCGTTTCCAGGAACTTAACATCGGTTGAAAATCTTTCAAGAGATCCGTGTAGCTACCGTCCTGGATAATTCTGGTTGTGTATTGCCTAGATCTGAAGATTCTCTCGTTCCCAATGCGCATAGCGTTACTGATTCCGGCCCAACAATGAATAATTTGATCGTCCAATTCCAGGTCGGGGATATAATTAAAATTCGTAGCAGCGGTCGTATTCGTCTCGGGGGTTTTACCATCAACCGATTGTCTGCGTTTCCGCGGAGCAAATGCAGGATCTGTTTTTCGTAGATTTTCAGGAACCATGTTGGTCCAACCTAAACGTCCAGCTAATTGCGTAACATAAATTAGCAATAGACGTTTAATTCTCGCCGCTCTTAATCGATATGACTCTTCGTTATATTCTGGTCGTGTCATCTCTCCACCATCAGCCAACGATTCGGCAATGTCATCGAAAACACCTAGTTCGTAGCCAAGACCCATGGCGGTACTCAACAACATCCAGCACATTCGATCACTTCGCCAAGCAGGTTCCAACCAGCCTTCAATTCTTCGCCCACCAACGCCACCAGGTAGACGGTGTACGCCTTCATCATCGGTAGTATATGCATCTTCCTTGTCAGGAATTGGCAACATAAGTTCGTCAGTTGCTTCAGCGGGAGGGAAGTGAAGAGCACGAGGATGCCACTCTGTCAGGATCATGAGACTTTCAATGGTGCCAAGGGTCCGAAGACTTCCTTTCCTCAGTCCTCTCCATGGCGCGGTGCTTGATGTGAGAGTAGCCTCCGCTCCAGAACCGCAAAACCCACCGCCGAATGCCTCTTGACCCCAAAGACACCTCTCAATCATGCCTCTCAAGTAGGTCCATAGCTGCTCATGAATCGCATACGATCTACAATGTCCTCCGGCCCCGGCTATCTCCATGTACCGACTTGAAATTGTCAATAATGTTACTGTGAGGATTGGTTCTTCTGTCAGAAGCATAGGATGGGTGTAAGGTTCTTTGAAGGTAGGTGGGGAAATAGGTGTTAATGGTGACAAAAATTCATAATAGCTAATTCAGGCATTAATTTTGGTATCAATCACAAGTGAGGGTAAAACTTACTATGTAATATATTGAATAGCTTCCACTGCGGTGAACCATCCCGCGCGAACAAATCTGAATCTCGACCAAGCTTTAATTGCATCCTGGTATCCCAGATCATGGTCCCTTTCTAAGGGAGCGGCACCTCCAGATGACAACGTAGGATCAATTGAAGCTTCAGTATGCGCGGTTGTGTGTCGCACGTGGCTTATGGGAAACGAGGTATTTTGAGGCGTAGGGCCTTGATAGCTTTGCGAAGCAGATTGTGCTCTGTGCCCAATCCCGGGAGATTCTTGGCTAGTGCTATCTAGTCGCGCTCTTTTGTGACCTGGGCTATTGAAACATCAGTATAATTTATTTATGACGGCGTTAAAATTTCCAGAATCCTAGCTGAATGCAAGATATCAAAAACATTCTCTCTTTTTTGAGCCGCATACAAAAATTGTTGTAATATGCGAAACGAAGATGGAATAGAAAATGCTTCAGATGGAAGTGTTCAACATACCTATTAGTGGCAGCTTTATAAAGCAGATCCAGAGCATCATGCGGACCATAAACCTCCTGTCTCATAACTTCTTGCGCCTCCGGATTCTCCACGTTCTCATTCCTTTCTTCTTGTTGCCGTGAGTCCGATTGAGGTCTGCGCAGAGGCTGGGTTCTTCCAATAGAACCACCTGGGGTAAGAGGAGGTCCAGGCTCCATGCGCGCACTTTCAGGGAATGCGCCGGTCGTCGATCGAGCAGAAGAAGGCGCTCCCATGGAGGTTTGTCTGAAGGATGCGGGAGGAGAACCAGAAACCATCTTTCGACCATTGCGCGTTACATAATCGTCGGCGAATTCATTATCAACACTATTCTCTCTGCTGCCATCCGCCTTCCTCTTTCTTCTCGTAGCTGAAAAGTAGCATTCTTTGCTTTCGCGTCGACATCGTACGCATGGTGGATCACTGGGGTTATCGACACTTCCTAAATCACACCTCACTTTGCGACGACGGCTGCAATTGAATTAGCTTTTGAGATGAGATATGTGGATCGGATGGCTTACCATGGGATGCAAGCCTGGTAGATTCTTTTGTGATTCCCTCCTACTTAAATATTAGTCTGCATGTACAAAGCTGTGTGTGACAATGCGAATTCAGCAGAATATGCCGAGATTGATCCACTGACCAGTCTGCCCTTTGGAATGCTGCTGACCAGTAGAAGGCGTGGCATCATTATTGGGCTTACTTTGTTTCTCCTGCTGTGTAAAATTGGTCGTTGGCGCCGACATGATAATAGCAAAAAAGAGCAAGCTTAGTTGTGTAAATGATCGAAGCTCATTCGGTTTCCCACGGTTTAGGCTTGCGATGTTTCCCGAGATAAGAGCGTTACAGTACAACCGTGAGACAAACAAGTCGATATCGATGTGGAGGGTCAATTGCAAGCACCGATCTTATTAATACGCTTAGATAAAAGGAGGGGTTTCCAATTATTTATAAATTATTTGTTTTGATCCGTTCGGTGTATGGAGAAGGTTGAAATACCGTATCATTGATTGGTAGATATAAAACTTTGACTTGATTTTGATTTTGTTTTTGTTTTTAGGGATAAATGTTTTTGTTGGAGTAAACACTGTACCGGTATGTCTGTCTATGAAGATGCGTCGTTATCTTTTCCTCACCTGCCTTGTACGAGTCGAATTACATACAAAAAAGGTATCTGTCTAGCCCCTTTCGTGAGGCTGCATATCCGAGGCTACTGATTTTCAATGTAAGGGCCTGGTGGGCTGGCTTTTAGTCTTAGACTGCTTGACGATGAAAATTTCGTTGCTATACGCACAGCAGTGGGGATTTAGCTGCATTACTAGCTAGGTAGGAGGTATGTACTGCTACCTAGTTTGGATAAATCCGTATTAACTTTGCGCTTGACTGGACCCTTTCAGGTGACTGGATTTTATTCACGCTACATTCTTCTTTACTCAATGTTGAGCTACCCCTCTTTCCATCTAAGGTATGTTTATAGCCTAGGACGTCGGCTCTCAGTTGTCTAATGAGGTGATCATATCCTATTATTATTACATTTCTTACTTTGTTTACCCAATCCTATCTTGATCATTTCATCAATTTTTGCCCTGAGCACCACTATGGACCTCGTGCGCAGGAATATCTAATCACGATTCTTGATTGGAACTATGTACCCGTATTCTGAGCTTTCTGATCCGAAGTCCAGGAATATTGACAAGATGATAATATAATGACAGCATTCGACAGAGAGGCTCTGTATACCCAGGTAGGTATATAAAGCTGATTGATGTATTTTCATCCGAACTTTACTTTTATTTATCCTCCCAATGTCAATAATATTTCCGAACTCCATTATTATTACCATCCAAAGTTATTTCTCACATTGTGCTATTCAGATTCAAACAGTTGCCAATCTTGAGAACGATGGGATGAAGGGGTTTAGCCGAGAGTAAAGTAATACTCCACTAGTCACTTCCTACCCTCAATCATAACGGTTCTAAGACCTCGCATATGAGATAATTGCAGCATTGTCGAAATATATGCTTTTTGCATATATGGATATTTCGCAGAGTTTTCGCCAGCTTTGAAAACTTGTGAGTATTTATTATTACGTGAAAGATCTTTTATATTATCATCGAGACCGATTTAGGTATCAATATATACCTAAAACTACAGATTTCAGACTTTCAGAATCACCTCCAACTCCAGTCCCTATCCCTGATTGAAAAGCGCAAACCATACAACTCCATCATCCGACCCTGATATCTCACTCGATATTATCGTAATCCTTCATAATCCCAAATGATCCATTTCCTCTCTTCCATCTACCGTCCCTAACACCCCAACCTTGCCAAAAGCCACCTCCCTCTCGCCCAAATTAAACACGCTAAACCAATTCCTCAAAAATCCACACCCCAAAATAATACTCCTAACTTCACCCTCTTCCTCTTCCCTCTCCATAAACAACGACACACATCTATGACCTCCAATATCATCCCTGTCGACTTCTAACGTGTATTCATATGCACTTAATGGGAATTCATGCTCGCCGAGATGTAGGGTAATAGTGGGTAGGGAATCACGACGAGAACAGGGAATTGAAGGAGGGATGTCATGACCGCGGAATTCCATTTCCAGATAGTTATGCAGGGAGAGTATGAGGGAAGAGGGAAGTCCAATTCTGGGATAGGATATTTCCAGGAGGGCGATATAAGGGCGGAGGTTGTAGGAAGAGGATGTTCCGGAGATGGTTAGAGATGTGCAGGGGATTTGCCAGCGACCGGTAATGAGATCTGGGGACGCGGTGGTTTGGTCTTGAGAGGTGGAGGTATGGTTCAGGAGTGGAAGGTGTTTTAAAGAGCCAGTGTAAAGGTTTTTGTCTATTGTGCCGAAGGTGAGAAGACCAGGCGTGTCTGGGCTTTGTGGAAGTAGAAGGGTGAAGAGTGAATTTTGGAGAAGATTTTGAGATTGGAGGTTCAGGAGGGGATTGGCAATTGAATTTAGAGAGTGCGTCGATGATGCGGCTAGTCCAAGAAGTCCATCCCATTCCAGATTACCCCAGTCGGGATCCGTGAACCGTCCTATGCTATCGACGGCGCCAAATTGTTGCGAGATTGAAGGCCGGCGAGAGTAATGGTATCGGAGATTACATCACCATATACAGAACAGCGTGCGTAGTCCATGGCGAAAAGAATATCTGTCTTCTTTTGCGTGTTCGACGAAGAAGGATTATAAAGCTGATGGTAGTGGCATGTGGCCGTACAATCGGTTGATGGTATGAACATGTCGTTGTCAGAGATGGATAGAAAAGCTCGTGAATGCTG
Source organism: Sclerotinia minor (assembly GCA_025389075.1). Taxonomy (NCBI): domain Eukaryota; kingdom Fungi; phylum Ascomycota; class Leotiomycetes; order Helotiales; family Sclerotiniaceae; genus Sclerotinia; species Sclerotinia minor. Next base: position 874,673 of record QRFH01000007.1, read on the forward strand.
TGAGGGGCTTCCAACTTCCAGATCTATGACATATAAAAGTTCGTTCCAGTCCTTTACTTTGATCAATATTATCATTCAAGTCTCTATGAATGGACCAAAAACTTACCCATTCAGGTACTCCAGTCCCATAACTTGCTCGTCCATCATCAAATTTACCTTCGCTTGCAGCTGCCAAATATCCTTCATCATTCTCTACACCTCCAAGTGGACCCTTTAACCTCTTCTGTCCGCTTTCATCACGAGTGCCCCGTCTTGAAGCCCTAGTCCTCCCCCTCTTCACTTCACTTTTCCTATGACTATTGGTTCTACTTCTCGCAATCCTATCTTCTCTAACAGCCGCTCGTTTTGTTCTTGCGTATGTCGAGTTTCTTGTTATGGAGTAGATTGGAGTTGAGAATGTTTCCGCTTGGATTAATGTGATCGTGCATGCCACACATACGAGTCCTAAGTCTGAAATCTTCATATTTGTCTTCTTGGCTTGCGTTGTGATATCTTGTAATCTCTTGTCTTTCTAATTTGCAGTCGCGAGCTGAAGTTGCTATAAGTACTGAGTGATGAACAAAGCCTTGCTTTGGTAATGCTTCGTGAGTCACTACAATTTCAATGATACGAGTACCAAAACTAGTGAATGAATAAATAGGACAGAACCACAGATACCACGAATAAAATATATAATAACAAGAGAGCAGAACAGAAAGGATACAGAAAAAAAATCCTTCGAGAAATCAGCGAGGCTATATCAACAGAACTCGCCAACTTGAAGTGATGTTGGTATGCACCATGTCATCGTTACATCTAGCTGCGTCCCCCCTGACTTGTTGTTTGTTGCCTTGTAGTCCTATATGCATGATGGTGGCGACGATGATATATTTTAATCTTACTCCGTCGACATGTTTTAGAAAACCCATGTCAGGAGTCAAATGAATTGGTAACCAGATGCCTAAATTTTTAGTTCGAATAGGGTGATGAAAAACGCTGAGCGTTAAAATTCCGAACGTTCGGGTAAGCGCTAGAATGATGTCTAGGTTTAGATTGGCGCGGTGATTTGTTTGGCCTGCATGTAACCGCTCGGGCTTCGATGCGGTGTTTCCCAGGGGAAGCGAGCACGTGCTGTGTTGTGTGTCTTCATCTGTTTGGTACCTTACTGTTGCGATTATTATTATTAATAGTGTTTGTGGTGTTCATTCGACTGATGATTGATTAACAATGAATTATTAATTTTGCAGTTTCTAAAATACATCCTCAAACCCAGATTTCCGATTCAATACCTGCAAATATCGCCAAATTATTTCCCCGTGACAAAAGAGGATATTCTGCGTGGATAACGTTGACTTCCTGTTCTTGTAGACAATGAAGCATTGTTGAACACATTTTCGTATTAGTATCTGGGAATGTGTTTAATTGGGTAAATCTCTTGCCAATAACTGAGCTACTCATAATAGGGTCTGGTGGGCTTGGATTGACAAGCTACTGAGTAAGGAGAGCCTTATGTCTTCAATATAACATTGATAAGTTTGTCACTGCTGTGATAGTCCAGGAATTCCTATCAAATATCCATCTTGCCCCGAGCAATTGTCCAGAAGACTAAACTATCCGAGGCCAGTCTTGTGATGTGAAAGAAAGTGCGCTGTTACTATACACATCCATACTACTCGAACATTCATGCAGAAACATATTTCTATATTGTTAGATATGCCATAACTTTAGATCAAGCCATTACAAAGCGAGCAGTGATCCAGGAATTATCCGGTAGCATGACAGCATAACAAATGATGCCACTGTGAATGTCCTGCAATCATTTTTCTCGTCCATCAAGCGTTACCTTGCAATGCTAAAAATTGACGTACGACAGCAGAGAATACTGTAAGTTTCAATGTCGATCAAAATTGTCCCCTCAAGTTCGCATTGTTAACCCTTATCCATGATAGTAGTGTATTCCAGAGAGGACCACATTCAGCCTAGCGGCTTCTTCAAGGGTGTCTGAGAGTTATAACTCCCTTGACTCCTTTGCAACAAAAGCGTGAAGGGATGGCCACTACTTTTTGGATCACGTCTATTCTTATTTATACACAGAAGGCAATCCCATGCCGTACTTTACAGTCAGGTAGGTGTAGGGAATGGTAATTTATTAATAGAGCCATTTAAACGTCGTCCTGATCTAGCATGATAGCACTCAATATCATCACATTCCCCATAGTATTGATTTCTTCCGAGAACGGAAGCGGCTCAGTACAAACAGTGCTACGAATATTCTCAGACTCACATACCATCCATCACCTGCTGCCAAAATGTAGTGAATGATGCCGACATTTCCATAAAACTCTTCCCTCTACCTTTTCTCCTCTCCTCGAATATCAATAACACAATCACTACTAAGTGCATGCCCAAATTGTGAGCTTCCCCAATTCCGGCCTACACTACCAAATTTGCACATCCAAAATGTCACCCTTCTCCTCCTGCATCCATATATGGTTCCAACAACGCCAAATCGGAAACCTCCCACCACTTTATCTCGGCAGCCGGCCCTCAGAATCTAAAGTGAAGCATATGGAACACCATTGGAACAAAGTGATTCAACAGTATAGAGACATGTCCAATGCAGACGCACTGAATATCATCATGCTCCAAGAAGAACTGGAGAGAGGAATATCGAAAGAGAAGAGAATGGCGGTGCAGGAATATGTCTTCAGTGTAGAAGATCCGGAAAGGAGAGCTATGTTAGAGATTTGGTTGGCGAGGTTCCCGGGCTTTATGTTGAAGACTGATAGGTTGGTAGATTTTGGGGTTGTGGATATGAGGCGAAAGGCCGGGGCTTTGAGTGCGTGGCAGGCATGGCTTAAGGAGTGGAAAATTTGGTGATGTGGGTGTGGTGCGTGTTTGTGTAGATGCATTCGATTTCAGAAGCGAGACATTGGTTGACGCGAGAGATATATTAGTGTGCTTGTTGCGGTGATAGGAGTTGAACATGTGTGTTTTGCGAAGTGGTTTTATTCTTGGGAAAGTGGAAGGATAGATGAAAGTTAATCGTCACTTTGCAGACGCTGAGAGCTTGTCGGGGTGTTAGTTTTGCAACGATACGATAAGAACAGGCCCTCTTCAAAATCTTTTTGAGAGTTTTTTTCTTAACTGCTATCAGTGATATACGAGATGCCAACCAGTCATTCACTTCCTCACACCTACATCATCATCAATTTCCCTACTATCTCATTCAATTACCATTGGATTACCCCTTATCTCTCCCCATCCACATTCACTACTCCTGAGCTTACAAGCTCAAGGCACGACTTCAACTGAACGCTCTGCCCCTGTATGATTATCGCTTCCTCGGATTTCCACTCAGGACCTCACCCATGAGGCCATTTCCCCTACAGAACAGCTCTTATGACATTTCAATATCTTGCCACTGCTACTTTCGAGAAATAACTAGAAACTTAACTGGATACTTTCAGCGTAAAAGGATTCATGAGACAAGCAATGAATAACAGTATATTTTCAGTGGGTTGAGAAAAACGTAGTAGGACATATGGCTGTTAATAGTACGTCGTTAGCAGAAGATCATGTGATGAAAGATTTGGTTGGAATATGCGTGGAAGAACTGTGGCCAGTATATCTGCATTCTGATTTCACAGATTTTATTTAATATGTTACACATCTACTTCTTTACAAATCGATTCTGGAATAACCCGTATAGGCGCACTAAGCACAATCGACGCTATTTCAAAACATTCTTCGGCCTCTGAACAAAATCAGTCAGGCTTCTGCCTTGCAAACAGAACTATAGATGTTTAAGTGCTTTCCGTCACGTTTGGGAAATCCCCTCTTCGGTCAAAACGCTTCAGAGGTGCTATAGCAGCTTTTAGTGGTGGCGAAGACTATGAGATATGACATCTGATCGACAACTATGACTGGGCTTTCCTCAACTATTAATCCGACACTATCGTAGGTGTCGGCTGTTCTCATGGTTTTGCTTGCAAAGAACTAGCCTAAAGATTTCCCGATCTCAATTCATCGCTCAAGACCTCTCAGCAACAATAGAAAGTGCACCTGCACTTGATGCGTCCCTGTCAACTAGAATCAAATACATGGCCTATGATTCTCTTTAGTTCTCAACCTGTCAAAAAAGCAGATGTGTATCTATTCCGCTGGATCATGCATAACTACAGCAAGAAATACACCGCAATTATTTTGTGCTAGCTCAAAGCCGCGTTCAAGGGGGCGCCAGACTTCTCATTAACGATTATTGTCTAGCCGACGGCGGAAAGAGCCCTGTAAGATTGGAGGAAAAGCCCATGAGTATTACGGAAATAAATATCTTTGGCAATTACGAATGCCAAAGAAAGAGTAGAAAGTGATTGGCTTGACTTGTTTAGTGAAATTAAGGGTTTTCGATTTTCGGGTCAAGAGGCCAGTCGAACGTAGAACGAGCTTGGTCAAGGCCGTTGGGAAAGGAGAAGGAAGCGAAGGTGGCTAGTAGTAATGATCTGCCAGCCAGGTATCTCCGTTATCCATTAAGTTTTCAGCAATCAACGCGAGAGCACTCGCCTGAGGTGTTCATCCGATTTTAAACAGGTACTAATAATAGCTTCGAATCCTCAATGACGCAAATGCATGATATGAGGCAAAGAACATAAAAGCAAGAAGAATGAAAATGCAGCCCCTAAGCATTTGGAGCCTGTTGATACAGTTACTTTTGCCCAAAACATGAACCAGACTCCTTTTCAAACGACGCCTATCCATGCATCACCTGGGTATTGCCGATCAGGAATACAAGATGAAAATCGCTAGCCACACATACTATACACCGAGGAAGTGATAATCAGAGCATATCCGTATTTGGGACCCAAAACAAAACCTCCTGATCTGCCGTAGCAAAATGATTGTACTTGGGGTTAAAAGCTACAATTGCCGAATCGCCTGCATACTCCAATTCATGCAAAGGATTGAGAACCCGATTTGTCGTGGCTGCAAGAGTATCCCATACCAAGACATTTTTGCCTCGAGATCCACTGATCACATATCTTCCATCCGGAGTGAAGCAGCAATCCCCCGCAGTGGTATGGAGATATTCACTTGACGAAGGATCCAAATTATCTGGATTGTGGTCTCCTGCTCCCAATCTTCTAGCACCGCCTCTATCCCTCCTTAAGAATGCTTTCAGATGCCCGTCAAATGCATCTAGTAGGAAATGGCCATTGCCAGTCGTGCCTAGTAGTAAGTGTTTCCCATCATTAGAAAACGCCAATTTATTCCACCCTCTTCCAATTGCCTGCGGGGAGAACTCTTGACAAAATGGTAATATGTCAAAAGTAGCAAAGGGTTCTTTGTCGAAGTTGCGGAAGTCATACAGTAAAATGGATTGAGCTAGCGGAGACGCAGTTGCAAAGACGTTTCCAGATGGATCCCATGCCACAAGATGAACACCGGTGAGATTTAAGATACCAGCAGGATTGTTGGAAGCTGCATCCCATATCCGAAGAGTGTTATCTTCAGAACATGAAATGAAATTGTCCTGACCAGGATGTAGGGATAGACATGTGACATTTTGTTCATGGCCCTCGAAGTAACGAATGTAGGAGTTATCATGAGCCGAGAGGTAACGTATTTTGTCTGTAATTGCTTAGAACTGTTACGATTGAGAATCAGATTATGACTTACGGTCTTTTTTGGTACTAGAATGTATTATACAGTGTTCGGCATGGCCAAACATGGCATGGTTGCAACCATACTTAGCACTAATGTTCATTTTTGAATGTCTTCCTTCGAGAACATCATAAATTTGCATAGTATTATCAGTCTCTGAGGTAATAAGCTGGCTGCCATTATCATTAAAATTGATTGATTGTATAAAGTTGTAACTTGGTGGAGTTTGCCCCTTGTCAGTAGGAGTAGGAGCATGGCGAAAAAGCTTGACGCATTAGTAATTGCTCGTATCTTTCGAGTAACCAAACTTACCTTGACAGGAGTATACAGAGAGATCATCTCCGTAAGCTTGGCAGTTGATGGTACTGGTGGCACTCCATTTGCTTTTAATATGGAGGTGCCATTTGATCCTATTGGAGAGTCTATCGCCATAGGAGTAGATGACATGTTGTTTCTTAGAACTAATATCTTTATACTACTTTTCTTTGATGTGGAATAAACTTTGAGGGAGAGTTCCTAAAAAGTCCTGGATAATGAAGAGACGAAAAACATTTCCTTCCTTGGTCTTGATTTCGATTTCAACAAAAATACCAAACAGAAAGAACTTCATCATTGCTCATTTCGATATCTCCACGTGACTCGGACGAAACCCTTCTTATCGGGTCCGCTCCACCATCTCCGCGCTGCTCCGAAAAAGATCCCTTAATTTGGTGGGACGTGGGATTTGCAGAGAGCTCCAGCTCCGACCCTCGGCCTATTGACTTCAATGTGATAAAAATTGTTAGTTATACAAAGGAATTTCGTGTAAAAACACAGTCAGCTCATGCTACAAATATTTTGTATTCTTTCTCTATTCTTTAGTCTTTCTTCTTCCTCCTTTATATATTGCAAATATTTTGAAAGAGAATATCTGGCTGCTTAACGTACGAACTGGGGGAAGCGATAAACGATTCCGTTCTGTTAACAAGGGTAGGAGCGGGGAGCTTAGAAATATGTCTTCAACATTAGGGTGAGCTTCCAATCTATGTCCTACTATCTGATGTACTGACGCATAAGTTCAGGGCCTTTGTCGCTGGCGGAATTGCAGCATGTGGAGCTGTAACTGCAACTCATCCGTTCGAAACAGTAAAGATCCGGTAAGAATACCACGGCACAACACACTAAACCATGAAGTTACTAATTGCGCGACCACAGCATGCAATTGCAAGGCGAGCTTCAAGAGAAAGGGCTCCAACCACGATTATATAAAGGGCCTTTTCATGGTGTCGCAACTATTGTACGGAATGAAGGTCTTGGGGGCATATATCGAGGAATCGGCGCTGCATACATTTACCAAATGATCCTCAATGGATGTAGGTTAGGCTTTTACGAACCTATACGAGGGACTCTTACCGGCGCATTATTTGAGGATTCGAAAACTCAAAGTTTGGGAATAAACATCTTCTCAGGTGCAACATCAGGTATATTGGGTGCTGCCGCAGGAAGCCCCTTCTTCTTGGTCAAAACGAGATTACAGAGTTTCTCACCACAAGCACCGGTAGGCACACAACATGGTTATACGAATGCTATGGATGGAATGAGAAAGATCTATAAAACGGAGGGAGTGAATGGGCTTTACAGAGGGGTGGGAGCTGCTATGGTCCGGACAGGTTTTGGAAGCTCTGTCCAGCTACCAACATACTTCTTTGCGAAGCGGAGACTTGTGAAACACTTAGGAATGGAAGAGGGGCCAGCATTGCACCTTGCAAGTAGTACAGCTAGCGGTTTTGTAGTTTGCTGTGTCATGCACCCACCAGGTAAGCAGATTTTGATTGATAATGTACTCCTCGATTCTAATTTCTCTTAGATACTATCATGTCTCGAATGTACAATCAGACCGGCAATCTGTACTCGGGTATTTTTGATTGTCTGGCGAAGACTGTGAAGACAGAGGGAATCTTCGCTATTTACAAAGGGTTTCTGCCCCATCTGGCAAGAATATTACCCCATACTATCTTGACCCTTAGCTTGGCGGAACAAACCAACAAGCTGATGCGGAAATTCGAGAACCGAATCCTCCCTGCTTCGATAAAGGAGCAAGTATAGAATAAATAGCATATGCCGCAAGCTATCCCCTGGCACCACCACGCCACCTTGTATATTCCTTATTAAGCTTGTATAATTCATGCCCTTCAAGGGCAACAGGGAGAAAATATCGGTGTTCGAAGATAGGGTTTTTGGGTTGTTAAAATCATGGTAGATTATGGTCGGGCATTTTCATCCGTTCATAGATCTTGAGCATCCATAGCATAGAACAGTATTTGAACTAATGTCTTCTCTTGATGGCCGTGAATCGGGACTCTGATCTCCGCCCCAACCATAGATGCCATCAGTGCCCTCTGCGACAGGAAGCCCGCAAATTCCACAGCCTTTCGATATGTGGTCAGTAGTAGGTTTCAATTTGCTTGATGTCCTAACAACATTGGCGACTATACTGGGGAAATTTTCCTCAACAGATTCGAAATATTGTGCCATTAAATCATCAATCGTTGTCGATTTTGAGGAAGCAGATATATGGGAGGGAGGTGCTTGATACACCACTAACTCCGGTAGAGGTGAAAATGACGTGGAAAATGTCATAATCTCTTTCTTAAGGATATCTCGTAAAGGATAAAGGAAGCCTATTCCGTATGGTGATGGTCCATCGGAGACTTGCCATGGTAATGAGAATCCACGCCCTTTCGCTGTTTCGGTAAGCGTCTTTTCTGCTAGTCGGGTAGTAGTATCACCAAATAATATGCTCTCGCAATCGTTTCTTTTGGCGACATCCACTAGGAGTCTGTTTAATAGCGTAGACACAATATCGGCCCTAGAAGTTGCAGATGACAATGAGGAAACGATCTTTTGTAGATCTGAACTTGAGGCTTTAGTATCCTGACTAGGTAAACCGGATATTCCTAAAGATTGCCAATCAATACCTTCTAGCTGCAAAGCTTCGTGAAGTCCATAACTTGAGTAATAATGTCTGGGATATTGGTTCTTGTATTTTTGCAATAGAGCAGCAGAGGCTTCTCTGTCTGCATCATCCAGATATAGGTCGATATGTACAACGAATAGTTCATAGGAAACTCGGTTCATCCGCTCGTGTTGAATTCCGAGGTAGCCATCTAGCATATGCAGCAAGCATGATGACGATGGTCCAAAGGAAAGTGGTAATAGTAATTTCTGTGGAACTTTTGTGGATCGTCTGCCTTTGTAGGTTTCCATGCGCTTGACTGCCTTTGTTTTAATATATTGTGAGAAGCATTTCCTGGTGGAAGATTTTTATTAGTATAACTATGTACAGATGCTGGATTGTATGACGAACTGGCAAACTGATTCTGATCGAATTTGGAGTGTCGCTTGAAGTTCATTACATCTCTTGCAGAGTGCAGTTGGCTGTTCCCCGGAAGGATGTGATTCTTTAGTATTTGGCGACTCCATCTCTTTCAAATGATCCAATATATCCAAATAATTGGACGTTTCAAATACATAAAATGTTTCGATGTTCTTAATTATTTTTGTGCATTTGTCAAGAAATTTAGAAACTTTGACTTTGACTTCTAGTGGAGACGAGGCTGCGGCAAACTATTGCCCGAGCATCATAGATTTAACCGTATGAAGTTAGCCTGATCTGTGCCTTACGTTTCCCAACCCGCAATGAAGCTCTGTTAATATGAGAGGAACCTTAAAGGGCTTGGTTGTTGCCAGAAATCAAATAAAGTCAACTTCCTTCGCTTCACGACAATCCTTTCATTTTAGTTTGTGAATACTCGAAAGCTGATCTGTAACGGATAGGCGAAGGACGGTCTTGTTTCCATTTTCGAATTTCAGTTTCCTGGGACATAGGTAATAAAATAATTCCTCTCATTTCGAGCCCGCGAGGCTGCAGCAAGTATGCGAGGTTGGCTTCATGGTTTCCTCACATTGGGGCTTTCGGCCCTGATAGCTGGTGCGCTGGAGGTCAAGATGGTACGTCGAAAGAAGTAGAGATGAAATGCTCGTTCTGATGGCGATAGCAGGATGAGTCCAATGATAATCGACAAGTATGCGCCGGAATGTATGATCGGAAGACTTGGGGGGGGCCAGCTGAGCCGCATATATTAGTGAAATGGCTTCCGACTACACAAGAATCGGACGATCCTGATCCAATTGCAAGTATGATTATTTTTGAGTGGAGGGATTACGATCTTGTTGGTGTATTACCAACCATAGACAGCATACAGGTATGAGTGAATCAACTGGTGAAACTCTCAGTTGAATCATGCGCTGATACACGAATTTAGAAAGAGTTCATTTGCGATCCGGAAAATATTAGCAATGGTTTCTGTAATACCAACCAAACTGGACAATTCTTACTGGCGCCAAATGCAACGGAAAAATCGATCAGCCAAATTTACACTGGAGCCGTTCATCTTAACAACACTGGCCCACCGATCAATTATCCCATCAAGAAAACTGGTTATTATTGTGTTGGCACAACTGGGTATTCTCCTTCAAATGTCAAATACACTGCGGTTGTGGAGTTCCGAAATGCCTATGGGGAGCTTCCTGCAGCACAGATACCAAAATTGCCATTTTATGGTATCATCACAATTGTGTATGCTGTTATGGGAATGTGCGTTATCTCATACCCAAATTATTGCCAAAGCTAATGTTGTAATCACAGTCTTTGGGCCTTTTTATACGTGCAACATCGAGAAGACATTCGTCAGTATCCCCGATCGAGTCCATTGATCAGTACTAACTTTCCCAAAGTGCCTGTACAGAACTACATTACAGCAATCATTGTATTTTTGATAGTGGAAATGCTAATGACCTGGGGATTTTATGGTACGTCTATTTCTTCGTGCTATTAGAATCATGCTGACATTTGTAGACTATCTCAATCGATCTGGTAGCAGTGTTGGCTCGAAAGTGATGATGATAATTGTTGCCGTGCTAAATGCAGGTCGCAATTCATTCTCATTCTTCTTGCTTCTCATTGTCTGCATGGGCTATGGTGTCGTCAAGCCTAGTTTAGGCAAGACTATGGTTTACGTTCGATATCTTGCTGGAGCTCATTTTATCTTTGGGTTGATCTATTCCATCGCGAGCTTGACAATCACTCCGGAACACGCTGGTTAGACTTCCCCTTTATCAGTGAACAAAATTATTATACTAACCAAATTATAGGTCCCCTAGTTTTGTTTGTTATCCTTCCGTTGGCAGGGACTCTCACGGCATTCTACGTGTGGACTCTCAATTCCCTTAACTTGACCATGAAGGATCTGAATGACCGCAAACAAACTACCAAGTCAGGCATGTACCGCAAGCTTTGGTGGTGTATCCTTCTCTCGATCATCGTTATTTTTGGCTTCTTTTTCTTCAATTCATTTACTTTTGCTTCGGCCTCGGATCCCGACTTTGTCCCTTTCCACTGGAAATCCAGATGGTTCATTCTCGACGGCTGGCTCAATATTGTCTACTTGATGGACGTCGGATTTGTGGCATGGGTATGGAGACCAAGTGCCAACAACAGAAGATTCGCCATGAGTGACGAGTTAGCGCAAGATGATGAGGGATTTGAAATTGCCGATTTTGGCGCTGAGGATGACGACGAAGATGATGTTGAGAATTCTGCCGCTCGTCGAGGTGACCGAACACAACCTGGCCAAGAAGGAGCAAGATATGATCCTCCACCGGGAGCGAACACCGCAAAGGGAATTCCAAGAGAAAGTCTTGATGGTGAAACAATTTTTGCGGTTGGAGAAGATGCTGACCGCTGGTCAGATGAGGACGATGACGATTCAGAGGCAGGGAAGAAACTTGTTGGTGGAAAAGGAAAAAAGGAAAATGATTCGGATGCGGATTAAGCAATTTTGCACGCTGTGGTGTATCATAGTATTGTCGGCGTTGGGTATTATTGGTCAAGGAGGAAATAGCATTTTCATTCGCGAGCTTAGGGGGATTTGTCATAGCATTTGTACTTGTTTGTTCTTCTATCAACGCATTTGTCTAGAATACAATTTATGAATTTATAGACTAGATTTATAGGTATAGATCTTTTGTGATGAAGCGAGACTTCAAACGAGTATATGGATGTTCAATGGTGAATTGTGAATTGTGAATTGTGATTGTAAATGGGGATCTCGTGCAAATCAAACCCTTATTTCTTCATTCTCGCTACCCCTATTTCAACAGAAGTGATCCAATTTTCGGACGTTCTGAACTGTGAAGGACTCGGAGCTTAATAAGTATAGATGCTATTCCGTTATAATTTAAGATATCAATTTGTACATTATACTATTTCGGAAACGAGCAATACTCTCTTTAAGAGCATCAGAAGGATATTTAAGTTCTCTGTTGAGATATCTTGATGTAATCATGTATTCGTGACGAGTTTTACCTAGCAATCGGGCAGTTGAGAGCTTTTAGTTCTATTGGCGAGGCTAGCGAGTCTAACAGTGATCGATGCTAATCGATCAGCTTTACTCAATTCTCTACTCTAGTGTGGTGAAGGTTCTCGGGGGATCAAAATGACTGGCCGATTGTTGGGAGACTCTACTCCGCCCAAGGAGATTAGAGATAGGTATGTGTGAAGTACCGTGTTCGGAGATTGATCGAGTAAATGGAATGGGCTCTTGTATGCGGGCATCATTGGGGTTGTGAATGCACAGTCAAGATCTTCTACGGATAAAACACATTGGGCACGTGACTGTGTGGGAACATCACGTGTGTGTTCTGAAAATGTGTTCCAACACATCCAAATTCGCAACGCTCCCGAGGTTGATTCATGTCAAAGGCTGGCCACGAACTGCCTAGTCAAGATTTCGACTCAAAATTACTGTTCCCATTCGGAAGGGAGACCGTAATTCAACAGCTGGAGACGAAATATAAGAACGAAATTTTATCCAGAATTTTCGAGTCTAAACGCCGCCTGCGACCTGCTGGGGTTCATAAGGATTGCGTACAATCATCAAACTCTTTTCTGTACAATATTTAGCGATAAGAATACAAACTGGCTCATTCTATGCTGAGCGTCGATAAGCTCGATGTTTGGCGTGTTCGATAGCCTCTGCTAAGGAAACAGGAATCACTGATGAGGGTTGGATCTACTCCTTTCCAACGGATAATCCAGGGCTAGCTACTGAGACTCTTCCTCTACAATTACAAAGCTCCAAGCGAAAAAACGGTTCCAAAAATTAATCGGTAATGTTAGTCTAGGCTATATGCTTTTACAGACTAATTCTGTCTACAACTGACATTATGTCACCACGTCCATTCGCCTGTAGATGAGGACGTAAGTGTACCAAAACCATTTTCACAATGCTCAGCGCTCAACACCTTCCTAGTAAGAAGTAGCATTTAGTTGATCTACAGAGAACCCCATGCATTATCGAAAGTGTAATCATCGGAGGCTGAGCTTCATCCTATGTCAGCCACTTTCTCAACTTCATACATACTAGATTAGGCTTAGTGGTCAGCCCTACGATGGCTGTGATGCAGCACAGACATTACTAAATGAGGAAATTGTTAAGTTGGTGATGAGATGTTTTGTTTTTCTCTGGTATGTTTTGATAAGTATCAAAATTATGGGTTGAGGAATTCTGATGGGGCTCGAGTATATATTTTTTGATCTTTCCGGGCGTTGTGCTATATACTTCCTTCCTTCTGTATCATTTATTCAAGTGCAAGCTCACAAGCTTTGAGAGTATCTTCATTGCGATTCAAAAACTCAATACCAAAATTATCCCTTTTCGAAACTTTCTTCTACAGTATTCATTCTGAGACTACACTCTCCAATTTCATTCTAGCACTTTTTACACGAAAGAATCAAATCACAAATCACAACTCACAGCTATGACTATCACCTACCGCAACGCTGTCGAAATGGGCGAACTAATCGTCTATATTCCTTCCCTATTCCTCTCCATTTTACTCGCCTTTCGTCATGGCTTTGGTCGCAGCTCTGGCTGGTACTTTCTCATAGTCTTCTGTCTCGCTCGAGTCATCGGTTCATGCATGTCACTAGCCGCCATATCCTCGCCCTCAGCATCTCTTTTCACCGGCTCACTCATCCTACAAAACATCGGCCTATCTCCTCTGATACTCGCCACACTCGGTCTTTTAAGTCGCGTCTTAGACAGGATCAACCGAAATACACATACATTTGTGCAGCCACGTTTGCTGAAACTCATTGAGATATTGATGCTGGTTAGTCTAATACTTGGTATCGTAGGAGGAATAAACGCAAGTCATTCGTATACCACGGCCGGGAAATGGATTCCTGGAACTCAAAGCAAAATTTCTAACATTCTGTCCATTGTCGCCTTTGTGGCACTTCTCATCATCACCATTCTCACCAGTTTCTCAATCTCATATGCGGAAAATGGAGAAAAAAGGATTTTGCTGGCTGTTGGTCTCGCGTTGCCTTTCCTATCTGTTCGACTTCTGTATTCCGTTCTCTCGACTTTCGTAACTCATCCTACCCTGTTCAATTCTTTCACTGGGAGTGTCACAATTTTGTTATGTATGGCAGTTCTTGAGGAATTGGTGATTGTGATTCTTTATTTGGCGGTTGGATTGACGTTGAGAGTTCAGTCGAATGATATGGTTGCTGAAGGAGATATGCAAAGACTTCCAGGAACACCGGATAGTGATGGGCTTGGTCAAGAGAGTTCAGAGAGTCAAGCACAGAACCAAGGTCAAAAGTCCGGAGCAGGGAATGTGGTGTTGGAGATTGCGAAGAAGTCGATTATTGGAAGGATGGTTATGTCGTTCGTACCGGATAAAAGAGAAGATTTGGAGATGCAACAGTATGTTCGGAAGTGAAGAGCTCGGGATGAAGCGGCCTGAGAAAGTTTCAATGAATTTATTTCCTATATTTAAATTTGGTCGTAGAGAGGGTATATGGTTATATTATAGTGCTCTGTGTATCATACAAAGTCCTTTGTACATAGATCATTCTTGGATAGTCAGCTGCATATGAAATTCTTTATTTAACATTTCAGATTATCAAAGTTGGTGCACCAAAGTCTCCTCCGTGGAATGTGTATTAATTATTGTCACACAATATTGCGTTTTAAAATATCTTAAAGTGTTGATTTCTTGATGTGAAAAGTATCATCCAATCATCTGTTGTCTGGATGGGAAATATATTATTTCAGAATTTATTCAAATATCTGCCAGACGAGATAGATATCATTGCGGAAATGGGAAGAGCATTCCCGACAGTTGATCACGGCGGGTTAGTTTATAGAATGAGCTGAGATACTAGAGAGTGGTTGACTAAATAAGAGTCGAAAATAGCAATGGAGAAATTAAGGTTAATATATTCCGCGATTACATCTATAACGTAACTTGACTAGAAGTGGGTCATGTCATGATATGGGTCAGGTACCTTTACACCAAATTTTGTATATAAAGGTACTTAGAGCGACTTTTATAACTCTACAAATATTAAAGATAAAATTTAAACCTTTGATAATGTGGTTTAATATCTAATAGAAATATAGTATTCAAGTTATAAAACAATTGTTGAGAATCTTGTTCTTGAATTAATACGATTTTAAAAATTCCCATAGTAATTTTTGTTAGGCAAAATTGAAAATTTGAAAGAAACTTTAATATCTTTATTAAACAATTTCATCTCTATATAATACTTTGTCATATTGAATATTTATATTGAATATATCATACTGCAAAATATTGAAACTATATCTCTAGTGTTTCTAGAGATATAAAAGTCGCTCTAAGTACCTTTATATACAAAATTTGGTGTAAAGGTACCTGACCCATATCATGACATGACCCACTTCTAGTCAAGTTACGTTATGTCATTTCTCCCAACATATATGTTAGTCTCCAGAATATATCTGCATACTCTGAAGTTGATATTGAATACTAGTAGAATTCTATATTTAGTAATGGAAGAGTCTCATATTGTTTTTATTTTCATAAATTTATAATTATTCATCTTTTTATCCTTATTCTATCTAATCTCAGACAAATAGTATTCTGTCTACATTAAAGAAAAAGAAGAAAGAGAATGAAAAGCTCGGTGCTGTGAATGATGTGTATGCTCTTCTCAAATGTGAGTCAATGAGACTATGTAGAAACCAGCTTCACCATGTCCATCTCTACACAACAGTCGAATGACTATTAATGAGAACTAGGAAAGGATAACCTTCTACAAGGTAGGAAGACGCAAAGCACAGCTCATGCATACATGCATGCATCTATACAATCCCTCTCCGCATTAATTACCCATATTCTTCATTTCCACATGATTAACTGCCCATTTCTGCTGGAGATCCAACTTCCAGGTACCATGTACCTAGATACTTCCCAGCCCTCCCAAAACCGAACCTCCAAAACATATCACCAAACTCCAACCATACAGCCTCACAAAATGTCTATCTATTTCCTCCTCCGCTCCTCCTTCCCAATACTCTCTAATCTTAACTTTCCAGCACTTCCTTCCTTTATCATCCTCTTCTCCCAAAACACCTCCTATGATCACCACTACAAATCCTCATCCCATCCCATGATTTCCCATCCATCATTTTACACCCGCAGTAACTCTGAGAGTCCAGCTCCCGACTATCAACCGCATATATGTTGTCCCGTCTTGAGATTAATCATTAATCTCCATTAATCGCTTCGCGCTTAGTTGCATACAAACCTATTGGGTTTATTGAGACCAGAAAGAGCATCAGATTGAATTGATTGATTATCTAGCTAAGCAGTTAAGCTGCGAGTATATATTCAAAAAATGAAGGAATAGGCTTAGGTATTC
Organism: Sclerotinia minor; assembly: GCA_025389075.1. Classification (NCBI taxonomy): domain Eukaryota; kingdom Fungi; phylum Ascomycota; class Leotiomycetes; order Helotiales; family Sclerotiniaceae; genus Sclerotinia; species Sclerotinia minor. The sequence continues at coordinate 891,111 of QRFH01000007.1, forward strand.
GGCCTTCGGAATTAAAGTGCTTTGAAATCAAAATATTGAAAGCAAACAAACAGTATACCAAAAAGGAAAGAATGAATTAAAAGTTGAGTTTTGTTTGCTCCTTATATGCATCATGCAATATATATGCATATGCTGCCAAGATCCCAGGAGGTCAACATTATATGCATCATACAATATATATGCATATGCTGCCAAGATCCTAGGAGGTCAACAAAACCCGATCTTGGATGAATATGAATTGGCGGTATCCTTCTTCCGGGGATAGGGGATCTGGTTGCGGGTTCTTGGTGTTGCTTGTGGTTGAGGGGCGGGGGAGGAGGCATTCCGCGGTGTGAGGGCGGAGGTGAAGGGGAAGTGGAGGTGGAAGGCGAGTGGGATGTGGAGATGGGTTGGGATAGATGTTGCGCAGATTTGGCGGGACACCCGGGGTCAGAAGAAGGAATGGAGCTGGGTTGTGCGGTGTATGTATCTTCGTTGTCATTGTAAGGATCGAAAAAGGTGAATTCGGTAGTGACGTTGGGGGAGGGACCGGGGTAGGAAAGGTATAGTTCCTTTGATGCTGGTAAATGGGATATACCGTTTGCTTGAACGTCGAGATCTACATTCAGGTCCTTCGTATGCAGTCCCTTATAATTGGTAGTGTCGTATTGATACGAGGCAGAACCAGTGGCTCTATCTATCTGAGCAAATGCTGGAGGAAGGAAAATTAAAGCTTGCGTGCTTCCTGTCTTGGCTTTGGAAACTAAGAGGTCGTGTTTTGTGTTGGCGCTGAAAGTTGTGCCAGGGCTTGGCTTTTCCGGGATCAACTTTCCAAATTGTGGGTGAGGGGCGTTTGGAAGAGGAGTTCTAGCTTTTTTCCTTCTAGGTTGAGGGACAGTGGCGGTAAGACTGGTATCAGTGGAGGAAGATGTAGAGTTTCTGTCGGAAGTGGTTGGCTGTGGATTGATTGGAATTGAATTCGGGTCTTGATATGTAAGATTTTGTGAATCTATTGTTGAGGATGATTTTTGAGTCGATTACATACCAGGCTTAGGTTGAAACGTACGTACAAAACCCATATCATCACGAATAACAAAAGGATTGCTACTTGATTTTTCCGGTGTCATAGAAGAAGAAGTAGCAAAGTAGGCACTTTCATAAGTAGATTCATTTGGTATAATGGCTCGACTTGTTTGATCAGTATTTTTCATATTTGCTGGGATATTTGCAGCAGCCATTCCGGAGCTCGAAGCAAATTCCCGATTTTCATGTTTATCTGACAGATTCGATAGCGATTGATGAATATTCGAGGTTATACGTGCGAGTTCGTGTTTCTCTTCCTCTTCTTTGCGTGAAAAGAGCGCCTGTGCCTGAGGTGATATCGCTGGATGAAAGGGAGGAGTTGAAGGATCGTAAGGAGTTCCACTTGAATCTGCTATCGTGTGATTTGGATACACTGTTTCATTTGGTGGCTGAAAATGATCTTGTCTCATGGAAGAAGGAGCAGGATGTGCATAATTATTAGCAGTAGACGACATGCCAGAATCTGGATATCTCGACGAGAGATGTTGAGGTGTTGAATAGGGCAGTGGACTTGGTTCGCGTCTGTCTGACCCCAGAGTGGCAAAGTAATGAGATTTCGCGGGGTCATATGAATTCACCATTGTTGGGTCATATTCATTTAATTCAGTTGAAGTATAATTAAAATGGGAAATTGGATCACGTGTCTTGTCTCGTCTTTCTAGAACAGGCGACATAGAGCTTGTAGGGCCCTGCGTCGAATATGGACTTGCATATTGAAGTTCCCGAGAATTGGATTGCAATGGCCCAGGCGTATACACACCACTGTTGTAGATAGTTGGTGAAGATCCAGGAAATTGGTTGACAAAAGTAGATGCCTGGCTTTGGATTTGTTGGTCAGATTGTGCGGTGCGAAATGGAATTGGTGGTGTAGATTGAGGCTGGAAGTTAGAAGGAGCATGGCCATTATTCTTATCATTCTCAGTCGATGGAATGCTAGCACGTCGGGGACTTGGTGATACTGAAACTCCTTTTGTCATCCAAGATTTATGAGGAGAACCACTAAAGGCATTTGAAGTAGTATTGATTGAAAGGACTTCCTCAGCAGCCGATAGTTGCACAGGCTTCTCTTTTGGTTGCCTAGCAAGTCTCAGGCTAGCTGTATACCTGATCTCAGCATACTCACTTGTGGCAGTATCGCCCGTTGTTAATATTGGTTCCCTTCTGGGTATCTGACTAAAATCTGGTTCCGCAAAAACCTGGGCCCAAAGCAGTCTCCCAGCTTCTTCTAGACCTTCAATATGACCATTCTTCTCAAATGATTTCAAGAGGTTGTAGATTTTCTGGCCATTTGGAGAGGTGTCATTGAGGTTCTTTCGGGGCTCGAGTGGAAGTGCATCAATGGCGCGTAGCTCGTTAGCTGACATAGCATTGTTAGCCTTTGAAGTTCAAACAATGCTCAATAATTTAAAGTTAACAGGGATAAAAGACAGAAAGAATACCTGTTGGTGGGCGATGGAATCTATCCCTCACGGCCTTTATACGACGATCTCGAAGGAGAAAAGGCACGTCATCATCAATTTCTGACATTTTGACAACGAGAATGCAAATTCTTGGATATGTAGTAACTGTAGATCTTTTCCAAAAATAAAGAGAATAGATAAGTAGATATTCGGCGCACAGTAAAAACTGAAGGGAGGTGAGGTAGGTCGGTAGGTATGTAGGCGAATAGAGATGTAACTTCTTGAACTTCTATACATTGACTGCAAAATCAGCAGGCATTCTGGATCAATGAAATAGATTAAATACGTAGTGTTGTGGCAGTATTCTTTAAACCGAGTTATGGTTACTGCTTACCGCTTTCTCTAACGCCTAGAAAGTGAAGCAGAAGATGGGATGAAAGTCCACCGCCCAATAAGTACAGCCTCAACTTTCCTCCCCCCTAATAAAAACATCAAAATATCAAACAATCTCGCAAAATTCGAGCCAAATTACCCAAAGGTAGTTTTGGTTCAACGATGAAGTGGCCATCTCTCATTTGTTCAAACGTTGATTTCTTTTCTTCTGCCGTATACAAGTCTTACAACAATTTTTTATACCCCGTTTTTGCCACCAATACATACCTAACCTACTACATATCTTTGCCACTACTACCCACCGACCATGAGAGTGCGTATCAAAAAATCTAGGTTGTCATGTCTATTGTCTTTTTAGCATGCTACTCTGAGGGCATAAGGCTGTGGTTGTGGTGCTAAGCGCAGATTAAGCGACGACAAAATGCCATGAGTAATTGAAAATTTGAGAACTTCTCCGTCGCAAAATGAGTACTGTACAGTCCTTTAAGTTGGGAAATGATTTCAACAAGGGATGTAACTGCCAAAACATTTGAAAAAAAAAAATTAATACTTATAACCTCACACTCTTACAAGGTTGCCGTTCCTGTTTTCTGCTTACTTATAAGGAATTTGCAGTACTGGAATTCCCGAGGTTTTGTGTCAAATTACAAGTAAAGCAGTAGACAGCAAAGAACTAATATGGAAGAAACAGGCTCCGTAAGAAGATATCTTGCTGCATCCTTGGCAGACGGGATGTGGATGGATACTACGAGAACCAAAGAACCAACGATGCCAAGAATATTGCAGTACAATTATATATGTTAATAATAAGTCTTGCTTCTAATACAGACGAGAATATTTAATTTCAAGCACAAGTGACTGATTCGTCTCGAGCCTCGAACGCAAACCATGTGGCCACTATGTATTGCTGCCCTTTATCATTCGATATCTCCTGCAACCACATTCGACCATCTATCAGATTGTACTCCAGGCATTATCAACAGGCAGTGCGACGCCATTGATAGACTTCGCTGCATCGCTTGCAAGGAACAGGATCGCTTCAGCCACGGCTGAAACGCTAATATTTGGTGGTTCACCAGGCTTCATGTGCAAAGCGAGAACCGGTCTATGACATCATCAGTGAACTAAATAGGACGAAGGAACTGTAAGGATGATCTCACGCCCATATTCCCTGCGATTCCGGATCAAAGCAATCTCGACTCATCGAGTTGATGATGTTAGTCATCACTCCTATAGATGTATCAACATATTTGTGTCTAAAGGAGATCAATTGAGGAAAACTTGAGGAAAAGAGTAATTCTGACCTCCGGGGCAGACAGCATTGCATCTAATGCCCTCATCCCTAAATCTAAATGCAGTGTTCTTGGTAACTCCCAGCTAGAACATCGTTAACTTCCACGATTTACTTCTGTTGATGGAGAATTGCAAACCAATCCATGTTTAGATGCTGTGTAAGCAACCCCTGCCACAGCACCACTCAATCCAGCTTTACTAGACAAATTGATAATGGCACCGTTCTTCTTCGCTTTCATGAATGGCAGAACAGCTCTAATCAGTTTCGTGGGAACAGTTAGGTTGACTGCAATGATACGATCCCATTCATCGTCCGTGACATTGTCTGCTGATGCAAAAGCATCTATTACACCAGCTATGTTCGCCAGGACATCGATTTTGTCACTAGTATCTTGTTAATATTTCTCGATTCGGCCTCAACGGCTTACGCTTTAGATGAAATTGGACTTGTAAGAAAAGTACGCACCCAAATTTAGCAACACAGCTTCTCACAACCTCATCGCACTCTCCATCCTTTGTCAGATCTCCTTTGTAGAAATGGAACTAATCCAGTCCATATGTTAGTATTCTAATATTCTCTTTCCCGCAAACCTGGTCCTAAGAGAGTACGACATCTTGCTTCGACTTATTCGCACTCACCATCTCTTGGTTTTCCTTCTCCAATTTTGCATAATCCATCTCACTGATATCCACCCCAAATACCATATACTGATGACTCAAAAACAACCTCGTTGTCTCGAGTCCAATTCCACTTGCGCATCCTGTCACGATGGCGACTTTCTTGGATTCTGTTCCGTCAGCCATGTTTTTTGATGGTAATCGTAAGTTAGTTAGCTCTGGAGTACTTTTTGATCCTTTGAAGTCGTTTTATAAGATCGTCAACACTCTGAGGTTGTTTATATATGTGAAAGTATTTTCCAGACTCCTTGTGTGTTTCAGATTGCAGAGTACGTGTCTGGACACGGAGCAAGGTATATCCAATGGCAAAAAAGTCAATGCGAACTCGAGCCGTTGTAGGTTCATTCACGAGAGTCTTGTCATTCTTGGTATTAACCAACGAGTTCGTTGGTAACCTTTCATTGGTAAACGGACACGAATACGCTCGAGCATTGGTCAATAATACGAATACGCTTGAGCCTGACTTGGATATGCTAATTGTGTATCGAGTAGTGGATTCGTCACATATGTCCTTTGGAAATTAAGATGGATATTCGCTCCACACTGTGGTAAGGCTAGGACAATAGGGGTTTAATCAGTCGTGTCAATACTGGCATTTGTGCATTGTGGCTGATTGATGTGGCTGAACCATCATCTCATCTACCGAAATTTGTGGCTTGCCATGAATTGGCATGCGCGTGTGGATATATATAACGTGATTTATCAGTGGGTCGGCCACTTTTACCTCGAATTATTAATCTACACTTAATACACGTTTTCTTCATTGTCAACCATGGGAATTCATTCTAAAGGAGCGCGTATAATCTTAGCTATTCAGGCTATTGAATCAAATAAAAAATTAACAATTCGAAAGGCAGCTCAGTCCTATTGCGTACCTCGATCTACATTGGGTGATAGAATTCGAGCTAAACCTAGTATGGCTGAAATTCGACCAAAAAGTCATAATTTGACTGAATTAGAAGAGGAGGTACTTATTCAATACATACTTGATATGGATCATAGAGGATTTTCACCTAAATTAAGTGGTGTAGAAGATATGGCGAATTATATACTCGAAACGCGGGGTGCGAAGAAGGTTGGAAAGCTCTGGGCTCATCGCTTTGTACAACGACGTACAGAATTAAAGACGCGTTTTAGTCGTGTTTATGACTTCCAAAGAGCTCTCCGCGAGGATCCCAAGCTTATTGGACAGTGGTTTCAATTGGTATTGAATATGCGGGCGAAATATGGTATCTTGGATTGCGATTTCTACAACTTCGACGAAACTGGCTTTATGATGGGTATAATATGTCCCGGAATGGTTGTAACTAGTGCTGAACGGAATGGCAGAAGCAAGGCAATACAACCAGGCAATAGAGAGTGGGCTACAGCGATTATATGTGGTAATGGTGAGGGGGAAACTATACCTCCATTTCTGGTGGTTCAAGGGCAATATCACCTTTCTAATTGGTATACGGAAAGCGGTTTTCCTGCAGATTGGGCTATTAAACCTACTTCCAATGGATGGACGAATAATGATACGGGGTTGGAATGGATAAAGCATTTCGATAAGCATACAATTCATCGAACGAAGGGCAAATATCGAATGCTAGTACTAGATGGGCACGAAAGTCACGAATCGATATCTTTTCAGTCATATTGCAAGGCAAATAATATTATATGCATAAGATTACCACCGCATTCAAGTCATTTAACTCAACCATTTGACGTTGGCTGTTTTGGCGTATTGAAACGAGCATATGGTTGTCAAATTGATGGATTTATTAAAGCTCATATCAACCATATCACTAAGGTTGAATTCTTTATAGCTTTTAAAGCTGCATATCAACAATCAATCACAGCTCAGAATATAAAAGCTGGTTTCCGAGGAGCAGGTCTAATACCATTTGATCCTCAAGCTATACTCTCAAAATTAGATATTCGGATTCGTACACCTACCCCTCCACTCGTCGATCTAGACTCTTGGATCTCTCAAACACCTCACAATCCAACTGAAGCTCTTTCACAATCGATTTTAGTAAAATCTCGAATGGCTCGTCATCAATCAAGCTCCTCTACACCTATATTCGAGACTGTATTAGCTCTAGCTAAAGGCACAGAAAGATTAGCTCATGAGAATACACTTTTAAGTGCAGAGAATCGTATGCTTCGAAAGGCAAATGTGGCATTAAGCAAACGTCGACGCGCTAAAAAGATTCAATTACGCAATGGAGGAGTACTTACTGGACAAGAAGCTGAAGATATATTATCTCAAAAAGAGGTTGATATTCAGATTCAACGCGACGAGCGTCAAAATGGGGGAAATTCTAATAGGGAATCATCTACTAGTCGATGCTGTAGTAAGTGCGGAAAGACTGGTCATAATTCAAGAACTTGTCAAAATAGTATAATAGATCCTAGATTATTAGATTCTTAATAGTTTCAATCAATTGATTTAGTTTTCGTTGAATAATATAGCTTTAAATCAATAATTCGAGGTAAAAGTGGCCGACCCACTGATAAACCACGTTATACATACACTTCCTAAGTAGGTTCTAGGTAGGTAAACAACAGAATCCCCATATATTAAAAATTTATTCCACTTGATAGCTATCTTTCCTCCACAAATCATTTACAATTTTCGAACCCAATGTCACCTAAAACTTATGAAGATTTCTCAGCCCCCTTGATCTTTTCAAACAACCTTAAAAATACTGCAGAATTCTGAGCACCTCCAATCTCATACTTTCCCTGAACAGTGAAATTCGGCACTCCACTAATCGAATCCCTCCTCGCCGCTTCCACTTTCCTATCGACCTCTGCTCCTCCCTTATCACTCTCCAACCATTCATTAACTTCTCTCTCATCCAGTCCAGCTTTTACTGCAGCATCGCGTATCATCTCATGACTAGTGATGTCCCCTTCTTCTTCGAAATATGACTTGAACAACGACCCCACTACTTTCGTTTGCACGGCTGGCGACTTTGTCTTTGCCAATTCGATAATTCGATGGCTATCCCTCGTATGGCCCGTTTTGCCTCCAAACCTAAAATTGATCCCAAGTCCTTTTCCAACTTGCGCAAGTCTGTTGTCCATCATTGTGATCCTTTCTTGCCCGAAGCGAGCAATATACCATGCTCGTCTGTCCACGCCTATTCGTCACGATTAATCTCAGAAAATTCATTCACTGGAATATGTAAGAACTTGATATTACCTTTTCTAGGCGCGTCTGGAGCAAGATAAAATGGGAGCCACGTGATATTAAATGTATCATCGGAATCAGGGTGTCGTTGTTTGTATGCTGTGATTCCTTGCTCAAGACTTTCCTTTCCAACGTAACACCATGGACAAACGGTGTCGCTAACAACCTCAATATCGAATTTGGTCATCTTGCGTAATGTAGCTTTGAACATCAACTGCTCTTGGAAGTACTGGAAGCTGTACTGGATCCGGTGAATATGGCAAGTATGGCAATGTAAGAAAATGAGAAAAAGCGTGAGTAATTGAAGCTATTATATAAAGCTAACATGAAGGTAGGATACTCCGTGGTGCACCAGAGTACATCGGCATGATTACTATTCAAAATTACGAAGATTAGAAATCATTAAATTCAACCGTGGGCGGCGGCCGGACTCACTCGGCATCCCCTATTCGCACAGAGCAATGATTGATCATGATTGCGTAATGTAATGGATGGAACATGATTTATGACTTATGACCAATGAATGACTCGGTACTCGAGTATATGAATATGAAGTGAAGCAAAAGTAGTGGGATGATCATACCGGTACTAGGTACTCGGAAGGTATTGGGGGGATAGCAGCTGGCGGATGAAGGAGGAATTAATATAATTATGTAATCTTAGTAAACTTATGTGGCTTGTGCTTGTGGGTGGTCGTGGCTGATCTGATTAGACGAATTTCTTGACTAAGCATCACTTCGATTGCCCCATAATAGATATGTATGTATAAATCTTCATTCGTGACACCCACATCCACCATCAATCAACTCCCTACAACCCTGGTACAAACCCCTCCACCCTAACATCCCATCCTTTCGGGAAATGCATTCCAGGCTCGCCGTCCCAGCCTCCAGCCACCATCGCCACGGCAAGCATCAACCCTCCCGCATTCGGGAAATATGGGGTCGGCACACGTGATCCTCCCACCGGATATCCGGCGTCGTCAAACTGGAAGATCGGATGTAGCAAATATTCTATTGCTTGATCTATATCGCCTAGACGCAGGGAATTCATCGCTAGTAGAGCAAAATCCCAACCGTAGGAATCTTCAAACTGCCAAAGCGAGCGAATCTTAGAGGCGGTGTTACTAATGATGGTTAAATTGAGTGGAGGAGAGCTAGAGGGTGGGAGCCAGCCGTAGATACCAGCCATTGCTGGGTGCTTTAGTTTGATAAAGGTTAGTAGTTTGAATTTCGTGTGGGAAATATCTGACTGAAGTTACTTACGTCGGACACCGTTTTGCTGTCTGTCCACATATTTGGGATGCCCTCATACACAGAGTACGTGTCATTCACGATAGGCAGAGGAGCAAGATTTTCTCGCACACTCCTCCAATTTTGAGGGATCGGCTGTCCCTGGCGCTGTTTCCAATTCATAGCTACATCAAGACCAAACCTCCAGTATGCCAATTCGAAAGTTGGGTTGATCGTCGCGTTTGGGTTCGTATTCTCAGAGACGGGATACATCGGTGGACCTAGATCGTAGACTCCAGTAGTGAAATTGTACCACGCAAAAGATGCCATAAAGTCAGCCGTCGCCGTTAATACCTCGTCCCATCTTTCAAGTGTTGTTTTATTGGGGAATGATCGGTATTCAATCTCGGCAAAGTACATGGGATGCGGTTGCTGCCAAATCAGAAGAGAATTGATTTCTCCAGGAGCACTACGACCAGTGGGATCAGTCATTTTGCCCCAGCGGGCGCCCTGGTATCCCTGCAGCTTGGCCCTATCGCGTGAGGATTCGAGGAACTTCTCGTACATCCCAGGCATACTTCGCCGGAGAAGATCAAAATGATTCCATCGAGCAAAGTGCACAAGATGCCAGAACACCATCTCAAGCTATTTGAATAGTTTTTAGCTATTTTCTGCATCACATCACTTTAATTGTAGAAACGGCAATGAAGTGGAATGTGGATTACGAACATGAAATTTCCCGTACCACCCATTATTCACAAGACCAGATTCTGTGACGATGAGTAAATCATTGAAAAGATAGTTTTTAGAACTCGTTCAAGCGACATACCTTGTGGAGGAAATTCACCGGCTGAATTGACCGCTAAAAGATATTGAGATAATATAATTCTTCGCTGAAGTTCAGTGGCATTCATAGAATCAACCGAACTTAAATCAATAAATGCTCCGGAATCCCAATAAGACTGCCACCACGACCTGGAATTTTCAGTAAGTTCAGCCACGGAAGACACACTCATGTTTCCAGCTTTGCTACAATTTTCATTGTCCGAGAATGTGCCCGTCATTTTCAAGCTGCTCGAGCCCGGTGTTGTGAAGAAGTACCGATGTGTGCCCTCCTTGGGTCCCGAAATCTCTCCTGTGCCTTCCCATCTTGCTGTAAAACAGTAGCTAGTATCGTCTAGAGTATGCTGTATAATGGACTCGCTCCCTGCAACCTCAAGATACGTAGAGTGTTTACTACTAGCGTTCCATATCCCCACAAATGGTGCATCGAACTTGTTTACATCCGAGTAGGGAAAATCAAAAAACAAACCCAAGGAGCCAAAACTAAGCAGTTGGGACTCAATATTAATGATGATGGTGTCAGAATCAGGCGCCGCTGATACCTCAACATGGACTTGGCTGCCATTATACACAAATGTTGAAGTGATCACCCCACTCCATAGATCAAGAACCTGACTTTTTTCCTCCAAGTCACCCTCAGTAACATTAGCATTAGCAAACCAGAAACCAATATTACCCAAATTTAACCGTTGCGGATTCTGGATCAGCCAGTTTGAGATATCAGCCTCCGCGGGATTCGACTGGTCATAATTTACAAGTCGTCCATGAGTCCACCAGTCGACGCCCGTAAAATCTTCATCTTGTCAACGAATATTTTTTTTACACCATATATATCAAATTTGTCTTACCTTCCACAGATGTCTGATTCGCAGTGGTCGGCAAGCTGAAATTATGCCACCCCCATGTCGACATGGTTGCAAAGGGCTTAAAAGTCTGAAGCCCAGTCACATCCACACCGAATGCAAAATTTCCATTGCCAACCTGTAAAGGCGTGCTTGCTGAACTAGCATTACGGTGAACATTGTATGCCTGCACGATTTTCTGTCGTTGTATAGACGCGTTGACGTTGACGAGCCAGAGAAAATATATGCAGGACGATGAGATAATTGATATATGCATGGTGAGATCTTAGCATCTGAATTGATAAAAATGTTGATTCATTATTATGGGTATGGATATCGACCGGTTCTTCTAGGAATATTATTTGCATAATTACCCCACGTTTTCACCCCCGGTGTGCATCACTGTGCATGTACTTAATATTGTCCCGAGCCTTAGTTCTTCCACCACTCGCACCATTTTAGGTACTACCTATGCAGGTTGATCCTTGTTAGTGATAGCGATATAAAAAAGTTAAAGCATGCATGAGTCCCACATGGCAATCAAAAAAGAAAAAAACCTACAAATGGCGCTTAGAATATAGGAGAATAACCATCCAGGGTATGGAGACAAGGACTACCCTATATTCCTTAGAATCACTCTTGGAAAATACTCATCTGCGTAATAAGCTATTTCATTCTCGAAAGCTAAAACCATTCTCATGATATCCTTGTAAATCAACGTCATCTGAGAGGGTCGAATAAAAGCATTTCCGCTTGACTCACGAGAAGCCAAGTGAGAACGCGTCCAGCGAGGTCAACTCTCAACTTCCACAGTAAGAAACGATTCCGCAACACCACAGTTCATGCCTATGTAGCATCTACCACTCAAACTCCACGTCATGCTTCTTCCAATAGTCATTCTTGTTCTTAGCATTCTTCTCCTCTGCTTCTCGATGTCTTCTTGCCACGTCTCCCCATCCCTCCTTCTTGACGGTGTATCTTACCGTTTCATCTTCATGTCTACCTTCTACATCCGCCACACTAGAAGTGACATCGTTCACCACCCTGCCGTAGTTATCCGCGTCCCGGATTTTGCAACGAACCCCTTGAGACTCGCAATGTTGTGTAAGGGCTGTGTATGTTCCAAATCCTCTCTGTCAAACAGTTAGTAACCGCCAGGCTAAGGTAGTCTTATACAAGATTGATGCCACTTTAAGCGTTACGAACAGCATCTGCAAAACATGGAATGGCTATCGGAGCAAACATGGAAAATGATGCAGCCATTTAGAAGAATTGCTAGCGAAATGTTTTTCGGCCCGGGGGTGGGGGTGAAAGGGGTAGAATGGAGTCTTCGGCACTTAATGATTGAAGTTACGTCGACAAGTCATGTAAGCAACACACCGTATGTGAATAGGGGTAAGATGAGAAAACATGTAACAAAAAAGTGTTTTGCTTACATAGCAGTTAGGACAGATAAGTCTATTATTTCCGGCATGTACGGCAGAAAGCAAATGTTGGATGAAGCCTGATTCAGTATCAAAGCTCTTCCTTTGAAAATCGTTAGGAACGGGTTGAAATTGAGTAATTAACACAACTTACTTGCACAACCGGTGAGGGCACTTGTATTTTCGAGTGAAAGTCACCCAATATCTTCGTGCTCGGAATGAAGGGTCTTTGGGATCATATGGTGCATATTCTTTCTCGGGTAGAGGGTTAACAAGGGGACGCATGCGAAGAGGTGGAAGTCCACCTGCACGACCGGCTCTATCCGTGATTGAAGGGGCTTCTGCTAGTGGTTGAGGAATAGATTTTCGAGCGTTGTCAATGATGTGCTTGGTATCCCAGATGGAAGTGAGACTTGGGCCCTCAAATGGTGCATCCATGAAGTTCGGAGCTTTCATGCCGGCATCCTTAAAGTTACTTGCACTTGGCAGTGGTGGAAAGTTATCTTCTTTCATAGAAGGAGCAATTGGTATTGGAAATCCGCCCTCGACATACTCGTATTCGACCTCTTCAGCGGGCTTTGGGTCTGGTTTGACTATCTTCTTCACAGATGTTCCCCATGGTATACTCATTGCTTTGTCAACTTCTCCCAGAAAGATCAAATCCTCCTCAGGTTGCAATTTCATGACGGGCTCAGGTACACTGTTTGAGGCTACGTCATTCAGTTGATTGGTCGGTCCATCTTCTTCCAAGACTAGATCGTTGTAAGCTTAGCTTAAAAGCAAGAGACAGATAATTACTTGTGGTTTCCCATCCTCCGAACTCAAAGTTTGTAGATGTTGCTTCCTCGAAAGTAAGTGGCAGCGGCTTCCAGGCGGACGGTGGCAGCTGGATATCCTTGGGGGTCGCAGGAATATCTTGAGAATCCAACAAGCTGACACCAGTCCTTGACCCAGCGTTTTCATCAATATTCTTCAAACCAGCCTTGAATTTGGCATGCAATTCTTGTTTCTGCCGCGTACTGGCCGCAAGATTTCCTCTCTCTTCGTTGACTGGGCGACAGCTATCGAGTTCGAGGTGAGCAATTAGAGATCCTAAACGAATGAATCGTTTACCACAGCCCAGGCATGAAAGGTCTTGTTCTTTTGGGTGCATCTGAAGTTGTCCAAGTTGTTAGTCAATCACGGCGTGTCTGAAATCAAATCGAATTGACTTGCCAAGGTTCGATGACGCTTAAGACCCTCATCCGTATGGAAGTCTGTGCTGCAGATATCACAACAGATATGGTCTCTGCTAGTAACCTTATGATTGTGGAAGGCATTCCATTCTTCAAATGTAAGATTGCAGCTCTTGCAGGAAACCTTGGTATCAAGCCCACTGTCGACTTCTCCAGCAGCCATAGTGGCGAAAAATTGAAAGCCGGTGAGTTACGATAGCGTTTGGTTATTGAAGTTGCTAGTGAATATGGTTGCGAAAGGTGGAAGCTGCGGCGACGTTGTTTTTGGACAATCCAAATACCCAGTCTATGTAAGCCTTAAATTGGTTTTGAGAAAGCAAAAGATAAAAGTGAAAGAAAAGAAAGATCCGCCGTAAGATGAAGTGTCACCTTTTTAAACATCTGTCAAATTAGTAAGAAAAGGGAGAAAAGGGAGAAGAGAAAAAATGTATGACGAAACGAAGAAATCGCCCAATTATGGAGAAAATCGAGAAGTGAAGAATGTGAGGTGAGGTGAGGTGAGGTGAAGTGAAGTGAGGTGAGGTGAGGTAAGATGAGGTGGGGGAAGGTGGTTGAAGAGAGGAAGGAGTAGAAAAGAGTAGAAAGGAAGTCAATAAAGGTTGTTGATATGGTGCGCATACTAGACAGTAACAGAATAAGCATTAACTGGGAAGGAAGTACAACAATAGCACAATTACAACTAAAACATAACTAATAATAAAGCAACCATAAAGCCAGCAAGAGTGGATTTGCTATTTAATAACAAGTGATAATAAGAGGAGGGGAGAGTAAAAGATAAAGGTGTGGAAACACAGATTAGAGTTAATAGAATGACGAACCGTGTGTTTGGCCAGGGAAATCCTAGGTAGGCAAATAGATACTTATTGTCTCATTTACATATAATCTTCATCACATTTATCTGATGTCTCTAGATAAGTAGGTATTTGCATACCTACCTTGAGTGGGAGGAAACATACTCTTCCATTCTGATAGCAAGACTAAAATTCTTCTTGTTGACCATAGTTGCATCAAGGATCTGCAAAGGCATACTCAGAGTGAGCCACAACACAAACTTCAGCTATACACTTCGTTGTCCATGGCCATCTGGGCAATCTGTTGGCATGCGAAAGCGTCCGAAAGAGTCAGAATGGAATCTTTAGTCTGCAAAAGACATTTCCCTCATAGACACCTTTGGCAATACCGAAATGTACAGACAATAACGCAAAGAGAGGAGAAAGGGCAACACTAGAGTTGCATATAGCTATTACGCTCTCTGATGCCGACAAAGCAAGATCTTATCCCAAGCCCCGGATGGTTTCAACGGCACTCTATTAATGCGGCTGCACCACCACTTTGAAGAACATATTAATACTCCGATACTTTACCTCTCCAAGGTAGCATCGACGCTTGAAGATGGCAAGCAACTGTACATGTTATTTCACCAGCCAGGATTCAGAATTCCCAGGGAAGCTTGGAGAGACCCGCAAGTCACAAACTCAAACGCTTGAGGATATCAAGGCATTGGTTGTATTGTGACGACAATATACTTGATACTGCTTAGCACCCAATAGTACCGTTGCAACGCTGTACATAAGTTCTACAGGTTAACCTTAGAGTATGAATGACTGACTTCCAGCTACCAGCTACCGGTATTCTAATCGCCAGTCGTAGAAAGGCATAACATCCGGTTTCTCGTATACATTAGCTGGTGATATTTGGTTGTCCATTGCGAAGCAGATGTCACAGACACAGAGCCTTGAGATTCGAGATTCGATACCTCCCTTTACGTGAAGATTGTCGTAAATATTATACCATCCAAAAACTTTTTGATAAATTGATACTCGGAATGCATTGAATGAGAATGCGCAAATAGATGATATCAATGTGATGACTGATGTTAGTGAAGGTTTGGTAGGTATCTAACTTTTACAGCCCCTATGTTTTGTCATCTTTGTTCTCGGAAGCCCGGGTTACGGAGACCGAATTGTGCTTCATGTCATCAATGAAGCAACTCAGCCTCAGCCTCTATTGAAAGGAACACACATAGACAACACAACTGTTGTTTCACCAATTCCTCAAATAATGCGAACAACCAAGTCATGTTCCTTTGATAAATCTCATGGCTACCTTATCGCCACCAAGTCCCCCTAGATCCCCCGGTCCTACAAGAATGTCTCGAAGATGGGCTAGAAAGTGCGAACGTTATTGCTGCATTGGCGCAACTTACTTTCCCCTGGTGTTTGTGTATAGTATCACAACTTGGGCCGTCTGGGTAGAAACTACAATTGGCTTTCTAGCAGATGGCAGCAAATCAATTTGGATAGGTAGGATTCATCGTCGCATATCTGATGTGGAGAAGCTAATAATCTATAGGTAAAGGGACGTCATTTTTAGGAATCGCTATATACATCCTCCTTAACTGGTCATATACCACCGCCGTTTTCACGAGCCCGGGGACTACTACAGCCTCGAATCATGGATATAGCGCCCTCCCGACACACAACCCTGTTGCGACAAACTTTACGGTGAAAGCGAACGGGGAATTGCGCTATTGTAAGAAATGTCAAGCAAGGAAACCAGATCGATCCCATCATTGCTCGACATGCGGGATTTGTGTATTAAAGATGGATCATCATTGCCCATGGCTAGCTACCTGCGTCGGACTGCGAAATTACAAAGCCTTCCTCTTGTTCCTAATATATACAACATTATTCTGTTTTCTCTGTTTCGCAGTATCGGGTTCTTGGGTTTGGAGGGAAATTTTGAGTGATGGAGAATACACAGACTCGCTATTACCCGTAAATTACGTTATGCTGGTGGTGGTGTCCGGTATTATAGGATTGGTATTGGCAGGTTTCACAGGATGGCATATTTTACTCTCATCCCGCGGTCAAACGACTATTGAGTGTCTTGAGAAGACAAGGTACTTATCCCCGCTAAAAAAGTCGATTCGAGGTCAACACATCCCTGAAGATCAGAGCCATGGAACATACGAACAATTAGAGCGAGCCAGAGCAAGAAATCGATACGAGGAATATCTTGACGAGCAAGATTCGGAAAAGTTACCTAGTGCATTTGATCTTGGGTGGAAAAAAAACTTCAAGCATTTATTTGGCCCCAGGGCATTGTTGTGGCCTGTTCCGATACCTACTACCACTGGAGATGGATGGAGCTGGGAAGCAAGTCCGAAATGGCTGGAGGCCAGAGAAAAACTCGCCCGAGAACGAGAAGAACAAAGAAGCAGAGAAAGAGCTGCTGGTTGGGGTGAACCAACATCTCCAATAGTACCTCTGCCCAGGTCAGAAGGAGCTGGCAGGCATTATGTTTCCTACCCTACACAACCCAATCGAACAAATCGTCCTCAATCTAAAGCAGACCGAATCTTGGGACGCGGTCCGAATCAATATGTGGATGAAGCAGATTTGAACGCTGTCTCCATGCAAACATTGCAGCCAAGAGGCAGCGACGAGGACCACTACGAGGTTAGTAGTGATGAGGATGAAGCCGAGAGACGGATCCTCGACCAAAAAGCTGCCGCTGGGTGGCCCCAAAGAGTTGGGGTTGTTACGAATACATTATTAGGAAATACGATAGCACGACAAAAAGACGACGCGAAAGGATGGGATGGAAATGGACATGATGATGATGTAGATTAGATTTGAAGGCTTATACTTGTTATTTTCGTCTCTGGGGTTGGAGATTTTGGATCTCGCTGTATGATACAAGTTGATGTTAGGATACTAATGGTGTCCGTGGATGGATACGAAACATCGGGAAATACTATGTTACGAAATATCCTCATAATAATTACTCTATTTCTTCCATGCAGGTCATTGCAGATAGTCACTTATGATTGAATTCATACCATCGAAGCACATACGCTTGTTTTTGCTTAGATCTTTTTTATTGCTTGATTATTTGCTATTTCTAATTTCGGAGGTAATTATCACTTATCCAATATTGAGTCTTTGTTGTATGTCAGTCAATTTGAGATTGTAAATATATATCGTATAAATAACTTACCAAATGCTAGATTTCCATTATACATGATCTTCCCAAGTCATCTTGGAGAGATTAAAGCTTTCGTCCTATATCGAATATCTATTTTTGTGATGATTTTAGATACAATATTGAGTTGAATTGGTCGCATTTTAGCTCGAAAGACCTCTTATAATTAAGTAAATAGTCTTTGCATATTATAGATATCTGAGCTTTCTTGGTTATTACTGCAACCTGTCATTCTTGTGACTTGTCAGGCGTCAAAAGAGATACCAATATAGCAATCCACAGACTAATTACTGTGTCGTGGTACAACTTGGCTCGTTGAATAAGATATCTTGAACATTTTTTGCTCGTGCGATAATTATTACTACCTAGGAAACATCGATATAATCTTACACATATTGAGATGGTCCTGAGCTTTATTTTTGGCGAATAGAATAGCATCATATATTCTGTTTTGATTAAATGCTGTCTTGCAATCATCCTATACATTCTTCCTAATCTTCGTGTCATACGTCCTTGTATCCTGTATCTTGTGGGCTTAACCTTTCTTCTAGTTAGCTGCGTAGATTCTAAAACGTCATTTTATTGAATAGAGATCTAGTGTATTTCAGGAAGATCAATTTAGATTAGAGGAATGGAAGGATTTTGTGTTTGATGGAGCAGAAAGTTAGATCATACTCAAACGCGATCAATCTTTTGAATTGGCAGTTAGCAAATAGATGGCGTTGATATCTTGATAGCCTTAGAGTCGACAGAGTAGATACTAACTAACCCCAACCCTGTATTCCAAAAGAGCCAAATACAACGTCGCCGATGGCTCTCTTCGCCGATAATTTGGAGTGACATGCACGTAGTCATCATGCGTTGGCGCGGGCAGAAATCGAGGAGGTGCTATACGGCCAGCCTTTTGCTGGGTTTTACTCAAATTATTAGATATTTTTGAATGTATCCTTTTATGATGGTCGACTATGAATGTGCATGTCACGTTTTTCAGATGTTATTTAGAGTCCGTTTCGGGAGTAGTACTAGCTCTTGGGGTAAGATTACTAACTTTTCTACAGCTGCCAGTCTTGCTTGTAAGACTTGAGTGATGTAGCACACCCGTTTGGGGAAACCATCTGATAGTTGTTTCTAGCAACCCTTGTGACATTTGATGCGGGTATTCTTGTACTTTCACGGCACAGGTTCAATAGCTGTTCTACATCGTGATTGAATCAAGTGAATTCGCTGTAGTGACGCTACTAACTCTGCGTCAATTTTAACAACTCACAACCTAAGCAAGAAGAAAAAGAACTTCTCTCCCACAGCGTGTTGACTCTGGACTCAACGCACAATCCTAGGTAACCACACTTCCGTCCCACTGAAATAACAGAAGTACCTAGTACTTTCCTCATGTTGCCGCGGCGTAGCTACTATCTATGGCACTCTATGTGCTTCTTCGTTACACCCAAAAAGCAAGTGAACCTCCACATAGTAAAACTCAAATTTCTTTACTTCTCAATCTCATTAAATTCTATAAAATTATTTAATAATTTTGCCGCTCAGAATATAGAATACATGATGATGATGCTCAATGCTCGATGCTCGATGTCACGGTCGAGAAGAGTTACACTTGACACATGATATTGCTTCTGTAAGCGTGAGATAAGACCAGGCATATGGCAGGGTGAAAACATGTTATACCTCAGTGAGGTTTGCGTATTTGACCGGCGAGAATGAAAAAAGATTTGATTGAGATATAATTTGTAGTACTTATTGGCCATTCATAATATGGCCAACCACCCATAGGTTGTTGGTGGAGTCTCTGTTAGCCGACAGGTAGCAGTGCTTAAATATAAGAACCCAGCTTTGTTTGACTATGTTTATCAATATTGATAGGATGTAATCTTTAATCCACCAGTTGCTCGAAATAACGCTAAAAAATGTTACATCTATGCAATTTACACCACGCCTGTCGCACGCTGTTACGTCGTCATATCTTCTTACCAAAACAACATTTCAGTTGCAAATAAAAATCACTCCGAATCTAAACCACAAATTAATGCTTCTTAATAAATTGGAATAGCTTCTCGTTGGGCGAGGGGCTCCAGGAGATGGATATGGGTTTCACTGACAGACTGCAGGGGCACTACAATTTTGGAGTGTCGATCAAATTGTGCGTTTCAAATTATAGAGAAAACGTAATGCCCCGTATGAAGCCTAAGCTTCGCAAGAATGAGTACATTCCCATTGCCGTGGCTAAGTCTGGGTCCGGCTACGGAAGATCACTGATATAACAGTAGGAAGTAGTGTAATCCGGCCTGTAGCGTCGACGATTTGAAAAATGGTTCCAAGAAACCTTGAGGGCAGTGCTCGATAACCATGATGTTCGGTTCCGACCCAATAATATTGGGACAAAACACAATGAGATGGATTGACCGATAGTGTTCAAGTTTTGAAAGAATCCCGCCATCCATAGCAGCGGTCATAACGAGAAACACCTTATAAGGAGCGAAGTCTATGCTAGCTCGGAGAGGCGATGCTTCTTTATGATTATGAGCTTGAAAGTAAATGGTCTAAAAGAAGCACGCCCACTAGAGCAATATCAATGATTTGAACCTGATATAGGCCAATAGCTAAGGTCCAATTTACGAAGATACAGGGAGGATAGAAACTTCTCTACAAAACTTTGGTGGCTTCCACTCATAGAGGTGAAACTATCCACCCTAATGTTCCAAAGCAACTGGAATTATCACTAGCCAAGCGTACCAGGAGTATGCTGTCCCACCAAAATAGGGATAATCAACAATGAGCATAAGGATGCGACAGAAAGGAGGTTTTCCACACAGTCGACTCGCAGAAATGCTCATGTCCACATACGCTCTTTGTTATGATGGAGACGAAGAAATATGACCATGCTTCGTAGGAGAGGTGCATAGCAAATTGGGGGGAATTCAGGATACCACGGACTCATGGTGATCATGGTGAAGCTTGCAATAGGTAGATTTAACATCATGATACATGCATCGGGATCCCGATCCTTGAACCGTGCGAGCAGCTATGAGCATAACGAAGCAATCCGAACCAGCTCCAATCCGCACCGGGGAGAGATCCCGGATTGGTTGAGAGAACGTACAGGAAGAGCTTTGCAAACTATACAATTCAATCCACAATCAACATCAAAAATTCCGTCTCAATTTCCAGTTGATTGGTAGAATCGTCGAAAATCTTGTCGATTGGTTTCTTTATTAACATAGCAATATTAATATTTGTTTCAGATAAGTTCCGTGGCGGCTCGATAAAGTTTTATTTAGGACCAAAGCAGAAAATCTTATGCAAAGGACTATTGGAACATCACCGATACTTGGTCGACCTAAGGACCGACTCGCAAAATGATTGTAGTCCTCTTACTTGACTTACCGTACGCATACTGCTAACTTAGAATCTGGTGAGACGGTGCGTCGGGATGTGGATAGAGGATGTAAGATTAGTTAATTCGTTATCAGCCATTTCTAGAATCGATAAGATCTATGAATATTGAATACTTTGGGAAACAAAAAGGATGAACACCTACTGTACTGGTATTTAAAGTTCTGTATCAGAATAGGAAAGAATATTTGTGGACTATTAGAATTATGATGTTGATTAGATTTTGAAGCAAAAAAGCTAATATAAGTAAAACAAGTAATACCCGGAACAAAGCAGGCGGGGTATAGGCACTAAATTACTCTATGTGGTAATAAGCTACTACGTACATACAGTAGACTAGTGATCCAGGAAAGGATAAGGAAGTGGAGGATCATATGCCGCAATACCTTCTTCTATTATGTCACCGTGTATTATTTAACCTTACATGCTATTTTAAATCAATTAAACTCGCGAATAAATATTTAGTAGCTTGTTCAAATCTCCAAGACAGAATTAGATTTAGATAACTTTATATATTACGAGTACTCGTATATATACCGGTATAAGTTTAACCCCTTTCTCAAAAGCCGAGGGCATCACGTAATCAATATCCGAGGCCACGTTATCGCAACACTTTATCTCAATGTTCCCCTTCGATCGTTACACCACAGAGATGAATAAGTAGCCAGCAATTATCAAAAACAAGCCATTATTCACATCGCAGATAATATATCTTCATACACTTAAGTACAGGAACGTCACAGGAACTTCACAGGAACGTGCCGCTTAAAGGCAATCTTCCTGGCCAAGAAGTGAACTCGATTCCTCCGAGTAAATCCTTAATCATGGCGCCCGGTTTCAATACCAAATCTCCTACTATGAAGCGCATCAGTAGGTCGTTTTACATCTCACAAGTTTCTTCGCATTAATAACCTGAAAAAATAGTGAAAGAAGCCGCAGAACTGTCACAACATCCATCTCCAGACTACACAGCCTCTCCGGCCTCAGATACGGATTTATTTGATTGGCACTTTACACTACGTGGCCCTCCATCGTCGTCTTTCGCCGATGGTATTTATCATGGACGCATCGTTTTACCACCACAGTATCCCCTCCGGCCCCCTTCATTCCGATTTCTTACGCCAAGTGGAAGGTTTGAGGTGAATCGGGAGATCTGCTTAAGTATAAGTGGGCACCATGAGGAAACATGGCAACCTGCGTGGGGAATACGAACTGCATTAGTAGCCCTCAGATCTTTTATGGAGACGAGCCCTTCAGGACAATTAGGGGGCGTCGATGCGAGCGATAGTGTTCGAAGGAGAATAGCTGGGGAAAGTAGAGGATGGAAGTGCGGGGTCTGTGGTGGAAGGAGCTGCGAGGAGATTTTAGGAGATGCAGAACAACTTGCGAAAGAACTCGAGGGGGAAGGAACCAGTTCTAAGAGAGAGGAAGAGACTGTCCCGCCTGAGATGCAAATAGGGTTCAAGAAGGAGACGAAAGAAGAAACGGAGTCAAACCAGAAAATAGACAAAGAGAGCAGTCAACCCGTAAAAGAGCCACCATCGGCACAGGCTGAGAGCGAATATCCACCTGCGAGACCAGCACAGACGGTACTTCAACCTACAGCTACGATACCGCTCCCTCAACATGCTCAACTCCAAACCCAACCTCGAAGACAAATGGCACAAGCCCATGTGCAGTCAAATGATGGTGTACCGGTATGGGTCGATCGAGCTATTGCGGGGATAGTTTTATGCTTAGTGGTCATGGTTCTGAAGATGTTAGTGGGGAAATGATAGAGTTCACGGTTACAGGTGTAATGGTGCAGGCTTCATTTGGAAAATTTATCAGCGGGTCAAAGGTAGGATGGTAAGGCGTTATCGCAGAGCGTGCACGGGCTTGACCCTTTTTTGAAGATTGATACCACTATAAAGGAAATATAATTCACTTTTTCATACTGCCTAGCTGGCATCTTCTTGGTTGACGCGAGAATGCATCACGTACATTGCGGACATGACCATTGTTATACACAACGCAAATGTCATATTTCTGATAGTTGGAGTTGGTGTAGGATTTTCTTCAAAGTTCAGAAACTCCATACTTGAAATACCGCAGATTCTTACGGACAGCTGAGATCCCTTTTGTAAGGCTATCAGACTCACATTTCAAATATTTCTCCAAACTCTTAAATGGATCGGACACTTTTCGCTGCTGCTTGAAAATGCAGACCTTCAATTACTCTATTTCTTCCAAAAAAGAAACACATCCCATCCGCTTATATCCTAATATTAAGATTTACCCATATACTACAATACTTCAAATTTTTGGAATATTTTCTCATCGAGGCAAACCCAAAGCTGCTGATGATGACTCTCAATTTATCTAAAAACTAGGGTACATCTATTTACCTGCTTTATTACCTACAGTGTTGATGCTTTGCTCTACGACAAACAAAGAAATCATAACACGTCGGTTATTTTGCTTGCTGGTGAGCGAAATTCTCTTGTAGCCAACACATACCTTTCTAGCCATTATAGGGAAGCTTTGTGTCAAAAATAAAAAGGGTACAAATCCAAGCGTAACTACCATGCATCAAAGAAGAAAAGAGTTTTAGGAATGTATCAAAAGGACTTGGAGGCCGCATTCTACCAACAAAGACTTCTTTAGCACAACTGCGATGGTTGCTTGAAATCTTGGAGCTTTAAAGTATGAAGAATTTTTAATTTGGAATTAGGCCACTCTGATCAAGTCACTACTAGAATCATAGCAAGTCCATTTCGATATGGCAAGCTCTTACTTGGCCAAATTTTTTGGCGGATCGGGACCTCCACCTGAAGATGAGGGGGGAGACTCCTCGCCTGGGCATGATTCAGATCGCCCATCATCAGCTCCCAGGGATTACAGCTTGCCCTTTCCTCCCCCGAGGCTACGCGGCCTCTATCAAGAAAAAAACTTTTGGCGACAATTGTGGATACTGTATACATGGCTATTTAAATCGGCTTTATATTATATCCCATTTGTTTCAGCCCTCATTATCATCCCTTGGCTAGCGATATACGTTTCCTACACTCAGCTTATTCTTATCCTTGAAGACGACAGAGTTTTGCCCGATTTGTGGAAGGCATCTCTCGATGGGTGGGATGCATTCTTGCAGCTCATTACGACTTTGTATACTTTGTATTGGGCAGGGGTAAATATCGTGTTCAAGGCCGCTAGTTGGCTTGGAATCTCACCTGGATGGTATTATTCAGTGAAAACCGCCGTCGCTAGTTTTGTTCATCCAGTGGAAACAGCGGTTACTAGTTTTGTTAGTTCATGGTTTGTGATCTTCACTGGCTGGTACAACTCGGCCTCTGCTGTTGTCACAATGTCAACGGAATATCTATCTGGCGTGCAGGATACTACCACGGAATATATTACATCCTCAAGATTATGGGACATATTTCATATATTCCATGCTGGCAAATGGGGACCCATAATTCGCTTCTCCAAATATTTTTTCGCCTTTAGCATGTCAACATACTTCTTCGTCACAAGTTCAAGTACCTTGGATCCACTTGTCCTTCTTCTTCTTTCCTCCCTGATGATACAATCGGGTCCTATAAAACGTGCGTATACGTATATTGTTGACTACGTGAAAACTTTATCGCCGATGATGAATATATATAAGGAATCTCGAAGGAATATTAGAAGCTTGTTAGATATCCCGAACACCTACTCTTGGCTGACCGAATGGCTGTCGGCTATTGGCAGTGAGACGTCGTTTTCGATAATACCAGAACCAGAACCTGGACAGCACGAGCTTCCGGCAGGTTTCCGAATAAGCACGCACTTAGGAGAGTTGTTTTCAGATTCAACACTCGGAGAAGTGTTGACTAGGTCACCACTTGGAGAAGCAATCGAAAGTTTAAGGCTCTCAGAAGCGGTGGCATTATTAGATCTTAGGAAAGCGCTGGCAGGGTCATTAGTTGGAGGATATTTAGCAGCATCGAATTTCGAAAAATCTTCGGCAGGATCTGAACTCCTTGGTGAATCATTATCAGGGTCTATACTTGGAGATATTTTATTAGGATTTGATACTCAAAAAAGGACAGTCATTTTACGGCTCGGAAGAGCATTAGCAAAATCGGAACACGCAGCAACATTGGTAGGATTTGAACTCGTGGAAAAATTAACAGAGTCAGAACTCGCGAGTAGAATAACGGAGGAATTAGACACTCAGTTAGGCTTGGTAAATCACCTCAGAGATATCTCAGAGGCATTATGGGGACCACTGCAACGTGATAACACTATTAAAGGGTTATTTGGATCACATCTTGGAGAAGTTTTATTAAAATTCGAACTCGGAGAAATGTTAGAAGGATCAAAACTTGGAGAGATTCTAACAGGAAAAGTTCGGGAGCCTGCTCTGCCACGAACACGTGTTACGGGGGAGCATATCAAACCACCAAGAGCAGATGTTCCTCCAAGACACATCAAACGAACATTAGACACCTTTCTACCGATGGTAACGAAGATAGCACCAGTTTTCATGACAACAATAGTAGGGCCTATTCTACCGATGGTAACCAAACTGTTGAACGTGCTTTTGGAACCGTTAGCACCAGTAGTGGCTTTTCTGACTGGCTCACCCTCTAACACCACACAGACATTGAGCAGTAAACCCGTAATTTCTTCGGATGAAATTATCCCAGTGACAGAACCTGTTCTACCAGTGGTAACGAAAATAGTCACTGTATTTCTTAAACCAATAGCGCCCGTAGTGGCTTTCTTGTCCGATTCGCTCACTATCACTGAACAACTCCCGAGCGAAAGATCCACCTTTTCCAGACTCGCGCCATCTCTAGAAATACTATTCGATCCAGCTACTGTTCCACTCTTCGCAACTTACATATTGGCCCCCCTGTTTGCATTCGGCTTCTATATTTCCCTGCGCCATTATCTAAATGCCTGGAGCCAAGGAATGTTTGATGCGCATTTACCCCCCGAAGGGATCCCTCCTCCAGCAGGAGAACCTCCACCGGGAGCCACAGACAAGGCTCTGCCTCGCTCTCAGCAATCATCGGTGTGGTCCATCTCCACCGAAGAGTGGCATTTCCCGCCACCGCTGAACAGACTGCCGTCAGTAAATGTGTTGTTCGCCTATGTTCGTCGGCCCTTCTCATATATTCGTTGGCTATTCACCGAGTTCCAAGATCACCGTTTTCCCCTACCCCACCTACATCAAATACCACTAATAAGCAATATTCTCGCTTATATCATTCGTCTATACGCAATGGTTATTCAACTATTTGCAGACATCGGACAACAATTCTCAGCCCTGCACAACATGATAAACACTTATCACCTCACTCCCCTGCAAGGGATATTCGATGCAATAGCCGCTCAATATGAGCTAGTTATCGGGCTTAAGGATTTGGCTCTATATACCTTTGATTGGTTCATCAGTTCAATCGTTCATTTATTTTGGGCGTTGATGGGATGGGAGACGGACTTCTTCAAGAGCCATATACACGGTCTAACAATTCTTGCTGCTATCCGCTCTATCCGCCCTTATTTTTGGACAGGTACTCTAGCTCGACTCAGACGTCGTGGTCGTGGGGGAAACTTGCGACGTCATTATTTCCCTGGATTTGCGCGGGGTCGCCATCGCTCCCTTCCTGATCCACAATGTGGGTACCCCTTTGACTATCCGTATATCCACAATACTATATATACACTAACACTATTCAGGGTTTCCCTCCTTCCATGTGATGATTGGATCGGTCATTGGGAGTCTTATATGTCTTACAACAGCGGCTGATCCCGATGATATTCGTGATGTTTTTGATGCTGGTAAATTGACTTGGCATCGGTCCCAGGAATTGTTTAAAGATTATGACTATGGAAAATTGTTGGTACTGACGTTTTGCGCTACTATTATAGCGTATTTCATTACTCCCCCTCCGCATGATAACGGGGCTTGGTTACTCTGAAATGAAGATATGGGTTGAATGTAGAGAAGTAGGGGAGTAAAAATCAGTATTTATTAATGTCATAACTATATATTTAAAACTATCCGGGACTTTTGGTACATATCAAAAAAATGCTATCTAGTAGATATCAGTCCTGCAAAGCCCAAGGTTTATTTCTAATTGCGGACCAACAAGTCACTCCATAAATATCTGGTTTGTGGTCCTCGAGTATCGATTTCTTCAATTATCACGAATGTTTCTCAATAAAAGTCTACTCTATATCATCGGATGTATATTTTCTTAACAATATCCGAGAAGTGCAGCCTAGTAAAGTGAAAAGCACAGCTCCGTTTCCAAGCTCGAGGATATACCACTTTATCAGCGTCAGACTCATAAACATGACGCAGCCTGCCTTTAATATGCAAAGAACTAGTGAGAGGTCTATTGTGAGTAAAATATTTCATACTTGATGACTATCACAGGTCAGAACAACTACAGTTGATAAGAAGCACTAGCAGTTTCTTCGTTGAACTTTACGCGGCTGCTACCAATAAACAAATCATTCCATGAAGCATTGTAGATGGCGAAATCCGCATTCCTTCTATGAAAAGCTCGCGGTTGTGGCACGTGCAATCCTTCATATTGTCTCCTAGTTTTCCAAGCTAGCAACAATGTCCAAGTATCCAATACTAGGTCAAATCAGGATCCACAGAACCCAACTAGCTACTGCCCACTAAGCTACTCACAACATAGCAAAGTTTACACCAAATAGCCACCAGTGCAACGACCTCATTAAATGTTCCAATTTGCACATCTATTCGCCCACTTTTCTTAGGGGACCCGATCATCCCCACGTTTCCAAATCTTTGACCGGACTATCCATAATACTCTGGTCAGATAGAGGGCCTGTCTAGCCACCAAGGTATTGAGGCAACTCGAAATCTAACACATTCTAGGGCAAATGAAGCTTGAATATCGGGCTCGGTCCCCTAGTATTAGTTTTCACTTCCCCCATTCAAACATCAGAAGATTGAGGCTCTCAATCTCCCCAACCTGTATTAGCTACGGCCGAATTAGGCTAGCTTTCCCTCATTTCTTATTAGTTAGAAGCTCGCAGAGCTCCTAGCCGTCTTAGATAGTCTTAGACTCAGTGTAGACGTTAATTCAATCAATCAATCAAGCTTGAATACACTAGTCATCCAAGAACGATAAAGCCCTGGCCTCTCCTGGAGGTTCCGAATATCACTACGGATTTTCATCTGGCTATTTCAATATATTCACTGGAATCTTGAGCCAAATGTAACATTAGAACATAGAAAACACTTTTCTATTGTATTTCTTTCTTTGGACATATAAACATATATCAATTATTTCATTGTTGCTGTCATGAGAGTGAAGTTCGCGATCTCAAATCTCGCCCTAATGCTTCCGAAAGCTAGTCCTAATTAAGTTTAGCTTATCTATCAACATTTCGGAGCGCGGAGTGTAAGCTTTGAACAAAAAGTCCCAACGTGCCACTCGATTTGAAGGATTGTGAGAATATCCAGTAGCTTGTCAATTTTTCTCCATTCCTTTACATCCTCTCTCACCAGCCTTCTCTCGTACTTCCTCGCTGAGGTCTTCTTTTTATCACACAACTTCATCTGCAAGATGTCACGATTCCTAAGACCAGCGACTCGTTTCGCTTCTTCAGCTCGCCCTACACGAAGTGCCTTTCAATCAGTTACCCGTCTACCTGCCATTGTGCAAACCAGAGGATATGCACAGGAGAGTGGTGTTAAGGAATACACAGTTAGAGAGGCTTTGAACGAAGCTTTGGCGGAAGAATTGGAGTTAAATCCAAAGGTTTTCGTCCTGGGTGAGGAAGTCGCTCAATACAATGGCGCATACAAAGTTACCAAGGGATTACTGGATCGTTTCGGTGAAAAGAGAGTAATTGACAGTCCTATCACTGAATCGGGTTTCTGTGGATTAACCGTCGGTGCTGCACTGGCAGGTCTGCATCCTGTGGTAAGGAACTTTTCACCCCTCACTCGTTTTGGGCTGGAGGTCTATCGAGATAAGAGAAATAATAGCTAAAACATAAATTTTACAGTGCGAGTTCATGACTTTCAACTTCGCTATGCAAGCCATTGATCAAATCGTCAACTCCGCCGCCAAAACTCACTACATGTCCGGTGGTATCCAACCCTGTAACATCACTTTCCGCGGACCTAACGGTTTCGCATCTGGTGTCGCTGCACAACATTCGCAAGATTACTCTGCATGGTACGGAAGCATACCCGGTCTCAAGGTCGTCACTCCATGGAGTGCCGAAGATGCTAAGGGATTACTCAAGGCTGCTATCCGCGACCCGAACCCTGTATGCGTTCTCGAGAATGAATTGTTGTACGGTCAATCTTTCCCCATGAGCGAAGCTGCCCAAAAGAATGACTTTGTTCTTCCCTTTGGAAAAGCCAAGATTGAGCGCGCTGGAAAGGATCTCACTATCGTTACTTTGTCCCGCTGTGTTGGACAATCCCTTGTCGCAGCTGAGAACCTTAAGAAGAAGTATGGTGTGGAAGTCGAAGTTATCAATCTGCGATCCATCAAGCCTTTGGATGTCGAAACTATCATGACCTCCCTCAAGAAGACCCACCGTCTCCTTGCTGTCGAGTCTGGTTTCCCAGCTTTCGGTGTCGGTGCTGAATTGCTTGCCTTGACCATGGAGTTCGGTTTCGATTATCTTGATGCTCCGGCTCAAAGAATTACCGGTGCCGAAGTCCCTACCCCATATGCACAGAAATTGGAAGATATGAGTTTCCCTAACGAGCAGTTGATTGAGAACTACGTTGCCAAAATGTTACGATTGTAAGATTATGAAAGTTTCTTAGTCGTTAATGAGGATGATGGGCCGGGTTTGGGACGGGTGGACGACGTGTATTAAATAGCATACTTCCGGCAAATATACCAATAAGACCTTTCTTTTCAACCCGTGCCATACAAATCTCGGTATTGACGAATTTCAACATTGACCCAGTGATTTGCTACATCTCCTTTCCCCAACTACCTTGTCATTCTGAATATCGCTACCATGATTTTCGGATCATTAGGGGGCTCCCTGGCAGATTTTCGACGGCGGCTTCTCGTTTTAAGTCTTATAAGCATCATCCTCACCACTCAGAAAAAAAGAACTGTTCACTGTTAATGGATGAAGGCCCAGACTCCTTCCAGGGGGTTATCACGCGGGGCATCGATAGCCACATGACAATTTAGAATCGGTCCAGCATGAATCATCACAAAGGCACAAAGTGAAAGCGGAAACCCTGATGTCTCTATAGTGGTATGGCACGTTGCTATTGGTGCAAAGACCTACCCAACGCCCGCCGAACTCCTCATAAGGATTGCTCCGCTCCGCCGCATATCAAATAATAAACAAAAATTATTTCCTTTAAAAACTGGTTCCCATTATCCTGGTTTGCGCATATAACAAGGACGATCGTGCCTTAAACGCCCATAGTAAAATCATGCTCAATACCGGGCGTCACACTTGCCATAAACTGGGCCTAGGTTAGCATATTTCCACAGCAATAAAGGTCTAAAATAGCTTACCTTCAAAAACACAACAAGATATTGATCCACACGAATAGCAACCTCTTCCTCTTCGCTGGCAAAATCTTGATCATGCTGCAATACCTCCCACTCGTCGTTTCCGTTCCCGCCTGCTTTCAAACCTTCTAGCATAGCTTTCTTATCACTAATTTTGGTCTTTTCAAAATCATCAACTAGACCCTCCATGCCAGTATCTTTAGCTCCGGGTACTGTTTTTCCTTGTTTTTGTTTCTCTCGTCGGAGTTTCAGAGCTGCGTCTGCGCGATCAAGCAGAGTCTTCATGACACTGGCATGTTTGCAAGGGTGGATGGACGCCATCTTGATGTTGTTGCTAAAATATGGAAAATCTTCTAATGTGACGGTCTTGTCTTTATAATCGCCCACAATATCCTCCATCATAAGGTGTGGTGGAAGAGGTTGGGAGCTTGAAAGATATCCCGATAGGTATAGTCGAGGAGTTCGATAATAGGGCGTGTATGCGATGTAAATAGTGTAGGTGCGACGAGATCTGATAGATCTTATTAATGTCCGGCCATCAAAAATATTTCAGTATACGGGAAGATACTCACGAATTCGCATTGTCGGCCTTGGGATCACGAATAATAGCTTCGTCATCATCGTCTTCATCCTCCATATCTGGAATATCATCTTCGTCATCTTCTCTTTCGCCCATCTCACCACTTTCATCTACCGTTCTCACATCTCTCGCTCGTGCTTCTTGGCTGGCGGCCAACCCTCCAGTCCTCAACCAACCATCTTCATCATCACCCGGCGAATGACCGGTACCTCTGAAGTCCTCTCCATCTCCAACAACAGTTTCGTCATGTCCTGCTTCGCCCGCAAAATCATCGTCAAGCCTACGATGGCAAGGCACGCCACGTGTAACTAAGAACTGCTTGCCTGCCGGTAAATAGCTGGCACGCTTGCTTGTTGGGGATGCGTCTGCCCATGACCATGTTGGAAACTTGAAGACCAGATAATCCCCTGCTGCTACGAACTCTTCTGGTGTGATCTGTCCGTTGGCGCGAAACGTAGAGGTATTAGATACTGGCGTAAATTCGCGAAGTCGATCGAGGGTACTGTGGAGGAAGTTCATGATGGGCTGAGGAGAGGGGGTCTTCCTTTGATGCTGAGCGGGGTCTCGAAGGTAATGAAATATTGCGAAGAGCTTATTTTGATTGATTTGTAAAATTTATCTATCTTTTAGCTCCTTTAATGCGTTAAAAAGGGTTGTTCGAAATCTTGAATGTGAGTTGGACTTTATAAGAATGTGGGTTACTGAATAATGGGAAACGGGGTTGAGTCAAGGCATAGTAGGTAACTAACTAGCCTTATGAGGATGCTCTTATCGATAAAGCCGATAGATAACCTCAAGACGGTGAATCATTTAGTCCATGTGACCTGGGCCGGCCATTGTAAGATCTCAATACCTACTCGAGTGTCTAATTCTCAGCTTGCGGAACGTATTCCATCACGCTGAATTATAACATCTTGCTTTCATAGATTGTTGTCAATTTTTGGTTTCCAATCTTTCCCTTTTCAGCATCGAAAACAATATCATCGCCGCATGGCGAGTTTGGTGAGTTTGGTGCTCAAATGGAAATGAACTTTCCCATATCCGGAAGACTACTTAATCCGGGTGGTAAGTCTTACACGAATCCATCCAGGACACTGAATCCCATGATAACATTAAAGTCATTTCGAACATTTACAACATATGGGAAGTTGGAATTACATAGTATTACCATACACATCTCTTTCACAGTCAACTTTCCACGTTTCCAGGGCTTCATCAGGTATTTCTTGGAGATCCATATGTTATATGCATACCTACCTAGGTATATAAAGCCAAAGATACAAGAAATGCACATAGTGAATGATATTGCTCAATTCCTCAAAAATCTTGTATCCCAGTTTCTCCACCAACTGTTTCCCCAGTGTCTTCCTCCCCGAGCCATTCCGGCTCTTCATCCTCGAACCATCGCTCTTCATCGTCCCTATCTCCAATCACATCCCATTCCCCACCGGCATCTACATTTCGATAATCGAATTCTTCATCCTCTCCTCTAAGAAACTTGAGTGTCATTTCGAACTTCCACCTTTCGAAGCCCTCTTCTTTGCTCTTAGGTACTTCATCCGGGTCCTCAGGTAAAACTTCACCATTTTGACCTCTTGCATAGCTCAGGTATGGAACTCCATGATCTTCTTCAATACGTCCAGCACTTCCATCTTCATTCCTAGAGGATGAATCAGGGTTGCCTTTCAATGCAGCAAGTTTAGCTTCTGACCGATACAGATCTGCTTCCAATACACCTGGTGAAGATATTTAGTACCATCAGTAGATAAAAAGAAGTCGAAGCCATTTAAGGTTCGCCTACCGGAATAACCCTTTGCCCGTCCATCTGCTTCTCTTTCCGCAGCAGACTGAAATCTTCTAATGCATCGGTCATATAACAACGGGTCTGATTATGATTAGTTTCCATGTAGATTTTCTTCAGTATAGCAATATTGACCTGCAAGCTCTAGGTCAGGCGCAGTGAAATATGATGGATGGCGATCGAGATATAATTTCCTGCGGTTCTTGACCTGAATACGAGCTACACGTTCTGCTGAGTCTCGTGTTTGTGTCTCGGGCGTATTGGGCTCTTTGTGAGGCATGACGATAGCCTGAATGTTGTGGGGATTGAGGTCTGGATGAATAGATTCTGAAGTCATGCGGAGGGAATTCAGGTGGCGAGATTGGTTGGACTTCTCCTCATTCGTATGTCAGCACAAGTTATTGTAATTTTTAATAGTAGTTTAAGTTGCCAAAATGTAAAGTTTTATTTGTGATCGATGATATGTAGATAGGTTCGGTCATCGTGGCGATGAAGTACTGTATTGATTATTATGAGTGGCCTCGGCTACACAGTACAGACTGGTGGACCTACTGTAAATACAAAATACTGCTGGCAGCTGGACATATAAACTTCATTAATCTTTAATCTACATACATTTCAAGATAAATCAACACGATAGCCTTTATAATCTTCAACATGGCTTTGACTTTTCATCAAAAAGCACTTGAGCCCCGTTCATAACCGTCGAAGGTATTCCCAATTTCCGAGATCTGGGCGGATATCCGCTCGCATCAGGGTCACAGCAGTCCGTACGTCTAGGAGTCGTCTATCGGTGTGGCGAGCCCCAAAAAGTTACGGAAAATGGGATTGCCACTATGCAAAAATTGGGCATCACCCATATCTATGGTTTAAGATCTCAGGAAGAGCTTAATAAAAATGCCGCTGCTGGTCGGGGGGGAGTGGTAGAGTGGGAGGGCTGTCAGCGGGTGTTCGCGCCTGTGTTTCTGGAGCAGGATTACAGCCCCGAAAGAATCGCCATTCGATTTAGGGATTATGCCTCAAAGGGCACCGAGGTACAATTACTTCGTCAGATCTGTGGAGACTATAACTAAATGGTTTTGAAGGGTTTCACTCGCGCGTATACCGACATTTTAAACAATGCTCCCACCTCATACCGCACGATTCTTCTTCATCTTGCAAACGAGCCGACTAAACCTTTGATTGTCCATTGCACCGCTGGTAAAGATAGAACCGGTGTTCTTTGCGCCTTGATCCTGTCCCTTTGCGGAGTTGACGATGAGGTTGTGGCTCGGGAGTATAGTTTGACAGAATTTGGACTCCCGCAAGAGTGGAAGGCAGGAATTATCAAGCATTTAATGGAGCACCCCGCCATCAAAGATGACCATGAAGGGGCAGAAAATTTAATCAGCTCCAAGTACGTGATACTCCTCCTTGAAGAAACATATGTTACTAATAAAACTCACGAGTAGAGCCGAGAACATGCTTGCGACGCTGAAGATGCTCAATGAGAAGTTCGGTGGCGCAGAAGGATACGTGATAGAGCAATGTGGTCTTACAGCTGGAGAAGTAGAAGAGATCCGTAAGAACTTAATCATAAATTCCCGGCCATTCACAATGTTTCGTAGA
The DNA here is from genome assembly GCA_025389075.1 of Sclerotinia minor. Taxonomy (NCBI): domain Eukaryota; kingdom Fungi; phylum Ascomycota; class Leotiomycetes; order Helotiales; family Sclerotiniaceae; genus Sclerotinia; species Sclerotinia minor. Next base: position 925,596 of record QRFH01000007.1, read on the forward strand.
AGAATATCCTTAGAAGAATATCTAGTACCTACTAGTACTTTCAAATCATGATCAACTTCGAGAAATGTCTCGAGCCCAAGATAATATAGGCACGTGATTTTTCGCTTAACTTTCTCTTGGAGCTGATCCCGAGAAGTTGTGACTTAGAATTTTCATCTGCTAGGGACCCCACGGTTTTCGTCAACCACCCTCAAATATCTTCCTTCATTCCTTCATTCCTTCATAACCTCAATTGAGGTGCGGTTATGATGAATACTTCTTCTAGATGTCCAAATTTACTCGCATCTGGGTCAGCTCATGCAAGATCCTTTCTTAACCAAGTACCTTCGCGGTCCTTCTCGTTGACACCCCCGCAAAATGCACGAAGAGCTACCAGAGCAAGGCGGTCGCTCTTCAGGTGGCTTGGCACACAAGGAGAGAACTTTAGAAATCCGTTGGCAAATTCAACAAATTATATGGGTGCATACAACAACGATGGTAAATTGAAGAGAGTCATAGAAGCTGCAGCGAATTCGAGGAAGGATGGTGGCCCCAAGCCGGAAAGCGAGAATGAGCCCGATGCGAATGGCAACAAGGAATTACCGCCACAAACCCCGAGAGATATGGTACCATTCCCGGGAAATCGAAAGTTCATAAGCCAGCCTGTGTTGAGTGAAGAATTGCGGGAGCTCATTTGGAGAAGAATTATGCAAGATGCTAGGTCGGTGAGAGAAGTTAGTGCCGAGCTTGGAGTTGAAATGAGTCGTGTGGGAGCAGTTGTACGACTAAAAGAGATCGAGAAAGAATGGGAACGATTGGTATGTTATGAAAGATTTTCACACACACCAGCATACTTTATGATGATTTATAAAAATCGATTAGTCTTCAAGACAACTACATGGTTACGAAATTATGCATGCGAGCCTCTCTGAAAGTTACTTACATACGTGTCTTGTTTTGGGATATATCCAGCCACAAGCTAATTATAATTTTCATAGGGAAAACCTCTTGCGAGACCTTACGCCGATGCTGTTATGTCAATGGTTCCCGTAACTCAACTAAATCAGGCAGGCAGAACTTCACATGAGTCAATCAATGATTTACCTATTCACGTAGCAACGGGACAACAAATTTTCCACCCCACTTCGGAATCGAGGCATTTCACGCGGGAGGATGCTGCGAAAATTTTCGACGAGAAACTTCTTCCCGCGGACAAAAGAATACCACATCCCGAGTTGATTGAGACACACAAAGACTTTAAAGCTGGATTAACTCGAGAGGAAAGGATTGCGCGACAAGACGCAAGAGAACAAGCAGAAGATGAAGCTAGGCAACTCATAGCTGATCGCAAAGCAAAGGAAGAGGCTAAGATAAAGAAGGTTAATACGGCTAGATGGGAATTCAGAATCAAGGAAATTAATGTTGATGATATCGGCAAAGACGGTAGGGGAGCGCACGGAACAGGCTGGAGGTACGGAAGACCTTTGATGGACAGAAAGAGAGGACAGGTAAAGATTCCTACAAGTGTGCAGTAATGATTTAGAAAGCTTTATCATAGATGTACATGCATGGAGTTTTAGGCTGGGGGATAATGATGACATTAGCGACCACACTGAGCGCATAGTTGTACATTTATTTTGTACTATACCAAACCCATCAAGAGGACTGAAAGCTTTCCACATCCTTCCAGGTGTACAAATATATTAATACGTCACGAGCAGCGCTTGAGTACTTGCTTGACGCGGTTCCTTTGAAGATGCCAACTTCTACTGATGTGATAGGATAGTCTTTTGATGGTAGGCACGGGGTACGACTGGAAATATAAAATAGACAACAGGTATTGTTAGCATCCTCCGGAGTAAAATCATAGTGTCAATACACCGATATATGTACTTTCAATCTCGTACATGCTTTTGCTTTATTAAATGAAGTTCTGATATTTTTTTTTTCCTTTAAAAAATTTCGCTTAAAAGCCCTAATGACGCTTAGTGCGATTTTGAATCGCGGTGCCTATGATGGGTCGTGGCATACAAAAGGGCCTGAAGGTGCCCGCAGACGAAACGCGATTTGGAACTTTTTGACTTCACTTTCTGCCTGCAATTCAAGGCTAGACAAAACTCATCTGCGTCACGTGTTATCAAACAAGCATCATTCTCGACTTAACATCATATCACACAGAAGAAAAATAAAAACAGGAAGCGACTTGAATCATTTTTCTATATTTTCAAACTTTTTTCGACTCCTTCATATTTCCACTTTGTTATTAAGTCAAAATGTCCGACAGGGAATTTTCAAGTAAGTCAAGTGAATCTTTATATCACGTGCTCGTCCGCTGTCTGGAGGTGAATTAGAGGGAAGCGACGTTGGGAGAGAGTGGCTCAAGACTATATTGCCTTTCAAGAGCATCTTTGGTAGTCAAGGTTCATGTTCTCTGGTTCAAATTGTTCAAGTCCTCAGATTTCTCAACCCAAGATCAAGATGCCGACCTACTGCGATAACCTGAATCCAGGTGCTTCGTTCCTTCTCTTCTATAATCTTCCATTTTATCTCAAGAACTCAAAGAATGGATGGTAGCTAACACTCCGTCTCCCTAGGTAACGATGATCTATCTCTTCCAAAAGGTATCACTTCTTTCTTTTTCTTCAATACTCATCATCATCACTATCCGTAACCATGGACAACGATTGCGGTTGCTCTTCCCGCACAACAAGGGTCGGCAAAACACCAATCCTCGCTAGCAACTGCGATATATCCTGGGATTCTATGCTATCAGCATTATCATGCAAAAAGTGCATTCAAGTCAATAAAACAGACTTTAGTTCTTCACCTAAGCAGTCATCAACTACTTCGGAGGCTTCATACTTCCGGCCCAAGGAACCAGATCATTACTATAATGACTTAGACCCAACTCATATCTCATTGCCATTCTCATATCATAAGTCACCTTATTTGTACAAGAAACACAAACTATTGGTCGAAGCTGTGCCTATTCCTCAGAGAACATCAAGCCTAGCTTTTGAATCAGCATCCAAAAATCCGGAAAATATGTACTTAGTTCAACAGTCGCTGCCATCCTCAGCTGAAACTTCTGACTATTCCGGATCTTCGTCCAGTCTTAATATCGGTAGCAAGCATCTCGAACAGGTGCAGAAAGTACTGGAAGACATTCGAACATGGCACAAAGAAGTTTCCATATCAATTTCGAGATCACATCTTCTAAGGCCGAAATATTGCCACCAAGATGATTTCAACAACGTTTCATCACAATTTCATCATAAGCAAAAAAGCCACTGTCTTGGAAGTTCATCCATGGATTCTCAAAAACAAAAATCTTCGTGGGCTCAAGCTTTTGACGGAGGCTACACAACTCCTCGGAGGTATACTTCTAGATTACTTTCTCCTGCGTCTAATACCTATCCTATCTGGAAGATTGATCCCGTTCCTTCCAGCATTTATAAAGCAAAAGCGATGCCTAATACCGGAATCAAGCGAAGTCCTCGACCAATGCCTAGCCCAAGGACATCCAGCCTTGGTGCCACTATGTGCCCAAGACGAAGAAATGCCGTTCGAGGTCGAATCCTTCCAAACCTAGTCTCTGTTGTCTGCTCGACTGTGGAACAGCATTCATGCCAAGCACAGTTGACAGGAAGCTCGCTCGATTCCCCAGTTCTAGAGGATGACGAAAGTGCTTTGGCCAGCAATGAAGAGAATACCAAAATCGATACTATTCACTCCCTTGCAACTCCTCTTGCACAGCCGAATCTATCAACCAATTTACAGGACCAGTCACGGGAAGATCCAGGTTGCGAAAGCCACGAAGATGGGCTTCCCCATAGCAGTACTGTTATCAGGCTTTCCGCAAGACATTCAAGTCTGCAAGCTAGCGAGCCCATATATACGGCGCCGTCTTCACAGAAAAGTGAAGATGAAGAAAAGGCTAAACGTCATATCGCATTTGTGCATTCTGCATTGCGAAGTTTAGTACCCTTTGAAGTCTCAGACTACCTGTACAGAGTTTCACAACCGCCGGAAACTTTTGATGATTCTGGAAAGACTTTTTTACTCGAGTTCTCGGACACGATACCTCCATTTATCGAGTCCAATTCCATATGCCAATCTCCTGCGACGCTTGCGCAGGATGGGTGCTACAAATCTGGAAGCAATCCCTCTTTGAGAAGATTCTCAAATGAACAGCCTCGCCTACATTATCCGCATGTAATTGATAACACGAATACATGGGCTCCGGGAACCGCAATCTAACCACAATTCTCGCGTCACCCAATAGTTAGCCCTAACTCCGCCGTCTTCCACTTACACTAATTTGCATTCACATTTTGGGATCCTTGCTAACTACTGCTTTATTTAGCAACCGTCCAAAAGATAGTATCCGAGATTCTCCCAGCTAGCTCTGGTCTAGCCTTTGGCAAGGATGCTCGCGATCTTTTAATTGAATGCTGCGTCGAGTTCATCACTCTCATCTCGTCCGAAGCAAACGAAATCTCCGAAAAGGAAAGCAAGAAAACTATTGCTTGTGAACATATTACGAAGGCCTTGGAACAGTTGGGCTTCGGAGAGTATGTTAAAGATATTGTGGAGGTGGCCAGTGAGCATAAGGAACAGTTGAAGGTATGTTTATTAGCTCTTTCCAGGCAGTAAATAACATGTGCTAATTAAGCGAAATCATAGGGAAGGGAGAAGAAAGCAAACAAACTGGAACAATCGGGCCTCACCCCAGAACAATTATTGGCAATGCAGGAAGAGGCATTTAGAGATGCCGCACAACGCCATGGTTGATTGCTGCGTTGTTTCTTTTTCTTTCTAGTTCTCTACTAAGATCAGCTTCGAGTTCGATTTGCTAGGGATGGATCGGGAGTTTTTGGTCTTGATGCATGGCTGGTTAGTGGGCGTTTGCTTTGGTGGGGAACAGGAACAGGGAGGGTATCTTCTTTCTTTCTTGTTTGTGAAGAGGCGTGGAACCGCGGTTGTGGAAAGTGGTCTGCTATTGGTAATGGGAAACGTGGTAGTGGAGATGGGTTAGACAGATTGAGCTTGCTTGGGGTGGTAGCTTGTTTACGATTATGCTACAGTGCGCCAAAACGCAACGTAAATGATATGAGCATTGTGCTTAACTTTCAAGACTTTGTGATACATGGCTGGTGACCATTAAAGGACATCCGATTTGGGGACTCCATCGAATAAATCCATACGACGTGCTTCTCTGAAGATGATTTCAGTTGAGCTGAGTTAGTTTCCAGATTTAACTAGATAATCATTAAGGGTATATTTACAATTTCAATCCCATCGATTTGATTTAACGGTGACCTCAACCGATAAGAGGACTCCCCAAAGCGACCATAGGTTTGTTGAGTATCCTACCCAATCTCCTGGGAGGGTTCCAGAAGGAAGTCCTTGAAATTCCAACTACAACACTGCTGTTCTCTTTGCTGTAGCTCGAATAGTTATCATATTATATTGTTCCAGATGACCGACCACTCGAGGACGCGGATTTTGGACCTAGATATTGGATATTATTATCCTATCTAATTTCTTGAGAATTGTGTCTTATTTTGTATCTATCATAATTCTGGACACTGTGGGAGTGAAGATTGAATGCTATATGTCATGGGAATACGCTAAGATTGTGATAGAGGGGATTAAATTCCGTACAATTACTAAATTTATTTCTCGCTAAATAAATGTATAATTAATGAGACAACAATAGGTCATCTACATCTATGGAAATGGCTATCCCGGTACCGCATTCTCTTCTTGTCACTAGCAGTAGCTTACTGGATTCTGTTTACGAGCTCAATAGAATATTTAGGATGAGATTCTTGCCAGACAACTGTTTGGCATCTATAAATCATAGATGATAGTCACGCACCATGCAAGTTCCATCTTATGAAGCGATTAACATCATCCGAGCGGACGGACTACAAGAGTAATCATCTAAAGAGTTTCAGTATAAAATTAGCCACTTGGATTACATGACCATGGCTCACCTACATATATTCCTCGAGTCCAGTCGCCACGGTGGCAGCCTGGGCTCAAGCACTCTGACCGGAACATATAGACTCACTTTCGGATTGGGCAGATAGCTCACAGTGTAAACATGTACAATGGAACATGCTGCTATAAGGAGTTAGATGTGGCAAAGTCGGTGGTCCTTAGGTGGACTCTAAGTTTGGTATGGTATCTAAAAGGGTCTATCACAAACCTACAAACTTTGCATCATTAGCTTGTATCGCCATTTTACAACGGATCTTTATAGGCCTTAGCTATGATACTGGATCTGGAATCCGAAACGGAGAAACTAGCCCCAGGATGAATAGTCGATTTACAATCTTACTAAGTGTAATGCAATAGTTTCACTCAATTTCGATTTTCCATGCACCTCGACGCCAGTTGCAGCGCCCATTCCACCCGAAGGATTCAACTAGATTTTCTGTAGAATTACATTATTTAAGCGTGCCCTTCCCGATCTCCAATATCCATCCAATTCCAATCACTAAGGCCGCCTCATACCGGATCATACGACTTCGGATAAAGAAGCAAGCAGATGATTTTCCACTTGCTAGGAAAAGCTGGCCTATTTGCAGAAAGGCTGGTCAATTTCGGTATTCAATGAGCACTGGATCTGTAGCCGGGTTCTCAGTCGAAAAGGGGTAGATACGTGCTATGCCTGTATGTAAGTTCTCCTTGGTGAGTTTCTTATCTGTTGCAAGAAAATCCACCCTGCTAATGCAGTGAAGCTGGCTTCTTGCTTCACAATACTAACTTGGGGTCCCGCCCATATAGATTAACCGATGCGAATCCACTGACGCTGCTAACTCCAGACTTGAATTACGCGTCCTATATCCCTAGAAATTCTCGCTTGGGATTTTGGTCATTTGGGACACACTTTAGGCCATGTTGAGTCCAAATCTGTTCTTTAAATCGTTTCTGTCCCAAATGTATTGAAAGCAATGGAAATATCTGAATCCCAGGTCTTCAATACCAAGATCACCACATTCGGATATAGAAACAAAATAAAACACTTGATAGAAATTATTTCATGCTTCCCCATCACTATCTATGTGTCCCCATAAACGAATACTCCCTTTCCACTCCTGAATCCCTCCAAAGTTCCTTTGACTGCTGGCTTCAAAACATCTTCCTTCGTTTCCCAATCCCACTTGAGTTCTTGGACGGGAATATCCTTGAACATTCCCATCCTCGTCATCTCCAGAATCTCATCCACCGTTTTCTTCTTCTCGTCCGGATGCGCATCGCTCCACCTACTGACCCAAAATCCACTAAACTTGGTGTCCTTGAAAATCAGAGCCGCAGTAGAGATCTCCAGTGGTTTCTTCGACATTCCTCCATATGTAACCAAATGGCCACCATGACTCAAACATTTGACTAATGCACTTGTTGCTTTTCCACCCACACAATTCAACCCCACCCGAACCTTTTCCCTTCCTCCATTCGTCCAATCCTTAACCTGATCTCTGAAACCTTGCGCCATCAATTCCGTCTCCGTCACCACTTTCGTAGCACCCAGCTCCAGTAACTCCTTCTTCATAGCTTCAGTCTCTTCCGCACGCTCGCGATCCCGTATAATATTAATACTCTTGTATCCCCACCTATTCCCCAGCTGGATGGCTGCCCTCCCCACCCCACTATTTGCTCCATTCTGTATAAACCAATCTCCCTCCACCATACTCTCAAAATCTCTCAACATCCTATATGCCGTGCATGGATTAACACTCACAGTGCCCACCTGGATTGGGTTCAGACCCTCTTTATTCCCAATTTTGAGAACCTGGGATTCCTCCGCGATAGCATGTGTGCGCCATGTTCCAAATCCAGTCGATTTCATTATTACCCAATCGCCTTTTGTAAGAGTCGAGACGCCGGGCCCCAGAGACATAACCTCAAAACAGCCTTCGTTACCGCCTACAGCGGAAGGAGATTCTGTTCCGAGGAGACTGGTGAAGGGAGGACGGGAAGGGTAGACGCCCTGAATTTGGTTTATGTCGGCAGGGTTTATGGGCGTTGCGAGGGTACGGAGAAGGATGGATTTTGAAGGTAGGGAAGGGGAGATGGAGTGGTTGTGAAGACTATGTTTTTATCATTATTAGCTATTGAACGGCGGCATCGATTGCAGAATAGATAGATGAAAGAGAAAATAGGACCAAGAATACTCACGATAAAACATCCGCTGGCTCCCCATATTTGGAATACACGAGTGCCTTGGCTTGTGTGTATCCATACGGACCAGATTTGTGTCTACGAGCTATCAAGCTACCCAATTGATTCTGTTTGCTCTGTCTGCTGAGCAGTCTGGGTATCAATCCTCTTGAACTTATTGCTGTTGAGCTAGTTAAAGCCTTACAATAAATAGGACTCGCCATCCTCAATTATTGAAACAAATTATCTTGTTGATATCTTGCTTGTGGATCTTAAGAAATGAATGAAGTTGATATCATTTCCATGTCAACGAAAACACACATATATACTCATATATAATTGTCGGCAGTTTTTGTCATGACGTTAGACGTTTTATTGTTGTTTGCCGAATTTCTATCCACTCACCCACCACCAAACCCAATTGCCGCTGAGCCACCAGGCGCCAAAAGCTTGAAGATACAGGCATCTAATCCCATCCCACTCCCTGCTACAGTGCTACTCCACTAATTTCAATCCCTTCTAAGCCCCAAATATTGGGGTATTACAGCACGTGAACTGCGTAGCTCCAGGGCCCAGGAGTGTTTGATCGTCTACGGGGTGAAGGGGCAGTGAGGTGGTAAGGTGGTAAGGTGGTAAGGTGGTAAGGTGGTAAGGTGTTGAGGTCTATTACTCACCCTTCTACAGACACAGGACTCGGGAGATGGATGGGTTTCTGCATTTTACTTAGGAAGCATTCATCGTCATGCTTTATTATTCAATATATTGGAGAACTCGGTGCTAAAAAGTTCAAATGTAAGATTACGTTGAGAGTCTTCGTTGACAGATTAGGGAAAACCCAATCTCCTCTCTCATCACAATTATACAACCTCCAGAAACCGAATGATAGATGAGTAAAAAAGACAAGGTCATCCGACCAAGCATCCGCTACTATTTTGTTCCAAAAATGCTAAATATGGATATTTTGTACCCCAAGAAAAGCTTCCACGGCATATGAAGCCAACATTACAAATGCTGTTTTGTTAATACTGTAATCGGCGTAAACAAGACCCTATCGAAGACCACCACCCAGAGATATCATTGATAAAAAGAAGGGCGCCCAGCCAAACAAACAAAAAAAAAAGAAATAACGTTTTTCGGCCCCCCATCTTGAACCTGACCGTAGTACATCTGGTCCTCTCCCCTTACCCCTTCTACCTTGCTGACCGCTCCATCTCGCGGTCCGTGTGGTTGGAGGTGTGACTGTGAATCTTTTCTGCTCCTTCCCATATTGCAGCTATTATTTGGGCCGTAGCATATAGCAATACCCCAAGGAACTAATTGTATTCCCACAATTCTCCCGCATAATCCCTCACTACGATATATTTCTGAACATCTCATCGCCACCCAAACTACCACGATCATCATCCGCAATCTTCGCCTTCAACTGGTTAAGCTCCGGTAATTTTGGCGGAGGGGGACCTGGCTTGGTGTAGGCTGGCTTGGTATACACCGGCTTGGTATACACCGGCTTGGTATTTTCCTTCTGAATCTCCGGAGTTCGCTGCAGGGTGGGAGCATACACCACGGGCTTGTCTACATACACCACGCTATTTCTCTTACTGCTGCTCCCAAAACTCCTAAACCAGCTTCCGCTCTTCCTCTTCACGAAACTAGGTTTGCTGCTCGCAAGACTACTTGGACTCTCCGGTCTCACCATCTTTGACAAATCCTCATGCGATTTCGCATTTCCACTTGTGTAATTTGAGTTGAATGATTTCCGAGAAAGGAATTTGCGGATGCTGCTTTCCTTTTCAGGTCGTGTAGGAGGGTTCGAAAGAGCGACGTCTGAAGGGGCTCTTGCGCGAACGGGAGGGGCATGGTTGCGAGGAGATGAGATGTTCGTTGGGAAATAGCCATGGGATTTTGTCGTAGTAAGATTGGGGAAACCATAAGATTTCGTTGCCGTGAGGGGAGCAAAATCAGAATTGCCATTTGCTGACGCTGACGCTGACGTGGGAGGCGTGCTTGTGGAGGTGGATCGAACGGGGTCAGTAGCCTGAGGGGCGGACGCAGGTGTCGACGCCGCAGATGCAGTAGTCGATTTAATTACCTCTTCTTCTATTGGAGAATCTGGAAGAGGCGGCGGGATATCCGTTCCATCTGTCAAATTGAAATCAAAGGATGTGAGAGCTGGGAGTTCAAATCGCCCATTGGGCTTGCCATTCACCGGCATATTTGCTATGGCTGTGTTTTCGTTCTTGAGTGTTTGATTTTGGGCGGCGAAATGGTAATAATCCGTGAATTCCAGAGATTTGAAGGGGGAGCCAGACAGCAAGCGGGAACTTTGAGAAGGTGGAATTCTTTGAATGGTGGACGGATGTCCGATATGTCTGTCACGGGAAGAGAGGAAGAGTACAGTTAGAGAGTGTGATCTGCGAAATCAGATATGTGAGATGTTAGAATACCAAGAGTAGGGGGGGGGGGTAGGTAGGTAGTAAAAGGTAAAAAAGGTAAAAGGTAAAAGGTAAAATGCAAAATGTAAAATGCAAAACGCAAAATGAAGCGCAACTGCAGTGAAAGATGTAAAGAAAGACTGACCTGTAGAACAGACTTGGCTCGAGCTTGGCTTGCGATTTCCTGATTGGGAATTCTTTCTCTGATCCCCGAAAATAAATTGCTGGGATGTCAAAAGGTGGCGGGTGAAAATGATGTGAGTGACCTCAAATGAATATGGAGATGGGATGAGAGATGGAGAAGATGGTGAGGAAAAGACGCGGAAAAGGTTCCAGTTTTTTCTTAGGTGATGTGATTGACAAAAAGAAGAGAAGAAATAACGGTGTACAAAAAAGATTATTTATTAATATGTATGAATATGTGTGTGTAGGTGTAGGGTGTATGTATGTATGTATGTATGTATGTATGTATGTATGTATGTATATATGTGTGTATGTTGTTGATGTTTTGATATTAAAAACAAATGATTGGGATGATTGAAATGATTGGCGTGATTGGAATTGAAATTGAAATTGGGATTGGGATTGGGATTGAGATTGAGGTTGAGGTTGAAGATTGAAGTGACATTAGTATTATTATTATATTAGCCTTACATTAACATTAAATATTAATATTGGAACTAACTAGATGTAAAAATAAATAAATATAAATCCCAAGAACTTGTAGATACTGTACCGGTACTACTGTAGGTAGATAGATATACGCAAGTTCATATACGAGAAGATATCCTAGATGGATATCGTACTACTGTACAAGTAGATAAATAATCAATTAGTGTTATATAAAAATATACAATACTTATAAGAAAAATATAAATCTTCCATCTTCTCTCAACATTAATAAGTACTGTACATATCAAAAGAAAATAAAACAAACAAAAACAAAAACAAAAACAAAAACAAAACAGGTGTATAAAATCAATTGGAGTGATCACTGACGAGAGAATTAGAAAAGGATCCGTCCGTATCGCATCCCTCCCTCATGGCATCCTCGTATCGTATCGTTCGTTGTTCATATCAAATGTGGAAATTCTGGGGTTCCCTCATCATTTCTCTTCGCTTTGGCTTGCTGGTTAACCTCTCTGGTTGTGCCACCAGGTCTTGTTTAGTCGTATAATAATGTTGATTCAACTTGATTGCGCTTTGTTTGGTTGAACAAAATGACGATGATCCATTTTTAACGAGTAGTGGAGAACCAATGACCCTTTCCCTTGCCGGTACTGAAAATTCATTTGGTCTCATGAAGTAATTATTTATCAATATTATTTATACGTACAGGCAACCAACCCTTGGAGTATTATAATCCGATGTGGAAAGTATTATTCAAGATTAATGAATGTATTTATGTATTTATATTATTTATTACACATTTTACTTTCTTCGGTCAGTCGTACGTACGAGTACGTAACCTTCTCCATTCCGTATCTACCATCTTATTGTTTTTTCTGCTAGAATAACGTCTGTACCTCTGCTATACTATTTATATCATCATGCCCCCTTTGGTCAAGATCCATATCTCTATTCTTTCGATTCTGCTATGCTTTTTCGTCGGGAAGCAGAAAAAGGTGCATACTCAAACAATTTTCTACCAATCGGTAAGACAAAAGTGTTTCACGCAGTGCCGGACATGCACATGAAGATATATTCCATCAATGGCTTCACTAGATTCCCGACATCCTCTTCATTCTCCAATCAAATTCATCGGATTCGGTAGTCTCCGAGAACGAATGTAACCTCCAAAGAAAAGGCGACTTCATCATTACCTTGTGCCCTTTCTGATTTCTCGGGAGCATGAGAATCTAAGGCTGCTGTTATGTCATTGGGTCAACAACATTTATCATGTGTGTGATAGTTCGGTTGCCTCCTATGCCGCTGCACAATTTTGTCCGCATGACTCATGATCAACCACCCCCCTTTTAGATATTGCTTGATTACCGATGTGTTGCACTGAAATATTACTTGGGAAAGTCAATACGTACCTTAAACTCTTTCACTAAAACATTACTTTGGAAAGTCAATGTGTACCTTAATTCTTTGACTTTATTAACTAACCACCATTGAAGTCTATCTAAAATTTCAACCCTAAGCTCGTCCATTACCCATTCGGAATCGGTTTCCACGTCTCTTCTCTACAACCGATGGGCAGCAACTTACGACACAGACCGTAATCCTCTACAAATCCTCGACTCTGCCTTCATTCCCTCCCTGATGAAGACATTATTTTCCCTTACACTAAAGGCTCAAAACAACATCACAATCACCGAGTTAGGATGTGGTACAGGCCGTAATACCATCCAACTCCTCACACCACCTCTTTCGAAGAACATCTCCAGCATTTATGCTCTTGACCTCTCGCCAGCAATGCTTGAAATCGCTCAGTCGCGTTGCGCCTCCTTCATCTCCGAGAACGATGACCAGCTTCTCAGAATCCAATTTAACGAGTTCAATGCCCTTGATACTCAATCTAACCCTGAGGTTTCGAAATCGATACAAGGGAAAGCGAACATTGTTATTAGCACTCTTGTTCTAGAGCATCTTTCGCTACATACGTTTTTCTCGGCAGTGAGCTTTCTACTAAAGCCATGTTCGGAAACGAGCTATGGTAGAGTATTGATCACCAATATGCATGCTGAGATGGGTAGATCATCTCAGGCCGGATTTATGGATGAAATTGAAGGGAAAAAGACGAAAATTAGGGGCGAGAGTTATGTCTATGAGATTGAAGAAGTTGTGGAGGAAGGGAGGAAACGGGGATTTCATATCGTGGGAGACGTGCTAGAAAAGAGGATAGAAGAGGATGACATTGAGGAGGACGGAGATAGGTTGAGGTTGGGAAGTAGGGGAAAGAAATGGATAGGAAAGAAAATGTGGTTCGGGATGGTAATGCAGAAAGACAAATGAACCATTGCAGGTTCGAGAAAATTTTCAATTACATGACCACCAGTTTTAGTAAAGAAGCCTATCATTATCACGTCGCATGGAACGTTTTTTTGCCTCGTGCATGTTAAGCTAAGGACGCTATCCTTGGGAGGATTGTATGCAGGAATAGAACTGTAATTCCGGGGGTCTTCAAAATGTTTGTATAGCCAGATGAGGAAGTTCCTGTACAAACGCCTTGCGTCCAAGTTTATAGCTTCTCTGCAAACCTTATTTTTTCCCATTTATCCATGTCTTCTTCACACACTTGCCTTTGATACTGCATTAATTTTGACCGCCGTTGCCTTTTTCTCTCGATGCGCTTCTGCTTGAGCATGAGCACCTCATCGGAAGTGGCATCAATCTTGAACGACTCCGTCCCCTCCAGGTTTGCCTTGTTCACCACTAAATTTCTGATCTCTGTCGACAACGCTTCTATCTCTGCACTGGAATCTTCCAAGCTCTTTTGCTGCCACTTGTGGAATTCTTTGTTCCACCCGTCGTATACTTGCGAAGCCCACACCATTTCTATCATGGAGGCAACCTGTAGGGTGCGACCATCATCAGAGTGCTGACCCATAATTTGCATGCCAACAGTTGGAGGCACAGTCTTCTTGGAAAACTTAAATGGTAGTTTACATGGTATGCTTATGGAAGGAATGCCAGCAAGACTAGCAGGCACAGTAAATATATCATTCATGTAAGCATCGACGGGTGTTTGGCGCTCAATAATGTCTTGCACGATCGGTGAAAGAGTAGGAGCTGTTGGACAAAGAATAATATCCACTTCTGCAGGGCCCAATTTGTCCTCGAGGGAAATGCCTTCTTCCATATCACTAAGATCGAACCGCTCTTCTGGGTGCAGATAATTTGGCATGGAAAAGACACGATCAAAATCTCTTTGTACCAGTCGTCGAACCTTTTGTGCCTTGATAAAGTAGTTGTCAAAAGCCTCGGAGCTCAGTGAATAGGACCCGAGAAGAATTCGCCTTTTCACTTCGTCTCCAAATCCAGCGCCCCTAGTCTCAGAATAGAGGACATCTCCAACCGCATCACTTGACTTTCCTCGAGTGCCATACCTTACTCCATCGTATTTTGCAAGATTGGAAGATGCTTCGGCTGCTGCAAGGACGTAATATGCCGATAGAGCATGCTTTGTGTTAGGAAGTGATATTGGAACAATCGTACATCCTTGACGCTGAAGGAGTTCTAAAATTCGTTGCCACGCCCACGAAACTTCCAAGTCCAATTCTGAAATATTGTATTCTACCGGCACCCCAATTTTCAACTCTCGAAGATAAAATGGATCATGCGTAGCAGAAACTTTTGTCTTTCCAAAGAATTCCATTCGCTGTTCCTTGATCCGGGCTCGACTAGCGGGCCTGAGACTTGTAGGATCTCGGTGATCAAAATTGCTCACCCTGTCAAAGAAATTCCGTATTCGGTTTGCACTGCGTGCTATGAAACCCACGGTATCAAGTGAATTTGCGTAAGGCACCACGCCAAAGCGGGATACAATGCCATACGAAGGTTTGAACCCTGCAATTCCTGTATAAGCAGCCGGCAACCTAACTGATCCACCAGTATCTGTGCCGAGTGCGATATTAGTTGTGCTTGTTGCCACGGCCATTGCACTACCCCCAGAGCTCCCCCCAACGGATCTTAGTCGGAAAGGCTTGTAGTGACGTACAGCACCGAAATATGAATTTAAAGAATGCGAACCCATTCCAAATTCATCCATATTTGTCTTCCCCGCAACATGTCCACCGCCCAATTTGACATCTTTTACCACAGAAGCGTCAAAGGGACTCTTGTACTGCTCAAGGATGCGAGATGCGCATGTGGTTGAGTCTGAAGCGGTTGCTATGTTATCTTTCACAGCGACAGCTCGTGATGCTCGAGGCATGCATTTCTTAGGATCGTTCTCTTGTACTATTAGCATTCATAAATGTGATCAAGAACAGAATTCAATACCTGGTTGATGAGAAGCCAAATCTATTTTGTTGCTATCATTCAGCGGGGTCAATTTTGGCTCTGATATGAAGGCATTCGTTTCTTGGTGTGGATGAACTCTCGATTCAGCAACCTTCAACCTGAGATTGAAAACTTCGGCATTAAATATATTTCGCCATTTGACATGGCGTGACATGACATATATTATGGCAATTCAAGTATTTAAAGTGGAGAGACATACAGCAAATTCAATTCATGTCTTGTTCGGAACTGCTAAATAGATTGGAGGTGGTAGATACGGTCGATATATTTCAATTGCCATTTCGAAGCTTCATCGGATAAATACTCGAATGTTTCTCCGAACTCCGACATTGAGCTCCCGACCCGAACATCCAAGCTCTCAAGCTTCTTTCTTGATGGAATGCTCCCGCCACATGATTAAAACAAAACATTCACTTCCTGCCCTGACCGACCCCATGCAGCGCAAGGTAGGTCTCACTGTATTATTGGATATCGTGTTTCATCTACTGGTATCTATCTATCTATCTGTCTCTCCATCTCTCCATCTCTCCATCTCTCCATCTCTCCATCTCTCCATCTCTCCATCTCTCCATCTCTCCATCTCTCCCATCTTTCCTATCTCTCCATCTCTCCATTTCCATTTCCATTTCCATCTCCATTTCCATCTCCACCTCCAACTCCATCTTTTATCTCCATCGACTTAATCTCTTTATCGCTCCAATCCCTCCATCTCTCTTTCAACCTCTTCAACCTTCCTAAGTACCTGTCTTTCATCCTCGTGCAGCTTATCTTCATGCTCTGAATGGTAGTACCCGTTTCTCAACACTTCTTTTAACGTTCAAATTCTGGATAACAGTGCTCATTATATCAGGGGCACGGTGAAGATGATGAGACGTTTATTGACCTTGACTGGTCTTCTCACATCTCTCGCAGCAGGCACACAGCCTTCTGCCCCGCCTGCTATACCGGCACCTATGCGACCATTGCAATGGGGTCAACTTAATTTTTTACAAACTACAGATACTCATGGATGGCATGCGGGTCACCTACAAGAGTATGTTAAATTGCGTACTGGCAGAAATAAGGGCGGCTGACTAAGTTCTTAGGGCACAATATTCCGCCGATTGGGGTGATTACATATCATTCGCAGAGCAGATGAAGAAGCAAGCAGACGATAAAGGAGTTGATCTTTTACTCGTCGACACTGGGGATCGAATAGAGGGAAATGGATTATACGATGCATCGGATCCCAAAGGACTTTACACATATGATATATTCAGGGAACAAGATATTGACATAATCTGTACTGGGAATCATGAGTTATATAAGGCAGACGCCGCGACACGAGAATACGATCAAACAGTGCCAAACTTCAAAGGGAATTACCTTGCTTCAAATCTCGACTACATTGACCCGAAGACGGGAAACCAAATTCCGATGGCGAGACGATATCGCAAATTCACAACAAAGAATCAGGGCATCACAGTGGTCGCATTTGGATTTCTCTTCAATTTCAATAGAAATGCCAACAATACTGTCGTGCAAGAGGTTGAAAAGACTATCAAGGAAGAATGGTTTCAACAAGCAATTCGAGAAGACGCTGATTTGTTTGTGGTTATTGGGCATGTAACGCTAGATGGGCCAGAATACAAGGCTATTTACAAGGCATTAAGGGAGCAAAATTGGGATACTCCGATTCAATTTTTTGGTGGCCATAGCCATATTCGAAGCTTCGCCAAATACGATTCTAAGGCATATGGAATACAGAGTGGTAGATATATGGAGACGGTTGGCTGGATGTCAATCGAAGGTATCAAAAAGAACGCCAAAGAAAGGATCCCAGGAAAAGAAGTTATATCTGATGCACAAGGAGTCGATGCTAAGAAACATGCAAGAATGTCTTTCCAAAGAAGATACATTGACAACAACCTCTTCGGCTATCATTTTCATACTGGGTTAAACGATTCAACATTTCCCACTGAGCATGGCAAAAACGTTTCTAGTTCTATCGCTAAAGCTCGAAAAGCCCTAAACCTCGACCATAATTTTGGATGTGCCCCAAAAGATCTCTGGATGAGCAGAGCAAAATATCCCAGTAAAGACAGTCTCTTCTCATGGCTTGGCGACGAGGTATTGCCAGACATTGTGACCCATCCCGATCGCCAAGACGTTCCAACAATAGCCGTAACTAATACCGGCGCCATGAGATTTGACATCTTCAAAGGTGCCTTTACAAGAGACACAACCTTCATCATCTCCCCATTCGTCAGCAAGTTTCAATTCATTAAAGATGTGCCAATTACGGCTGCTGGAAATGTTCTCGCATTGCTTAACAGCGGCGGCAACATTTTCTCGTCTTCGAATCTAGATCTCAACAATCTCGCACCGCCGGAGCATCTGTCCTATAAAACCGATATCCTAGCTCCCTTGATACCCATTTCCGAACTCCCACCAATACCTCACGTTCAATCTCCTCTTCTTTCATCCTCATCAATCCACAAGCCCGAGCTTATCCCTGGCTATACCACCAAGGACGATGGCGGCTCTGATGGCGACGACACGATTCATGCACCCATCACTTTCCACCGTGTACCTAATTGTATCGAATCCCGCATTAATTTTCCTTCCACGGCCTCGAATCCTGCCACTGTAGATTTAGTCTTTATAGATTTTATAAAGCCATGGGTCCTTGTTGCATTGCGCTATTCCGGAGCGGATTATACGGACGAGGATGTAAGTGGTTATAGAAATGAGACGTTGACGGAATTAATGGCTGGATGGATCAAGGAGCATTGGGGTCAGGATTGTTGAATTACGTGCTATAAAGATTCACGAGGGAGTTAGATTGTATTGCCGCGGCACTGATTAACATTGGGATAAATGCATAGGTCTGCAATGGCGGCGTCCTTGCTGTATATATATTCTCGTTATTGTAATACGATTTTGATGAAAGTGGATTGATTGATTTGATTGATTGATTGATTGATTGTGTTTATCGTCATAGGCCGTAGGCCCACGCGCCTTGGCGCGTGATAACCTTAGCCATCTATTCCAGATTTGGACAAATGACGCTCAGAGGAGTATGCCTCTGAGTAGTGTACTAGCTAGCTAGGGGGGTATTTATATACAATTTAAAGGGGCTAGGGCAGGGTTTACATGATTGCCTTCGCAGGGGGGTTTTGGGCCGGTAGGCCTTTTGGGGTTGTAATTGTGGTCATCCTCGTCCACTAGATCACTACCTCTTGATCTCTCTCCCTGTCTCCTCGTACTTGTTTTGGTTGTTCGTGTGCATATTGATGAAAGTGGAATTGCTGTGGTCTACCTGGTGACCCAAATTATGTGAATGATCTCGAACCAACCAACATTCTACTCGCACACTTCAAAAACTTCAACGAATTACACGTACCTACGATTCTATCATCACACGTGCGATCCTACATTCCTTGGTCTGACAGCGCCATCAGTAGGAGTAGACAACACGTGATTGTTGTGGAGGTCAATATTTAAGCGGCTTCTCCTATCCTTGAAACGAAGGGGACGGCTGAGATGTATAGAATGAATGAAAGATTAGGAGGTCACCTTATATAGCTGGACATGCTCAGGCTGAGGCATAGATTATCTTCTCAGCATTCATTCTGTATGAGTCCCAAGACATGACTTATCAGGTAGATTTCTAGAAGGGCTGGGAGGGATTGGATGGAAGGATGGAGGACTGGGAGAATGGAAGACTGGGAAGGCCGTAACAGCCAACAGATCAGTGAAGCGCTGTATTTGCGGGGGTCGATAAGTGCTAACAGGGATATCAATCTATGGTTTCAGCGTTGAGTTTAATTGGTTAGAGCACTCAACGACACTTTAAAAGGTCACTGTGCATTGGCCAACAATCCAAATGCAATCTCAAAGCAATGTAATCCAATCAATTAATCCCAATCCATCCAATTAATCCAATCAATCAATCCAATCAATCAATCCAATCAATCAATCCAATCAATTCATCCAATTAATCCAATCAACGCTTTTATCACAATACTCCCCAAACTCAACGATATTTACACCTCGATACTTCCTATATATACTTCATCCAAATCTATTCTTTGAATCCTCAAAATCTAAACTGGCAAGATATTCCCATCATCCCGTGCAAGACCTCACCCACGCCACTCTTGTACATTCCATCCCTTTCAACAGAATTTCTCACAATGACTACGAGGTAAGAGACGTTTCCATTCTCATCGCCTGCCGCACACCGATACCGTAGTACTCACCGTTTCCCTAGATATCGAGTTGAGTGTACGTGTTCATAGCATTCGCATATTCCCAACAAAAATAGCCCATCCTAACCCGAGGTACTCAGATGCACTCAAGACTCATCGACGAGACCAATTCATAGGTACTACTAGTCGACTTCTGTTTCTAAAATCTTCCCTCGAGTCCTTTGCTCCATTGACGAATAAACACCCCTTGATAGTGCCCCTGTCGGCTTGGAAGTCACCATTTCCACCTTGGGCAAGTGCCCTTCTAAATTCAGGAATTCTTTGCTAACTCTCCATGGAAGAATGGATCAAAGGTTTATTGGCTGTGCCGTTCGTATTGCATTCACAGCCAACCGGTGTGTTTGAGTCGAGAAATGGAACGATAGGTGAGATGGCCGAAATAGCCCACCGACGTTACGCAGAAATTATGCAGGATGTTGAAGATATGATTGATGATCATAGTAAGTGTAATCGTTCACATCATCCATCGTTCGAGATATTAAAATCATCAAGTCGCCCATCAAAAAGTTGGTTTGGGAGGTCAGTCGAAATTGAAACTACTGGTTCCTAGTATTGGTACATTCTTCACTCGACTTCCACTAGCCGACGCTTTTAGATATCAGGATAGGAAACGTTTTATTTCGTCAAGAAGATTTGTTCCTCCTTCCTTCAACGATATCAGGGTGATTTTGAACACTGCGCAACTCATGGGAGTTACCTCTGCGGGCTCGGTGGATTTAGCTACCTTTGATGGTGATGTTACATTGTGAGCCATACTCTTCGTATGAGAGCCAAATTACTAACAGAAAGTCTCCAAGATATGATGATGGTAAAAGTCTGGAGCCTACGAATCCCGTTATTGAGCGAATAATCAGTAAGTTCGACAACTTGCCCTTGCATGCTCATCTACTGATAGTACTAGATCTCATGAGCCATAACACAAAAATTGGTATTGTAACCGCAGCTGGCTATACTGAGGCCGAAAGATATTATGGAAGACTCCATGGATTATTGGAAGCAATCAAAGTCTCTAATATTCTTACACCAGAGCAAAAGCAGAATCTTATTGTGATGGGTAAATCACCTTTCATTCAGCTTCTCCCAAAATATCCCTTCCTCCATCCCCTCTCCATTACGATTCGTCTTACCTTCGCACTTACTCACGTACATCTCCGGACGCTTTAAAATTCCCGTCACGCTCCTACTAACACTGCATCAGGTGGTGAATCCAACTTTCTTTTCACTTATGACTCTAATTCTCCTCACCTTCTAACTCATCACCACCGCCGTTCCTGGATCCTGCCCAGTATGTCCACTTGGACTCAGCCGAACATAACTGCCCTTCTCGATCTAGCAGAATCCTCTCTCCGTGAATGTGTCACGAACCTAGCCTTGCCCGCCACTATCCTCCGAAAAGAGCGAGCTGTTGGAATTATTCCTCGTGAACCAGGCTTCAAATTTGCACGAGAACATCTCGAAGAAACCGTACTAGTTGTACAAAAAAAGCTTGAAATGTCGGATGTCGGCCGTTCGTTGCCCTTCTGCGCTTTCAATGGAGGAAACGATGTTTTCGTGGACATTGGCGATAAGAGCTGGGGAGTATTGGTTTGCCAAAAGTTTTTTGGTGGAAACGTTGAAGACGAAAGTCAATGGATTAAAGGAGACAAAACATTGCATGTCGGAGATCAATTTTTGAGTGCTGGAAGCAATGATTTCAAGGCGAGAGTGGTGGGCACTACAGCATGGATTGCAAGTCCCAGGGAGACAGTGGAATTATTGGACGAGCTAGGAGGATTTATTCAGAAGAAGTAGGCTGATTAGATGAGGATGTGTTTTTAGGTAACATAAATAATGTGGAGTTTCTGCGCATGACCGGTCTTACTTTCATTCTGAGACTGGGAGTCAGGTTCGTAATCACCTTAGTTTAACTTGTCGAGCAAATGATACGTATTATCAGCAAAGTACCTTCATGGTCGATCTATCTCGGCGACTTCCGAATGCTTCTGCAAGGAGTCCACAACCATCCAAAACTTATAACTTCGAATTCTTCGGAAGACACTCGCGCCGATACCACTATACAAAGTGACCTGCAATGAGGTTGGGATAATGCCGAATGTCGGTGATGACCCTTCAAGATGCTAGTTGCTTGCGAGGGTGCTTTATCCATGGCATGGATTTGGTCCATCTTCGCAATTCGTTGCAGAGTCTGAATGGGTGGAACTTTGAATGAGTAATGAGCGGTAATGCGATGTACCAAGATACAACAGTGTCGATACATCATATAACAAACATTCGGAGGTTAATTACCTTATCTAGCTCAGTCAGAGGGACAACATATCTTTTTGGTGATAGCAATAGCTTTTGGCAGTATCAAGCTCCATCTTCAAACCATGTTCGAAAAATACAATACAAATTATGATACGTCGAATTGCGGCTGTGAATTAGTTATAAGATCTTACAATGTGAAATTCCATGGGCTCGACTCCAAAGCGTGACCGTGACCGTTTCGCCGCGTTTGAGGTAAGAAACTACTCACTATACACCGTGACGTTTTGTGACAAAATCCCTGCAAAAATCATACTTATCCCCTTAAATGCCAAAATGGGCTCCAAATGTGGTCCGTGCATTATCCTTGGATGATAAAGCCTGGTTGGTGCAAAACGATCAAAATGATATTTTGAAAGACTTCTTTTTCAAACAATAATTTTGAAATCAATTTATAATATTTAATTTTGAAAAACATGTTACGAGGTTTGCCGTCTAAATCACGTGGAAGTGCTCTAGGCTCTCGAGGTGGTTTATAACTAGGCGTCAAGCAGGGACTTAAAGTAATGACAATAATATGATGCAATTCGTAACTAATAGTATGGTATACTAAATGATTGATCTTGAGCACGAAGCTCTACAAAGGGAATCCATCCTCCTTATATAGACCTTCATGCTTAGAGGCGCGAAGGGAGCGAGAGGATCGAGCTTCGATCTCTTCGCTCCTTAGCATCACGTGTATGGTGGTCCCGTGACCTAATTGTTACCGGTCGTAACAGTCAGGTACCTTTACACCAAAATTTTGGTGTAAAGGTACTTATAGTAACTTTTTATATCTCTATGAATATTAGAGATATAGCTTAGATATTTTAGTATAATATAATCAATATAAATATTGATTATGATAAAGTATTATATAAATATTATTATTATTATTATTGTGATTAACGTCTACTCTGACCTCCCGAGGGGTATTTAGACGTGCTAAGCTAAGGGGATTAACTACAGACAGCTGTTGACCTCCTTAATTAACAATTTAGCATCTGAGAAGGGGACTGTTCGTCCCTTTGCGTGAACGCCCTGTCCACTCAGTTGTGGCGAGTGTGTGTGACTGTTATTTTATAAGTGCGTGTGGAAGGGCTCGCAAGGCCTATCTTTATACATTCCCATTCTGTAGCTAGAGGGTGGGGAGTGAAGGGGGGCCGCCATTTGGTTAGCTAGGCGTCAGTGTTTGCACACCAGTGTGTGTTTTTAGTGAAATGTAGAGAGGGGAAGAGCTAAGTTGTCGGATAGCCCAGTTGGAGAAGTCAAGTGGATTGTGGCGTGTTGTGCTCTGCTTTTGAGCGAGGGGAAGAGAGGGATTTTGAGGGGTGGCACAGGGTCAGTACAGCGGGCATACTTGGGTATAGAACTTTGAGACCCGCAAGAGCTCTGCGAACGTGTCTGGAGCACGTAGAAGCTTGTGGATATACATGATCGTCTGCCAGGTGGTGGTGATGGCGCTTCGTGGTGCAGTTGGCCACTGACCACGTGTCTCATTGTTGATGGGGCATTTGAAAAAGTGGAAGGGTTCTTTCTCTTGCCCACAGATGCATCTCAGCTGGTTGTCCCCGTGCTTGAACCGGCGGTGGTAGTCTGCGAAGTCGCCGTGCCCCGTTCGCATTGCTAACAGTCGATGCAGCACGCCCCTTGGCAGTGACAATTCCCTGGGCTCTCTTGTGCTGTATGAAGGATGCCATGCTGAGTAGGTGCTAGATAGCGTAGTCCTAGCTTCCCCCCACCAGCAGTCCTCCGCCTGAGTACAGAGTTCTCTGTAGAATGAGCGCACCCCACTTACCGTAGGGGTGTTAGCTAGGCCTCGATCCATCATGCCCACTGCTCCATCATTCGCCAGGCGGTCTGCCTCTTCGTTGCCTTCGATCCCCATGTGTCCAGGTGACCATTTAGCTTCTATGTCGTGTTTTGCCATCGCTCTGTGGCACTTGCGGAAGGCCCACTGTGACGTGGTCGGGGCATTACCTCTCATGCACCATATGACGGAGGTGCTATCGATGCAGAGCCATATCTTGCCAGAGGGCTGGTCCGTGGTCAGGTTGAGCAGGTGCTCGAGCCCACGCCACGCTCCGATCGCTTCCGCGTCGAACACATGTGAGGTCTCGTGGATCTGACCTTTCCCAGCTGCTACTCTCTGCCTGCCATGGTATATCGCGTAGCCGTACCCAACATGGTGCTGGCTATCGACCCATCGTTCTGATCCGTCCGAGAAGATCGTGTAATCCTCGGACGGTAACTGCGGCCACCATTCTTTGAACGCCAGCGCGGCCTCCTCTTTGGAAAATCCTTTCGTAGGGTTGGTCCGACATTCACGCGAGAAATGTGGCCTGAGCAGTTGGGGCCTCTCCGTCTCAGGGATTAGGCGTCCAAGTCGCTGTAGTCTAGTTGTAGGGCTTTTCGGAGTGCCTGCCCTCTTCCCCGCTCTCCTGATGATGGGTTCAAGCCGCCTTACCAAAGGGTTTCTAAAGTCGACTGTCTGGAGCCGGAGGGCGAACCTGAGCTTGGCCTTCTCCAACGCCACCCACCCTGAGGGGGAGACCTGCTTCCGTGATCAACGCGACTATCGGCGTGGTCTTGTATACTGGTATCGTGCCTCGTGCGGCAGTGTTGATGACCTTGTCTATCAGCTTCAAATGTGCTTTCATGCTCATGGAGCGATCAGGCCCGTGTTGACCTAAACCGGGCTTGGTCATGCCTGCGTACCAAACCTCGGTTCCATAGAGCGCTACCGGAAGCACGCAAGTGATCACTGCTTTCCTTAGATATGACGCTGGCGGCCCATGAACCGTTCTTGCAATCGACCTGATGTGAGCAGACACCTTCATAGCTTTGGTCGTTCGCTCTTTGACATGTTGTAAGAAGGACAGTCGTCTGTCAAAGTACACCCCTAGCCATCGCAGTGTTGGTGTCGTTTTCGCAGTGGTTGCAATTGGGACAGGGGTGATTACCAAATCCCGGTTGACTACCAACGGCGGGTTGTCGGTTGTGTGCCTCCGAGTTATGTGGAGTAGCTCAAACTTTTCGGGCGCGAATGAGATTTTGTTATCTTCACCCCACTTGATGATTTTCCGGACGCGTCGTTGTAGGACCTTCGCATTGGTAGAAAAGTCCTATATTATATAAATATACAATCATATAATAAAGATATTAAAGTTTCTTTAAATTTTTCATTTTTACCTAACAAAAATTACTATGGGAATTTTTAAAATCGTATTAATTCAAGAACAAAATTCTTTATGATTGTTTTATAACTCTAATACTATATTTGTCAAGGTACGGGTAAAGACTTATATTGTACCATAAGGGTAGAAGAGCTATGGAGAGAGAGGCCCTACTTATAAGAAGTAGGGCACGCTAATGACTAATGCCTGAGGCACGAAGGCAACTACAGAGCATGTAGTTGGCGCCGTGACAATATTTTTATTGGATATTGAACTAAATTATTAAAGCTTTAAAGTTTATCTTTAATATTTGTAGAGTTATAAGAAATCGCTATAAGTACCTTTACACCAAAATTTGGGTGTAAAGGTACCTGACCTGGTTCCCCATATGACCCGGTTCACCATAAGTTACGTTACAAAAGAAAAAAAATTTTAAAAAATTTTAATATTTTTATTTTCAATCTTATATAACGTGGTTTAACACCGAGTGCACCACTTTTACCTCAATTTGCACTTTCTAACTCATATCATTCAACAATCATTAAATCAATCAATTAAAAATATTAAGAATCTAATAATCTAGGATCTATTATAATATTTGACAAGTTCTTGAATTATGACCAGTCTTTCCACACTTACTACAGCATCGACTAGTAGATGATTCCCCATTAGAATTTCCCCCATTTTGACGCTCGTCGCGTTGAATCTGAATATCAACCTCTTTTTGAGATAATATATCTGCAGCTTCTTGTCCAGTAAGTACTCCTCCTTGACGTAATTGAGTCTTTTTCGCGCGTCGACGTTTGCTTAATGCCTCATTTGCCTTCCGAAGTGTACGGTTTTCTGCACTTAAAAGTGTATTTTCATGTGCCAATCTCTCTGTACCTTTAGCTAAAGCTAGTACAGTTTCGAATATAGGTGTAGGGGAGCTTGATTGATGACGAGCCATTCGAGATTTCACTAAAGTTGATTGAGAAAGAGCTTCAGTTGGATTGTGAGGAGTTTGAGAGACCCAAAGGTTTAAATCGAAAGGGGGGGGAGTAGGCGTATGAATTCGAATATCTAATTTTGAGAGTATAGCTTGAGGGTCAAATGGTATTAGACCTGTTCCTCGAAAGCCAGCTTTCATATTCTGAGAGGTGATTGATTGTTGATATGCAGCTTTGAAAGCTATAAAGAATTCAACTTTAGTGATATGATTGATATGTGCCTTGATAAACTCCTCAATTTGAGAACTATATGAACGTTTAAGTACACCAAAACATCCAACATCAAGTGGTTGAGTTAAATGACTTGAATGTGTGGTAATTTGAGGCATATAATATCATTTGATTTGCAATATGATTGAAAAGGTATTGATTCGTGACTTTCGTGCCCATCCAATACTAGCATTCGATATTTGCCCTTCCTTTGACGA
Source organism: Sclerotinia minor (assembly GCA_025389075.1). Taxonomy (NCBI): domain Eukaryota; kingdom Fungi; phylum Ascomycota; class Leotiomycetes; order Helotiales; family Sclerotiniaceae; genus Sclerotinia; species Sclerotinia minor. The sequence continues at coordinate 952,279 of QRFH01000007.1, forward strand.
ATAGTATGTTTATCGAAATGCTTTAACCATTCTAGGCCTGTCTCATTATTCGTCCATCCATTGGAAGTAGGTTTAATGGCCCAATCCGCAGGAAAATCGGTTTCGGTATACCAATTGGAAAGATGAACTTGTCCTTGAACTACCAAAAATGGAGGTATAGTTTCACCCCCTCCATTGCCACATATAATTGCCGTAGCTTACTCTCGATTGCCTGGTTGTATTGCCTTGCTTCTGCCATTTCGTTCAGCACTAGTTACAACCATTCCAGGGCATATTATACCCATCATGAAGCCGGTTTCATCGAAGTTGTAGAAATCGGAATCGACAATACTGTTGGTACGAGAAGGATACGGAAGACGTAGCACCCACGGATTGCGTAGGTCCTGTATGTCTAATTGTATTCTGTCTAAAGAGCTAGCTACATATTGAAAGTAGTAAGTCTTATATAGACTTACTGAAAGAGCTAGTCTCTTTCGCATTCGCTTAGGGCTTTATTACAGTAGCTATATTACAGTGGTAATTGAATTGAAGTCATTCACTTCGTTCACACACTGGGAACTCTCTCTTATGATCTTCAATTCATACGAAATGAAATTCGAAAATCAGTAAAACTCCTTCTGCCGGTGAAGTTCCTGACCTCTTGCCGACAGATTCCGTGCCCCCCTCCCTACTCTCTCTCTACCCATTTCATTGGCTTGATGCTGATCTTATTCGTATCAATGAGATCAGTTAATGCTTGACATGGCTTCCCTTTTGTCATCGCATCGGCTGGGTTAGTAGGTCCGTCGATCCATACGACCTCAACAATCTCCCTGCGTTCGTAAGACTGTCGGAGTGCCATGATATCGATCATCAATCTCTTCTCACTTGTTGTACCTAGCTTCGTGAGTAAGTCGTACAATGACTTTGAATCAGTGCAAATAGTCAGCGGTGTCTCCTGATTCAGGATGGCGCCGACTGTAGCTGTGATTGCAGCACCGATGTCAAATCCCTGAACTAACCCGTAAAGCTCTGATGCTAAGACGCTGCGTGTGATTCTCTTGCATTTGATGGATGACCAATGTATGGTATTGGCGTTGTTGTGCTTGTCCATCATTACAATTACATAGCCAATTTGCGACGAATAGTCCTTATTATTAGCAAAAGAAGCATCGGCGAAGACGACGATCTTGAGTGAATCTAAATCAAGTGGAACATAGTTCAGTCCTCTGGAGGAATTCTCTTTTTGCCACTTGATACGCTTGTTCAGCGCTGTGATGTCGTCTTTGTCTGGCTTCGTTGTCTGTGCTGCTATTGATAGGTCGAAAGATGCTTCAGGTTGACACATAGTTGCTACGTATGCACCTCGGGCTCGCTGTGCAACATATTGATCATGTGTAGATGCGTTCTTTCGAACCTTACCACGGGTACCATGAATATCTGTAGACTCTGCAGAGACAGGCTGAAGATTCATGCACTGCTTCTCCTGATTAAGGTAAATGTCATCCTCTTGGAGTGCGAGGGTGACACCATTGAACTTTAGTGGATGATCATGAGTAAGTTCTTCGCGGTCTTTAGCCATGAAATTGGCATCCTTAAGCTCTTTTTCTTCGGCTTAAATGAATTTCTCGTCGGCGACGATGAGTGTATCATCTGTCTGGAGTCCTACGATACCGAATCCAGTGTCCTCACTGTTGGTGTATAAGAGACAGGGGTCATACGTTGATTGCTGCATCTTGAGCTTCTCACAGTGGTGAGTGTGATAGGTCTTGAACCAGTGATTTCCAGCCTCTGGTACACCATACAATGGTTTGATGACTAGTAGAATCATCCCGGTTGGTAAATTCATCTCTTCAGGAGCGTGAGCATAGAATGTACGGTGTAAATTCGATGTTGATTGAGTGTATGCCTGAGTGATGTCTCGGATGTACACGCCTGTATCACTTGCTTTTCTTGTACTGGCAGCTAGTGATGCTAATATACGTTGACACGATCGTTGAATAGTTGGTGATTGTGTCAAAACGGTAGTCTTTTCAGCGTCGTTATATGCCTGAATAACCAATCGTGACTTGCTGAATTCAGTACTCGTGCCTTCATTCTTGACTTCGTCGACAAATCGTGATTTGAATATGCGTGTACCTGGGGGGACATCCGATATGGGCACGACTTCAAACACACCTTTCTCCGTCAAACCCTCGATCTCCTTCTTCCTGGAATCCTTATATTTGACTGGATCAGGTAAGTCAGTCACGTACTGTGCTGTGTGTTCTTGCATAAAGACACGAATCTGAGGTGTAGATGATGATATGCCTCGACTGGTGCATTCGAATTGATCAACATCGCTAGCATTTCGGGCACTACGGTGAGGTGGTTTGTTGAATGTATAGCCCTCTGGTGGTATGACTGTGATTGAGTCGAGTACCTCATCGTCATCGTCTTGTGGTGCGTTCGGTGGTGGACCCTGTAGTGCTTCTGGATCTTCTGGCGACATAACTGTGCCAAATTCTGGCAAAGTGATGTTCTCTTCTTCAGTCGCATCATAATACGGCTTAACAGATGTAGATCTGAATCTTGTTGGTCCACGAGGTAGTTCGATAATGCAAGTCTCTTTTTCCATACTGACGAGTGAGAATGGGCCTCTCCATTCCCCTGCTGCGGTCCCGCTGCCCTCTCTCCACACCAGAACTTTACTGTTTAGAGGTAATTCATGGAGTGCAGTTGTTGATGGACCATTGCGTGCATTCAGAGCATTTCGAACCTTCATTGCACTGTGTAACTTATGAATTTCTTTCATAGCCTTTGATATTGCTGATGCTCGCTGCTGAATGTTCGGTGTAGGAGGATCAGAATCAACTATGCGTGGGAACGTACCGAAGACAAGGAGTGTTGGTACCAATCCATTTGGTCCTGCGGTATCGTTGATAGCTTTAACAGCCATTTGTAGCATCGCGGCCTTGCTGACACCGATATCCTGAGTTTCTTCCTGAATGATCTTGAGTGATCTTCGTAAAGGTGCATGAAATCTCTCAACCTTACCAACAGAATGGTGGGCTTCAACCGGTACGGCCTTTGTCTGAATCGACATTGAGGCCGCATGCTGCTTGAATTCCTTGGCCATGAAGTTGGTGCCGGCGTCGTGAACAATATATTCTGGAGGACCGATATAGGTGTCGATCCAGCATTCACGCAGTTTATCCCATGTATGTTTCGCACTTATATTGTCCAGCCATCGTGCTGCCTGAAAGCATGTAGAGTCATCGACGACATGTAATACTGGGTCGCGATCGATGTAAAGTACGTCGACCAGCACGGAGTGGTTGAAGTTGTAATCTTTGTCAGGTAATGAGAATCTGAATCTGCCGGGTGACTTGCCATGAAGTTGGCAGTGATGGCAGAACTTGGTGAGTTGTTTGATCACCTCAAAATCTTCGTCATGTCCTGAACGCTTGAGTACCTTGTAGAACTTGCGTGCCGATGGGTGACCGAATCGTCTGTGAATTCGTCGTAGTTCTACCTCTGTAAGTAGGCACTCTCCATCGTCTATAGAGTGCTGGATGATGTTCTGGAGTTTAACCTTCCACGTCAGGAAGGCATGGCCGAAACGTCGATAGACAGGTAGAGTCATATGTGGCGTAATAGCGACGTCGTCGACATTATCGTACTTGAATTTGAACTTATCCATGTCTGCAAGGCAGAAGAGAAATGGGATATCAGCTCTCATTATGTCCCATTCGACATCGCCGAATGGTAGCTTCATCCAGAATGAGCCGATAGATATGGAGTTTCCAATGCCGTACGTCACATTTGCTTGCCCGGCAGTTGCGGGGTTATACTCGGTGCCCTCTATTGCCTTCCACGCTAGATATTGATTGTATCCAACAGTAGATCGGCGGGAAGCACCAGTGTCTATCATAATGCCCATGAACTCTTCTGAATTATATCTCTCTTGCTCCGCGACGCATATCTCTGCCGTCATCATGTGTACACTGGCAGCATTGTTTAATGCGATTGCTAATTTCTGTGCGTCATATGATCCCATAGACGTAAAGAATGTCCTTGAAATCTCTTCGACATCATCGTCCTGATCAATAAAATATTGATCGATGAGCTGATCTCCGACATCATCATCATCGCTATCATCATTGTCGCTTCCTTGTCCTGTGTCGGTGATGAAATGATCGTAGCGTGTCTTAAAGCTCTTGTCGTCGAGGTTGTTGTACTTGTTGCGGTATTCTCCCTTAACACGATCTTTCTCTTCCTGAGTGTGCTTGTAATATCTACATCCCTTTATCTTGCAGCCAGGGAAGTAGCAGTCGTCTTTGCTTCGACTGGGTGGTGCAGTAAATGTCTGCCTTGGCTTTCTGTCGTACCTACTGTACTTATCATATGGCTTTCGAGTAGGGTTGCTGGGGTTGTTGTAGAAGCGTCGATCTGTAAGGAAGGCTTCGGTAGGTACATTTCTCCTCGGGAATGTCTTCTGGTAGGAGTCGATGGTCTGCTTGATCTGGTTAATCAGCTCTGTTGCTGTACTGCGGGGGTTACAGATTGCAGAATAGCACTCGGGAACACCATCGCACGCCGTCATAATTCTCATATGATATACGTCGGGATTACGCATGGTAACTAGGATGGTGTGCTAAAGTAGTCGGATATCCATGACCATGTTGTTGAATACTACTTGGAGGTCTTCAGTAGGATCTTTCTGAATATAAGATTTGAACGAAATATTAGTCCATTTTACAAGCATGTTGCGTTGATGCTCAAGCTCTTCGAAATTCAGTGTCATCATTCTGCACAAACCTTCGTAAGAGTCAGGAAGGCTGGTGATATTGGCTTGATAATGTTCAAGAGCTGCACCCGAAAGCATAGTGGGAAATGCTTTATAGCGTAGACGATCTGGTAGAGAAACCCGTTGGCAGTGCTCATCGAAGATTGAAAATTTGAGGTCCCATGAATCGTCATACCCCTTATACATATCGTTGTCCCTGTATATCTTTGAAAGGTCGATGAGTAAACGACTGTCTTGTTGTACTTGATACCTAGCATCACTTTGATCGTTGTTTCGATTGCCAGGTCTCTCGCGTCTTGGTGCTCTGTTGCCTCTGCCGTGACCGTTGCCGTTGTTGGGGTGATCCGAATCATCGGGATCACTGGAGTCGCCGCCGTCGGATGGAGGTGGTCCGGCTTGTCTATGTAGGCCGTCTCGTCGGTATCTGGGTTCGGGTAGTTCCCTCGTTGCAGTTGCTGTAAGTGCTTCAGGTACTTCAGGCGCTGTACTGGTTTCAGGTGCTACAGGTGCTGTAGATGCTTGTCGATCATTAGGATGGTCGCTGCTGCGTTCACCAGATCGAGTTTGATCGAATGTCTTGCTGCCTATGCCGACCGGAACATTAGCCCATTTTGCAGATATAAAAGGTTGTGATTCATCTCTCTGATATTCTCTAAGTTGATGGTATGTCCATTCGTGATGCTCAGTGCGAGAAAGAACCTCTATGATCGCACTCTCGACCTCCATCTTGATATTGACGTATACACCATATCGGCGGAGTAGTTTGCGAAAACGAAGTAATATTCTCTTTTGTACGTAGTTTAGATGCTCCCTATTGAGGTGAACGAAATCATCGTAAACAAGCTCTTGTAAGTCAGCATCCGTAAGTCCATCGTTTTCGTACTCAGCGATCTTGTATTGAAAAAAGGTATCAATGTGCTTCTCATAGCCGTCACGAGGCTTGAATCTATCGTATATCTCCCTGGCTCTCAATAAGTCCTTTGGAAACGTGAACAGTGGGGGTTCATGAGTAGGAAGATTTCTGATTGGAGTTGGAGTTCTTTCTCCAAGTTCGTCTTTGGAATCGTCTTCTACGAATGCATCGTCGTGACTGGCTAAGGTCGATGATTCGTATGCGCCGGGGGTCTTTGGTCTCTCTGGCGGCTTGGAACTCTCTCCTTTTTCGAAGATACTGGGTCTCTTCGACATGATTGGTGAAATGTGATGGGGAGAATAAGATATTCTTAGAATGGTGGCATTAACTTTTCTGAAAATTGGCAAAGCTATTGATTGTGTAAAGAAAAATAGTAAATCGATTAATTTGTGATATCACTAATTAGTGTTGGTACGAGAAGGACACGGAAGACGTAGCACCCACGGATTGCGTAGGTCCTGTATGTCTAATTGTATTCTGTCTAAAGAGCTAGCTACATATTGAAGTAGTAAGTCTTATATAGACTTGCAGAAAGTCTTTTGCTAGGGCTTTATTACAGTAGCTATATTACAGTGGTAATTGAATTGAAGTCATTCTGTGTGAACGAAGTGAATGACTTCGATTCAATTACCACTGTAATATAGCTACTGTAATAAAGCCCTAAGCGAATGCGAAAGAGACTAGCTCTTTCAGTAAGTCTATATAAGACTTACTACTTTCAATATGTAGCTAGCTCTTTAGACAGAATACAATTAGACATACAGGACCTACGCAATCCGTGGGTGCTACGTCTTCCGTATCCTTCTCGTACCAACACAGATACTACTATTGCCATTGTATTGACTATATCGCATTGTTACGGGTTACAAGGTCAATCTAGATCTCTCTGAGGACTTGTACATCTTCGAGGGCTCAAAAGATGGCTTAGATGGTGGTGGCATTGCGAGCTTGGAAAGGAAGAACTTACACTTGCGCAAAAGATCTGACTCTTACCTGTTATTAGTGCTAAAAAAGTTTAAAAAGTGAGGAACTATTTAAATCATCCTAGCCTAGACCAGACGATCTGCAAATAATTATACACCTTTAGAGTAATTTCACATTTCCCTCTTTCATAATTCTTTCCTCGGAAGCTACCGCGGCGTTCCTCTCACTGCATCAATCCTATCGAGTTTCTGGATTTCCATCTTGGCGAAAACGACAACGGAATTATATGAGGAGAGATCGAGCTTCTGAACTTAAGCCACACCAGAGATTCCAAATAATGATTCGATATCAGCAAGAGCACGGTAACCGGAAGCACAATTACGTACCGCCATAATGACGGTGGCGGCCGCAAGGCAAACAAGATGGCTGGCCACTTCCAGTTCCAAGACCTGTATTGCCACTGGTAAATATGTAAGCGCAACCTTGGAATGTTTCAGAGTCATGAGAAGCGGGAGATCGAGGGGTTGAGCTTCGGCTGCTGCCTCCATGTCGCCTGGAAGTTTTTAGATGGCGGGTGTTTAGGAAAGTACTTATGGTTGAATAGAAGTGGCTTCTGAAAGACAATGATCTTGATGATTTGCGTTTACCAATAAGTCGGGGGTGTAGTCAGGTTACATAGGCTTGTATGACTTGGCTGGCCGTTTCTCTTTGGACACATGCGGAGATTGACCCGTGCGAAACTCCTGCTTGTTTTGACAGTAAACGCATTGTCATGTGACGCAAGCTATTGTCACAAATCCAAACACGGCCGAAATTCTCAACCTAGAAGAACTTGAGAGCGTTAAGCGATCTACTTAATCGTCTTAAGTCACAGCAATTTGAACAATAGTTAGACTCATTGTAAGGGTTTATCCTAGAACTATTGGACAGCTTAGGACAACCTTGATCTACCGATCGGGGTTTGCACAAAACTGTTCCATATGTTTTACACTGAGATCAACTGAGATCCCAGCCACAAATCAACCTTGGTCAGTCCAATTCGAACCACTAAAGTCAGATGAGGTCTTTAATGTCTTTGGATTAACTAGTCTTGACTCCCATTATTATGTACTTGGTGCAACAATTTTAATTCCTGCAGATGTGATTCTAAGCACAAATCTCACACAAATCTCCATGGCATTTAAGCTATCCAAAAGCTTGAATTCCGGCTATATATGATGCACTAAAACATACATCAGTTGAGGTTTCTTGCTCCGGGATGAATGCTTAGGTCGGGCAGGGGGTATATTTGGTAGTAAAGTCACAACTTGGCAACTAATGCATATTAACTAAACCAATTGCTCGGGATTGCTTGTTATACCAACATGAATTTGGAATTGAAGAACGGAACATATGTTTTTATAGCTCTGGCCATGTCTTTTTACATGGCTGAAATGACTATCAGACCATGACATCGTATGATATCGAGACATCATCGATAACGTCGCGGGAGATTTTCTGTGCATCATGGCCGGATAGATTTGCCGTCAACGTGCGGAGCTACCATCACGAGATGTCACAAATATGCCCGAACGTACAACCACTTCCTCTTTTTGGCGAGATTTTGTACAGATATTAGGGCTTGTCAAATGTGATGCCTAAGGAAGTACTAGCGCCTTTCAAAGACCAAAGTATCAGTTCCAGCATGATTCATTTGAAAAAAAAAAATGGATACGAATCTCGCTATCGAACCAACCCTGTACCTGCGCTCACTCTCTTTGCCGGGGTCAAACATTCTATCCGGCTGATAATTCGACCGAGAACGTCACCCTACATACCTATCACGTTCCAGACGATAGCTTCGATTTTAAGGACTTAACAAAGGGCTCGTGATTCAGCGGCGCCACTATTAAACGTAGGACGTGCCATAGTCGACATAGATTCAACCACCAAGAATCGTCCAAAGGCGTAAATGGCGCCCTAAGAGGTATGCAAAAGACCCTCTCAATCTTACTAGGTCAGAATATAGGCTTGCCCACGTAAAATTAATAATCATATTTTAGGCCAGCTGACATTCTCGAATCTAGAAGTCCTCAATCTTGGAATCCATGCGTTGAGCATGACTTTTCTTCGCCGAGATATATGAAGCTTCCGCTTTGCTTGGCTGGCTGGTATGCGCAAACTTGCCCACCGGGACGGTCATGTAAAACAAGGCTGTGCGATCATACAATTTAGGGCTTCAGATTTTGACCCATACCCGTTTTGAGTCTTCGAGATCCGTTTGATCTGTATCTTCATCATTCATCCCTTCTCAATCGGTGGGACGCCTGGGGTCGTACATATCGTACCCGTATTGTTCGTCATCGGTATCGCTCTCCAAATCCTCTCCCTGAACTCCCACGTTTCTGCTAGGTTCGATCTTCTCTTCGACCTCATCATCCTTTACAGGTGCATTGGCTCCATCTCCCTCCACGGGCGCAAAAGCGCTTTTAAATCCGGATTTCTTAAAGCCCCCTTTCTTGAAACCTCCAGCAGAAGCTCCAGCACCCGAATTTGCCTCTCCACTCAACTTGATCGATATCAATCCAGATTGTGAGTTTGCTTTAGCCTCCGCTTTTCGAGCTTTGGAAGAGGCCATTGGATCGCGTGTTAATTGTCGCATATCCTTAAGACGTTGCTTGTGAGAATGGTCGTATGAAGAGAGATGGGCTTCATATTCATTCATTCGAGCGTATCCTTTGCTGCATAACTCGCCTAGACCTGTAAGATAGTGTGCCAATTGTGCAAGGGGTGACTCGAGAACCTACAATAGAAAGACTTAACAGCCTCGCGAGCACTCTCGGTTTTGGGGGCAGGATTTGTGAATCCACGCTAGGAGGTTGATTGCATTAGCATTTTCGTTCGAATAATCGAGTTCACGTGGAATATTTACTGGAGGCATATTGCTGACTTATCAATAGATTCTTGCTGAACGAAAGACCTTTGTATTATTATTTTATTTTGTTGTATGTATTGTATTGTATTGTATTATATTTGTTCATGCATGTCACGTCGTGTTGTATGTATTATACTTATTTTGTAGCTTACTTCCCAATATTACGTAACCATCAATACCCATGTTACACACGTGACCATCTGAGAATTAAGGTGGGTGTGGCCCAGGCTCAATAATAAGGTTAATTCTAAATATATCTAATCCATACATCTTCAACACATTTCACATTCCACTTCCATCTCAGACTTTACTTCATGTCCATATTTTCATGATTTTCATGTCTTAGAATCCTTGAATACTTGGCCTCTTATATTGTGTTGTAAATATGGATGAACGAAGAGCTTCTGTCGCTTCGGACGATACTTTCGTTGATCTTCAACAACTAGATCCTTCACCTATTGATTCCCCGCCGGACTGGGATGAAAAACTACCTCGATTACCTTCTCATGCCTCGTTTGGGAGATCCTCAACCTTGGGACTGAGTGGTTCCGGTCATGGTGCTGTATATTACCGTGAGTGCCGTCTATCATGAAATTATGCAAAGTAAAGGTAAAGTATAGGTATACGGTAAACTGATGTGATATAGTCACACGTATTCAACGTTACTCTTCCTATGCTTTCTCGGTTTTTAGCGCTATGCATATCACGAATACCTCTTTGATACCCCTGATTACCCGTTCCGTATCTGCTTCTGAAAATTATCTGTTACTCACTCGCCCATACTATCGTGAGTACCCTGAACTTGCTTACTTTTCTTAACTTTTTTAACAAGACTTTTTCTATTACTCCTCCTCCCACGCCGTCCATTGCCCCACTGACCCGGCATTAGAATCTTTCCCTCTAGAGCCCCTTATCATTGGTCTTCCACTCGCTGCCCATATAACTTCTGGTATCGCGTTACGCCTCTACCGCCGCCACGTTACTGAAAGACGTTACTCCTCGTATCAACCCACTAGTTTTCTTTCATACTTTTCCTTCTTCTCGCCTAAGTTCTGGCCCCCAGTCTCATACACCTCTATTTCTGGCTATATTCTCGCCCCCATTTTAGCCTCTCACATGTTTGTTAACCGAGTCATCCCCTTAATCCACGAGGGAGGATCATCTGGTGTTGGTTTAGGTTATGTTTCCCATGGCTTTGCCCTACATCCCGCGATTTCATGGACGACTTATGTGGCTTTAGTAGGTATTGGTGCGAGTCACATGGTTTGGGGAGCTGCAAAGTGGCTAGGACTACTACCCAAGGGTACTGAGAAGGAAAGAAGAAGGATATGGTGGAGACTCAATTGTATTGTTGGTCTCGTAGGCGCTGTCTGGTTTGCCGGTGGATTAGGCGTTGTTGCACGAGGCGGCGCGGAAACAGGATGGGTTGGTTCCGGGTATGATGCTCTTTATCAAAAAGTGCCATTATTAGCATAAAACTGGAGTGAAAGTAGGTCAGATTTTGGTCAAGATTTTGATTTAGGCTGTACAGCGAGTTGTTTGGTTTGAGAGTTGAGGATGATATTGAACTGACAGGTAAATGAACTTGCTTTATAACAAACCGACCTCTAACATCATGCATATACCACTTTACCACTGTATTTTAAACATTTACGATAAATAATACTAGCCCAGTTGAATATAGGTGCCCAGAATAATGCAAAATCCTGAAAATTGTCCTCGATCTTCCCTCACATCGTTCCCTCTACTCGTTGCAGCCCATTTTCATCGACATACATAAAGAAAAGGCGTGGTGTGAATTGAATGGGTGAACTTGCTAGTACTCTGTTCCAGTCGAAAATACCAACTATCAGTGATGAATCCATCTGAGTAGATGACACGTACCTAAAACTATTCATAAAAGTATGTTTCCAGAATGGTCGCATACCAATTTCAACCATCGCTTTTATTAAGATCTTACCATAAGAGACCACCAGATGCCTACAACTGTCCTTTCCTCGTTAGCTGGGCCGGTTAATAGCCACACTTCTGTGGTCGATTTAGAGCGTCTACCATGTTGAGTGTGATATAGAGAGCTGTGGTGAGTAGTCGAGGGGCGGCTTTGAGGCCTACGGTTATCGATGTAACATTTACATCACACGTCATCACATGAACTCCATAGGACGACATAAAATTTACAGGATGTTCTTTAGCACTTGACTGCATTATCTCAGACATTGCGGTCAACTTCAGACAGTTATATACAACACAACAGCAGGCCCTTCGCGAAAGAGTACAGAGATCCGATTTGTGAGGAGACACCTTTACGCCCCTGATAGCATACATTCATATACCCATGTTCCCATCCGCCCCTTTTTAGGTAGTCACCGGTAGTCCCCGGTGAACTTCTCCCATGAGCCAAGTATGAAAGTTTTTGACTGCGCCATGCTGAGCCCATAAAAACCAAACGCCAACCAACTCACCAAATCGCTAAGCGCTCCAGTCGGTGATCTAGGCATACCATCCCTTCGCGCCAATATTACTGTTGTCTTGTTCTTCTCGGTGGTCTATCATTGGTTCTTTTATATCAAAGAGCTTGATCAATTCTTGCCAATCATCCATATCGAGAGAGAGAACCGCTTGATGTCTTGCTGTGTGGGAAGAACTGCCATTAACTTCTGCCTCCCTGATCCCTGACTTTTAGTTAGCGTACAAAATCTGTCTCCTGCAGTATGATGAGCAAACCTATGTATGGAAGGCCATCAGAGTCTATTTTAACTTCTACTTTGCCGTCCCGCACCAGGAAGCTCACGTAAAACATGTTCTCGATCGTCTGACCGAACGAACGCGGATTAATGACGAACTTGAAATAGGCCATCATCCACGTTTCCGACAAACCATATTTATCTCTTAGCGCAACGCCATCCTCTTCTGACATGTCTTCTGTGTACTCCTCCTCTGCAGCACGAGCTGATCTTAGTTGAACTTCCCTTAATCTATCTTCAATTTTTGTGCATAGATATGTCAAATTAGCATTCTCCGATTTCTCGATATCATCTGCTTTTAAGAGCTCGGGGCGTGTCTCCTGGAGGTTGTTTGGTCTGAGTGGAGCTCTTCTGACATTAGCCCTGCGGGCGCGCTTTTGTAAAGATAGAGGACCGAGAAGAAAGCCTGGCACTGATGGGCGAGCATTGTTCGGTAGACAGGCATTGCGTCCGAGATGTTCCCAATTTAGCATCTCACCATCATTGTCGTTGTCACTATCCTCTTCATCTATGGCACCAACCCGCCGACTGCGTTGGGTGTTTCGCGGGGCATGGCACTCGGAACGTTGAACACTTCCCATATATAACTTAATCTTGGAAACAAAATCATCGACGTCAACTCCTTGCGCAGTGTCTCCAGATGTCATCCGCAGTGTCTTCTTCTTGGCGAGATCTGCAGTACTAACAAGCAATCGCGAGTCAATTGTTGCGTCCGAGGTTTGCTTCACCCTCTCCGAAAGCTTGTTTGCCTTGACTAATGTATCCTTGATACCCGTGGACTCCGCATGGAGATACTCGGCACGATTATCTTGCAAAGTCCTTGTAAGGCCCCTGTACTCAAGCCGAAGCTTCCTTCTCTCCTCGACACTTTGGTCTGGATCATACTCCTGACCCTCCTCCTCACCTTCATCCACTTCTGTCGTGCGTCTTCTCTGGTTGCGGTGTATTGAAGTGTCTCTCTCGCCAGTGGCTCCAGCACGCTTTCTCTTGCTACCTGAAGATGGAGCCCCCCCTGGAGGACCCATCAAAACGCTTAAAGCTCTACCTTTCCCTTTATCAATTGCACTTCTCGAAGGGCGGTTCTCTTTATCGGATGAAATGGAAGCCGCTGGTGACGGGGATAAGGCCCTGCTGTTGAAACTTCCTCGTGGATAACTTGGCCCGGGGGATGCTTCGTACAAATCCTCATCAATATGAGGGGCAGGAGATTCTGATATCTTTATTCTTGACATGATGAGTTATTGAGAGTTTGCCGCGACTCGAATGGATCGATAGAATTAAAAGCGCGATCTCCCTGAAAGTTTTCGTTTAATGACGTTGAATTCGTGAATGAAAATGAAATGTGGAACGGAACGTGGTTGTGATGAATAAATATTCTCGCGTCTCGTCAGATCGCGTTTAATTGTGCGGTGCGATATGTTCTCAAATGAAAGTTGTCGATAAGATAAAAAAATTTATCGAGTGAATGAATGATTCCTACCAAGTTAATTTGCTGTAAATCGAGAGTAAAGTAATTATTATTATTGTCTCATTATCTGCGTCATGATAGAGTAGGTTTCCAAGTCGGGGACTTTTAAAAGTGTAAAAACGGGAAGATGGACAATCAATAGAGCATTTTTATCATGAAGTGACTTTAGGATGGATAGGAAGGGAGACGGAGCGAGAAGAGACGAGATGAGATGAGATGATTGCGGTAGGCTGCTGATGTTGAACGTTGAAAGGAAACGGAAAAGGCAAAGGACGTTGTTTATTTTTGGAGGTCGATTTTATTTTTGGAGGTCGCGGTTTGTAGTTGTGTTTGTTGTACTGAGGATTGGATGGATTGGATGGATGATTAGATAATAGATAAGTAGATAACAGATAATAAGATAAAAGATAAAGCTTTGGCGGGGCGATTACTTAGCGTGCGACTTTAACCTTACCTCACCAACGGAATAATGAAATGCCGACGAATTTTGGAGGACGGGGTAGTGCACGGACATTTATTAAACGGTACGCTGTAGGCTAGGTGGGCACTAATGATGGGCACAAGAACAAGCAACACTTGCTTGCACATGAGATCTTACATGCTCAGCAGCTGAAGCTTCATGATATCAATGAATAATACATACTATCTATCCATAATATTTGAATGAGTAGCAAGAGGCAGCAAACACATTCATCAGGATTTTCTTACTATTATTACTACTGTCGGATGTCTACAGAAGATGGATCATGGAACCCTTTTCCTTTGCAACTTCAGAAGCTTTGGATATTCCCGTGAATATTAGAATGTGAGTTCTTCCCAACACAACACTACAGCTTCCTGGCATCGTCGTTCCTCTCTCTTCTCTTCTGCATATGCGCCTACTGAGTATTCTATAGCGTCAACCTTGAAGGAGAGCAGACCCCGATTCCATTTTCCACACTCATAAAGCGACCAGACTTGAGACACATCGGCTCCAATGTGAGGTACGTACCTGCATCTACCTCCTCCTCCAAACGCTAGCATACTAACACCGACATTCCATCGCAGCTCTCACTCGGAGCTTTATGTTACTGTGCAACTATGGGCCGACTCGAAACCGTTGACCGTGCCCGTTCAAACGGCTTACAAACCGTTCAAAAATGAGAGGAAGTCAGTTTCAGAAGGCCGCTGAAAATTTGAATCTGCTAACTATTACCAAGATGGAATGAATGGCTTACCTTACCTATAAACTGTTCGACAATACCTTTGAGCTCTCAACTTGCAATTACCGTCTGGGATCTTTCTCCAACAGGAGGTGACGGGGCACAGGGACATGCTGTGCCTTTCGGGGGAACTACTTTACGACTGTTCGATAAGGAAAATCAGCTACAGAAAGGTCGTCAAAAATGTTATTTACATCGTCGAAAGGCGGCAGATGGCCTGGATTCCTCCTCCACGCCTTCGACTTTACCTAATGTCCGTCGCAGCGGGACTAAACTGAAGAGCGAAGACGAATTAATAGATAAAGAGAGTGAGGAATTAGACAGGCTGGAAAAGCTTTTCAAGAAGCATGAGATGGGTGAAATTCCACGCATTGAATGGCTGGATCAATTAGTTTTTAGAGGGGTGGAGAAGCGAGGCCTACAAGCATCCAGTACCTCATTGAAGAACATTCAACGCAGACGGACTCGGCAAAAAGGTGTTGTGTTGGCTCTTGACGGCGCAGAGGAAATGAATAACGATATTGAACACGAAGTATCAGAGGACGATTCGTTCAAGGATGAAAGATTCACCCTTCATGTGGAGCTACCAAGATATGACTTTCCGGTGGTATTTGCTGACCATGAATATCCTCCGCCACCTATATCTTCGCTACAGCATCTGTCTTCCTCTCAGTCAAATATTATCCTCAAACCTCCTCCGGAAGTTCAATATGGTCCGGGAATCAATGGTCTGGGGGATAATGACGAGCATGGCTTTGGCGGACGCCTTGTAAGAGTTTATGACCCTGAGGTTGGAGCTAGAGACAATCCTGCGGAAAGTAAACACCGTCGTTTGGTGCGAAGTCATCGAACTGGAGTGCTAGATCGTGACCTCAAACCAAATGCCAAAGTCCGGGACGAGTTAAATAATATTATAGCATATTCGCCAACGCACATCTTGTCGCCGGAGGAAAAGGACCTTGTTTGGAAATTCAGGCATCATCTTGCGAGAGACAAGAGGGCACTCACAAAATTCATCAAATCTGTAAATTGGAATGACTCAAACGAAGCCCGTGAAGCAGTAGCCATGTTAAGCAAATGGACCGAGATTGATGTTGATGACGCTTTAGAGTTATTGGGACCGACCTTTGAAAACGCCTCTGTCAGAGCCTATGCAGTAGATAGACTGCGAAAATCAGACGACGATGAGCTACTGCTCTATCTTTTGCAGCTGGTACAAGCTCTCAAATTTGAGCATATTTCACCCGATTCAGCTGAAGATGCGACACATGATTCTTCCCTCGCGCGGCTCCTTATCTCAAGGGCAACTAATAACTTCATGCTTGGAAATTTCTTTCATTGGTTTCTAATGGTGGAATGTGATGACAAGAGCGAAGATCAAGGGGCTGGTTATCGTAAACTGTTTGCAAAGGTCGAATACGATTTCATGACTGAACTGGTAAAACAGCCCGAGGGAGTCGAGACGCGCAAGGTTTTACTGCGTCAAGCGGAGCTCATTACAATGCTTTCCAGAGTTTCTGAAGATATAAAAACTTCGAGGGACACGATACCTCGAAAAGCCGAGAGAGTGAAGTATTTTCTTGCTGACCCTAAGAATGAACTTATCACTATAGATCCACCCTTGCCCTTACCACTAGATCCTTCCATAATGATCACGGGTGTGGATCCTTCCGAGACGAATGTTTTCAAGTCATCGTTATTCCCAATCATGATGACCTTCAAAACAACCACCAAGCAAAAATACCAAATCATTTTCAAGACGGGAGATGACTTGCGCCAGGACCAGTTAGTTATCCAAATTATCACTCTTATGGACCAACTATTGCAAAAAGAGAACTTGGACCTCAAACTGTCACCCTATAAAATTCTTGCGACTGGAGCAACTGCTGGAGCTGTTCAATTTGTTCCGTCGATGAGCTTGCAGAGTATTGTCAACAAGTTCAGAGGTAACACCGTACTCAACTACCTCAAATCCAACAACCCTGATGACAAGGCATCACTTGGCGTTCGCAAGGAAGCCCTGGATGTCTTCATTAAATCTTGTGCAGGATACTGCGTGATCACCTACCTACTCGGCGTGGGTGATCGCCATCTGGATAATCTTCTTCTGGCGCCGGATGGTCATTTCTTCCATGCTGATTTTGGCTTTATTCTTGGTAGAGACCCCAAGCCATTCGCACCAGCAATGAAACTTTGCAAGGAAATGGTAGACGGTATGGGCGGATCCATGTCCGAACATTATCCACAGTTTAAGCAGTATTGCTTCACGGCTTATACAACGTTACGGAAGTCTTCGAATTTGATTCTCAATCTTTTCAGTCTCATGGTTGATGCCAACATTCCAGATATCAAACTTGAGCCGGATAAAGTTGTATTGAAGGTCAAAGAACGTTTTCATCTGGAGTTAAGCGAAGAGGATGCAATTAGACACTTTGAAAGGCTAATCGAGGATAGCGCGAATGCTATCTTCCCCATCGTCATTGATAGGTTGCATGGTTTTGTGCAGCATTTCAGATAGAAACTATGATCAGTTAGCGTTTGGCGTGTATTACGC
Source organism: Sclerotinia minor (assembly GCA_025389075.1). Taxonomy (NCBI): domain Eukaryota; kingdom Fungi; phylum Ascomycota; class Leotiomycetes; order Helotiales; family Sclerotiniaceae; genus Sclerotinia; species Sclerotinia minor. The sequence continues at coordinate 969,766 of QRFH01000007.1, forward strand.
CGGCAATTGTTCGTACATTAGTTGGCGAAATTTGATGGTAATACACTTCACATATAGGTTATAATCAACGGTCCTCAATTATAGGGTCCAGCATTTTGACTCAATATTATACACAATAACTAAGTGTGATGAAAGAGCGGCTGGAACTAGCGGTAATATCCCCTATCGCTTCATGATCGAGCATGTTATAGATGGATGGCGATCGGAAGTTTCAAGTGACGTCCGCCGTGCTGTATGTGTCACTGTGTCCTTGAATGGAGAGTTTGATTCCAGAGCATACAGTAACCGTGCACAGCTGTACGTCGATCGTCAAAATCACATCAAAACTCATATTAAACATTTAATTCTTTTTATTTTTGAAACTAATAATATTTAAAATATTTTTATATAAATCTGTTTATTTTTATTTTAGTTTTATAAAAAATTATATATTTTATTTTTCAAATTTTTATTTGTTATAATTTTTCAAATTGAATTATAAAAATTTCAAAATGTTAAAATTTATTAATAAAATAAATAAAAATTAAAAACTTTTCAAAATAATTCTTTCAATATTATAAAAAAATCATATCAGAATTTAAAGAAATAAATAAAAATTTAAAATTTAAATAATTTCATATAACGTAACTTATGGGGAACCGGGTCATATGGTGTTACGAGGTTTGCCGTCTAGATCACGTGGAAGTGCTCTAGGCTCTCGAGGTAGGTTTATAACTAGGCGTCAAGCAGGGACTTAAAGTAATGACAATAGTGTGATGCAATTCGTAACTAATAGTATGGTATACTAAATGATTGATCTTGAGCACGAAGTGTAACGATACTGTGCTGGAGGCAGCGGCTGCCTGAGGTTTCGTCTGGTTGGTAGTTGTGGGTTAAGGCTTTATCACTGGTATTCACTTGGAAGTGAAGTCGTTACTAGATCAAGTAGAATGTAGGTAAACTAATTGATAACTAAGTTGAGCACGAAGCTCCTAAACTATGAAACTATTCTAACTATATACTCATTGTTTCCCTGAATGCTAGCTATGCTAGCTGGCTAGCAAAGCTATCAGGCCACGTGATATCCTATTGGCCTCAGGACACTAATCCTGGGACGATTCTTATCCTAGGATAATATTAGACGTGGTTCGTGACACGAAGCTCTATACAAAGGAAATCCATCTTGATTATATAGACCTTCATGCCTATGGCTAACTAGGAATCGTCGTTCCTGGGAGCGAACGTTCCTTGGAGCGAACGTTCCTGGTTGTTCCTTGGAGCGAACGTTCCTGGTTGTTCCTAGGAACGGTCGTTCCTCACCGTTCCATCACGTGTCTTAGTGTCATGTGACGTACTTGTCGTAGCGGACGTAACATTATAATTCATTTTCTTAATCAATTATACTATAATTTTCAACAAATCTTATTTTTATAATCTATACAATTAAAAACATACTATAGATATATATAATAAGAATTTTAAAAAGGATAAACCCCTAATTGAGACACATTTAACGTCCTTGATTCTTTGCTTTACCATACAAAAGTCCCCAGATGCCAAACTCCAAACATTTATAACATTGTATCATGAATTACCCTCCCCTATCCATACACCCAAGGTACCATGTCACAACTCAGACTCCCGGAACACGCCTCCGATACCCAGTAAAAGTTTCCCCTTCTCCAGATGTCAAAAGGTCTTCTTTGATCTTTCTCCTCCTCTCTGCACGGCTCAAAGGCCTGTCTGCAACTGTGATCTCTCTTTCTTCCCTTGTAATGCTTCCGGCATCATTTATCGACCCAGGATCTTCTTCTTCCCCAACTCCATGTTTCTCCTGTGGCTCAATGAGCCTTTCTTCAATACCACTCCAGCCTTCAGTTTTTCCACTCCTCGTGTTTACGGCTTTCTTTCCTTCTCCGATCACTCTATCCCGTTCGGCTTCCATGTCTCTTTTAATCCCCACCTTCACATCATCTTCCCGCTCCTCTTCCACCTCAAACTTTTTTGGAAGGAAAACTTCCACCTGACTTTTCCTTCCACTCCTATCGGTATTCATATTTAAGTTATTTGAAACCTCTAGCCCTACCAATTTTGCTTGAAATTGGGGCTTAATAGCTTCTCTTAGATCGCGCACCGTCTGTTGTTGGAGGACATAGCCGGACAGGAAGAGGGCTGTAGTAAAGAAAAACACTGAAGGTTTCCGGGTTAGTTTTGAATCATGGTCATTTGAGATAGTCTTTAGGAATGCGGCAAAAGGATACTGGCACGTACCAATAAAAGAAGATATTGCAACTGAGACTTGTCCGGATGTGAGAAGCATCTTTTTTACCAAATAAATGCCTTTGAATTGGCGACGTTGAGAACAGATCGAATCGGACTTTTAAGCCGCAGAGGTGCAAACATTAATTGAAGTAATTATTACTGTAGTGTGTGTAATGTAATTTACTCATGTGCGGAGTACGAATATGCATTTCCTTGTAATCTTACAGCAAATACGATGATGCGCTGAAAATAGTGGCTGGTTAACGCAGCAACTATCAACCATAAAATGCGTTGATAAGGGAAAAAGTACCTGAGATCATCTCGTCATCATCATCTCAAAATCTCACAAACGTCAGTTCGTGAAACACCAATAATCAATAATCAATCGATCATCCTTTCACCTACTAATGAATTGAACCTTGAATCTTCGCCCTATTCATTCGAAAACTTCCAACCTCCTAGCTGTCTATCAGAACTTCCATCCTTTCCAAACGAAGCTTTCCAATCATCAAAAATCTAAAATGACTACCCACCGCGCCGATGAAAAGCGTTTCCTCGACGAACGTGGCAATACTGGCCCCCTTGCTCCCAATGGTCTCAATCCCGCCACTATCCTCGAGAAGCCTGTTCGCGAACGCATTGTGGATTGTTATTTCTGGAAAGACCAATGTTTTGCTCTCAACGAAGCTGACATCGTATCGCGCGTTGTTTCCCATGTAACGTTTATCGCTGGCACATATGGGGATTCGCAGCGGCCGTCGCCGTTTTTATGTCTCGCTTTCAAATTATTACAACTAGGGCCTAGTGATGAAATAATGCAGGAATACATGGGATACGGGGGGGAAAAGTTCAAGTATTTGAGAGCATTAGCATTGTTTTATTGGAGGATGACAAGACAGGCTAAAGATGTCTTCATGGTTTTGGAAGGTTATTTGGACGACAGGAGGAAACTGAGAAGAAAGACAAGGACGGGGACAACGTTGACGTTCATGGATCAATTCGTGGACGATTTGTTGACGAAGGATAGGGTGTGTGGCACGACGTTGTGGAAGATGCCGAAGAGGGAGATACTGGAGGACCTTGAGGTATTGGAGCCGAGGATCAGTCCATTGGGAGATATTGAGGACCTGTTAGATGAGAGTGAGGGCGAGGTTGAGGTGGTGAAGAACGGTGGATCGGAGAACGTGGATAGTCCTGGGGAGGAATTCGGGGAGGAAGCGGTAGAAGAAGGGGAGAAAATGGATGTGGTCGCGTCAAATGAAGCTTCCCCGAACAGGCAAGATAGTTTGTGATGGGGCGAAAGAATCTTTCCTCTGGAGTTTGGTGCATGTTTGAATCTCGGAGAATTTATACCCAGGAATCACTTCTTTCTAAAGTGGTAAATCATATTACATTTATGTTCCAGTATATGATGGAACATAGTTCAGCTGTGATTCATCCAGTCTATCGTGACTCTACATTAAGTCATTTCTTATTTCACTTTCAGTACTCTATTTCCACCCAAGATTTAAAAGACGTGAAAGCCGAGCCATTGCTGACCTATAACTGTATCACCCCATTCAAGTCCATCATCCTCATTTGGAGATTGGGGCTCCAAACCGAATTATTTGTGTTGGGAGGCTCTCTCAACTGCTAGAACATGGTTCTAAAATTCGGAGATCGATGCAGTTTATGTCTTGTAGGCACGGATTTCCTCTCAAATATCTTTGGAGACTGCTCTCAATGTGAGTGAGTACCAGATATATGCCTATGTTTTTTATGTATGGAGAAACGTAAAGATAGTATAGTGTGAGTACGCACGTAATAGTTTGCGCAGTAGCATGACATTTTTGGCAAATGGTATGCAGATTGTTTGATGAGGATCGATCTTTGGGCTTAAATCGACTGCAAGTCCGCGCTTTTTTCATGACGCGATGGAGGTTTACATTTCCAAGCTCTACTTGAAAACAACGTGGTTTTAAGGAGAAGAGAAGAAATGAGCACAAGAAGAAAATGAGGAGGTAAAAGATGAAAGCTAGCAACCCAGTTCTTTCTAAACTAAAAGCAGGGTATAACTGCTAAGCCAGCGTGACAGCAGTGACAGGAAGGAATCGGTATCATTACATCAGAAGCTATCAAATTAGTCTACATGCAAACCTCAAATCTAGTCAATTCCGCACGTCCATATTGAGATTTCTATTACAATCTTTTCATAAGCACTTGGAGACCTGGATCAAAACCACTCGAGGGTCGAATGCCGAGACAGCTTGTGCATGCGGTTCTTATATCAAGCCCGCCGACCAGGCTACCTTGTTTGGTCCTTGTGATAAGATTGCAAGTTCGAAGTAGTTCTTCAGGGTACCTAGTGACCGTGGTTTCCCTATCCCCTTAACCGCGGAAATGGGCTCTATTCGCTTAACTAGGATCTTACCGACTAACCAAATTGTTGGAATTCTTTCAATTTTATACAAAATCTTTCTTTATTCTATAATTAAAAATCTAATGAAAATTATTATAATATTAAAACTTCTAATAACGTAACTTGACTAGAAGTGGGTCATGTCATGATATGGGTCAGGTACCTTTACACCAAATTTTGTATATAAAGGTACTTAGAGCGACTTTTTATATCTCTAGAAACACTAGAGATATAGTTTCAATATTTTGCAGTATGATATATTCAATATAAATATTCAATATGACAAAGTATTATATAGAGATGAAATTGTTTAATAAATATATTAAATTTTCTTTCAAATTTTCAATTTTGCCTAATAAAAATTACTATGGGAATTTTTAAAATCGTATTAATTCAAGAACAAGATTCTCAACAATTGTTTTATAACTTGAATACTATATTTCTATTAGATATTAAACCACATTATCAAAGGTTTAAATTTTATCTTTAATATTTGTAGAGTTATAAAAAGTCGCTCTAAGTACCTTTATATACAAAATTTGGTGTAAAGGTACCTGACCCATATCATGACATGACCCACTTCTAGTCAAGTTACGTTATAATAATATGTTGAATTAAGGTCATTATGGGCCTAGAATTGAGGTCATATGACCATTATGGTGCACGGACCATAATTGGGAATATCTTCAATTCTACCATTACTGTAACTTAGATCCTTAGTTCAACCTACATCTAATAATACTACTACTTGATTGATTGATTGATTGATTGTGTTTATCGTCATAGGCCGTAGGCCCACGCGCCTTGGCGCGTGATAACCTTAGCCATCTATTCCAGATTTGGACAAATGACGCTCAGAGGAGTATGCCTCTGAGTAAATACTACTACTTCCAAACAACTGTTACGCCAGGTAACAGGAAAGCGCTCACGTGCTACTAGTATCACGTGACTGTCTCAGCGAGGATCAGCGAGCTCAGTACTGAGCCATATTGATCCTACTGAGTAGCCAGAACACGAAGGTCTATATAATGAAGATGGATTTCCTTTGTATAGAGCTTCGTGCTCAAGATCAATCATTTAGTATACCATACTATTAGTTACGAATTGCATCACACTATTGTCATTACTTTAAGTCCTTGCTTGACGCCTAGTTATAAACCACCTCGAGAGCCTAGAGCACTTCCACGTGATCTAGACGGCAAACCTCGTAACAGTCAGGTACCTTTACACCAAAATTTTGGTGTAAAGGTACTTATATAACTTTTTATATCTCTATGAACATTAGAGATATAGCTTAGATATTTTAAAGTATAATATAATCAATATAAATATTGATCATGATAAAGTATTATATAAATATACAAATATATAATAAAGATATTAAAGTTTCTTTAAACTTTTCATTTTTGCCTAGCAAAAATTACTATGGGAATTTTTAAAATCGTATTAATTCAAGAACAAAATTCTTTATGATTGTTTTATAACTCTAATACTATAATTTTATTAGATATTGAACTAAATTATTAAAGCTTTAAAGTTTATCTTTAATATTTGTAGAGTTATAAGAAATCGCTATAAGTACCTTTACACCAAAATTTGGGTGTAAGGTACCTGACCTGGTTCCCCATATGACCCGGTTCACCATAAGTTACGTTAATTGTAATTCAATTTTAAAAATTTCAAGTTTTTTATAGTTTTATTAATTAAAATTTGAATAATTGAATTATGATTTTTCATTTATAGAGAATTTATATATAAATTTAAAAATCTTGAAAACCTTAAATACTTTTTCAACAAAAATAATTAAAAGTAAACTATATATTTTTTGTGGAATATTTATATTACAATTAATAAAATTAATTTTTTTTTTTTTGAAAAAGAACTATAAAAACTTCTATAATAAAAATACTACAAAGTTTAATCTTTATAAATTCTAAAAATATAAATAAAAATTGTTTTATATAATTTAAAATTCAAAATTCCAATCTATTATATAATATTTGATTCAGAAATTTTGAAAAAATTTATAATTTATTCTTAATTATTTTTATTGAAAACTTATTAAAAGATTTCAAAAATTTTAAATTTTGATATAAATTCTATACAAATGAAAAAATATAATTTCAATTATTCAAATTTTAATCAATAAAATCATCAAAAATCTGAAATTTTCAAAAATAAATTATAATTATACCAGGGCCTGCGCCCCCCGGACCCCCTGGCTTTTTGAGAAAATTTAATAAAGATTCAGATTTTAAAAAAGTTTATTAAATATATATTAGGGTGCAAGCAAAAGAAGGTTTACTTTATTAAAAAATCTTTTAGAAAATAATTTATATAAATTTTATTTTAATAGATTTAATAGATCGAATCAAATAAGCCTAGGTCGAATAGGTCGAAAAAGCTCTAAGTCAAATATGCCTAAGGTATGTATGGCGTATATGGCTAGTAGTGTCAAGAGAAACCTTATTTGAATTATTACCAATTAGAACGCTCAGATTGCAACTCATTGCACAAATCAATCAAATCACCTCGCTAAACGAACCTGAATTTCCCAATATATATAGAGTGTAAAAGTACAGATTACCGCTACACAAGGATGGACGGCAAGAATTTTAAGGAAGGTAAACCTTCAATTATAAATCTATAATTCAAATTTCATTAATTTCTATTAAATAATTATAAAACTATTAATAATTGAAATTATAATTTTTAATAAGTTATAAAAAAAAATTTATATTTAGAATAATTTATATTTAAAATATTAAACTTAATCTTCAATCTTCAATCTTTGTAATCTTCAAATTCTATAATTTTCAATTTCGAATTTCAATTTTCTATTAAATTTTAGTCTTCAATTAATTATTATTTTATAATTATCATTATAAAATAATAAGAATTGAATTATCAAAAAGTTTTTAATTAATAATATATTATTTTATTTTTTAATAAGTTATTTAATTTTATTAATTTTATTTTAATACGATTTTGATTGATATTGTTGATTATTTTTAAAAAGTTTCAGTATAAATCTTATATACTTTTCAAATTTATATAAATTAATAAGAATCAAATTATAAAAAATGTTTTAAAATATATATATTAGAATAACAAATATAATAAAATCATTATTATTTTCAGTTTTGAAAAATTAAAATTAAGTTTATTATTTCAAAAATATTATAATAATAATAATAGTAGTATTAATTTTAATTTAACAAATATAAAATTTAGATTTATAATTTATAATTCTTCAAAGATTATAAAAATATATTAAATTAAAAATTTGTACTAATATTATTTTAGAAAATAATGTTAATTTATAATAAATTTCAATAAATTATTTATTTTATTTAAAATGAATAAAAGTATTTTTAAAATTAAATTTTTTATATATAAAAATAATCAAAAAATAAAAATAATATTAGAAACAAATTAATAAAAAATAAAAAATTTATAATTTAAAAAAAAATAAAATGAAAAGAATTATTGATATTAATAAAACTTTTAAAAAGAACAAAAAAAAATAGAATTTGAAATAAAAATAAATATTTATAATATAAATAATAAATTATATTAAAAATAAAAAATATTACAGAAATCTATTATATTTAGAAATTTGAATAAATTCGAAGGGTTTTTTAAAAACCAAAACAAATAAATTTCATTGTTTTTTATAAATAATAAAAATATAAATAATTTTAATAATTATTTATTGAAATCTTTGGATTTTTGTATAATAATTAATTTATATTCAAGTTTTATTTTGTTTATAAATATTTGAAATTTATATTTTTATGTTCAAATTTTCGATAATATTAAATATAATTTTTAGAAGAAAATCTGATAATTAAATCTAGTACCCTACTTATGGACCATCTTTTTATACCAAAAATGACGATTTTCATATAATAATATTTCAACAATTAATAAATGAAATCTATTGAAAATTGAAACTTGAATTCATTATATAATCAACTCAATTCTGAAAATTTCAGATTTTTCGATTTTGTTGGTTGAAATCTGAATAGTTGAAAATACGATTTTCCATTTGTATAGGATTTATATACAAATTTGAAAATCTTTAAAACCTTTAATAATTTTTGAACAAAATAGCTAAAAATAAACTATAAATTTTTTAAGAATTCTGATATTAGAATTAATTGAATAAAATAATTTATTTCCAAATATAATTAGTAATTATTGTTTCATTATTGATCGAAGATTTCTTTATACAAAATTTTATATAAAGAAACATTTAATTAATAATAAAATAAGAACTATTAATTATTTTTTGATAAAATTGATATCAATAATTAATTAGAATTCAAATATATATAAAAGATTTATAGTTTATTTTTAATTATTTTTATTGAAAAGTTATTAAAAATTTTCAAGATTTTCAAATTTGTATATAAATCCTATATAAATAGAAAATCGTATTTTTAATTATTCAGATTTCAACCAACAAAATCATGAAAAATCTGAAATTTTCAGAATTGAGTTTTAATTATATTACAAATCTACAATCAAAATGCATTAAATTCTATCGAATAATTGTAAAATTATTAGTAACTGAAAATGACGATTTTTGATGTAAAAGATAATTTATAAATAAAGATGATCCATAAATAGAATAATAGACTTAATAATTAATAAAAATATTTGTAAAATAAATCGAATTTTCAAAGTAATTTTGTTTTATAATTAAGATTTTATTTTCAAAAATTAATTAATAATCTTATATTATATTTGATTTACTAGATTTATTTTATATTGAAATAAGGGTTTTATAAATAATATTAAATTTATTAATAACAAATTTATTATTAAAATTAATACTATATATTTTTTTGAAAAATATCAATATTTGTTAGTTTATTTATAATTTTATTATTTTCAAAATTTAAATATTTTAATAATTATTTAATTTAAATTTCTAAATTTATATAATATTCTGAATAATATAAAAAGTCTATTAAAAGATTTTAAATATTTTTTGTTCTAAAATATTATTAATCAAAGATTAAAATTTTTGAAAATTAATATTTACTATTATTTTAATTATTTTCTAAAAAGTTTTCATATTTCAATAATTTTGTTATTAAAGAAATAAAAAACCAATTTAAATAAATTTTTACTAATAATAATTTATTTGTTTTTTAATAAATAAGAAAATTAAAATTTATATATTTGTATTTATTTATATATTATCTGGAATTTTGTAATATTATTTTTTAAAAGTTTTAATTATAATTTCTTTGTTTAATTCTTTTATAGAATTAGTTTTACATTTATAAATATAATAAAAGATTTTTAGAATTAATTTTAAAATATCAAAAAGAGATATATAAATCTTTAAATTTTTATTTTCAATATTTATATCTAAAATATATTTGATATATCTTTTAAATTTATAAATAATAATTAAATAAAAATAAATTCTTTTTTAATTTTTCAATTTTCGTTTTTATTAAGAAATAAAATCAAATTATAAAAACATATATTTTATATTATAAATTTTTATTTAATATTATTATTATTATTATTCAATCTAATATTTTATTTTCCAAATATTTTTCTTTATTAAAGGATTATATTTTAGAAATATTATTTTAATATATAAATTTGATTTTGGCTTTTTGGGGTTAAAAGTAATAATAGATTTGTTTTGTTTATTATAATTATTTTTCGTATTTTTCAGAATCTATGATCAGTTTATATCATATAACTTATCGAATTTGAAATTATTCAAAATTCCTTTTTTTTAAAACAAAAAATGATTTATATATTATATTCTAATATTAAAATATTGAATATATTTTATATAATCAAGATTTATAAAATAATCTAAAGAATTTAAATATAAAGAATTTAAATATAAATAATCCAAATATAAACAATTTAAATATTAAAAACTTATATATTCTAAACTATCAATTTTCTTCAAAAATTGAATTTTAAATTTTAAAAAAGTTTATTATAAATTCAAGTATTATATATTTTTTAATTATTATCTATAAATATCAAAATTATTTTTATAATAATAAATTTTATTCTAATTATTTTTAATAGATTTAATAGATTTAATAGATTAAATATATCGAAAAAGTCTAAATCGAATAAGTTCAGGTTGAATATGTCGAATAAGTCTAAATTGAATAAATCGAATAAATCAAATAAATTTTTTCAATTTTTCAATATATCAATAATCTTTATAAAAATATGAAATTTTCATTCATAGAAAATCTTCAATTTTGAAAATAATATTTTATTTTTTGATTTTATTTTATTAATTTTTGTAAAATATAATATTGATTTATATTATTGATTATTTTTGAAAAGTTTTTATATAAACCTTATATATTTTTGCAAATTAATAAAAATCAAATTATAAAAGATATTTTAAAATATATATATTAAAAATAAAAATTATTTATTTAATTTATTTGATAATAATATTCTTTAAATCTTTAAAAATATGAAAAATAAATATTATAGATTATTACAAACAAATTAAAGATTTATTGTTTTTATTAATTTCAAATAATATAATTATTTCAATAAATTTTCAGATTTGAAAAAGAAATTCAAATTATATAATAATTATAAAAATTAAAAATTAAATTCTTTTCATATTTCAAATACTTTGAAAAATCAAACAACAATTTTATTTGTTTTTAATAATAAATTAAAAATATTAATTATTTTTTTTTCAATTTCTTTTATTAAAATTAAAGGAATTTATTTGAAAAAAAATTTATCAATTGATTAATAAATTATAATTTAGATTGTTATTTATCTTGAAATAATTCAATATTATTATATAAAAATCTTTTTCTTTTTTATTATACTATTTATTATTTGCTTATCAATAAATAAAAAGATGATTTAAATTTTTATTTTTATTCAGGATTATTATAGTTTTTATTATATAATTCAATTTAATATATAAATCGTTTTTAATAAATAAATAAAATAAAAAGAATATTAAAGAATATAAATTGAATATATATTTTATTTTGTATATAAATTCATTAGATATTTTAATAAAAATATCAAAAAAGATTATATTATAAAATTACGATTTTAATAAAATATTTATTGATAAATATAAAACAAATTATATAATTCAATATTTTATTTATAATTTATTAATGATAAATATTTAGAATAATAATATTATTGATATTAATTCAAAGAATATTTTTATTATAAATAGATCTTTGTTATTAAATATATAATTTTGGTTTTTTATATATATAAATTATAATTTTAAATTAAAATATTTTTTTTTCAAAAATAAAAAAATTCAAAATTCGATTAGAATATAACAATTATATTCTAAATAATTCTAAGTTTTGTTGTTTATTTTTATTTAAGATTTTTGGATATAAATAATATTATTTTTGTTGATATTGATTTCTTTAATTTAAATATTATATTGATAAATTCTTTGATTATAACATTAATTATAGATTTATTTATAATATTCTATTTTAAAAAAAGATTTTTATAAAATCGATAATGAATTCATCTTTTTATTATTTCTAATATTTATTTTATTAAAAGTTTAATTAAAAATTGTTTTTTTTAAAAAGAAAATATTTAGAATTAATATTATATAAATTATAATAAAAATTATAATAAAAATTATAATAAATCTAGTTTTTTATATTAAATCTAATGTTTATTTTCCGGTTATTTTTGTTTTTTTAGATATTTTCTTTATCAAAAATGACAAAAATCGATTTTTATAATTTTTTCATTTATTAATATAATTGAATAAAATTTGAATTGTAAATTTATTGTGTATATAATAGTAAATTCTGAAAATTTCAGATTTTTTATAATTTTATTGATCGAAATTTGAAAAATTAAAAATATAATTTTCAATTTGTATAAAATTTATATACAAATTTTAAAATCTTAAAAACCTTGAATAATTTTTGAATAAAAATTATTAAAAATAATCTTTAAATCTTTTTCAAATATTTGAATATAAATTAGTTATTTATATAAGTTTCAATAAAATATAATTAATATTTATTATTTTATCATTAGTTATTTTTTAATAAAAATTAATTTATTTGATTAATTTCAATATCGAAATTTTCAAAAATTTTATGATTTATTCTGAATTGTTTTTGTTCAAAAGCTATTCAAAATTTCAAAATTTATATATAACTCTTATACAAATTGAAAATTATATTTTCAACTATTTAAGTTTCAATCAATAAAATTACAAAAAATCTGAAATTTTTAAAATCGAATTATAATGATATAATAAATTTATAATTTAAATTTCAATTAATTTTATTTATTAACTATTGAAATATTAATAATTAAAAGTAATAAATTTTGATATAAAAAATATTCAGAAAATAAAATATTAAATTTATATTATTATCTTATTTTTTTATTTTTATATTTGATAAATATAAAAATAAAAATTATAATAAAAACTTCAATATTTATAATAGAATATATTATTTTGAAAATAATCTTACTATATTTTCGGATATTATCAAATTCCTTATAAATCAATTTGATGGATTTATCATTTTGTTTTCAAAAAACAATAAAACAATTTATATAATTTATAAAAAGAATTTATAATAACTAATACAATATAAATGATATATTTAATTAATTTTTAATAAATTATTATAAACGTTTATTTGATTATTTTATTAAATATAATAAATATATCAAAAATACTTTGAAAAATTGTAGAAATCTTAATAATTAGAATTATATTAAATAATAATAATCTTTTTATTAAAAACTTTTGTTTTATTTTTAAAATTAAAAAGAATAAATAGATTTCAAAAAAAAAATTTCAAATGGTTTTTTAAATTAATGTATGAATCGTAGATTTTGAAGACTTATAATTAATAAATTTAAATTTGATTTATATTATAGTTCTTTAGATAATAAGAAAATAATAATCAAAATATATTTTTATTAAATTTGTAGATTCTATAAAAATATTTACAATAATATAATTATATTATATTTTAGATTTTTTAAAAAAAATATTTCAAATACAGATTTTGTAATTTTTTTAATTTTTTAAATAAAAATAAATTTTATATAATAATAAAAATTGGAAAAGTTATAATATTATTAACAAATTATATTAATTTCTATTTCAAAATAAAGAATTTATGATTTTATATAATCTTTAATTTATATTTCGTAAACAAATAATAATTGAAATAATAATAATTAATATTGATATTATTGATTATAGAATTTATTTTGTTAATAATAATATTATTAATCTTTTAAAAATTAAAAGATTTCTATTTTTAATGTATTTTTAATAATATTTATATAAGATATTGTTTTTTTTTAAATATTAATAATTATTATTAAAATAAAATCTAAATCTTTTGTTTTATATTAAATAAAATTATAAGAGAAATAAATATTTTTGAAATAAATCAAATATATATTTGTATTTATAAAAGTATTCAAAATATAATATAATGAAAACATTAATAGTTTTGGTTAAAATTAATTTAATTTTGTATTATTTTTGAATATTATAATTGAATTTAATAATATATTTTTGAAAAATAAATTTTATAAAAAAAATGTTTTTATTTAATATATTATTGTTTAATATAAAAAAATTATTTTAGATTTATTTGTATTTTTCTATATTATATTTATAAAAATAATAAATAAAATATAAAAATATTATTATAATTATTTAAATCAAAAGTATAAAAATATAAATTTTAATTCTAATTTTTCAAGACTAAAAATAATAATAGATTTGTTTTATTTATTATAATTATTTTTTATATATTTTAGAATTCAGAATTAATTTATATTATATAATCTATCAAATTTGAAATTATTCAGAAAATATATATTTATATATTATAAGAAAGTTAATATTTTGGATTATATATATAAAGATTTATAATTATATTAATTATATAATCTTCAATAATTAATTATATAAAAAAAAGCTCTTACTTTTCTTTTTATAATAATTAATTCATTATATTTATACTTTTATATTTTATTATAGTTAATAGAATTTGTATTTTCAGATCTTTATATGATTTTAATCCTATATTAATTTGTTTGAATTGTATTTTATAAATATATAATCGGTTATTATAAGATCTATAATTGTGATATTATTTTTTTTTGTTTAGTATTTGTTTTAAATGTTATATTAATAAGATTTTCTTTTTATAAGATTTTTTTAATAATTTTCGTTTAATATAAGTATTATTCGATTTTTGCGATTTATTATTAATTATCAAAATATTTATTTTCGAATTAAGGAAAAAGGTATGATTATGTTTTTTAATTGTAATTATTATTTTGAAAAGAATTTGAAGTATCGAATACTTTCGAATATTATTTGTTGTAGGGAATATATAAAGAATATAAATAGTAATTATTATAATATATATAGTTATTTTGTAAACGATTGATTATATATGTTTTCTGAGAAGGATAGATTATATTATAAAGAAGAAGTTATGATTAAGATTTTTTGTTTGTGAAAACAACAAAGGGTTTTTTATGAAAAAATAAAAAAGATATTTTAATATGATTTTTATATAATTGAAATTTTAAAGAAATTTGAAATGGAAAAAGAAAGATTGAAGAAAGAGTATAAAAAAAAGAAAAAAGAAATAAATAGGTATTAATTCGTTGATATTTGCTGATATTAATTCGAATATATTAAACAATTTCGATTCTTTTTCTTTTTTGAATTCTTTGAATTCTTTTTAAAGAGATTTGAATAGTATTGATGAAATATCTTTAATTTCTCAAAGTAATTGAGATCTTTTTTGAGTTTTTAAATATTTTCCGAATATAAATAATTTAATCATTTGATTAGATATTTGATTTTGTTTTTGATATATTTATAATCTAATATTGTTTCAATATTATATATAATATTTAGATTGATTAATTCGATTTCTATTGTAAGTATATTAAATGTTTTTGATAATATTAATTCGAATAAGGATATATAGAATATTAGATGAATATTTATAATATATAATAGTTTTAATTTGTAATTGATTAATTTTATTATTTTGTTGATTTTGAATAATTTTAGTTTTTTATAATTTAGTTTATTGTTTGATTGTTTTATTTGTATATTTTTTTAAATAAAATAAACTTTATTTTTCTTTTTAAATATAAATTCTATATTATATAATTCGTTATAATATAATATTGTTTTTAAAACAATAAATTGTAAATTAAATAAAAGTTGTTTTTATAATTCTTTGATTTCTATAATATTTTTTATAATTTCATTTATATTTGTATTTTGTAATAATAATAATTTATATACTAATGAATTGAATTCAAAATTAATATAAATTAATATTATTTTTGTAGTTTTTATTTTCGATATATTATATATAAATTATATCAAAAATAATAATTTAATCTAATTGTTTTGTTTATAATTGATATAATAATAAAAATAGATTTTTATTATTTGATTTAATTGTTTTGTTTGATTATTTGTTTATAAATAAAAAATTATTAAAAATTTTCTTTTGATTCTAAATAATATTATAAAAATAAATCAAAATTTCAATAACGTAACTTATGGTGAACCGGGTCATATGGGGGAACCGGGTCAGGTACCTTACACCAAAATTTTGGTGTAAAGGTACTTATATAACTTTTATATCTCTATGAATATTAGAGATATAGCTTAGATATTTTAAAGTATAATATAATCAATATAAATATTGATCATGATAAAGTATTATATAAATATACAAATATATAATAAAGATAACGTTATTAAAGTTTCTTTAAATTTTTCATTTTTGCCTAGCAAAAATTACTATGGGAATTTTTAAAATCGTATTAATTCAAGAACAAAATTCTTTATGATTGTTTTATAACTCTAATACTATATTTTTATTGGATATTGAACTAAATTATTAAAGCTTTAAAGTTTATCTTTAATATCTGTAGAGTTATAAGAAATCGCTATAAGTACCTTTACACCAAAATTTTGGTGTAAAGGTACCTGATCCGGTTCCCCATATGATCCGGTTCCCCATATGACCCGGTTCACCATAAGTTACGTTATATAATAAATTTTTAATTCAAATTTTATCAAATTCTATCGAATAATTGTAAAATTATTTATTAATAATTGAAAATATCGAGTTTTGATATAAAAGGTAATCTAAAAAAGGAATAAGTCTAGTACCCTACTTTCCGGACACTTTCCTTATCAAAAATGACGAAAATCGACTTTTATAACTTTTTCATTTATTGATATAATTTAATGAAATTTGAATTATAAATTTATTATATATAATAATCGATTCCGAAAATTTCAGATTTTTTGTGATTTTATTGGTTGAAATTTAAATAATTAAAATTACAATTTTTCATTTATACAAGATTGTATATACAAATTTTAAAATCTTGAAAATCTTTAATAATTTTTGAAGAAAAATAGCTAAAAATAAATTATAAAATTTTTCAAAATTTTAATATTGAAATTGATTAACTATATAAATCAATTTTATTAAAAAAATAATTGGTAATTATTATTTAATTATGAATTATTTTTAATAAAATTTATATAAATAATCAATTTATATTTAAAATATTCAAAAGATATTTATAATTTATTTTTTACAATTTTGTTTGAAAATTATTCAAAGTTTTCAAGATTTTCAAATTTATATATAAATCTTACACAAATGAAAAATTGCATTTCCAATTATTCAAATTTCAATTAATAAAATTGTGAAAAATGTGAAATTCTCAAAATTGAATTATAATTATATAATAAATTTATAATCCAAATTTTATCAAATTTCTATTTTGTTAATTATAAAATTATTAATAACTGAAAATAACGATTTTTGGTATAAAAAACTGTTCGGAAAGAGAGGTGGTCAGAAAGTAAGGTATTAAACTTAATTTATAAATAAAGTATTAAATTAAATAAATCGTTTTTTTTTTTTTTAAATATAAATCTAAAATTTTATTTCCGGAACATTTTTAATCCCGGAAATTTTTTTTTATCAAAAATAACAAAAATCGATTTTTATAATTCTATAATTAATTAATAGAATTTGATAATATTTAAATAAAAAATCGAAGAATTTAATTATAATTCAATTCAAAAAATTTCAGATTTTTTATAATTTTAGTAATTAAAATTTTCTATTTGTATAAAATTTATTTATACAGTAACCATACACAATTATTCGTCGATTGTCAAAATCATATTAAAATTTATATAAAACACTTAATTTATTTTATTTTTGAAATTAATAATATTGAAAATATTCTTATATAAGTTTGTTTATTTGTATTTAATTCTATAAAAAATTATATAATTTATTTTTCGAATTTTATTCGTTATAATGTTTTAAATTGAATTACAAGAATTTCAAAATATTAAAATTCATTAATAAATAAACGAAAATCGATACTGTTTTAAAAGTTTTTCAATAATATAAAAAATCATATTAAAATTTATTAAAGTAAATAAAAATAAAAAATATCAATAACTTAATATATAATTAACATGTTGTTTAACTTTTTATTTGATTATAATGATTTTATATAAGATTTTTCTTTAATTGAAAACATAATAAAATTTCAGTTTTTGATGTGATTTTGATTACTGATGGACAGCTGTATATAAGTACTATAAGTTTGGAAGTTATTAAAACTTCAAATAACTTCTTAATAAAAATAATTAAAAATAAATGATGAATTTTTTAAAATTGTAATATTGAAATTGATCAAATAAATCAATTTATTTCAAAAATATTATCTAGAATTATTATTTTATTATTGATTAAAGATTTCTTTATATAAAAATCTTTTATTAAAAGATATTCAATTAATAATAACGTAACTTGACTAGAAGTGGGTCATGTCATGATATGGGTCAAAATCACCCCCTCATTTCTTTATTTTACGCGTTTATTCAACACAATGGATCGAAAGTCATTAAATCGTAGTGAATCGGAAGATAATATTCAAAAGGCTATAGAAAGTCTAAAAGATAAACAATTTACTTCAATTCGAAGTGCTGCTATTCATTTTAAGATTCCGAAGTCAACCTTAATAAATCGAATGGCCGGACGACAATCACGCTCTCAATCTCACGAATCCTTTCAAAAACTTTCCAACGCGGAAGAGAAGACTCTAGTACGATGGATCTCACGATTGACAGCTGCTGGATACCCTGCAACTCCTGGGTTGTTGAAAGAAGTGGCCCAAGAAATTCTGAATCAACGCGTCATTTTCGCGTCATTTTCGCGTCATCATCTACCCCTCCATCCTTTCAATCGGATCATATAGGTCAACGATGGATCTATAGATTCTTAGATCGATATCCTAAACTCAAAGGAACTTATTCTCGCAAATTGGAATCTGCAAGGCATAAAGAAGCCACATTTGAAACAATATCAGCGTGGTTTTCAACATATGAACTCAAGAATATATATAATATGGATGAGACAGGATATGCAGTTGGAGAAACAGAATCAACACGTATAATCGTAGATTCTACTCTCAAATCGAATTGGAAGGTTACAGCAGGAAAGCAAGAATGGATAACTGTATTGGAATGTGTTAATGCAGATGGAGGCTCTCTACCTCCCATGATCATTTTCAAGGCTCAGAATAAAATTGGTATTTCTCAACAAGCAATAGTGGATGGACTTCTAATGGTCATGGCTTGGAATGGATACGTAAGGTTTTTGAGCCAGAATCTCAAAAAATATCAGGTGATCAGCCTCGATTATTGATTATGGATGGTCATTCCAGTCATGTTACAGGAAGTTTGATTGCTTTCTGTATTGAAAAGGAGATTGATCTTCTTATTCTACCACCTCATTGCTCGCATCTACTTCGGCCATTGGATGTTGGAGTGTATGGGCCAATGAAGCGATATCATGCCCAAGAGGTTGATCGATACTCTCGAGCAGGAATACAACGAATACAACGATCTGATTGGGTACAGCTTTTCAGAAGATAAGAGAAAAAGGTCTTACTTATCAAAATATCAAAAGCGGATGGAAAGGGGCAGGTTTGAATCCATTTAGCCCTCGTCAAGTTCTGAATAATCTTCCAGCCCCGCTTTTGCCACTACCTTCCACTCCAAATACACCATCAAATCCAGAAGATCTAGATCTTTCTTTACTTAATAGCTCTCCCCCAAATGATATTGAGCTACGACAAGCAAATCAGATATTCAATTCAGCTTTATCTGCTAATAATCTGCCTACTTCTCCCGTACAGAGATATGCAAAGCGAATTACTCATCAGATTGAAAGCTTAAATGCTGAAAATGCTATTCTTCGAAAGGAACTTCAAGAGCATAAAGAGTTACTTGAGACACGAAAGAAAGGAAAAAATGGAAAGAGAGTAAAATTAAAAGGTGAATTTGTATTTAGTACTGAGGAAGTATTGAAAATTATCGAGGAGGCTGAACAGACACCTTTACTAAAACGACGACGTGGTAGACCATCCAAGCGTCAAATTGATCAGGTAGAAGAGGAGATGGAAGAAGAAGAGGATAGTGATAGTTCAGTTGGATCAGTGATAGTTGTAGATCACCCTGTAGCATATAGGACAAGGTCAAATAGGAAAATATGATTTTTGTGACCCATATCATGACATGACCCACTTCTAGTCAAGTTACGTTATATAGAAATCAGTTTTAAGTTTAAAATTTTAAAATTTTAAATAACTCTTTAACAAAAACAATCAAAAAATAAAAATAAAATTTTCGAAGAATCTTTAAATTATATTTGATTCAATAAAATATTTAATTTTAAAAAAATAATTTATTATATAATAATTAAATATTTATTTATCTAAAATCATTTCTAGAATCAGATTTTAATAAAAATTTATTATAAATTCAATTTTGAAAAAATCCTTCTTCAATTAATAAAATATTTTTTTTATAAGTTATTATAATTCTTTTATATTTTTCAAATTAAGTATTTTCAAATTTCGTTAGTTTTATAATAAATGAATATAAAAAAAATAAAAATCTAATTATTCACATCTAATATACTTATTAAAATCATTAATCCTTAAACGTTCTAATTATAATAATAACAATATTATTCTACATCCCTTTAAGTTCCTCCACGCGAAAGACCAGGCAGGGTCTCAAATAATCATCAAGCTAAAAGTTGGAGAACCAGGTGTAACCTCGATAACGACTGGACCAGCAACGATGTTCGCATCAGTCAAGTTACCCGATTTATCTCTGGTCAAGAAGGCGTAACTTTGTCCCGAAATGCCCAGTGGAACGACATTTGTGATCAGACCATCACTATCGACTTGACTTTCAACAGCGATAGCATCGAGTCCGCTAACGAAGGTAGTGTAGAAGGTTCCCGATGGAATGGTCTCCGGTATTAGCGCAATACTCGCACCTGGCGCAGTAGGCAAGCCGGACTTGAGAGCAAGAGGTGAGTAGGCCATCACAGGCAAGGCGACATTGGTTGATGGGCAAGAGACAATAAAAGATGAGGCGATGGAGAAGACGGCGTTAAGTCCAAGTGGTGTCGACAAGGGGTTGGCCATTGGGATCTCCCCGTTCGCGCTACGTTCAGTGGATTGATGAAGAGCTTCTGTGGCGAGGATAGAAGCAGCTGCGGTGAGATAGGTCTTTGTTGTAATATCGGCTGCTGCTCCAAGGTATGCGGAAACACCAACACCTTCGATGACCGAAGCGAGAGCGACAAATGACTTTGGATCCGTGAATGGGAATGTATATTCACAAGCTTCAACAGGGGCTGCACCTGCAGCGGTAAGACCAGTTTGGAGATAGACAACATGGGCCTCTTCATCATGTGCTATGTATTTTAACTGGTTATAGAAGGAAGACGAGAAGTTTGCATCGAGCCACATCTGTTCTGGCATTTCAGCGAGAGCCCTTTTATAGAAAGCATTCTCTAGATGCTCCAGAGTTAAGGCATATTGAAGAATATCTGCATCAGTTGGTCCTGCCTGTCTTTTGGTTGGCAGAGTTGAAGCAAGACCCAAGATACTGGCGATAGCAATGAACGTGGTGGTAGAGAAAAGCATGGTGCTTTTGATTGGTGTGAGAGATATTGTGGTTGGACAATTGTTGAATGTGGTATGATTGGACAGTTGAAGGGCAGTATAAAGTTGCTTATTGAATAAAGAATGATATGAAAGGGAAGTTAAGCAAAATATATATAGGCTTGGTAAGTTCCATGATGGGGGATTTCTGTCCGGACCTTAATCTTTCCGAACGATTCATTCCTTCCCAAATACATGTCTCACTGCAGACCTACCAAGTAAATAAAGTTGACCGGCAATACTGCAGGCCGCGAACTAGCTGATGATTCCCGAGCTTAAAAGTTATCTCAATATACGACAAGTCCCAACAATTTGAACTACACTGTTTGGATTTGTCACCAGCGTTCCCCTAGAATAAGATTTGGAGTACTGGTTATACCTAGTGGCCACTAGCTATAGTACCTTTTTTCTTAGCCACGCGTGCCATGGCATAGCTTTCCCAGTACTTCCCGCTCTTCAAGTTCTCAGCCAAACACAGTCTAGATCAAACAATATGTGTGGAGTGATATCGATCACATCGCACATTTAGAACCGGCTCAAGTAGTTCCCGAAGCTTGCGGGAAAGAGAGGCTGGAATGTTCTTACTTTCAAAAAGAAAACTACCACAAGTGAAGTGACGATGTTGGTAAATGTTGGTGGTGGCACCCAAGAAAGTTGGAAACTTTGTCGATATCGGAAGAAGCTCCATCCGATCTATCAACATTGGCCTAACTTTATTAAGCTTAGAACTGGTACTACACAGTCAGTGCTGCCACTAACGTTAGCGTCGATATTCACCGATTCGCACTTTTCGTAAGGGAAGCAGGGTCAATCAATTATATCAATACAGAACACCGGGTGTAAGAACTTTAGAGATATTACACTCCGTACCCAAGTCTTAATACTCGTAGGGAAGAGAAAAGCAAAAGGAGGGGTGACTCTATAAATGCAAGTCCAACCAATCACAATGCACAACACACAACGCAACTGTCTGTGCTGTAATAGCCTCAACATAGTGTCTCCAGGAGTTCTTTATAAAACCCTCCACTACGTAGTACATCAAATTCAAAGTATTTGGCTGTGAGATTCTCATTCAACAATTTCCGCTTCTGCTGCGTTTCTTTGGTCTTAGGTATTTTCTCATGCGTATGTATTGCTGTTTGCTTAACCTAATTAGTCGACGTCAACTGGCTTGGCGGGAAAAAAGGAGTTGCTTTTAGTATTAGCATCTTTTAAGTGATCATCAAATACTTTCTATATAGACTTTATGATACTTTTTGAAAAAATGAAAAATTTATAAGAATTCTTGATATTCTTTTATTATACATTAAAAGAAAATATAAAAAATCTATATAAAAACCCCATTTTTTATATAAAATTTTATAACCTTATTAAATAATCTATTTTATATTAAATAAAATCATTTAAAACTTTCAAAAACAATAATTGATTATATGATTATTTTTTTTATTCGAAAATTTTATTAATTTTTTTTTAAATTTTTTACTTTTTTAATTTTAAATATATATATATAATTTTGAAACAGAAATATCCAAAAACACTTTTTTTTAAAAAAATTTTTATAAATTTCAATTGATTATATTTATATAATTATAAGTTTTTTTAATCAATAAATCTAGTATTTTATTTTCGGACTATTTCTTTTTAGATTATTTTTTTATATTAAAATCAATAATTTTCATCTATTTATATTTCAATAACTAATGAATAAAATCAATTGAAATTTGAATTATAGATTTATTATATAATTGTTAGTTGATTTTGAAAATTTCAAATTTTTTCTATTTTAATTTTATTGATTGAGATATAAATGATTGAAATTATGATTTTCAATTTGTATAAAATTTATATATAAATTTAAAACCTTGAAAATATTAAATAGCTTTTAAACAAAAATAACTAAAAGTGAATTATAGTTTTTTTTAGAAAAATTTTGATATTAGAATTGATCAAATGAGCTAATTTACTTTAGAAAACAATTTAAAACTACTCGACAAGATTTTTAAAAACATATAGATCAATTTATTGTTCAAAACATAAAAAATTTGGGGGTTTTTTAATCTTAATCTTTAATAATTTCTCGAAAAATAAAAATTCAGAAAAAGTAAAATAAGAATTTGAAAGCTAATATTTCAATCGATATATAATATAAATTTCAAAAAATAATATCGGATTTCTATCAAGTTATTAAAGTTCAAAAATATATTAAAAAATTTAATCAATCATTCAATTAAATTAATTATGATTTCTTTGTTCTTCAATAATGTTAAATCAAATTTTATATAAAGATGATTTAATTTATAACTTTATTAATATATATATAAAATTTGAAGAAATTTTATAAAGGTTTAAAAGAATAATAAATGATTTAATTTCGTTTATATATTTTTAAATTTTTATTTGCGTATTGTTTTATTATTGATTGAATATTTCTTTATATAATAATTTAAATTCTATTAATTTTATTGATTTGTTTTAAAGTTATTAATAACTGAAATAAATAAAAATCAAAAAAATAAATAAAAAAATAATCAAAAAAATAATCTCAAAAATTAAAAATTTTTTTAAAAAAGTTAGAAAAAAGTTAGAAAAAAGTTAGAAAAAAGTTAGAAAAAGTTATAAAAAGCTATAAAAAGTTATAAAAAGTTATAAAAAGTTATAAAAGAATTACAAAAAATTATAAAAAGAATAATTAAAAAATTATTGAAAAATTATAAAAGAATTACAAAAAAATTATAAAAAGAATAATTAAAAAAATTATTGAAAAATTATAAAAAGAATTATTAAAATATAATTAAAAATATATTATATTTTTTATTAAATATTATTATTAAATCAAAAAATAATATTTATTAATTATAATATAAATTTTATATTATTATTTTAAAAAGAAATTAAAAAGAAATTTAAAAAAAATCTCTATAAATTATATTTATAATGTTATTATATCTGAATTTTTTTTAAACATTTTCAGTTTTAATTTTAAAAGATAAAATAGTTTTCTTTTATTTATATTTTAAAAAAAGGAAATATATATTTTTATATAAAGATTTAATAATATAATATTTCTTTTAGAATTATAAATATTTTATTGGAAAAAATTACAAATTTTCATAATTTTTATTTATAAAATAAAATAAACAAATATATATATAAAACAATTGAATATTTCAAAATTAAAATTAAAACTCTTATTTTAATTAAATTATAAAAGATCAAATAATTAAACCAGGCGCCTGCGCCTCCCGGACCCTAAGCTTTTTGAGAAAGTCTAATAAAAATTTAGATTTAAAAAAGTTCATTATACATTTAATATGAAAAACATATATTAAAATGAAAACAAAAAAAGGTTTATTTTATTCAAAAAAAACTATTAAATAATTTATATAAAATAAATCAAAGTTGAATAAAATTTATTCTAATTCATTTGATAGTTTTAATAGTTTTAATAGTTTAATAATTTTAATAGTTTTAATAGTTTTAATAGTTTAATAATTTTAATAGTTTTAATAGATTTAATAGTTGTAATAGTTGTAATAATTGTAATAGTTGTAATAGTTGTAATAGTTGTAATAGTTTTAATAAGTTTAATAGTTTTAATAGTTTTAATAGTTTTAATAGTTTTAATAGTTTTAATAGTTTTAATAGTTTTAATAGTTTTAATAGTTTTAATAGTTTTAATAGTTTTAATAGTTTTAATAGTTTTAATAGTTTTAATTGGAGGTTTACCTTCTTAAAATTCTTGCTGCATATCCCCGTGTAACAGGTCTGTACTCTATATATACTACGAAATTCAAGTTCGCTTATCGGCTGCTTATCGGCTGTGATCTGATTGGTTTATACAATGAATCGCGATCTGAATGTTCTAATTGGTAATAATTCAAATAAGGTTTCTTTTGGCATTACTAACCACATACACCATACATACCTTAGGCATATTTGACTTAGAGCTTTTTTCGACCTTCGACCTATTCGACCTTCGACCTATTCGACCTAGGCTTATTCGACCTAGGCTTATTCGACCTAAGTTTATTCGATTCGATCTATTAAATCTATTAAATCTATTAAATCTATTAAATCTATTAAATCTATTAAATCTATTAAATCTATTCAGAAAATCTTAAAATAAATCTAAATAAAAAAGAAATCTATTAATTATTCTTTATAAATATAAATTTTATTTAACTTTGATTTATTATATATAAATTATTTTCTAAAAGATTTTTTAATAAAGTAAACCTCCTTCTGTCTGCATCCTAATACATATTTAATAAACTTTTTTAAAATCTGAATTTTTATTAAATTTTCTCAAAAAGCCAGGGGTCCGGGGAGCGCAGGCCCCTGGTAGACTTAATAGACTTAGATCAAATCGTTCGAATCGGTCGAATAGATCGAATAGATTAAAGGTCGAAAAAACTCTAAACCAAATATATTTAAGATATATATAATATATATGATTAATAATACTAAAAGAAATCTTATTTGAATTATTACCAATTAAAACATTCAGATCACAACTCATTGTATAAACTAATCAGATTATAATCCTTAAACGAATTTGAATTTTATATTATATATAAAATATATAAAATACATAAAATATATAAAATATATAAAATACATAAAATATATAAAATATAAATTATTATTATACAAGAATATATAATAAAAATTTTAAAAAATAAACTTTTAATAATTAAAATCTTTTTAAAAAAAAAAATTTAAAATATTTATTTAAAGATTTTTAAATATTTTTATTATTATTAAATATTATAATAATAAATTTTTATAATATTAAACAATATTCTAAGATAATTCTACTTAAGAAAAGAAAGATTCCTGAATAATCCTTGTAATCCCGGTTATATTTCCTATTCTGTCTGAAATTTCCTATTTCGGCTAGAAGAGTTTTAAAAACTAGAATTCTAAATTATATTATATAATATTATATAATATTATATTGTATTATATAATAAATATCAAATATACAATCTTAAACTTCATTTTTATACTTTATAATATATTATAATCTCAATTGAATTTTTCAAAAGAATTTATTTTTATAAAATTTTGATTATATATTTATTAGAAAACTTACAGGCTTTAATCAAAATAATGAAGTTTTGAATGAAAATTATCAAATTGATTATTTTCAAAATCAATATCAATAATCGATTATTAATCAAAAATAACAAATTTATCAAAAACAATAAATATATGAAAAACAATAAAAATATTAAAAAATAATCAATATATTTTATTTTATCAAAATGTTAAATAATATAAAATGAATAATTTAAAAAATTAATTTAAAAAATAATTAAAAGGATAACTAAGAGAATAATTAAAAAAATAATTCATAATATTTTTTATTTTTTAAATAATAATATATATAAATTAAATAACGTAACTTATGGTGAACCGGGTCATATGGGGAACCAGGTACCTTTACACAAAATTTTGGTGTAAAGGTACTTATATAACTTTTTATATCTCTATGAATATTAGAGATATAGCTTAGATATTTTAAAGTATAATATAATCAATATAAACATTGATCATGATAAAGTATTATATAAAGATATTAAAGTTTCTTTAAATTTTTCATTTTTGCCTAGCAAAAATTACTATGGGAATTTTTAAAATCGTATTAATTCAAGAACAAAATTCTTTATGATTGTTTTATAACTCTAATACTATATTTTTATTGGATATTGAACTAAATTATTAAAGCTTTAAAGTTTATCTTTAATATCTGTAGAGTTATAAGAAATCGCTATAAGTACCTTTACACCAAAATTTTGGTGTAAAGGTACCTGACCTGGTTCACCATAAGTTACGTTATATAATTTTTATAATATAAAAGAAAATATATTTTATAATAGATTTAAAATTAATATTATATATTTTAAATTTTTTTTTAAAAAACTAATTATTAATAAAATTAAAATTATAATTTAATAATTAAAAATATTTAAAGATATAATTTATAATATCTTTTAATAATATATATATAATAATTTTAAAAAAATCAATAATCAAATTTAAAAAAAACAAATATTTTTTTTTGAAAAACTTTTTTTATATATTTTTATATTTATATAATTTTCTTTTTAATTTTTAATAAAACATATTATTTAAATTGATATATTTATTATTTTATTTTAATTTAGTATTTTAAAGATTGAATTTTTTAATTATAAGTCTAGTACCCTATTTCCCGGACACCCCTCTTTCCGGACAGCTTTTTACACCAAAAATCCCCATTTTTAACTATTAATAACTTTATAATCAACCAATAGAATTCAATGAAATTTGGATTATAGGTTTATTATATAATTATAGCTCAATTCTGAAAATTTCAGATTTTTCATGATTTTATTGGTTGAAATTTGAATGATTGAAAATACGATTTTCAATTTGTATAGGATTTATATACAAATTTTAAAATCTTGAAAATCTTGAATAACTTTCAAACAAAAATAACGAAAAATAAACTATAAACCTTTTTCAAATATTTGAATATGAATTAATCATCTGTATGAATTTCATTAAAAAATAATTAGTAGTTATTGTTTTATTATCGATTGAATATTTTCCTATATAAAATTTTGTATAGATAAATCTTCAATTAAGAATTAAACAATAATTACTAATTATTTTTAGTGAAATTGATTTATATAATTAATTTCAATATTGAAATTTTGAAAATTTTTATAGTTTATTTTTAGCTATTTTTGTTCAAAAGTTATTAAAGATTTTCAAGATTTTAAAATTTGTATATAAATCCTATACAAATTGAAAATCATATTTTCAACTATTCAAAATTCAATCAATAAAATCACGAAAAATTTGAAATTTTCAGAATTGAGTTATAATTATATAATAAATTCACGATTTAAATTGCAATCGATTTCATTCATTGGTTGTTGAAATATTAATAGCTGAAAATGACGCTTTTGGTGTAAAAAGCTGTCCGGAAAGAGGGGTGTCCGGGAAGTAGGGTACTAGACTTAATTATTATTAAATAAAAATTTCAAAAATTATAAAAGATTTTAATCAAAATATTTATAAAAAAATCTATTTCAAAAAATTACAATAAAAAATAAAAAATTTCTTAATAATCTTTTTATAATATTATAGTTTATTATTTTAAAAAGCATTTCTTAATATTTTTTAATAATAAAATTTATAATTAATAAAATCTATTTTTTATTTTAAAAATAATTTCTTTTATATTCTAAAAGAATATTAATATATATAAAAATATTTTAAAATAAAACTTTAAGGTATTTAATAAATAATATTATAAATTTTTTATTTACAAAAAAATAATTATTTAATATATTAAAAATATAAAATATAAAATATAAAATATATATGAAAAAGAATTAAAATCTTATTTATATTTAATTATAAAAGATTTTAAAATTGAATAATTAAAATTAACTATATATTAAATTTTTTATTTTCAATTTTTTTATAATATATTTATTAAAAATATTCAAAAATGTTTTTTTATTAAAAATAAACTAATATTATTATATAATATATTAATAAATTTACAAAATATAAATTTTTATATTATTATAATTTTATTAGATAAATTTTTATAATATTAAATAATATCCTGATATAATTATATTGTATTTATTTGTTATATTATATAATTATATAACAAAGTTTGTATTGAAATTAATGATTTTAATTCAAACTATTTTTTTAATATTATTTTAAAGTTATAAAATTAAAATACAATTTAAAATTATATAGAAGATGTTTTTACTTGAACTCAATTAATTTAATATTGTCGTTTCCTACTAAAACAATTTAATATCAACAAAAAATACTTTTGAGAAGTATATTTTGCTTTCTTAAAGCTTTTAAACAATGTTGTTGTTTCGCCGGAAAATGTAGCCCTGGTGTCTTATTTTACTTAATAGCATATTGTGCTTCATGACACAAGATGGAATGCTCAGTGTCTCTGATACCTGGGCCCTTGACGCGACTTCAAATACCTGGGCAGGTGCTCCATGAATAAGGTTATCAATTGAATTTTCTGCTGGACAGTTTTAGATACGATGGGGCAGTGAATGCATACTCACTTTATAAAAAATATGAAATCAGGAAATTTTATTGATCTGATATTAGTAATTTATTGATCTTAGAACAGTAAATGTATTATTTTCGGATTATGATTTGTTCAATTATAAATTGAGATTTATTATAAATAGTTTTGAATTTGATAATTAAATTATAAATCTTTGAATAGTTTTCTGATTTTAAATAAAACCCAAAAAAGTTGGAAAAAAAAAAAAAAATCAATTTTTTTTTTTCAAAAGTTTCAATTTATAAGAATATAATAATATAAAAAAATTAAAAAATTAAAAGATTAAAAAGTTTAGTATTATAATATAAAAACAAATTTAATAATTATTAAAATAATTATATTTTAATATAAATTAGAAAATTATCATTATATAATAAGATTTTTAATCTATATTTTGATACTAGTATAAATTATATTATAATAATTTACTCAGTTTATACTTCTATAAGGTCATGGTAGTTGATCGCTGAGTTTTCTGAACCTTTGGTTGCCAAGTGATCGATCATTTTATTGATCTCCGCAACCGCCGGAATAATGTTAGACTGGGTCGAAGTCGATGCCTCATTCACAGAGTCACCATTTTATGTGCGGTCTCCTTGGCTGATATGTAACAGCGAAGATATCAACTCTGGAGTTGAGCGAGAACCAGCACCTAAAGAAGATTTCCACGTGCAACAGCAGAGAAATGCATGATGTTGTCCTAATTGTCAGGCGAAGGACCCACTATTCAGACTGCCCTCAGGAATAATATTTGTGACATTTGCAGTGCATGTTATTGTAAGATCTGACGTTCATGGTTCTCGTTCTTGTCATTCCTTGCGACGTTTCATTGTGAAGTTAAACGATCTCGCTCAACATATTCCCTGCAGCTCCCTGTGTTCTTTTACCTGAACAGAGCAATCGGAAATTGAAATCATTCTCTTTCCTAGGCTGCTTATTTGCAATGATGCATCGAGCAAAATCACCATTAAATTTCGCA
Organism: Sclerotinia minor; assembly: GCA_025389075.1. Lineage (NCBI taxonomy): Eukaryota > Fungi > Ascomycota > Leotiomycetes > Helotiales > Sclerotiniaceae > Sclerotinia > Sclerotinia minor. Next base: position 1,000,606 of record QRFH01000007.1, read on the forward strand.
AGTGGGCTTTAGCATTACAATTACGAAGGTGAAGCTGCAAGACATTGAAACTTGTAGTAAATTTAATATGTCACCTGTTTGTAGATAGTAGGATCGGAGGGGTTTCCAAAGCAGCAAATAAGTGTGGAGACGGCCACTGCAGAATGGAGGAATGCTTAGAGCAAGTTATTGGATCCGACAGACTTGGATTATAATATTTGTGTTGTGAATGAACATGTGACAATACTCGGTAACCATGAAGGAGTAAAGTGACGTGATTTGAGTCCTGGTGATAAAGTAATGGAAATGGTTGTGCACAGGTGCTGAAGGATATCTCGAGGTCGTGGCTATATTGCTGCAAACGTTGGAATCATCAAAATGTGATGGTTAACAATCACTCACACGAATATGATATCGAAGGGGGTACCATGGAATGACTTCCCAAAGTAAACTCCCCATGATTGAATAGGTCCATTCATGACTCTGCTTGGATTTCAAAATTCACCCGGGAATTGTGGATCAGTCTCAGACGTCTGAAGAAATAGGATTTGACCGAATGACAATTATAATATCACGTAATAAATTAATATCTACATGCTTCAGCTGGAGCATACCATCTCATCGAACTGACCAGGCATAGCGAAGCACTGCACTGACATAGCAATTCCAGCTGCATCTATGTAAGGCCATATACTTCAACTTGAATTCCAGAACGATGGGAATGATATGCACTAGATGGTTGAAAATATTCCAGACGACGAAACACTGTTATCCGCATGCACACCCTAATGTTGTTCATAGGGCACCGCAACGACGTAATTGATATCCGAACAAGATCTATTCCATACTCCATCATGCTGAAGCGCCGAACCAATCGAACTTGAAGCCCAGTCACCTTTACGTTTCAATAGAAATTTGAAAGGGATACTAGCCGTTGCATTCCAATGTTAACTTGCCGGTCCCTTGAGCCTCGAAAGTGAGTTCTTGTTACCCTGTTAATCGAGATCCCCTACTAATCCCACCGAGTATTCCATAGGTAAACAAACACAGTGAAAGTAAATATCTTTGATTTTAGTTTCGGGATAATCGCACCGGATAGATAAAGTACCGCCTAAATGTCTTCCTTAAGATTTCAACTCCATTTACCTGCTGCACCTTTGTTTTATTATCCGGTAGTAGTATGCCCGTATGCCCCAGATAGTAGCATAAAGAAAGATATTATGTCCATGCCGTGCTACCAAATTATTGTAAAGTGTCCCATGGTCCCTGTTTTCTCTCGCTTGAAGAAGAGGCCCTGGTCATAAAGAATTGCATTGTAAAAACCATCGGAGATTGTCCGAAATGGATGATATCCATGAGTGCTTCGAAACCCTGCCCCAACTGCGGCGCGTGTACACCCGAGGTATATATTCAGTCATTTAAGTCAGTATATACGAAGCCTGGCAAGTAACATATTTGTTGTGCCATCGTTTGATGCACTTGTACGAAATCATGACAGACTGAGGTCCTGCCACCAGGTGTGTCGTGGTGACTCGTAATCGGTGGTTCGTAAGTAGGGTTTGGTACCCTCTGGTCACACGAATTGTGGGCGCTGGATTCTTTTTACGTGCGCAACAGAAAGCGATCACAGAAAGCCTGATTCGGCCAATACTCTATTGTTCGTGTAAGCATGAGTCTACCTTCTCTTTTATGTCGCGATAGAGGTCCGCGATTACTAAATTTCAGAAGCCCCTAACGTACCTGACTATCTTTTCGTCCTCACGCTCCCGTGGCTCGACTGCTAAGCTCTTCTCATACATTTCATGTACATCTCCCGCAGCTTGCATATTGCTCAATATATACTCCTGGAGTTCCGGAACTGGTTGCAAGCCATACGGTACATTTTGATATGCCTGAATGTTGCGGATGACTTCAGCTGTCTTCGCCCGTTTGGCGAAGTTGATCAAAGTAGTCTTCTTGATGATAGAGGGTATACCATCCTCGATGAATGTAAGATCAGTAAGATACACACCTGTAGATATTAGCTTGTCACGGTACATCATGCAATTGGAACCTACCAAAGAAGGGTATGCATGGAGGATTGGCAAGATGCAAACTCTCTCGATATTCTCCGAAATTTTTTGTGCTGCCCATAAGGCGACGCATAGATTCCAATGTTGCCAGGGTCTTGGCAGGTACTTGATCCCAAGTTCTCTTTAATCGATGAATTGGTGCCGTGCCAAGGGCAGAAATGATGGAAGTGAGAGTTGAGTAGTTATTCAACGCACGGCATTTCTATAACAGGTTAGGAAGTGCGAAGATAAGTCATAAGAAGTACGACTTACATCAGCAACAAGAACAAAATGTTTGATGACCACAACTCTCTTTTTGACATCGAGCTGCGTCAAAATCATCTCGGCAACCCAATTTGTTAACTGATTAGAATGTAAGATCAAAGCCTTGACATTGGGTGCAGGCTCAGGGTCGTTCTCGCCAACTTTCTTCTGCCAAGTTTTATTCAAGCATTCCGTGGGTTTGATCTTCCCATAGAGCCTTGACTCGACAATGGTAAGTTGACGTGCAAATTCCGTCACATCAATATCTAAAAACTTAAGCTTCTTCATATTTTTGGGCATGATTGGCTGGGGCGTGGAATGATTCAAAGTCAATACCAAACGTTTTGCTGTAGCTTCCTGTCCCCGCAACCGTTGTTCTAATAGAGTCATCAACGAACCAGACCCTGGTGTTTCGGTAGCTTTAACAGTATCACGGGCAAATGTGTAAACGTTGGCTATTAGGGCTTTGGTATCGTCACTTTGGTCCTCCATCCAGAAAAGCTCGAACCATGTCTTCAAAATGTTGACAACTCGGAACCTGATTGGCTTTTGTTTTCGAGACACCCAAGTTTCATAATCTCCTGGAGGCATGCCTTCAGGAGGTTGTACTTGAAAGCGCTTCACTAGATGCTCAAATAACTCCCTGGCATTTGTGAAAGAGCGATACGTTAGTAAGAAAGTGTTGTTGAAGTCCCAGCTCAGTTTATCATGACGTGTTAGTTGCTCAACCAATGCTATAAGCGTACCACCCTTCAAGATAGGAGGCTGCACTTTAGTGTCATAAGAAATATCATCTTCGTGGTCGAGCTTGAGGCAGTCTGGCGTCTCGTCCGGAGCATCTCTTCGGGTGGGGTCTTCACCAAAGAATTTCTTGACTTTGGAGTTCTCCTTTCGGAACGGAAGAACTGGATCACCCTCAGAGTAAGTTTGCGACTTCCCGATTTCTGCTAGGTTGGGACGGAGTAATGGATTCCGTGAATCTGATCGTTGATGCAGCCGCTCGTAGGGCGCACTATCACCCCTCCTTAGACTCTTTGCTCTCTCTTCGATAGGTAAAACCTGCTGCATAGCTGTCTGAACAAGCTCACCCAGAAGCTGAAGCGAGAAGCCAATGTGAGATGAGTTCGTTTCCAAGAATCTCGAGCATGCGCGTACATAATTCAACCGCGCCTCTAGTGACTCGCTGCGCACTTCCGCCCACTCATCTCCCAAGGGGCCGGCCACGGCCTGACATCCAAGTAATAAGTCGGATACATTATCATACAAGCTCTGCTTCTGTTTGGCGAAGTCAATAAGTTGGGGATTTTGAAATGTATCGCCGAGAGAAGACAAGTTGATGGATTCCACCGTGGAAACCCATGGCTTGAACATCTCGAGAACTTTTTGAGCGGCCGAACAGACGTTATTACCAATCAGTTCGTGTCTGTAAGGAGTAATGATTTTGTCAGTGAGTACGAGATGCTCCTCCAATCTTCGGATGCTAGATGTCAACATTCTCTTCAAATCATCGAGTCTCTCCATCAAGTTTGCATCCAAGATTGCAGAAGGTTCAACTACATTCTCATCCTCATCGAGAAAGTTAGACGCTAGCGGATCTCTAGATCCAAGTCCATTATTTTGCCAACTACCACCGATAGTGCTACCAACGACGAAGCCAGGTAGCAATCGCGGTATATCCTCGCCTCGCTGCTGGCGGGCAACCTCGACGTAGCTGAAGACGCCTAGAAGTACGCCATCCGCTTCCTGCAAGCATTTTTGATATGATTCTGAATTAGGCCAATCAGAAGCGGCAATGTGAGAGGAAATCACCAACTTTGAGAACTTGGACATCATGTCCCGAAAATGGGGGTATAGAGCTTTGTTGGTAGAAATAATAGACGGCTGGCCAGAATGATTATCAGTGGTGCCAGAACCGGCAGCTAGTAATAATCGTAGATGATCAGAGATATCCTCGGCTCGGCGAACGTACTCGGAGCGGTCATGATTATTGATCGCTTCGCGATAGCGATCCACAGCTTTTTTCATATTTGCCACGAGTCTATTCCATGTCAGTGGTGCAGCGGAGCCATCATCAAAGAATGACCGAGGCAAAGTAGCAGCATGTGGTGGGCCAAGAGCAGGAGTCGTGAAAGAGGTTGTAGACGGGCCCATTATTGGCATTGCGGTCAAGGATACATTTGGTGTATTGAACGTATCGGCTCGTGAGCGAGTACCAGGAGATGTGCCATTGATCGAGTCCATGGACGTAGCTGGAGAAACCCCTTCAGATAATTGAGACCTGCGCTTCTTCCGGGGCTGGGGGTTGTTAGCATGCACAAAAGTAACCATCTAGAGCAGGCAACATACAAAGGAGGGTTTGGATGCGAGCATGAGAGACTCTCCGTCTAGCTCGGAGGCAGAATTTCCTTCTGATTCATCGTCAGTTTCATTTATATATCCTCGCGCCATCAGCTCTGCCGGTGGCCTCGTTTTCTCCGGTATATTGATATTCATCCGATCTCTGGGGCCAATCTCTGTTGATGAAGATGGCGATTCTAATGGTAGCTCTATGCTACTTTCGCCAGTCTCCGTGTTAAAGTAGAATAATCTGCCATCGGCAGTCGCTTGAGGTACCCAGAAATCTGCCCCTGATCTTCCATTGCTGTTCCCTCCGGTTGTAGGCAAATGCGAGAAGTCATCACGTTCTGATTCTTCCCCGTCATCATCATATTGCTCGTCGAATCCTTCATCGACGTCTTCATCGTCGTCTATATGATCAGCTATGCCTATCCCAACCCCCCCATTCGGTTTGCCTTCCAGGACATCTTCAGGGCCCGACACGACCTGGCAATAATTACTTGGGAACCATCCTCTCACATCGTTTATGACTCCATCCCACCAGCCGCTTTCTAGCTGTGTGATTACTTGTATTATATCCCCTTCATGAAAGCTGAGACTCGTTCGGTCGTCGGCCTCGTAGTCGTACAACGCTCGCACCCACATATTGGTTTGCGGAGCGTTCCCTAATAACCCATTCATTAGTGGCGGTAATGTTCCAGCACTTGGAGGGTTTCCGTTTCTCCTTGGGAGCTAATTTCGAAAGTCAAAGTAGATTGCCTTTAGGATGAAGTGAGTTCTTCTTGTGTAAAAGAGTCGACAGTGTTATTACTCGACAGGGAAGCTGCAAAGGTATTTCCTTCTGAATATGTTACCGAGACCACGGTCTGTGTCATTCATTAACATCTTCAACTCATGCTTATTCGTCCTAAGTAGATGTACGCGCTTTTGAAAGTATAAAACATATATTGCATATGGATCTCGCAGAGGAGGGGTAGAGCGAGGTAGTTTGTCGGGTGTTGTCGATCAATTTCGATAATGATTGGAGAGACTTCGGGCGGTTATGGGCAGTGGAACATCGATTAGCTGAACGATAGTAGTTCGACGACCGCTTCCTTCATATACATACATATGTATACATGTATATATATGTAAATAGATGGTATGTGATATTTGAGATATGGGTATGGAGGTATATCCAAGTAAAGTCGAAGAAAATATATAATAAAGGTGGGTAAGTTTATTGGAGAGGTTTGCCTCGTTATCGCCAAAATCGCAAATCGCAGGACCGGTAGTGGTTTGGCGTTGAAGGGATCGTTTCAACGAGGAAGTGAAAGTCGGAAAGGTGTAGGTGGTTGGTATAGATCGTACTGCGTAAAGTAAACAAGGGTCTTATATTTTTGCAAGTATAATTGATGATCCTAGGTATGTCTTCCCTTTTGCGCCCTGTGGATATTTCCAAAGATATGGAATAAAGATGCAGAAAGTAGAATCTATTAGAGAAAACAAAAAATAAAATGATATATTGTAAGGGAACTTTGGAGAAACAAAACTAGAATGGATTATATATTTGAAGGGTACGAAATAAAGGTAAAGGTAAAGGTAAAGGTAAAGGTAGGTAGGTAGGTAAGGTAAGTAGGTAGGTAGGTAAGTAAGTGTCTACCTAGTATAGCAGATGGATTATTTGATAATGGATAGAAGGGGGGGGGACTTGGGAAGAAGAAGTGGGATATATCTATTGGTTGAAATGATTTTTGAATGGATCAATAAAAGTCTGGACAATTTGAGCGAAGATTATTAGAATGAGAAATAAGTCCAGCACGGAGACAGAATAACAGAATAATTAACTATCCAAAGATATGTATTTCAAGCAACAAATAGTAAAAGCTGCATGGATCAGTAAAATAAATAATCACAAAGATGATTTCAATATAGAAAGGATTGTAATGCACCGGGGAGGAGAAAAGAAAGAAATGCACGGGTGAAAGTGGTACTAGGTATGAATTTGAAAGAATTTCAAGAGAGAGTAATGTAGTAGACAATAATAATGATAGTTAAGTGATAAACCCGCTGAGTGCAATGATGCTTCGGCAAAACCAGATATAACCCAGTGGCGCTTGAGGTTGGTATTGTCTTGGAAGAGGTGCAGGTTAGTGAGCCGGCCTTGGAAAGAAGGAGAGTAATTGAGTGAGTGATTGAGTTATTGAGTATGAGTAAGAAAAGGAGAGGAATAGGAATGGGAATATCAAACCGTTTGGGGGAATGCTCCAGCAAGATCAAAAGCATGACGGGTATTGTAGATGTTCTGTCAAAGCACAATAACACCAGCCCGCATAGGTAATGGCGCACTGTTGGGGCATAAGGAGATTAGGTAGGAGTCAGAGTGAATACAGAGAGAGAGAGAGAGAGAGAGAGAGAGAGAGATTCATCTTAACCCTCTTCTAGACAAAATTATATCTATATCACCTTGAGGAAATGGATTCTGATTTCCATGTAGGTAGACAGACACCAACGATTGATGAGTAGGCACAACATTCCTCTTTCTCCTTCTTATATTTTGAATACGGCATGAAATGGACGCATCCTTATGAAGAAGGCCCATCTCAAGACCGAAAACTGGATCTAGAATCTCCAAAAATCATTCCAAGTCTCCACTCGCAGTCCTTTCCCAAAATTCCAGATAAATTATGATTCTCGACTTGGGAAGTTTTGATCTTACCCCACATGCTGCCGTCTCCCCAGTGTTGGCTCGAGCATGCCATGTGAGAGAAGAACATTCATTCACCACGGGAGGTAGTCAGACTCTTCAGGACATGCTTCAATTACGGTCACTCTACCTTATCGGCCTACTCTACTGTACCGTACTCTACTTTATCTATAGAACAAAGTCTGTTCAGGGCAGTCGTCATCGATTTAATTCTAGTGCGTGGGATCCATGACATAGTGCAGCAAACACGGGCAACCTCATATTCACTTTCCCCCTCTCGCAATCGTGTAAAATCCCAACACGTGAATTCACTTAGAGAATTGGCGGAAGATGGACCAAGGCATATCAGATCAAACGAACGGATTTGGGATCTGGCGGATCTACATGTGGATGGGAAGGAGGATAGTATGGCACTTAGCTGCTTCTTTGCGTTCTCTATATATTGCGCCTCTTGTGTACATAAAGATTTCCGGAGCGGCCGGGGTTCGTGTTGTTGAGGTTTGTATAAGATTCGGCGGCTTGCCGCTGCTTCCATCGGTCTCTATGTATGTATTGACGGGGACCTGAGCTATGACGAGACCATCATCAGCGGTTAGCTCTGCGTTTCCAGTACTTGGGCGTGTAGTGAAGTGGTCGCCTCCACGTTGGTGCAAGCACAATAATCGGGTGCGTGCATTTCCTCAGAACTCTTTATATCTTTTGAATATTATTTCGTTCCATTAATCGCCCCTCATCTACGAAAGTAAGCATTGCAGCCTCCTTATTTCCCCTCAGGTAATCGGGTTAATGATTTATTGACTTGTTTTGTAAGATGTAATCACGCCAAAAGCAACGACGCAATCCGTATACAACTGTTGCAGACATCAAGGTTTCAGCTTCCCCAGCTAGGTAGGGGACCAACCTTTTCTCTTCTAGAATGTTTCTAGAAGGGAGCTTAGAATAAACGAAGGAAGATACGAATAAAGAGACTGGGACCTTCTGTTCTAGGAGTGGGGTGGAGGTACGAAGGAGCCTGTAACTTTCAACTTGGCTAGGGTGATGGAGGGGTTTCGATAAGATGAGATGGTAAAGGCATGAATGCGCACGAGAGTCCATCTACTGGGTGCGTAGGTGATCCATCTGTGTCCCGAGCTGTGGAGATTGTCGAAACCGCATTTCGTGCTAGAAAGATTCGTTGCCGTGCATGTTTGGTGTCTAGACCCTGAAAGAGATCGTGAGATGTGAAGTGCAGGAGCAATTATCCTAACAAAGTTTGCTGCGCCAGGATTGTGTCACAAAGGTAAATTTGCGATCAGTCTTTTCCTCGAGGCAAGAATGTCGAATATTCTTGACAGTCAACACAGTATCTGTCTGTTGTTAACTATTAAAAACTTTTCGTGCGAGTCTGTCTAAGCCTAATTTCGGACATCGGAAACCTGGGTTGACCGCAAACCCTCAATCCAGTTTGGGACATTGAAAGCACACACTTTTCGACGTGAATAACGAACGCTTGAAGAACCAAGTCGGCCACGTTTGATTGGGCAATTGAAATGTAGGCAGGGGATGAGTAGTATTTGAAGAGGGGTTCTATGATCATGCGACTGTTGCCCAGGTAACAATCTCAGCGGTGAAGTTTTTTCTCAACTATCTGTCGGTGGAGTTTGCATATGTAAGATCGTGTTGTAATGCTGCTTATGCACATCTTCTTTGTGAACTGTACAATTTGGTCGCCTTGCCGGTTCCGTTTTTGCAATAATGTACCTGGCGGTGTCGTGGATGTATAGATTCCCATGTCGAAATCGAGGTTCTGGATTTCCCATCACTAATCGGTGAAGAGGGCGCCATGTGAATTGCCTGCTAGACCTTAAGGTGAGTCTTGGTTCATAAGTATTGTCGCTGGAAATGTTTGGATTGCTCCTTGTTATGATGATCTTATTCATTCTAGATGCTACCGGATAGCCTCCCCCGAATGGGCGGACTGAAAACACGAGGACCCAGAAATCCGTCTCCTGGATCTTTAGTACCCGTTTCTGCCGTGGAAGCTGTCTCATTTCATTAAACTTGATAGGATATTAATGCTTTGAAATAGTCAAGGCGGACGAGGACGAACATGGCGGATTGATACGGATCCTTGAATATTCCACTTATGAAGTATGAAAAAGAGCATCAGATTCGATTATTTTTTATTGCATTACTTCCGGAGGAGCCCATTGTCTCGGGCATTGACCGGTGAAGGATGATTTCGGCATTAGCACCCAATTAAGTTAAGCAGGCTCGTGAACTTGATTGGGCAGAATGCTGGTATAGCCTGATAGAAGTCATGGAAGGTTATCAGGGCGGCTTCTATGCTTTCGATGAGGGGCAGAACTTAGAAGGAGCCACAGGGAGGCTGGGATTTGGACGCTTCTGCAGAAAGAGCTTCACTTCAATGAACTTTCTCACCGTCGGTTTCGTAGTGCAATGGCCCAATTCCTCATCTCTCTTGAATCAGGACAGCTAGAATTACTCATCTTGATAGGCCATTGCGTGCCGTCCCGACTCAGGTGCTTTGTTGCTGTATGTTGTGCCCCCTCCCTCAATCACTGACCGGGTTATGAAATTGTGCATCCAAATCATAAGGACACTCGATGGGTCCGGGGAAGTGTTCCTAGCACTAGTACTAAATTAGAAAAGAGTCCAATGCGAGTGGGTTCCGATGATGGATTTTAATCATTCGCGTACCTGGCATATTGTTTGTCCTCTAGTCAAACAGCGGGATCACCCATCGGACTAAAAGTCTATGAACGGTCGAGGATGAAATTATCAAGCTCGAAATCGGAGTCAATAAAGAAAATCGTATAATACATACGGTAAAAGGAAGAAAAATAAACAGCTTGTAGCTAATGGCAACCGATGAACAAGCCGAGCCAGCGAGCGGGAATTAGTCAAATATTGAAAATGCGACATCGATTATTATGTACGTTTGTGCCACGATTAAAAGCAGCGAGGATTCGTGAAAAGGGTATCACAGCGGTGAGAATTAAAAAGTATAAAGTACAAGAAAGGCAATAAGATGAGAATTTACGGCGCAGAGAAGTAGATGGTGGGCTGACAACGATTAAAGTTCTGCGTTGTTCCTGAATCAACTTTCCCCGCTCCTCGCAGAGGGGTAAGTTGTAAGGGAGAGAGAAGGGAATGTATTCTCCGGCCGAAGAGAAAAATAAAAACGGGTTGCAAAAGAGATTGATTTTTTATAAGATTTTGAAGAGTTTCAATTTTGAATACGATAATATTTATTTCATAATAAACCAAATAATTTTTTGATAGACGAGTAAAGTAACTTGTTTCTTTTTCTTTTTTATCTTTTTTACTTTTTTGCTTTTCTGAAATTCACTTAGTAGACCCTAAAGGAATTAATTAAAATTCAATAAAATATATAATAGTAATCTGCACTTCCCTTGTAAACACCCGTGTCCCATTTGTCGGTCGCGTTATTCTTAGCCACGAAACGCGGGCAACCCCTCCTGGGTAGGGAGGAGGTAGGTACATATATACATACATACATACATACGTACATACGTAGTATTTATGTATTTAAATATTTAAATTCCGTTGCGTTGGAGGGCTGTGAGTCTGTGACGGCAAGCCTGTGGCAAGTGGCCCCAACTGGTGGGATGGTGAACGTGGGGTCATCATGAAAATAGAATTCTATTCGACGTAAATGCTCAACAAGTTGTTGCGCTGGCAATCGCAGTCTTCAAGTTAAGTTTGGTAGTCGGCCATGAGCAATGTAGGGCGTGAGCCTTTAAATTTTATGGTCGCTCATACCGACTTTCGATATAAACATTGATCGGTGAGTATTTATTTATGCGGGAATGGGATTCGACATAATGCTTGACTCGTGAATTTTCAATCTAAAATTATGAACCGAAAGGCTTCTTTTTTTCCTTCCTTTTTTTTGTTACCTCGGAATGCTTTATGTCACTAACCTAATTACAATCGCATAAGAGACTTGCGAAAATAACAATTATTGTGATCTTGTGCCTGTACTCCCTTTCTTAACAACAAATCTAAATGCTCAATGGCCACACACTTTTAAACCGGATTGACAGAATGTTTGAAGACCCAGATGACAAGCAAATCAGGAAGTCAAGGCTCTGCTGAAAAGATCTTATGATCACTAAAAATCAATTTCGACTTCCCCTAGCTAGATGATGCAAGTCAAATAAATAAATATATGCGACACTATGTGGAATCAAAAAAAGCAAATCCTCCACCACCCCCCCAGACTATTTCGCCCCAAAACATCAAAGATATAAACCGAATGGGCAAAAGCATTGAACAGCACAAAACTCGACCCCTCCAAACAGGTTTCTATCTTACCAAATATTGCGTACATACTTCGTACCCTTGGGATGTTGGGAGTTATGCATGCAACAAGTAACAAGCTGAACTTCTGAAGTAACAGCTGAAGTTAAATTGGGAAGGAAGTGCACAATTCAGTTGAGGTTGGTTGAACCTGTACATGGAACTAATTAATATTTTGATTCAATCCATTCATCCATCCATCCATCCATCCATCCATTCATTTATTCATTCAACGGCCCTCGAATTAACCAGCAGTGCTGCTATAATTTTCAGAGAAGAGATTTGGAAAATAATAAATGATACCAAAAGCCCAAACCATAATCAAAAACAAAAACAAAAACAAAAAAAGAAACTCCAGCAGTAATGTTAATAATATTCTCAAAGGGGGGTGGCGGGTTGCTTTAGCTCATCTAGGTATAACATAACTCCCACTCTATCTAGGTATCTATGGAGTAACTCCTTCACTTCGCGATGCACAGAGAAATACATAATATATAGTACTTATTATGCATACTACTAGATACCGGTACGTACACTTTTGTTACAATCGGTACTTCTTTCAAGATTCGATGATCTGCTGTTCTAGATAGATCATTGAAACAACAAAGAGTGTTTGTTTATCAGGTCGGTCTGAATTAGAGAAAAAAAGAAGAATCAATATCAGCAAGTGAGTAAGTAGGGTAGTAAGATATATACATAAAAACCTAGGGATTATTTTTGGTATTTGACTTCAGCTTAGGACAGTGAAGAGCAATGGCATGACATAAATGATAATAGATGTAACAGATAGTATTTATACAATCAGTAGGTAGGTCCTGTATACGCAGACAGACAATATAAAGTTTCTGAGTCTATCTTAAGTAGCGTGCGTATGAAATAACTCCTCGTATGGATTTAATTATCGAATTCGAGGTTAGGTAGGTACTCGTATCATAAGTACCTACTCCGTATAATTTTGCTATTAGCTGTTATTGGAGAATAGTGTAATATTTAATTTTTTTTTCCCTGAACATCCACAACTAACTTGGCGGGTTCTCTTTGGACGATCCACACCTTTACCTACAAACCTACTAATCTACTAAACCTGACTAACCTTACTAACCTTACCAACTTACTAACCTACTAGTTGACTAACTTTCCTTTCCTTTCTCACTAAAATTCAATCGCTCCCCCTCTCCCCTCTCCCCTCTCCCCTCTCTTTTAACAGCTTTCACCCCTCATTCATTCCATCATCTTTCATCACACACTCTTGTTTCTTCTTATCGAATTTTTCCCTCAACCACTAGGTACTATTTTGTGATTTTAATAATTCACATTACTTATTAATTCCTCTTGCCAAAATCCCAAAAAACAAACAAACAAACAAACAAAATCTGAATCTTTGAATATCTTGATATTTCGTCGACGCGACCCCCATAATATTCTACGCTCATTTAAATTCCCCTCTCTCGGGCTTCCTGTTTTCAATACACAAACCACCCATCTATGACCATCAGACCAAACCAAATGAACAATATATACAACAAGCATTACACACTTTAAATCTTACGCCCCTTCTCGCGAGTCAGTCGATATTCAACCATCGATCTGTGAATCTATTTCGAAGCTTAATCGATTGCGAAGCGTGTAAATCCACTCCCACCCCCAGAAAAGAGATCCTCGAACACGATGCCTGTCGCAGCCTTGAATATTTTGCCCACGGCAGCATCATCAACGTCAACGATACGGAAGTCGTCTCTCGCTCCAGAGAAGAAGTACAAATGTCAATTTTGTAATAGAGCTTTCAGCAGGAGCGAACATCGTAGTAGACATGAAAGATCACGTAAGTTTTTGATGTTCTCACACCCCTTTTAGCTTCCCCTCTTTGAATCGCATCGCGTGTGGACTCATCGACACCGAATTGCGACAATCATCAACTTCTTTTCGATGTTTCATGCGGCGATTAAATATTATGCTAACATCGTTCCTGCAGATACTAAGGAGCGCCCATTCAAGTGCATGAAGTGTAGAAGTACCTTTGTGCGACGCGATTTGTTGCTCCGACATGATCGAACCGTACACGCCAAAGACGGCGGTGTTCCTTTGCATAGCGATGTAAAGCGACGTGCCGGCCCAAAGGCATCTGTTGTATCGGGCTCAGCGAAATCAGCTATCGCTATTGACACATCGGCCCTTGAACAGATCGAGGCCAGTAGCGATGGATTAGTTGATCTAGAGACCGCCGCTATGTTGATGACTGACCTCCACCACAAAGCTACTGCGGCGATGCGCAATGCAGGCGTAGGCCCATATGAGAATAGACCTGGAATGGCTTTCACTCATAATGGAACTCCGCTCATGGAACCATCCGTCACATATCCTTCAGGTGCAATTTCGCTTCCACAGGTTCCGTGGGACTCTTTCATGCCTCAGTCTGTGACCGAGCCAAAGTCTCATTCAATTACCTCGGGTGCCTCTGGTTCCCAAGATTCCCATACGTCTTTCACAAGTGGCAGCTCGATGCAGCCTCATCCGAACCAGCTTCCACCCATCGTTAAACACAAGGCGTCATCGAGTTACAATGGCCTTGTCCCCGCGTTACAGTCGATGATTGACTCGTTGCCACCTTCAGTAACCTCTACTCCGCAACTGTCCCCAATGCAACCACGTTCCGAAGCGGCAGCAATGAGAGCACCCCAAGTTATGAGTGATGATGAACGCAATATTATCCTGGACAATATCCGTGGCCATGATAGCGAGCGAGCAATCCCAGAGGGCTTCCGTCTTCCCCCTTTGGCAAATTTGAACCGATTCCTTTCGACCTACTTCAGCTTGTTTCATCATCACCTCCCCTTCTTGCATCCCTCAACCTTCAAGCCCACGCAAGTCTCGCCACCGCTGCTGCTTGCAGTTTTATCCATTGGCGCTCTCTATGCCTTTGATCAAGACCACGCATACATGATGCACATTGGTTCCAAGGTTCTCGTAAACCAATTTTTGCAAAACAAGGAAAATTTCAGCTCACGCAAGTGTCCTTTGTGGACCATGCAAAGCTCGCTCCTTAACATGATCTTCGCCAGCTGGAGTGGAGACCCAAAAGGGTTGGAGTGGGCTTGCTCAATCAAAAGTTTACTTGCTAACATGGTTGCCGGTAACCGTTACGAGCTAAAGCTTCGCACCGATGCTCGTGAAGGTGCTGCGCCTACCCGATCTGAATGGGTAGAAGATGAAGGCTGTCGACGAACGTACTATGCGGTATACATCTTCTTTGGATTACTGACGCTGACCTACAACCATACTCCCGCAATCAGTTTCAACGAATTTGAGGATCTGCAACTTCCTTCGACCGAAGCGATGTGGAACCTCAACGTTTCTGACGAAGCTACCTGGAGAGAGCACCTCAAAGCTGCTGAAATCCCATCATTCATGGAAGCGCATGCCAATCTGTTCCAGGGTGAATCCTTACGCTACAGTGCATTTGCAACTCGTGTCATGATTAATGCACTCTTTCTCGAAATTTGGTACCACAAGCGTAGTCCGGAAGCACTCCAAGACATGGTCCTAGAATTTAAACTCCGACTTGCTTTGGAGACATGGGAGAAGTCGCTTGACCTTTGTGAGCCTGAAATCGTTTCAGTTCCACTCAACGCCCCCCACAAAGGACATCCATTGATATTCAATGCCATGGCCCTGTTCCGCAATGCTAAGGCTCGTCTTGAGGTTGATCTCAAGTCGATCCAAGAGGTCTTGAGGTATCACGACTCTTACGAAGTCGCTGCTGCCATGTCAAATGCAAGGGATAAGGTCAAGAGATCTAGCGAGATGATCAAGGTCATTCAAGAGTGCTATAACTGCATCGAGACGGCAGCCATTCAAGGGATTCGTTGGGTTGCGAGGACTTCTGCTACTAACTGGAGTATCGAGCATCCTCTTTGTGGCTTAGATCTCATGGTAATCCTCAGCTTGTGGCTTTATCGTCTGGAAAATGACGAGGAGCCTCCAACTGAGGAGGAAACGGCCATGCACAACAAGATCCGAGCTCTCTTCGATGACGATTCTGTTGGCTACAGCTCCAAGCTTAGTTCTACAGTCGCTCGTGTCTGGGGTAGCATGCTTGATGAAGTTGTTGTCTGGGGGTAAGTCACAATATTCGCCACCAAAATAGACATTATGCTAACATGTGTAGAATCACAAAACTTATGGGAGAATCCTTTCGGCTTCATTCTCAAGCCCTTGTGGGCTATGAAGATGACATGGAAGCTTCGGACGTGTCAACACCCTCTATGATTTCTCAGGGAATGGATGACGCCGATGATAGCGTGTACTAAAGATTGAGTTTCCTTTAATGATTGCTATGATTTCCTATTTCTTTTCCTTGATAGACTCGTTTTTGATATCCCTCTTTCTCTTTTCACCTCACGCTCTTGGTTTTGACGAGGTTGTCGGTTTATCTTTGGCATTTTCTTTTCTCTCTCTTTGCATATAACGGTTTTACATTCGTATTCTTTTTTCTCATGAGCATTTTTTTTCCAAGGGGTTACGGGCAACAATACGGGGCTGGTCTGGCATACTGGGCTTTTCTTCATTTTCGTCTCATCTCACGCGCCCTGGCGCACCTAATGTCTCTACACTCATACTCATGGCTGGCCCACTGGTGTTGTTTCTGCCCTTGTCCTATTAGCACTATCCGCTTTATTAATTGTTTTTGTCTCCGGTTCTCAATTTCACCTCGATACCTTGTTCGATACACATATGGTTTTTGAGTTTGTTTTTTTAAAGCTTTTTTTCTTTCTCTCAAGCTCTTTTGGTCAGGTCTTGCGAAACGTTTTTATGCGTCGATTGAAGTTTTGATGGATTTTATTTGCATGCCAGTGAGGCGGAAATTGGAATTGGTTGGTTTGGTTGGTACTTGATAACCTAGGCGGGGCACAGAAAGGTTTAATGTCGCCTAATGGAGATCGGGACAGCACTGATCGTGCATGTACAGATAGTCAGTATCTCAGCATCTTATCAATCAATATTATAAGTCTACTCCTACAACTTGTCTTCTGAGCATTTGCATACTCGCTGTGCAGTGAAACGTGACGTGAACATAATGTACGTGGCGGATGATAAATGCTTCAAGTCGATTTGAAAATCTCCTGGACATAACAGAAGAGCGAATAAAGCGATCTGTCGCGATGGTGGATTTGATTCATTCCATCCAGGCAAGAGTCTTCAATCGGTTCGAAGTGGATGAAATCACCCCTCAATGAAACGGATATATATATATATCTCTCTCTACCAAATAACTGGGGCTCATAATGCTCTTCAAATTTAGTATCTCAATCCGGACTTGGGTAATCAAATATTTGGTGGTGCAAGAGAAAAGAGGAAGCACGTGAGGAGTGAGGAGTGAGGTAAGGTGACGACGGGTTTGTATCTATCTGCATTTGTTTTACTTGGTACAAGGTAATCTTTTTATTATTGCGTCTGATTACTTACCTAGCGGATTAATAAGAATCTCCATTGGATAGACGCATAGAAATGACCTAACCTGGTGGCACCTACCTGCATAACCACCTACCTTCCTGCTTTCTTTCACCGTGCTTCATGTGTTTTACATTTGCTCTTTCCTTGACCTTAAAGGCAATGCACCAATGACAGCATCCCTCCATCTCAACCATCTCTCCATCTCTCCATCTCTCCATCTCTCCATCTCTCCATCTTCTCCATCTTCTCCATCTTCTCTTCTTTCTTTCCTCTTTCCTCTTTCTCATAGATGACATAGATTACTTTATTTGTTCCTAATGTACTCCATTCTCTTCAGAGTTCTTTTCCTTCCTCTCCTTCCTCTCCTTCTCCTTCTACTCCTTCTTAAGACTACCTACCTTCTTTCAATCAATTTCAATCCTGCACACTCATTTCCTTCCAATCTCATTCTTCATGTCCTGTCTGTCCTGTTTAGTAAACGGATAAATGTGCATTCACTTTCATTTCAACCACACTTCACTTTTGCGATAATATCATACAACAACCTGCTTGTACATCAAGGGAAGATACTGGTTTGTTCTCGTTGTACCACCCGGTTACCTTGACTGCACATAATCATAATACCATTTCGTCGCAAAAGAATTCTTTCTCATCATCATTCGTAATACGATTTTCAAAAATGAGGTTCATTCTCCCAGTGGTTCTGTCTTTCGCAAGCTTTGCGACCGCGGATTGTGAATGCGGTTATTCCTCCTCCATCGGCGATTCCTTGAAACCATACGTCTTCACTGACCTTATCGAGTCCGACTTCTTACATATTCCCAATATTACTTTAGATACCGACTGGAGACGACAGCAATTCAATATGTCGGCTGCGGCTGGACGCGGTCCTTACGGCATGAACTACAGTATTGAGCAAATCACGTCGAATCCTATACTTGACGAGAATACCTGGTCTGGAAATGGGGAATTTGGTATTGATCCTGGGGTGCAACTCACTGTCAGTGGAGGAGATCCTGCCAATGGGTTTGTTCAGACTGCGGAGATGGATTCAGCCCGTGAAGATTTACTTTGGGGAACATATAGAGCTGCTATGAAGCTGACTTTGACCCCTGGTACATGTTCAGCCTTCTTTTGGGTGAGCTATTCTTGATAAATTCGGGAACAAATATGTATCACATACTAATTACGACTCAGTACTTCAACGACAGCCAGGAAATCGATATGGAGTTTCTATCTTCTCAATTCAACCCTGATAACAACACATTTCCTGTCAATCTTGTTCTACAGTCAGTGCAATCAGTGCAGGCTGGCTACAACGCTGCTGTGACTGGTAACTACGTGGTGGCGAACCTTCCCTTCAACCCCACCACCGGCTACCATGAATACCGCATCGACTTTATCCCTGGAAACGTCATATTCTATGCTGATGGACAGATTCTGGCAAAGATGAACAGCACAGCAGTCCCGACATCACCTGGCCATATGATTATTACACAATGGAGCAATGGCAACCCACTATGGTCGTCAGGTCCGCCACCACAGGATGCCGTTATTTCCGTCAGCTATGTGAAAGCCTACTTCAATTCCTCAAATTTGGTGCGTCAGACAGCCCTGACAAGGCGCTGCAAGGACCCCGGTGCCGCAAATGCAATTTGTGCCATTCCAGACCAGATGTCGGCTCCGAATCCGGACGGGACCAACGAGAATGTTTCAGCAAGTACATATTTCTTCAGCAATCAAAAAAATGAGACGAATAATCAGACTGTGTACCAAAAAAGTGAAGCTACTAAGGCAGCAACCGCAGGACCTCTTAGCTGGATACCACTCTCCGCTGTTATTTCTGTGGTCACTGCAATCCTGCTTTAAAGGTCAATACTAATTTGAGACATTGCGTTCTTTTTTCTCGGATCTTTCCTGTCTTGGGCTTACAGGTTCAATGAGTATATGATGTGAAGGGCGATAATAGGAGAACACGAGTTACGGATGATCTTGGGAATTGCTTTTCATGGAACCAGAGGAGATACAAATCTTACAAGGAGGGGGTCGAGGTACCTTTGTTTTAATAATTGTATTGTACGAACTATGATGATAAGAGTTAAGTCTACTCATGTTTATATGTATCCAGTCTCGAGGAAAGCGTAGATCAAGGTCCTAAGACCCAGTCATTGATTACTAAATTTTGCCATACATAATGTAGCATATATGGCGAATCGAACATTTCGGACAATGTTTAGCAATTCATGCGAAGGGTGAAGTGAAAACCATGATGCTTATCAAATATACTGTTATGCACACTCGCGATAGGGAGGAAAATCCAAACACCAAAATCGGATACACCGACCCTCACAACACTCTTCAAAGCCCAATTCATATTCCACAGTCTAATAACCTTTACGAGATTATGTTTCGCTGTTTGATTTTTTTCTGCGAAAGGGTGGGACCCTAAACACTTGAATAGATTTGCTTCTCAACGTTTTATATAACGGACACATGTCCGTTCCCCACATCCATCCACGCCGATTAAATTAGATCACTTCCTTTTCTTAGCCGCTCGCTTTAGACCCCTAACATCCTTCTTTAACCTCGCGTCCACAATCTTATATTTACCCTTAACACCTCTTGGTCTGCCCGCAATTCCTCTATTACCACCTGTAGCAACTACAACCTTCACATTTTGCCTTGGTTTCTTCTTTGCTGCTTTACTCATCAACTTCCCAATACTGTTCGCTTTCTCCTTCTCGGTCATGCCCTCCTCATCAGCCAACAACGCCGACTTTTTCCTCAATTTCTCAAGTCGTTGCGCTGCCTTGAACTTCTTGCGGTCTTTGGCCTCTCGCACCTTCTTGATCGGTCGGGCGTTTAGAGCTCGGAGCTTTTCTTTGATCGCTGCTGCACCGGCTGCCGAAATTGGTCGATGCGGTCTATCGTGTTTGCTTTCGTCATCCAGGAACCAGTCGGGGAGACCGTCGCGGTCTTTAAAGGCATATTTGTTGAAACTTTCGTCGGCGAGGTCGTACATAGATTTTTGGCCAGAGGCGATTTGCTGGGCGAGTGTCATGGCTTCGGCGGTGATGATGTCGATGTCTGTGGAAATTTATTTTAGTAACTGTAAGGACAATAAACTAGAGAACTATATACCTAATCGTCCATCTTTTTTCGGCTCTTCATCTTCCCATTGTGCTTCGCCTTCTCTGCGTTTTACGACTTCGAACCCATTTTCATCATCGCTGCTGTCACTTGCTTCGGGCGCTTCTTCCATGATCTCGTCTTCTTCTTCCTCTTCAATCACTCTGTCCTTCATAAGCTTGTCAAGGTCTGCTTGAACTTCTTCATCTTCCTGTTCGACTTCTTCCTCAGATTCCTCTTCAGGTAAACCTCCAATGTTCTTGAAAATATCTTGATCGAAAAATTGAGATGCCCTTTTCGAGAGTCCACCAGCACTCTTCTCATTTCGTTCCAGATCCGTCAACAAAGATTGTTTGAGAGACCCTTCTTCGTCTGACTCATCACTACTATCTTCCTCCAGATTATCGTCGTCGCTCTGTGCCTCCTCCGCCGAAAACCCTTCCCAGTCACCATCTTCATGCTCCTTCCTCGCCTTCTTGGCGCGGAACTTTGCATCAGCACTCGACTTCTGTTCCTGATACATCTCATACATCGAATCAAGCTCCCTGTCAAGTCGATCTTGCTCATCGTCACTCTCACTATCTTCCGAAGCATATTCGCCATCCTCTTTCCTGGGGTCCGATTCTTTGAGAATCGCCATTTTTCCCTTCGCAATTTTATTTGCAGCACCTGCCTTATCTATTGCTTTCAGTCCAAACATAGATCCTTCACCATTTGGTCCTGCCTGCTCTAAGCCAATATCCGTTGGTGCTGTCATATGTAACTGCATCCGAATAATTTCTTTTTGCTTCTTCTCGTTCTCTTTTCTTTTTTCACGCTTTCTACGCGCACTCTCCTTCTCGCTCATAGCCTGCAGTTCTTCCTGAATCTTTAGCTCCTCATCCATATCCTCTACCTCAGCTACTTCTTCCATCTCCGCCTTTGCGCCCTTTTTCGTAGCAAATCCGAACTTTTCCCGTACTTTCAAACGCCATTTCAAAAGGTTTCTAAACTCTTTTCTTCCTAGCACTCTTAAATCTGCACAATCGTTACGAATCTCATCCGTTGTTTCTGGTAATTTATCCAGCGCAGCTAGAGCTACATCTCCATTTGGCGGTTGCACGAAGCTCAGTCGATTCATGCTACCAAGGATAGCAATGGGATCGGTTGTTTGTATGAACTCGCTAGCTCGAATTTCCTTGAATTGTGTCATATTGTCATCTTCATAACCATCTCTCTTCCTCTTCTTGATTTCGGGGTTGAAAACCTTGGCTTCATTATTGGGTGTGGGATCGGAAAGTTCTGCGAAAACATGTCGGGGGTCGACAAATTTGGGATCAAGATGCTTTGGCGCCTTGAACCCTTGACACACAACGAAGATTTCCGCGGAAACATTCCTGGACGAGGGAGGCTTCGTTGCTTCGACCTTTATGAATAATTGATTGAAAACCCAGAGCAGACTATTGTAATCTTTGGACCTGAAAACCTTTGTAACAAAAGTACCGCCTGGCGCGAGGAATTCCGTTGCAAGCTTCAACGATTGAAGGGCTAACTCCGCTTGGTTGAAGGAATCTTGCACCCAAGCAGTACCAACATTGGGAGCTCCATCGTGCAACACTGTATCTGCCTTCCAGGATTTGAAATGTGTACGAATAGTTGCGCGACATTTCTCCGTCGTAATGTCACTTTGGAACGTAATAACTCGAGGAATTGGTTTAATGGGAGAAAGATCCACGCCGACGATCAAACTGCTCACTGGCATAGTTTCTGCTGCGACTTGGCACCATGACTTATCACCAAAATTAGCGGAGCCATGACAGATGTCAACAGAATGTACTTACTCCGGGCGCAGCGCAAAGATCCAACAGAACTTTACTCTTCTCCAGGAAGCCATACTTTTTATTCAATTGAATCAATTTGAACGCAGCTCTGGCTCTGTATCCTTTCTCCTTGGCAAGTTTATACCATTTATCGAGACGACCTTTACCATGTTTCTTTTGAATACCCATGATGTCCGGCGGCGACGAAGATGTCTATACTTGAAGGATATCTGGGAAATATTTCGCTCTCGCAGCAATGAAGCGAAGAAATTAGGAAAAAAAAAAAAGTGAACGCGCTTATCTTCACGTGATCAAGATGATAAGGGGTAAAAATGGCATGGAGCTTGAGACCCCCTGCTTTTCGCATGATCCACAAAACACAAACGCGAGCAGGGGATAAACTTAAAGTGGTAACACGTCCAATCGGTGGATTGACTTTCGCGTCTCTAAGTGTTTTATTTGGAGGTGGCTATTTTATTATTTACTTATACTATTCTCTTGTATATTTCCATTTCTTCTTTCCTTCCCTAACCAAGATTGTCGACAACTCAACTCGATATGCGCATGTCTTTCTGTATTCCTCGACAAACATTTGTACATTAATAATTGTTGCTTACTTAACTTGACATAACTCCAACTACCATCATGTCCCTATCACCTCTATTTGATCCGGTGGACTTACCGTCATCCTCTCCAGACATGCAAATGAGTTCCCCTCAGCTTCCAAAGCTTCCCTCCGTGATCAGAACACCAAGGAAGGAACGACGGCAAACATCCATTACGCCTAGAAGATTCAAAAGGTTTTTCGACAACAAGGCTCCTGCAGTTTCAATGTCCTCGCCGTCTGGTCGAGCCCTGAAGGAATTGGTCAATAACCGTCAAGGAACAAAATCCAGCCCATTGAAGCCTTTCAACAACATGGAGTTCCGACGGGAACATCAGGAATCGATCTCAACACCTCGAGAATTCAAGAGAAGAAAAACGTCCCACAGCGATATAAGCTCAGACACAAGTTCAGACAATGAGTGCTCATTTAGAGATAAGATTCGACATGGCCAATCACGTCTTGGCTCCCGAAAGACAGCCTCTTCGTCATATTCAAAAACAAAAACGATTATTGAAGAGGCAGAAGAAGAGACACAACAAGAAGAAGAAGAAGAAGAAGAAGAAGAAGAAGAAGAAGAGGAAAGCATTCTTGAACCTGCACTTGCAAAGGGACCCGTGGAGCGCATCACTGCCTTCGACAATCGAGGGTTGAGTGCGAGGTTATTAAAATTAAGTTTGGGTGCTTTCAGATCGAGACGGACAAATCTAGCATATCCTATCAATGGTAGCATAACCACTCTTACCTCCCACATGCGTATTTACTAATGTCCACTAGATTGGCGGAATGAGACCGCATCATTCTATAGTAGACCCGAAGATGTAAGCCATACTTTGAGTCTTTTGGGTGGCAGGGACAGCATACCTTTTTGTAACGCTGGTCTAAATAGTAGGTGAAGTGACTCGTCCTCCCAAATAAACACACATTAGATGAAATATATCGTATACCAATATGATACTCAAGAATCTATATCGAAGAGCCCTTTCAGATCTGATTTGGGGCATTGAAAGTGCTATGCGAAATGGGTACCTTGCAGAATTCGCCATGGTGCGCGATTTATTTCGTCCATTGCGTGACTACCTAACAGATACTAACTATACACAGCGAACTCTTTGGTAGCCATCGGCGATGATGAAGGACGTATTAGATTAGTGGAATCCGAGAAAGATGGACAGCCTTCATTCAGCAATGTATACCTTGGATGGCAGATTCACAAAAATGCTATTATTGATCTTTCACTTTCCGACGATGATTCTCTGATTGCCACGGCATCCGGAGATCTTTCCGCCAAAGTTTCAGACATGACAACTCAAAAGCCAATATCCATACTTGCAAACCATAGTGCGACACTAAAGCAAGTTCGGTTCCAACCGGGGGCAAACAACAAGAATGTACTCGCCACCTCGGGCAGAGACGGTAGTGTCCAGATTTGGGATCTAAGATGCAAAGGCGATGACGGCCCCGTCATGGAGATGCAGAAGCTACCAGGTGAAGTTCTTCCACGTTGCGGCAATGTCAACAGCATTTTGAATGCTCATCATGGTTCACATTCGCATGAGCCGAAGCCTAACGCAAATCCGCGGTCACTTACTATTCCTAAGAAAGGACGCATCGGCGATATATCAGTTACCAGCATCCATTTCTTACCACCCGGTCGGGAGCACTTACTACTCACGGGATCAGAATCGAATTCTATTGTCAAGCTCTGGGATATCCGCAATTGTTCCAACAAGCGGAAAAGCAACCAACCAGTTGCATACACGAAACAGATTCCTAGTCATGTTGGAAATCGTCCTTTTGGTGTCACCTCTCTCAGTATGAGCCATGATGGAAGCAGATTTTACAGCGTTTGTAAAGATAATATTGTATATGCATATTCTACCTCCCATCTCGTCCTCGGTCATGCTCCTGAATTCGAAAGTGGTAGCGGGAAACGAACAACTCAACGGGCGGTTCAGGAAGGCTTAGGCCCGCTATATGGATTGCGACATCCCTTTTTCCACGTGGCCAATTTCTATATCAAATCTGCAATTCGGAAACCCGTCAATGGCAATTCCGAACTCCTGGCTGTAGGAAGTAATGATGGAACGCCCATTTTATTTCCTACTGATGAACGCTACCTCGGTACCAAGGCCAATACTTCTATTCCGCTTGACGGCATCGTCCAAGAGTCCCGAAAATTGGGCAGTAGTAGCCTGCAGCGGTCTGAAAAGCTTAGCCTCGTGCCTGAGGAAAGTAGGAAAAATACTTGGGCGGAGGATTCAGTCCCTATTTATACACACGGAACAGCGCTGGTGAGAGGACACGGAAGAGAAGTGAGCTCGCTAAGTTGGACGAGCAATGGTGAACTTATCTGTGCAGACGATGATTGGAATGTTAGATGTTGGAGGGAGGGAAAGGAAGCTAGAGATTTGAGAGTGGGTGGAGAAACCGGGGGCAGAAGGTGGGGTTGTGGATGGGCAGATGTTGAAGAGGATTATGACGACGAAGATGAGTAGATTAATCTTGACTGGATATCAGGTCGCCCAGATGTGTGAAAAGAGTGTCCTTTTTAGCATGGGCTCTAATCTTGTGAAAGCCGTCCCCACGAGACTGTCATGAGGAGCATGTGCCGCTTTGTTTGTTTGGCGTATTAGGTATACCCCCGAAGTTCATTATATAGCTTGCAGCCACCAGACGTATTAGACGATTAGCATATTTTATGTAGCACATTTAGATTTAGTGGTAAAGCTTATCAATTGTACCCCAAAAGCCAAGTAAATAAGAGGTATATTCTTCAAGGATGAATGCTCCTGGTCTCTGTTGACAATTAATAAGTGATGTACGTTGAAATTCTATAAAAAATTTCAAAGTCTGAATTCAGATACGACGATCAAATTGCTTTTCTGGTTTTGGAGTCTAATTAGTGCCCGGTTTTTTTGTTCTGGATTCATCTGTTAAAAACATTTTTTTTATTATCTTTTTTATCGCAAATTTACAAATGGGATTTTAGGATGTTAACTTTGAATTACAACGACTTTCGTGTATTTGTCGATGTTAAGTTATTCCATGTTTTACGGAGTATAAAAGTATGATACTTTACCTGTAATTGAGCACAAATTTTCTCCACATCAAAATCTTCCACTGCTCAGAATGACAACATCGAGTGTTGCTAACATCGTTTTATTACTCATATAACAGCTGGTACTATCTAAAAGCCACAATATGGACTCTTGCTCGTCAGATCCGATAGCTGAGTTATTGACTACGTACAACGAGCTCAATCCATCCACGGTAACCGTCTTGGAGGAGGCACCTTCTGCCCTTGAATTTATGCGCTTTGTCTCCTTGAACCGCCCCTTCGTCGTCCGCGGATTCGCTTTAGATGTATGAAAACCCTTCCCCCATTCTGCTTTATTGTCCCATTCACTACCTAACCTACACGAATTTCTAACGTTGACGATCACTGACGCAGTGGAAAGCAACATCTACTTGGTCACTAACTCATCTCAAATCCACCCTCTCATCACATCAAGTGAACGTAGCAGTGACGCCCCATGGAAATGCTGATTCTCCTACCCGGAATGACAATGGAGACTTAGTCTTTGTAAAGCCATGGGAGGAGTCTCAGCCGTTTCCTGAATTCGTTGATTTCGTCTCGCAGCAAGAATTGCGCGGGAGAAGAGGAGAAGAGGTTCGCTATGCTCAAACACGTGGGTAATACGTTTCACAGTCTGTCTATCTGCTAGGCTAGCTACGCCTTGGACAAAATGAACCGCAGGTCCAAATGAAACACTAAGCTAGCATATAAGCCCGAAGAACCGTTTGATGGTTAACTTGAAATGGGACGCTGAAGTGTGTTCTGACATGTCGGTATAATCGATTTTGCTTTACGGTTCTGTCCATCCAGTGCTAGCCTATAAATGTACTATACTGTTCTAACTGTAAGCAGAGAATGATAACCTTCGCCATGAATACTCATCGCTGTTTACTGATGTCGAGAAAGACATATCTTTCGCTAGGTTAGCACTTCAACAAGATCCCGACGCCATCAATCTCGTAAGAACAATCATCACTCCTTTCTTAGGATTATATCTCACATGCTACTTAGTGGATAGGCAACTCTCACTCCGCCACCTCCCTTCACAAAGACCCCTACCAAAACATCTACGTCCAGATTATTGGACAAAAACATTTCACCTTACTTCCCCCCCTCTTCCAGCCCTGCATCAACGAAGTGTCTCTTGCCTCCAGCTCTTACATCCGTTCTACTTCCGATACCTCTATCCTCACTATAGAGCCAGACTGGCCGCCCACAGAATTACCCATTGCAACCTGGGACCCAGATGTTCCATCTAGAGACCCAACAAAATACTCATCTCTAGCACAGCCGATGCATGTGACCCTGGAAAAGGGAGATATGTTATATCTACCCGCACTCTGGTATCACAAGGTAGGACAGAGTTGTGGAGACGAGGGAGTTTGTGTTGCTGCTAATTACTGGTACGTATTCATCTTTGATATGACTTTGTGTATTTCTATTTGCCACGCGCAGGCGGATGAGCATTTTCACGTTTCTCTAAGAGATATCAATCAGTTATTTGACAACTTCGAGCGAGACCCAACTATCTGGAAATTGATACTATACTAGCCATGAAAAGACCGAGCTAACAAACGCTTCAAAGGTACGATATGGACTTTAGAGGGAGCTTTTGGCCTTTGTGTAATTTCGTTCGAAATGTCAGCTTACAAGATGACGTGAAAATGAAGAGTACGGGATAGCTTAAGAATATGACAAAAAGTCCAATTTCCAGCAATGCTATGGCCACAGCATTTCTTACGTTCCAACAGCTAAATCTTTATATGAATGTATAATTAAGCTGGAAGAAGAGTCGTTAAGATGGTGAACATAAGCAAC
Source organism: Sclerotinia minor (assembly GCA_025389075.1). Classification (NCBI taxonomy): domain Eukaryota; kingdom Fungi; phylum Ascomycota; class Leotiomycetes; order Helotiales; family Sclerotiniaceae; genus Sclerotinia; species Sclerotinia minor. The sequence goes on from QRFH01000007.1 coordinate 1,028,129, forward strand.
AAGCATGACCGGAACTGAGCTTTAAACCCCCCCGGACCATGCTGGCCAGATACCAACACATTCTTCACCAACGGTGATGGTAACGGTCACGCCCCTCTGCCGCCACTTTTCCACAGTCCTCGTGGTCTCTACGCTTAAACTACCCATCCACAGGCAGCTGAATACTTCGCGCTCTGGATTTAGGTTTTAATGTCTCATAACGGGTTTCAATGTTCTCAATTCAAGTGTGACAATCATGGTGACTTTTGAAGTTCAATTGAAAGAGTTATTTTTTTTGGTGCTGCGACTGATCTCGTGAACTGAGTGTCATCGTAGGCTAGGAGTCCCTTCTCTGAGTCAACAATCACCCCACTGCACAATGTGATGACATGGCCTGATCTTCTAGAGCTGCGATGAGCAAGCATAAACGAAATAATGGTAGATCGTATGTGATGCAGCGGGTGTGAATCCCGTCAAATATTTGAGTCTGGTCCAAGCATGGACAGCCATGAATAGTATAGTCAACTCCAAAAATGAACACGCCGAAGCAACCGGTACGGATATCAAAATTTAAATTGCAAACGTGTTAAGCCCCGAAGAACCAACTCCAAGCCCACGCGTACGCTTCATCCCATGCCATGTGTCCTACTCTCCAAATCCTTATGTATGTGTATATGCAATGTCACGCCTTCCCTATTCCGGAACGCAATCTTATAGTACAGCATTTCAAAACTCTCTCAAACTGATATATAACGCCATCCCCTGTTCATAATTTAGATCTAACGGCCTCCAATCTGTATTTTACATCTTGTAAGACTTTAGTGCTAGGTTTCCAATCATCGAACTGCTTCAGTAATTCGACTGCTTCAGTGTGCAGTTCCGTTTTTACAAATTCCTCCTCGAGAACTCCCCGCATGATCCAGGGCAAGACGTAAGGGTTTGCGTTCGTAGGCGGCGAATATTGAGATATATGCAGAGGGACATCGGGAACTGAAGTAGTGGTAAGAGCATGATCCATTGCCATGCTGAAAACATATGTTAGTAAAATAGGTTAATCGATATCAAAGTAAGAGGTCTTACTCATATATTTTGTCATCATCGTAGAGACGAGAGTGACCACCACCAGTATAAAGGCTCCCAGCTAGAGGCGCCGAAAGCTCACGAATGAGTCCATGATCTGACACACCAAGGTTGCGTAATTTTAACGCAAAGCCAACTAAGTGAGCAATAAAATCTGGAGCGTGTATACGTCCGTCCACAAACACAGCTCGGTAAATGTAAGGATGTTCTGCAGGCGAAAACACGGCAGACTGGTTCACTGTTAGTAATGAAAGCAATGAAACAGGAACATAAGCTCAACTTGCCTCAATAGATACTAGCTGATCGTCAATACTCGCACAAAATGTTATCCTTACTCCATACTTCAAGACCCGTCGAAGAGCCTTTTCATAATGTTTCGCAACATCACTTTCGTAATTTGCAAACTCGAAGAGTTCTGTTATCATATCGTTGAATAATGCTGCCTGATATCCAGTTTGGTGACTGGCAAATGGACCTAATGATACACCAGCTGGGGAATCTGTTAGAGATATTTCACGTGAAAAGCAGTTTTCCCATGACTTACCCATTGCACACACGCCGATCCTCGCCGATGATACTATACCCTCTTCTATAAGTTTTGCTACAAGCATCAAAGCAACCGGCACGCCTTGTGAATGAGCGGCTACCATTATAAAATCTGCTTGTCGCAATCGATCCGTCCAATTACTGAGCAGTTTCCAAAGTTTATCCACCCTCTCGAAGATTTTACCCTCGCCATCAAGTGCGACTTTCTCTATTTCACAATCGGGAGACCCATTTGCATCTGTCCACCGCCTAATAGCAGCCGCCGCGTGATTAGCAAATCTTATCGAAGTCCCACTAGGCTGCCCGATGAGCTTGCGCAACAAAGGTGCAGGAAATAGTCCATGGACACCTATTGCGACAGCATTCTTGATCTTTGGTACATCTTTTGCCAGAGCTACATGTTTTACGGGTTTCTGTCGACCACGTACAATCAATCTTGTTAACTGTCGTAGAATTGATGCATTTTCCATCAGATGGTAAGTACTTTGTACGGATGGTAGTATTAGATTTGGCGGAGATGGGCTCTGAGGTGAAGTGGTGGCTTTCTTCGGTGCATCATCGGATTGTGCAGTTGCCGTTTTTTGAAAGATTTCTTCTATCTCTACAGACTTCGGTCGACCTTTTTTGCCAGTTTTCAACTTTTTGTCACCTTGGGCTGCCTTTGCGTCGGCAGCTGGAACAGCTTCAACTGGCAATGGTTGATTTTGAGACTGCTCGCCCGAAACTGCTAGCTCGCCAGTTTCCCGACTTTCGGGAGGATCTGTAGCTTTTTTGGTGGTGTCGGAATACCAAAAAGCCGACGCCCAACTAGACCCACCAGGTTGCATTGTAGATCTACTGGGTGTTGGTGATGCAGGTTTAGGTACATCTTTTGATGCATCTTTCATCACGATAGGATCTTCCTCAATGATTTGTGTCGAAGGTGGCTCTTTTGGACCTTCTACAGGTGCTGGGGGCTGAGCGGTTGACCATAAATTGAACCATGACCTCGATGCTGATAAGTTTTGTTTTGGAGTCTCGGTCGTTTCGTTTGCAATCGTTTGCTGCGGCAAGATTGTCTCGTTAGAGAAGGCTTCCTCAGTATTTTGCTTTTGAGGCACCTCCACCACGGGAAAGGATTCTTTCGATGTTTGCGATGGCATGCCTAACCAGCCTAACCAGCCCTGAGAGGATATCGGGGGTTGTGCAGTTTCATCGATCGACGAGCTTTTCGACTTTGTTTCTTTGCATGTATCTGACTCCTTCAAAGATTGAGGTTTGGGCGTTTCTTGATTCAAAATATCCCGTGGTACATTCTCATCTTCCTTGGTATTTATCTCATTGTTCGAAGCCTCCTCCGGTGGAACGCCCAACGTTATTTCGGATGCTGGTTTGCTTTTACCCAGGTACATTGATGCAGGTCTGGATGCAACCGATGAAGGTTTCCGTTGATCGTAATGGTTAATATCTGTCGCCATATTCCCGTTGGATGGTTTATCAGCTGAAATTGTCTCCCTCACTACCTGTGTAGAAACAGTGGATTTACGCGGCCACGTTCCATACCAACTTGCCCTCGATCCGAGCTTTATCTTGTTAGTCTCACTACACCGACAGAAAGTCGTCTCAACAGCAACGAAGAGCACGGTTATCTTACTTGTTTCTTAACACCTGCAGCATGCTGAACGTGACTGGGAGGAGTAGCCCCCTGGTCTGTGGTATATTTTGAGGAGTTCGTCGACTGCTCCTTGGAAGAATTTAGCTTTGATCGTTTGCGTGAGGGTAGCATTCCAAAATATATTTCTCCTGACTGTTCGGATGATCGATTCTTAACCTCCTTCAGGGGGCGCGTGTCCTATATGAGTGAGTTGATTCAGAAACCTCACATCACATTAACATGTACCGTCGCCCCGCGCATAACAAGGTTTATTTGCCCCGTGCAAGGGTGTTTGGCTTCGTCGTTATTGTAGTACGTCGTAATGATATCTGACAATTCGTCCAAAATATTGAGGGAAAATGTGTAACAACCTTACTGGCGATAGATTAATGGGAATGGGGAACCAAAATGGAGAGGGAACCAGTGAAAGTATGGGGTACCTGGAGAGTCTGGCGGGTGTTGATTAGGTAGAATGCTAATGGTTTTAGGTACTTGGTAACCAGGACCACCAGTGGACTAGGCTGTTGGACTAGGCTGTTTTGATGTAATGGATTTCAGCTGTAAAATATTACCAGGTGACTGAGTCCTGGTTATCATTATCATAATAATTATAATAAATCAGAGATTCAAAAGAAAATCTATTTATAAAACAGTCCGAAGAATAGTAAGGAATCCTCAAAGGAGATAATAGTCAAGAATAAAATTATATATCACAACAGAAACAAATCAAATGTGAATAAATACCTATTAGGGGCTATTTTCTTTTATGCTTTCTTGAACGTACTCCATACGGTGTACGTCGTACAAAATGATTGATTACACAATACCTACCCAGATAAGCTGCTTGGCTCCAGCCAGCCTTGCCAGCCTTGCCAGCCTTGTCAGCCTTGTCAGCCTTGTAGACTCTGACAGCCTTGCCGATCGAAAATTGGCCCGCATTACATTTGAAATGGATCAAGACAATTTAATCCCTGTGATTTTTTTTGGAATTTTCCGTGATGCCGATCTTTGATAGGGAAAAAAAAAAAAGTTGTGAAGCTCGATAGTCAATATTTCTTTCCTTAATATTCACAAACTGCTTTTACCAATTAATACCAATGGCGCCATTTGATAAGAAGAGAAAAACTGGTCCCACCAATGACTCATTTATGCGATCGAAGAAAGCTTCGGAATCCGATGATCGACCTTCGAAACGACCAAGAGCAGAAGAGAAAGAGGGCACAACTACATCTACCACAAAATTACCTCCAGCAACCAAAATATCTCGGCTTAAGGAGGAAGAAGTCGCATTTCCAAGAGGTGGTGCAAGTGTATTGACACCATTGGAGCATAAACAAATCCAGATCGATGCTACCAGAGACGTTTTATTCGAACAATATGGAGTCAAATCCTCCAAGCCTGATGGAGAAGTTCAAGAGGGCGAGGATACTTCAAAAGCAAAGAAGAGGGGAAAGGCTAAAGGCAAGGGTAAAAATGCAGCTCAACATACCGACGTCGAAGAAGAGACGGTCAAAATAGAAGGATTGAGCTACAAGGTACGCGCTACAACCATTTAATACTAGAACTGGCTATTTGCTCACAATCTGCAGAGATTAGTGCCCGGGTCTTTGGTACTTGGCCAAGTGTCACAGATCAATGCTACAGATATTGCTCTATCACTGCCAAATAATTTAACGGGATATGTGCCCATTACTTCAATTTCTGACAAGGCTACGGAACGGATTGAGGCGATCGCGGCGGCCGAGGAAGATGATGCGGAGGACGAGCTCGAGGTGCAGGATATTGATTTAAAGAAGATGTTCTCAATGGGACAGTACCTCAGAGCATATGTTGTTTCTACCAGCAACGAGACAAACACAGCCACGCTAGGAAAGGGTAAAAGACGAATCGAATTATCCTTGCGACCCCAACATGCCAACAATGCCGTCACTCCACAGAATCTCATTACCAACACCACTTTAATGGCATCTGTTACAAGCGTCGAAGACCATGGCCTAATCATGAACATTGGAATTGAAGATTCTGATGTTCGTGGTTTCATGGGCGCAAAAGACATTGGCCACGAAGTCGTGTTGGCGAATGTGCAAGAAGGCGCCGTGTTTCTGTGCATGGTCACTGGCCTCAGTTCCAACGGAAAGACAGTCAAGTTATGCGCTGACGCACAAAAGATCGGCAATTTGAAGAAATCAAATTACCTCACAGATGCTCCAACGGTGGATGCTTTTCTCCCGGGAACGGCGGTCGAGATATTGATTGTTGACGTTAGCTCAAGGGGAGTCACTGGAAAAGTCATGGGTATGGTTGATGTTACTGCAGATTTGATGCATTCCGGCACTGGTGTAATGAACCAAGAGCTAGAAAAGAAATTCAAGATTGGTGCCAAGGTTAGAGGCCGAGTCATTTGCACTTTTCCAAATTCTGACCCTCAAAAACTTGGTGTCTCCCTTCTTGACCATGTTGCATCTCTGTCGTCCCAGCAAGCAGGGAAACCGGGAAACAAAGTAGATCCACTCGACGCCTTGCCTTTGTCCGCCATTATCGAAGAAGTTACAATCAAGAAAGTCGAGTCTGGAGTTGGTCTCTTTGTGGACGTTGGAGTTAAGGGTATCCCTGGCTTTGTCCACATCTCTCGAGTCAAAGACGGCAAGATAGAGACTTTGGAGGAGACAACAGGCCCCTATAAAGTAGGGTCGGTTCACCGGGGTCGCGTGCTTGCCTACAACTCCCTCGACGGTGTATACCTTGTTTCTCTGGAAAAAAGTGTTCTGGAACAGCCTTATCTGCGGATTGAGGATTTAAAGGTTGGTGAGGTTGTGAAGGGGAAGGTTGAGAAGCTTATTGTCAACGCAAACGGTGTCGGCGGACTACTAGTTAATTTGGCAGAAAATATCTCTGGACTCGTGCCGGAGACTCATTTGGCGGATGTGCAATTGCTTCACCCCGAGAAAAAATTCAAGGAAGGCATGTCCGTCACAGCACGTGTTCTATCCACAGACCCTGGGAAAAGACAGATTCGGTTGACACTCAAGAAGACACTCGTAAATTCCGAATCGCCTGCTTTCATCTCGTACGATGGCATAACCGTTGGAATGCAAAGTCCAGGTACTATTGTAAACATCATGAATACAGGTGCGGTGGTTCAGTTTTACGGCAACATTCGAGGCTTTTTGCCTGTCTCCGAAATGAGCGAGGCTTATATTCAGGATCCCAGTCAGCATTTCAAGGTTGGACAAGTCGTCAACGTTCATGTTTTGAAGGTTGATCCCGAGTCTCAGAAATTAACGGTCTCCTGTAAAGATCCTTCCGTCTTCGGACTAGCACAGCAAAATGCGTTGAAGAATCTCAAAATTGGCGAGATTCTGTCTGCTCTCGTGATAGAAAAGTCGAACGACGACATTTCTGTTGATATCCAAGGACTAGGGTTGAAAGCAACCCTGCCTGTAGGTCATCTTACCGATGGATCGGAGAACAAAAGCCGTTCTTCCTTCAAGAATATTCGAGTCGGCCAGGTACTAACAGATCTTGCTGTACTGGAGAAACATGAACAGAGACGTTTGATTGTCTTGACGAACAAGCCAGCACTTGTCAAAGCTGCTCGAAACAAGACGTTACTGAGATTATTCGATGATGTGAAGAAGGACAGGAATGTGCACGGTTTCATTAAAAACATAACCCTGACTGCAGTGTTTGTACAGTTTGGAGGCGGGCTCACTGGACTTCTACCTAAGAACATGATACCCGAAAAGAATCTTCGTTTGCCAGATTTTGGTTTCAAGAAATGGCAAACAGTAGAAGTTAAAGTCATCAAGATCGACAATGGACTGCGCAGATTTCTTTTATCTCTGGCTGATGCTACTTCTGACAAGAAACCTCAAGAAAGTTTAGCCCCCGGTACTAATCAGGATGCTGTAAACCCTGTTGATGAAACCATCAAGAGCATTGATGATATCACTCTGGGCCGACTTACGAAAGCGAGAATATCTTCCGTGAAGGATACCCAGGTAAATGTACAGCTCGCCGACAATATTCAAGGTCGAATAGATGTGTCGCAAGCTTTTGATTCTTGGTCAGAGATAAAATCCAAGAAGCAACCTCTGAAGTCATTCTCTCCGAAGCAGACCATCGATGTTCGCGTTTTGGGGATACATGATGCGCGTAACCATCGTTTCCTACCTATCAGTCACAGATCTGGCAAGACTCTGGTCTTTGAACTGTCCGCTAAGCCAAGTGATCAAACCGAGGCCGCCCAGGACCCGGTATCTTTGGACAAAATTAAGCTTGGCTCTTCTTGGTTAGCATTTGTCAACAATGTTGGAGCCGATTGTCTTTGGGTTAATATATCTCCTAATGTTCGTGGCCGTATCAACGCTTTGGATGTATCAGATGATGTATCATTGATCAAGGACCTGGAAGCAAACTTTCCCGTTGGATCTGCCATCCAGGTTCACGTCAAGGGCGTGGATGTTGAAAAGAATCGTCTAGATTTGTCTGCTCGCTCTAGTCAAGATTCTGACAACCTTACTTTTGATAGGCTAAGCAAAGGCATGATCGTACCAGGAAAGGTAACAAGAGTCAATGAACGACAGGTCATGGTACAAATTACTGATAGCATATCTGCGCCTATCAATCTTACGGACCTTCGCGACGATTTTTCGGAAGCTGATCCTTCAAAGTACTCTAAGAATGACATCGTTCGGATTTGCATCACTGATCTCGATATTCCCAACAAACGTGTGCGGTTATCAACTAGAGCATCTAGAGTGATGAACTCCTCTGCGGCAGTCCAAGACGCAGAGATATCATCAATCTCGCAATTGAAAGTAAATGACATTGTGCGCGGATTTGTCAAACACGTCGCTGATAAAGGGCTTTTTATCAATTTGGGTGGTAATGTGACAGCATATGTTCGAATCTCGGACCTTTCGGATTCTTACATCAAAGACTGGAAATCGGAATTTCAAGTCGACCAATTAGTTAAAGGTAAAGTCACAGTTGTTGATGAGGTTTTGAACCACATTCAATTGAGTCTTAAACCGTCCGTTATCGACAAAGATTACATTGCGCCTCTGACGTTCAACGATATCCACGTGGGCCAAATTGTTACCGGAAAAATTCGTAAAGTCGAGGACTTTGGTGTCTTTATCGTCATCGATGGCTCAGCAAATGTGAGCGGCCTTTGTCACCAAAGTGAAATGGCCGAAAAGCGCGTTCATGATGTCAAAAAGTTGTACTCCGAGGGCGATGAAGTCAAAGCTATCGTATTGAAGATGGACTCCGAGAAGAAACGCATCAGTTTCTCCATGAAGGCTTCACACTTTGAGGACGGAGAAGAGTCTGATGATGGGAGTGAGGATGACGGTGTGGAGGGCGTTAAGCTCGATAACATGGATCTCGATGACAACGATGATGAAAGTGAAGGTGGTGTTGAGTTTGATGATGTGCAAGATCTTGAAAGTACTGCAGAAGATGCAGATGAGGCCTCCGGTTCTGACGAGGAAATGCAAGATGTTGGGGATGATGTTCCGGCTCTTAGTGCTGGTGGGTTTGATTGGTCTGCTGATATCCTGGACCAAGCAGATGGTCAATCTAACGCCGATTCGGAAAAGGGCATTGAAGAGAAGCCTAAGAAGAAGAAGAAGAGAAAGGCAGAAATCAAGATCGATAGAACGGGTGACCTTGATGCCAACGGGCCGCAATCTGTCAGTGACTTTGAGCGTCTCCTTTTGGGTCAGCCAGACTCCTCCAGTCTCTGGACCCAATATATGGCTTTCCAGATGCAACTCAGCGAGCTAGGTAAAGCTAGAGAGATCGCCGAGCGTGCCATCAAGACTATTAATATGCGCGAGGAAACTGAGAAACTCAACATTTGGCTTGCTCTTCTCAATCTGGAGATTGCATATGGAAATGATGAAACCGTTGAAGAAGTATTTAAACGAGCTTGTCAGTACAATGACGCCCAAGAGGTTCATGAAAGGTTGGCTAGTATCTACATTCAGTCGGGCAAAAACGAGGTAAGGAACAGTTATGGAATTCAGGACACTTACGCTAACAACACTGCAGAAAGCTGACGAACTGTTTCAAACTCTCACCAAGAAGTTTTCACAATCTCCTACCGTATGGATCAATTATGCACACTTCCTTTTCAACACTCTCGGGTCGCCTGATCGCGGCCGTGCTCTACTTCCACGTGCAACCCAGTCGCTCCCTACACACACACATCTTCCTTTGACGCTCAAGTTTGCGGCTTTAGAGTTCCGCTCTGAACACGGTTCTTCAGAACGTGGACGCACTATCTTTGAGGGCGTTTTAGCGAAATGGAACAAAAGATTGGACATCTGGGGCCAGCTTTTGGATCTGGAAATCAAGGCGGGGGATGCGGCTATTGTTAGGGGGGTTTTCGAACGAGTGGCTCGAATCAAGGGGTTGAAACCAAAGGGTGCGAAGGGCTGGTTCAAACGATGGAGTGAGTGGGAGGAGGCGAATGGTGATAAGAAGTCCCAAGAGAAAGTAAGAGCCATTGCCGAGGAGTGGGTCAGGAGTAAGTCTGAGAAGAAAGAAGATCAAGATTGATGAGCCATTGTGTTGAGGAGAAGATACCAAAAAGCTTTGTGTAGTAAATGCTGCTTAGTAAAAAAATGGATGATGTAGCGTAAAAGAAACATCAAGCCAATCGAATGACATCTATCAGAATGAATCAATTGCTGTATTTTAGGATGTTTATAAAAGTGATGATAGTGATTGCATATGAATGGATCCTTAAACGTTTTACAGTTGAACATTTCTATTCTCGCATGTATACGGAGTAGAGAAAGTCAGAATGCCCCCAGGATATTAGAGATCCTTTCTCTCTGTTACTTCGTGCCTTCCTGCTTCATTATTTTGCTGTTCTCGTAAAACCTGAAGTTTATCATCCAGAATCGCAATCTCGGCATCAACCTTCAACAACCTTTCCTTCAACATTCCCTCATACTCATCATCAGTCAGTTTTTTCCAAGGCACCCACCTTGAGTTAGTCCAAGTTTCGTCATTTTCCTTCTTTCCGCTTTTCTCCAACCTCATTTCCTCCATCTTCCTCTCGTCCAACGTATCAAAGATTCTCTGCCCCACATATCCAGCGGATGCAAACACGACGAGCCCAGGCAGAACATTCTTCGGTCCACGCAACATACCCCCTGTAGCACCAGCAAGAGAAGCAGCAAGGGTAGTAGAAATGGCTTTCTCCTGTGTTGTCGGATTTACGCGAGCGGTCCTGTAATGGGAAAGAAGCGCGGTGCGAGTTCCCCAGAAGGTGGTGCCAATAATGCCCCATTGGACAGAGCTAGCGACGGCGAAGAGCACTGGAGTTCGAGATACGAGAATGCCAGAGAATCCACCGACGATGGTGCCGGAAAGTGCTGAGGACGCGTCAGCTAGGGTTACAAATGGATAGCCTGGCTAATATGTATAGAGGCGACTACCGTGGAGGAATTGTATAAATATTTACAAGGGATGAGGGACGAAATCAGTTGGAGATTATCACATGTTTGCACAAACAGGAAGCAATACAGACGAGCCAGAACATACCGGAAAGACCACCGAATTGCAGGGCAGGTTTAATGATATCCATCAACTCAGGAGGCAGATTGTCCGATTTGAGGCTCTGAGATTGGTTGATAGGAGCCATTGAGGACGCAGAATCTCCCTTTTCTCCGGAAGCTGTCATATCGTCTCTTATTTTCCGAATGGAGCAAGAATTGGGCTGCATGTACAAAGAATCGGGACTAAGATGGCTAGATACCTAGATACCCATATGAGTGAGTGAAATTTACATCATGCTACCATTCCCAAAGTAATTCACCTACCTAGCAAGGATTTGCTCACAATAAGTACCTATTTAATCCGGTATGTATGTGCTAGCTGACGAGGTATTATAACAGGAGAGTATATACTGGGAGATATATAAATGTATATATATACATACACACATATGTATACAATATATACACTAGCACTATGTCTAAATTATGTCCTGCCAAAAAGGTTTTTTCTGTAATTTAATTCAAAAAGAGTGATTTAATTTCTAAAATGTTGCATGTCTATTGAGCGGAATACCGTTACGAGTGGTTCAAATTTTAAATGCAAACTCACTGACAGTGACAATAGCACTAGTGGGAAGAATTTGCCCCACTAGTTTCGCGCGATCCTTGTTAAACTTCGCACTTTTTGATAATTCTTCCATTTCCATTTTGGATTGTTCCAACCCACCACGAAGAACCTCGACCTCTTCGTACCAACACACTAAAAGATATTCGACGAGCCTCGAATATTTCGAAGAATACCTTAATTTCAAATACATACGATCGATTGAAGGACTTTACAGTACCTTCAATACTCCGTCTTGGACAACGCGCAAACTCTTTTGCGCAGTGTCCTAAAAAAGCCGCAATCATGGGTAAGCGCTCCCCCTCACTAGCCCTCCGTCGACTATCGCAACACACGATGGTACTGTCGCTGTGGGTCCCTAAGATGGTGTGTATATAATAGCTAATTGTGATTGTGCCATAGCTCCCAAGAAGAAGGAACAGCAGAAGATGTCCCTCGGGACCTTCTTGGCTGATGAGAGTATAAATGCCCACCGTCCTCGCACAATGGCTTTTACATACTGACATCCATATAGAGTTAGGATCATGGGCCGACGAGATGGAGGATATGCCAGTTTGTAAGTACATTCCATTCCCATCTCGCTGTCTATCCCTGCTAATTTCCGTCTCCCAGCCGGTATGTGATTGCAAACGAGCAAACTCGTCATGGCCAATCGTGCAAGGGTAAATGATGACTGACTAGAATAGACTCGCGTCCTTCTGGTTATGGCGGAAGCAGCAACGACAGACGAACGTACAGCTCTACTACTGGTACTTATGGCAACAATGCCGGAGGTAAGTTCCTCGGCACCTTTCTTCGAGTTACTTTCTCAGTATAATCTACAGTTCTAATGGGCAATAGGTTATTCCGTTCGTGAGGAACTTCCCCTCCCTGATAAGCCGCCTTACACTGTCCATCTTGGAAACCTTTCATTCGACGCCACCATCGGCGATGTTAACGAATTCTTCGTCGGCTGCGAGTGTATCAACGTACGCATCATCGAGGATAAAATGGAAATGAAACCAAAGGGTTTCGGTTATGCAGAGTTTGGCTCTTTGGAAGGCCTCAAGTCTGCCCTGACTTTGAACGGAACTCAATTCCAAGGACGTAACATCAGAATTAGCGTTGCCGATCCACGTAAGTTTGATTCCCTTTGCATTTTTGCTATTCACTAAGATATGCTGCAGCAAAGGATCGCGGTGACCGTCCGGATGTACGGGAACTTGGAGATTGGAGCAGAAAGGGGCCATTGCCGGATTTGCCAGGCCGTGGCGGGGAGCGTCGCACTTCTGATCGAGGATATCAATCCAGCCGATTTGGCGACGAAGCCGGCGAACGTAGATCCCCTCGTGAGCCCGAAAGTGATGGCAAAGTTCGAGATTTTGGAAACTGGGAGCGAAAAGGCCCACTTTCACCCCTTGCACAACAAGAACGTGCTCCAAGGGAAGGTGGCAGACCACGAACCAACGATGGACCCAGGGCTGAAGGATTCAGAGATCGCAAAGCTTCACCAGCTGCTTGGGGTGAAGCAAGATCTCAAGGACAGGGTTCTGGTTCACAAGAGGGATCCAGACCACCCAGACGCGAATTCCAGGAGCGACCCGCTGTTGAACGTGCTCCAACCGCTGCCGATCAGGACAACCAATGGCGTAGCAAGATGCGACCAGACCCACCAGCTGCGCCAGCTGCGAAGTCACCTGTTCCATCTCGTGAAGGCAGCGAGGCACCAGCTTCACCTGCCCTTGCATCAGCGCCAGCTGGTGGTAGACCGAGGTTGAACCTCGCAAAGCGCACCGTTGCTGAGGTTCCTGCCGACTCGTCCTCCCCATCTTCTACAGGAGATGCAAAGGCAAGCCCATTTGGAGCCGCTCGTCCAATTGATACCGCTGCTAAAGAAAAAGAGATTGAGGAGAAGAGACTACAGGCAATCAAAGAGAAGAAGGATGCCGATGAAAAGGCGAAGCAGGAAAGAGAGGCTGCCAAGGCTAAGGAAGCTGAGAATAATGAAAAGAAAGTTGAAGACATACAACATGACGGAGGAGAAGCGACAAAGGAAGGAGAGACAATTGAAACTGAGAATGCAAATGGTGAGGTAGTCGACGATAAGGCTGTCAAACCAAAAGAGATTGTAAGGGATGCTAGACCAAAACCGTCCGATACTGGTGCTTGGAGACGCCCATCTTCTGGGCCTAAACCTCCCAGGGACGACATTCCTAGAGGACCAAGGGGTAGGGGTGATGGTCACCATGCACCGAGAGGCTCAAGACACAACGATAGCGGAAGAAACTACAGGCAAAACACAAATGGTGGTGGACAAAGTGCAACCGCAGCAGCTCAGACCCCTGCTGCTGCTTCTGAAACTGCAGTCATGGAAGAGGATGGCTGGAGCACCGTGTCCAAACCCAAGAAAAACAATCGTGGTGGCAATGCAGGCCAACGTGCTATTGCTTCTTAGATATCACTATTTTGAGAGGCGTCAACGAAATATTGACAAACCGAGCAAGCATTCTCAGTGCACTGGGCATCTAGTGTCATAACTATGATGCTTTTAAATGGCAAAAAGCATAATTTCCCGTTCTTCAATTCTCAAAACGATTTCCTTTGGCGTTGGATCTGCATAAATCTTTGTGCCTAGATTTTCATTATTCCAATGTTTAGCCTCACTGGCCCAGAACGATACCATAGCCTTGCATCATACGAAAAGCTTTTCTGGAATCCACTACTCCCCCATATTAGTACTATCTAGATTGAATATGGGCGGTCTATGATGCACAAATGTTTCTTTGGCGCATGGTGTTCCTGACTGACATGTTAGACTACCTGTCATCTCATACACATGGGTCTGTTCGGGTCTTTTGTGTGTTTTGCTGGTCTCCTCACCTGGTTTCCAAAAAAGTAAATTCGGGCATTAAAAAGTTATCTATTTCTGGGGAACTGTCCTCGCAATTTCCATGTTCATACAGCCATCTACTTGCCCTCACTCTATCATTCTTCTGACTTTCGACATGTCTGCACATGGCAGCCGAAGGTGGTGAGAAGGAATCGATGATGATGTGGCATCAGCGCCATAAGTCTAAGATAATTAGATGCTCTTTTGTGGTTTCCTTATTGTTGCATTTGTAGTGGTACTTCTGAGATTGATATTGTGCATTAGAATAGGAGATGAAAGGTAGGAGATCCATGAATAAGGCTATTTATGACGTTAAATGTGAACAAATATTAAAACTCTGACAAAGTTACCAGTCAAGCATCCCAGAGAATTCTTGCCAGGAGAAAGTGATAACCGTGAGATGTTACTAATGAGTTAGTATTATTAATATACAGTTCTTGATAGATTTGAAGTTAAAAAGTCAATTATTGTTTAATAAAAACTTTTAATAGTTAATATTTTTTTGTAGAAATAAAATCATAAACACGATTATATAACGTAACTTATGGTGAACCGGGTCAGGTACCTTTACACCAAAATTTTGATGTAAAGGTACTTATAGCGATTTCTTATAACTCTACAAATATTAAAGATAAACTTTAAAGCTTTAATAATTTAGTTTAATATCCAATAAAAATATAGTATTAGAGTTATAAAACAATCATATGTTACGAGGTTTGCCGTCTAGATCACGTGGAAGTGCTCTAGGCTCTCGAGGTGGTTTATAACTAGGCGTCAAGCAGGGACTTAAAGTAATGACAATAATATGATGCAATTCGTAACTAATAGTATGGTATACTAAATGATTGATCTTGAGCACGAAGCTCTATACAAAGGAAATCCATCTTGATTATATAGACCTTCATGCTTCTATGATCACTGGTGATCCTTTATGATCACCTGTGATCACCTATACAGTGATCCTTAGTGATCCTTAATGATCACTACTGATCACCTGTAATCACGTGCCTTGGTCATGTTATGGTAGTAGTGTAGCCCGTCGTAACACATAAGTTACGTTATATATATATATTTTTAAAAAGAACTTTTTTGAAAAACTTTTAATAAATAAATAAATAAATAAATAAATATATAAATAAATGAAATATTTTATTTTATTTTATTTTAATATTAAATCAATCGATAAATAATAATTCATTCTCAGGATTGAATTAGGTTCCTTCTGGACCTCTGTATATACATCTGTTACATTATGATATATCTATTTTCCTGCATTCTCCCCCTCTTTCCGTTTCGAGAATAATCTTTCCAGATAAGCGTTATCACGTGATAAGCACTAGCGTAGATCCCTGCATTAGGTAGTGCAGCCTTCGATCGTGCCTGTCTGCTAGAGTTATTTACTTTTGACATACAATGTTCTACCATCCTACAATTTTGAATTCTACCATAATTCATCTCTTGACACTCATTAGCTTACCTATTTATTTTTAGGATAACAGCACCGACATATAGCAGTCCACTATTTTGGCAAGACCAAATATTTATTATTCGTTCTTTTTTTTGGGCCTGCAGGAATGAGTTTGAATTTCGGACAAAAAAATCTTACAATTAAGCCTGTGGTTCCAAAATACAAAATAGAGACCATCAAAGTTCCAAAGCAGTCTCCAAGGCCGATCCCACCCACCCGGACATCGAGTAACAACCTCCGAACTGGAGCGCCTGCGACGAAGGTTGCGGACGCTCGTGGCAGATTAGCTATCTCCAATTCTACTTCTGGCGTGGGAAAGAAGAGGAAAGAAAGAGAAATGAGCGGCAGTCGTGGTCTAGGAAAAAATTCAAATCTTAAAGCACGAAGAAGTCCAAGCCAGCGACCATTGGAGAGTGATAGCGAGGAAGATGAAGAGGATCGCATACCAGCCAAACGGGCCAAATCTGAAAATGTGGAACTTGATCTGAGAAGACGTCTGAAAGACCAAAAGGCTTTTTTGTCCGACGCTGCTGACAATCAAGGCTCTAAATGTAAAATGATCCATGCGGCCGATGTCATGATGACGAAGCACAGGGCTAAGAGAGGCGAGAAGGTTTGCGATAGAAAGAAGGAAGAGGGTGAAGTAGTTTATCTACGATACCCTAGCGTTCGTCGTATGGAAAGGTGCGCTTCCTCTCTGCAATCTTGAATTTGAAGTAGGGCTGAGCTAATAAATGTTACCAAATTAAGATATCAACTCATTTCCGAAGGCGAAGTCATTGATCCTGGAGAAGAAGAATTGATTAATCCTTACGATGAAATACCAAAGATTGCAGAAATTGTTAAGGACGAATATCTGACTGAAGAGCAAGCAGCGGTGTTCCAGCATCCAGAAACGGGCATCATCCGCAAGATTAATAAAGCGACGAACAATATTACTTGGACTCTGGCCAACAAACATAAAAAGCCTTACGACAAAGCGAAGCTGAAGGAGCTATTAGTCGAGTTTCGGAATGCTGTGGAAGTTTACAACGATGCGCTTGGTACTCTTACAAAGAATGGATCGCTGGCACAAAATCTGGATAATAAGCATTCACTATCGTCTAAGCTTCTTAAAATGGTTCTCCAGCAAGTATACGACCGAGCAGTATCTCCTCAGGTTGAATTAACTAGAGAATACGAAAACGGCACAGATTACGTCTACGGCGAGCTTACATTCCCATTCATATCCCGAATTCTTAAGGAAGATACTCACATGAAATCTGATCAAGTTTTCATAGATCTTGGTTCGGGGGTAGGGAATGTCGTCATTCACGCCGCCTTACAAGTTGGTTGCGAAAGTTGGGGCTGCGAAATAATGGAAAATTGCTGTAAGCTTGCTTCGGCTCAAAAGACCGAGTTTTTTGCACGTTGCAGGGCTTGGGGTCTCAGCGCCGGATCTGTCAACCTTGAGGAAGGGAATTTCATGGAGAATACAAAGATTCATGAGGCGATGAGGAGGGCTGACGTTATCTTGGTCAACAACCAGGTCTTCAACCCTGATTTGAATCAACATCTTGTGGACTTATTCCTGGATTTGAAAGAGGGTTGCAAGATTGTGAGTTTAAAAACTTTTGTACCGGATGGTCATGTTGTGAACCGCTACAATGAAGACAACCCGATCAATCTATTGCGAGTCGAAAAAAAGACCTTCGCACAAGGAGACGTCAGTTGGCAGGGTGGAGGAGGGAATTACTACGTTGCCACGAAGGATAGCAGCATTGTTGCTAATTATCACAAGTCCCAAGAAGAAAGGCAGGTAAGGGGAACTCGGGCTAGATGATTTGTGGAATAGAAAACTCAGGAGTATGGCAAAAGGTCCATAGACTTTGGACAAATCGTTTTTCTTGTATTGGTTGATACCACTGGGCAGGTCATTATTAGGTACACCGCGATGTTAGGATCGAGTTAGTATTAAGTAGATGTATTCATAGATGGATGTATTTGTACCAGCGCCGCTACAGGTGCATACCTTACGCTTTTTCGTTGATTTAAAATAGAAAATAACCGGGCATGGTGTAGTGAATCAGAGTTCCTTACATTATGTCCCAAACGTTCTATTCATTTCATCCGCTTCCCTTCCCTTTTGAGCCATCCACCTATCAATCAACTCTTTATTTTCCGCCTTTAATATTTTTTCATTCTGCTCTGCTATATTAAGCTGCAGATTGAGAGATATCATCTCATCCTGCACATCATGATACCCCTTGGTCTTGACCTTCAACTCCTCATCTCTATCCCTAATCTTTCTCTCCATGATGTTTCGTTCTCGCGTCAAAGCTTCGATTTGTTTTGATTCTTGAATACTTTTGGTACGGATGGCTTGAAGAGAGTTTTCGGCGGTTTTCAGGCGCGATTGAAAGTGCGAAGAGGAACGGAGTGCTTCGGCTAGGGAAGCGCGAAGCTGGAGGATCTCGGAAGAGGAAGTAGGTTGAGTCTGTTTTGGAGTTTTAGAGGCTGTTTTCTGGGATGTGGAAGAGGAAGAGAGGGACGACGTAGTGTCGTGAACAGCTGCTGCCGCTGTTTGGGCGGAGGTTCTGTCGAGAAGCTGGGTATCTTTTGCGAGTTGTTAGCTTTTGGACAAAATGCAGTTCAGAGGGGGTTCCGTACAAGCTTCTATGAACTGACGATCAAATCGCTGATAGCTAGCTTTTTCTCGCTCGTCGCGTTCTTGTAAAGCCTTAACATACTCATCGCGCCAGGAAGTCATTGTGTCGTTTTCTTGGTTGCTGTTGTATAAGTTGGTGAGACTGCATTGTCTGAAAGTTACCAATGGTAGGTATTTCGTCAGTAGATAATCATAGAATACACCCTCTAGCTATGGTAGAATTCTATAGAAAGGGTTGAAGTTCGAGTTCCGGTTCCAGTTCCAGTTCCAGTTCGGAGCAATAGATATTACAAATTTGTTGAAGAAAAGTGTAGGCTGATATTTTTTTTTTTTTTTATGTACGAGAATCTGCAAGTGAATGGATAAAAGAGGTTCTCTCATGCAAACATCAAACATCAAACATGCATGTGTGACGGGCACCCATACAATAACCTTCCTTTCAAGTGGAATCTAGATAAGCAAAAAGCAAAAGTTGATAGGGTAAAGCGGCCGGCGCTAGCGGATTTCTGTTGATGGGTCGTTTTAGTGAGCGCACGAGGCAAAGCACACTAAAGCTTAAGGTTGCCGATGTAATGTTGAATGTTGAACGTTGATGTACCTCCCTCTTCACTCAAAAAAATCAATCACAGCGACTACATCAATACATATATAGTCCCATTTCTCCAAAATCATACGGATTTATTTTTCGACGACCGAAACGATTCTTCATATTACGTGTTTACGCACCTTTTTTGTTTGAGAAAGAAACAGAGGGAAGGCAGGAAGAAAGTTAGCGCTTCGTGAGGAGAAGAGATCAAATCGAGGAAGCACAAGCAGATATGGCTTCAAGAAAGAAGGTCTTACTGAAGGTGAGGGACTATCACTAAGGCTCTTATCTCTGGTTTGATACTGATTATAAAATTCGCAGGTCATTATCCTAGGCGATAGCGGTGTAGGAAAGACGAGTTTGATGAATCAATATGTACGTTGAACACCTGCCAAGTCCCCTATCTTTTACCCTTGATGTATACGCCAATACGAGAGGCTAATAGTGGAATAGGTCAATAAGAAGTTCAGTGCAAGCTACAAAGCGACTATCGGGGCGGATTTCTTGACGAAGGAAGTTCTGGTTGATGATCGATTAGTAACTATGCAGGTGAGGGTGCTGAGCAAGACATGGCGGCTAGAATGTGGTAGCTGATAGTTATATTATAGCTTTGGGATACAGCAGGTCAAGAACGGTTTCAATCGTTAGGGGTCGCATTCTACAGAGGAGCGGATTGCTGCGTTCTTGTCTACGATGTCAACAATTCGAAAAGTTTCGACACATTGGACAGCTGGAGGGATGAATTCTTGATCCAGGCCTCGCCCAGAGATCCAGAAAGCTTTCCGTTTGTGAGTTTAGCAATTCTGCTGAAAAGGACTGTGGCGCTGATGATTAAATAGGTCGTTCTAGGCAACAAGATTGATGTTGAGGAGAACAAGAGAGTAGTAAGTTTCGCATTGGGATTGTATTGCCGTGTTTTGCTAATGGCACCTTAGATCTCCTCAAAACGGGCTATGACTTTCTGCACTTCAAAGGGCAATATTCCATACTTCGAGACAAGTGCAAAAGAGGCCATCAATGTTGAGCAAGCCTTTGAAGGTAAGTAATCCCTATCTTCTTGACACTTCTGAGCTAACCTCCTTTCCAGTCATCGCCAGAAATGCGCTAGCACAGGAGGAATCGGAAGAATACAACGGAGATTACTCGGATCCAATCAACATCCATATCGAGAATGATAGAGATGGCTGTGCTTGTTAAATACTGTCACTAGGGTCGTATTGGAAGTCTTTGGGTTCATTTTCCACCCCACCGCTTCAGTCATCGAGGGAATCATACGGGAAACTTTGATGCGAGATCATCTGTACATAATCATTCTGGCGCTATTGGGTCTGCAATTTTTTTCTTCCCTTGATGATACAGAATGCATAATGAGAGAGACGCGTTTTACAGTTCGTAATGAAATATTTTTGGGGCGCACCACGTTATTTGTGTTAAAGAGCTCTTTTCGTGATGCGAGTACGGAGGGAAACTTACAGTACAGTGACATTGAAACAAAGTTCAGCCGCCTCCATCTATCTTTGAACCCTCTCGATTCAATGTTCTCGATGAAATTGCGTTTGATAACGATTAGCGTACGCCTACCTAGTCTAGTAATTAAAGCGTAAGGTTAGGGTTAGTTAGTTATCTGGTTACATACGAGCCAAGCGATAAACCCCTATCAAATTGAGAATGTCTTGATTCTTGATCCACTGGGAAGGTACAAGTCAGCCTTCACTTGGCTTGACTTTTATCTTATAAGCTATTTCTCTGCTCTCATCTTTCCAAAAGCCAAGTTGCAGAAATATCAGAAGCATCATTGATGATTCCGATCGCGTGCTCAGTCTTCCGCATTCCGAATTCAGCACTACCGCGACTGTATCGATCTTATCAAGAACGAACAAACACATGCACACTTCGACTACTGGTGTAAGAGGATTTTAGCGCAATATTAAATGTATCAATATTTGTGCATGTGTTTACGACCTCCATGACCTTCCGACGTCCCGAAAATAAGTCCACATAACTTGTTATCCACCCGTCAGCATCTTGACTGCACGGGCGTAGGTGGGATATAGATAAGGTCCGGAAGACGATATCATCCCACACCTTGGTTTGGAAGCGACGGCTGTCAAAACAAAACTCGGCGCCATGAGTGTATCAACGGGTCCTGCTATAATGCAGACACAGACCGAGAGACTGTCCTTGGAAAGGACGGTCACAGACACCATTGCGCACACAGGCAGCAAGAACGTGGGATTCAGAGCTGGAGTGGGGTTGGGGAATGTAGCGCGCAGAACGCTGGGCATGGTGTTATTGGGAGTTACGGTGATGTTATGGACGAGTAGTAATTTTCTTGCTAGTGTGAGTGTGCTTGTCTCTTTGCCAGCTTGGTATTTGGGCTGGGAAAGGATCAAGGGATTGGATACCTACTCACGCTGATACGAGAACTATAGTATATATTCGCCGATAATACCTATTCAAAACCATATTTCGTGACATATATCAACACGTCATTCTTTGCTGTGTCGTTGATTCCTATCTTTCTACGAATATCGAGGGTGCATGGGTGGTCGCATGTGAAGGATTCCGTTGTCGATTATTATCACGAACAAATCTCAGAATACCGCTCCGGGCTCCAGAATCTCCGTAAAGGGTGGCGCGCTCGGGAGTCCAGGCTTGAAGACGAAGAACACGATCCTATGAGCGCTTCCCACACACGTCTCCTTAGCTCTACCGATGGCTTTGACATAGATCTTCCTCAACCACAAGAGCAGGAAAAGGAAGACAAACTAAGTGTTTCGGAAACCGCCAAACTTTCTTTCGAATTCTCCCTGCTTTGGTTCATAGCCAATTACCTCGTAGCCGGCTGTCTCGAATACACATCCGTCGCCTCCTCCACGATCCTAACCTCCACTTCCTCAATCTTCACTCTCCTTTTCGGAGCCTTGGTTCGCGTCGAATCCTTTACCATGCGGAAACTCGTCGGTGTTTTGGCTTCTTTCGTAGGCATCATCCTCATTTCCTCGGTTGATCTAGGGAGTACGGACAATGACTCCAACCGCGGAAACTTTCCCCACAAATCTCAAGCCCAGATTGCTATTGGCGATATTATGGCTTTTGGAAGCGCGGTTATGTATGGGCTTTATGCAGTGGTGATGAAAAAACGCTGCGGCAATGAAGATCGTGTCGATATGCCCTTGTTCTTTGGACTTGTCGGCCTCTTCAACGTCATATTTCTATGGCCCGGTTTCTTCATCTTGCATTTCACCGGTGTAGAAAAATTCGAGCTACCTCCCACTGGCAAGATCTGGCTCATAGTATTATTGAATTCTTTGAGTAGTTTCATTAGCGATTACTGCTGGGCGTACGCGATGCTATTGACGACGCCGTTGGTGGTAACGGTAGGATTGAGTATGACGATTCCATTGAGTTTGGTGGGACAGATGTGGTTGAACGAGCAGACGAGTACCGGAATTTATTGGGTAGGCGCGTTGGTTGTGGTGGGCAGTTTTGTATTTGTTAATCATGAGAGTAAGGAGGAAGAGAAGAAAGAAGCAGGGGAGGAGAGAATCATACCTATTGTCGTTGTTGTGGATCATGATGCGGGAGCGAGCGAGGAGGTTTAAATTTCTCGATTTCTAGACAAAAGCTATTTCCAATTAAAGTTTGAGTTTGAATTTGGTATGTACTATAACATTCATGTGGCTTGGATATACTCGGCATTGAAATCAGTGGGATTTGTGTCCGAATTATGGATTTATCCTTTGATATTGCTAATAAATGTAATCTATATTCTTCATGCATTGAAGGCACCGGATTAAAACAGGTGAGCTTTGACCCTATGTCCCGCCGTCTAAGCATTCTTTCACACATGATACTCATTTGCAGCAAACCTGGTTGACAGTTGCGCTGGAATATCACCTGATTCCCAGAATAACACTGATCATATCCAACACCATAAAACTCAAGATAGAACCGTTGCCCAACTCATAATGACCTGATATGTGCCCATCATTAACTTCATTCGACACAACTAGTATCCCAAACGCCGCAAAATGGTATCTAATGCAAAACCTCTCATCGCGTTACCTCTACCAATCTCATGCTTCTAATGCTTTCTCCCATCCTTACATTTGACTTGTACCACTTTATGTTTAGGTGTAGAATTTCCACCCTCAATAACCACAGCTGTAAGTTTACCGCCTTTTAAACACCCTGTATCTAGACCCATACTGTATTTCTTTAACTGAAGGCCTCGTTTTGAATCGTGACCGTATATGACTGTGGTGCGTTCTTTCTTAGGTAGTTTCTTCTGATATTTATTCCAGACCTAGTGATTTTGTACTGATTAGTGATACTTCATGGAGATGATGGCATGATGTGAATACAAAGCTTACCTCATTCCAATGTTTTCCATCTCTTTCATCGCTCGGTATTCCGTCAATTATAGTCCTCATGTTCATCACCATGGATGGATCTTGTCTTTCCAATTCCACTCCGGGAGCCAGCCCAGCATGAACAACCACTACCTCCTCCATGCCCTCTAAGTGCCCTACTCTCAAGATTACTGGACATTTCTTCAACCACTTGATTCTCTTCTCCCCTAACTCCCTTACCAACGCCCGATCCTTATAATCCCCATGACTGAAACTAACTTCCTCCAGCCCATCAATCACCTTCCCGGGGTCTTCGCTCGGTCCCGGTGCATCCATCTCCGCCTCCTTATGTTGCGCCACCATATCCGCATGTGCGAGAATAATCCTGTCCTCATGATTTCCCCTCACCGCAGTAACTCCAAGTTTCATAGCGAGATCGACCACGCCTGGGGAATCAGGTCCCTTGGATATCATATCGCCGGCTAGAATCAAATGGTCGTTTTTCTCATCGAAGTTTACTTTGGCAAGCAAACTCACCAGCGCATGTTTCATCCCATGCACATCGCCCACTATGATCAAGCGATTCGGTTTTCGATGTTTGCCTGTTTGCGGCAGGTAATCGGAAGGTAGATTCACCAGGTGTATCATATCTGTGAATGCGAATTGCGCATTCGTTCCATACTCCTGGTGAATTATCTCTTTGGGCCCTTCGTCCATTAAGGAACTGATATCGTTAAAAGAGCTTTGGCGAAAGTAAAATGTGTATGGAATCCAGGTGCATGCTAGGGCGATTAGGAGACCGAGTATTATGTTTCTCTTCGGATGCGCATTTTTCTTCTGGGACTGCATCTCCAAAGGAGATTCGGTAAAGTGGGTGGGCAGTGATGCCATTCGTGAGAGGAGGTGCTTGTGAGTTGGTGGGTGTGGTTACATATGACGTCCGCACACAGGTTGAAGTATGAAATGTGCAGATTGAAAAGAAGTCCTGGTGGTAATTAGATACTTTAATCTAATTTAACTAGAAGAGCATTGATCAGTAAATGGCATGCGGATTCTAGTTGCAAGTTTAAGTCTCTTCTCCAAAAAACATACATTTTTCTTATCTACTTATCGATAAAATCACCATCCAAATCTAAAGTCGAGAGCTGACGAAGTGGTTGAAGATATACCTCAGCTTCGCCAACACGGCAGCACGGCAGCACGGCCTCCTGAGGTACCGATACCTTGATGGCTCATTCATTATTCATTATTCATTACTTACTTCATAAAAATAAGATGTCAGCTCTTTTCGCGGCTCGGCACCGAATTGATACGCGCAGTGAGAAAGGGTAAATGCGGTATGATGTAATTAATGAACCAGCCACCTCCTTATTACCGAGATGTTTGAACGTCACATCAGACAATCCTCCGTGCCACGACGTACGCGCTACGCTGTTCTATCGTCAATTATTCTTTTACAACTTGTGCCAAGGCATCACCTTGAACACAATTAGGGCAAGCGCTGTAAGGCGTCTTTTGGAGGAGTTATGCCTGACGTGTGAATGTACAGACAAAACCTTACCTGGAATATGCTGTGGGCGGAGGCCTAGGGGCCTGACATGATGATCTGCTAGAAACCACATGAACATTAGTCGTGTTCTTGGGCTTCAGGGGCTTTCTTCAAATCGTGGTCTTATCTGCCTTGTGATCATAAGACGCTTAGTAGGTTTATGATTATCACTTCACGCATTTTCACATGAGCGCAGAGGCTGGGAATGTAGCAAGCGGGTAATCCTCACATGATCGAAGGTCCAAAAACTACTACATAGACATTTGAAGCGGGACTACCACTCAACGATGGCATTTCCGCTATGTTATTCGCAACCTCCACCTCCCCCCCCCCCCCCCCCCTTTTTTTTTTTTTTTTTTTTCCAAAAATGGAGAAAATTCCCGTGAGCGCTTATGTTATCCCAGAATCTCGATGATGAGGTTGTACCTGCATAATTGCAGGGGATCTTGGGAATTGGTACATACAAACCCGACGCTTTCTGTAATGCATTCTCTGCTTCACTTCATGAACTGCAGGACTTATCACACTTATAATGGATCAGAAATAATGATCCATTGACCAAATACAAGCTGCTACTTTGGTCCAAATCTCAAATATCACACATTGATTGGTGTCGTATGAACATCCATCAAGGTTCAATATTGAGTTCACACTATTTCCAGCAAGCTCTTTTGAGTAGTTGGGATGTCTGTATGAAGGTAAGAGATTAGAGGTGTATGATTTCCAGTCAGCTCTTATGACCCGGAATCTCTATTTCAGCGCTGCTGATTGGGAGTGTCTACTCTTCATTCGGTCCATATAGGTAGTTTGAATGTCTGTGTCAAAGTCATATTGAAAATGTGTGGTTTCCGTCTAGCGGTTTTTAAGTAAGCTAAGTGTTCTGTCAAGATTGAACATTCAAAGTGTGGTCATCCCGAACATGCGAGCGGAAGTTACAATCTAATTGGAGACATTGTGCAATATATACTTGGCGGGGTGTTATCGGATTCTTTCAGGCATTTGAACGTATAAAACAAAATTGTATATTAAAATGCCCTTCTAGCCTAGCTATACCTATCTAGAGAAAAATTTAGTTGTTCAAATTAAGGAGAGATGTTAATTCCTTGAGAAATTCTCTCATTAAAACACCGCCTTTTATTAATCAGTATATCACCCAATTGCCGAAAAATCCCTCCAAACAAAAGACTCAAACGCCACGCTAAGCAAAATCATCGCAGCAGCACGAAAAATACGCGAGAAGAAACGCCTATGCCCCTTCCATGTACTCATCTTCATCGTTTTCTCCTCCCTTTTCACTCTCGTTTTCATATTGCTTTCCACCTTCCCCATCCTCGGCATCAGCCTCTTTTATTCCCTTTGCAGCGACACTAATAGCATCTTCATCACCTGCAACTTCCTCACCTGGTACTCTCTCTGGGTTAGGAACGTCGTCCTGCCCCACGATCTCTCCTGGAGTCCCTCTTGGGCTCGCAAGACCCTCATCAATAGTCCTATATCCAACCTGTCCTGGATTGGGATCTACACCTAAATCAGGGCTGACAATCCACGGCAGCTCTTCCTCCAAGACCTTGGTGCAAGTCAAATATCTCAATGGCTTGCTTCTGGCCGTGGTACGAAGTTGCAAGTTGTCCCCCAAAAGATCGGCGACGACCACGCGATGGTCATCCTTGATAAGTTCAACAGCGTCAGCGAGACACTGCTTTCCTTTGGTCGACATGGCAAAAAGTTGATGGAACTCATCTGCGGCGTGCTTGTCGATATAATCACAGCGGAACACGGTGCGATAAAATTCTACACCACCGTCCACATGACGATGATGTCTGTTTGCAAGGATGGAGGACTGAAAGAACTGACGGCACATGGTAAGAGCCTGCCAGTAATAGATATCCGATCCATAATCTGCACGGCCGGGGATCTTGTCGGGTGTCTCTCTGCGGATGAGACGTGCTGGATAGTATTGTAACAATCTACGCTCAACATCTATCTTCTTATCTCTGAGCTCAAGGCATTTCCGCTCCGCTACTTTGAGGCAAACATTCCCAAATTGAGTTTTTCCAAATCTACCTCTTTTGATAAGTCCTGGCAGCTCGAGACCACCAGCAATATGGATTATGGATTCTCGGAAGATGATTGCTGATTGAAGGCGAACAGCAATATCTGACCATGCCTCAGGAGCCTTGGCAACATGGACCCAGAACTTCTGGCTGATGCGCAAGAGGTAGCTCTCGATGTAAGTACGAACGCTGGGCAAGGCATTCACGTAGTCAGCAGCTTGAAGAATGGAAACGCAGTCGGTAATGTAGACATTGGCGCCACCATCTTCAATATCGTCTGTAAGGTTTGGAGGTAGATTGTAGAGCATCCTGAAAAGGTTGTCATATGTTCTTTCCAACGAAACATCTCCGACGCCATTATAAGCACCAGCACCATTCAAGGTAAGCTTTCCCTTTTTATTCATTGGCTATAATAAACTTTGGCTTAGCGATTGTCTGAATTCGATTTGGACATTGGAAACTTCTAAATGTATGACAATTTCTAGTGACATATAGCCACGATATTCACTCATGACACCAGGACAATTAAGGAAAGTACAATACTTACAACGCACTCAAAATCTCGAAATCTGTCATCCTTGAACGCTGCAAATGGTTTCATCTCAATCCACCATCTGACAGTGATACCTTCGGCCCTAATCGCCTTTGTGATGGTTCGAGGTGGAACATCCTTAAGCAGAGCACCAATTATCGGGGCGTAGGTGACAAGTTGCCAGGAATGTAGTTTCCATTGTTTTCCCATGGGTGACATAATGAGGACATCTCCATCTGGCGGGAATACGCTCGGCCTGGGATCTGACATGTTGCTTTCTATATTAACAAATTTGCAGAATATAAGATTGTTGGTTGGCAAAGTTGTGGGTGTGTTGGTTGTTGATTGTTATGCTGTTGTGCCTTTCGGAGGGAGAAGATCGGAGGGAGGTGGTTTTTATTGTAGAAGTGGAGGTTAGACAATTGGGTACCGGAATTTGAAGGGTAAGTTACGGTTTGACTGCACCGGAGATTTGCAATAATTACCTATTATTACAGCAGACAACAAATGGAAGACCATTCACTCCATGAAACGTGGGAGACACGATATTGGATGAATACTTATAATTGTTGCATCGACTATAATCTCTTTTGCGAATCTAAGTTTGTGAAGTGGGAGAATAAGATCGGAACAGTCCCACTGATCTGATAGCTCATATCAAAACACCTGTTTAAGAAGGAGCTGATTAGAATTTCACTTACAAAGTTCCTATTTAAGTTCCTCCTGCCTTACAAAGTGTTGATTAATGCTTATCAAAGATTTATACTAATTGCCATTGTCCAAGTTCAATTCAAATGTTGGAATGGAAAAAGAGATCAGATCAGAAATAGAAGATACTCCTTAAATAGTTGATACATTAATATTCAATCATTCATCTTTACTTAAACAAAACTTTAACGATGGTACATAGCTAGTGCTTCAGATTAATTTGAGAATTGTAGTGATTCCGAAATATTGAAATTTGACAATATAGTAATGGAATTTAGATACAAAGGCACTAAAAGATTGTCTATTTTCTAGTTTAGATTTAACATCTGGATGTGTTTTGCAGAAATAAATTTAAAGACACCAATGAATTGAGTGAATTTATCAAGCCTGTTACATTATAATTTATCTTGCCTAGAGTTGAAACCAGGTTGAACATAGAGATACTTCAAAATGTGACTTTCAAGGTTCCTGTATAATCATATTTTTGCTAGACACTCATCTCATATTTGGAGACTTCACCTTTAATATTTGTGTTATGTGAGATTGCTTTAATCAACGTCATTACTTCTCTCCTAAACTCAATAGATCTAAGCATATAGACATACAAGTAACTGGCTTAACGCACAGACCATGAAATAGGGAAGATAACAACAAGTCACAAGTCAAATTCCCTTATTCAACCTAGAAATCTGCCCAATTTTTAGCATCAGATCATTGATGGAGCGGAGTAATATTTTATCGAAGAAAAAGGGTATACACTCTGATCAATAAACATAAATCCGACAAATAGCCATCCCTCATCATTACTGTCTTTTTCGCGCCCGGTACTTGGAGAAAGCGACAGTCTCGGTCAATGATTACCCCATTCCAGATATATTGAGGGATAAGATGAGACTTTATACCACAATAACAGTGCAGGTTCGAAAGTCCGAAGGTAGAACATGTATATGTATAGTTTGCTTTTGGTGGTGTCTACTACAGGGTTATCATGAATAGAACTGCCAGTGAGATGAATGACTTCTCTAAGATTTTCGACCAAATCTTGTAGCACTGGGACGCCCGGACGCCATTCGAGCGGTCTCTTTTGCTAATAAATCCTCAACTTTGAATTTTACTTAAGCTTGAAATGGGTGAATGTAGGTCAACGATTGGAAATTGTCAGAGTGGAGTCTGCACTGCTACGAAGCATTCCCAACTTGGTTCCTTACTATCTTCAACATTGTCCATCACCACCGGAAAGATTGACCTTGGCCGAGTCGAGCTTCATCCACAAAATGCTCTGCTGAAGAATAAACAATAATGATCATATAGCATGACCTCTTTAACAGGGGAGTGCTACACTATCCATATAAATTTCTGTTGGCATAGAATTTCAAGCAAATTATGGGTATAATTGGTAAGTCAAATGCAGCCTAAGCCCCTTTTTAACAACCCCTGCCATTTAGTAATAGATGGTATGGGCTTGCATCCTATCTCAAATGCTGATTTGAGGCACCCTGCGGAATGAAACCACGGACACGATACTGACCAGCATACAAAACAATACAGAACTTTTCTAAACGAAATACTTGCATGTAAGATCTTATCAAATTTGAGTGGCTGCATGTGAAAACGAAGAAGCAAATTCCCCAGGCTGACTTGTGCTCCTCTCCTTGACGATGTGCCAATACTTCAGATTGAACAACAGGTGCACTTTTATAAGCCACACGTCACATAGCACTGGGACCATTCTTGGAGAATGCCTGGGGATCTGATTCGATCTTCAAGGCCATGCACTTGCTATTCTGAATGATACAATGACTTCGCGCTTGCGAACAATCCCATCCCACTGAATTCCATAGATGATAACATGAACTCGTAATACACTTTCCTTTCGAAGCATCATTTCTAATTTGTGACCCAACGGATTTTCTCATCCTCCTCCCTGATCATTACAGTTGCTCTAACTCGAAGTGTAATGCAAGCGTGTGATGCAGCGTGTAGACGGCAACTCACCAATTTGGTTGATAAGTTATGAAGGACGACATTCTTGGCAATATTTATTTTTGCATGAAAAATAGGTTTCCAAGACTAGGCTTTGACGTTGTTAAGACATACATCGAGGATCGCCAAGGTATGTATGTAGTCACGGTAGCCAGATGATTTTCATCAATGTCATGAATAATGGACCTGGTGGACCAGCTTTCGAATGACATTTTTCCGAGCCCTAACAAGATAAGTATGTATGCAGGTACATGGAATGAATAAACTATTTGAGCGATTGAATTTGAAATTATAATCAGTACGCATTGATTAATTAAGCAGTTATGGTTGATGTCGACCAAACTTTAATAACCTTAGCACAGACTCCCACTCGAAATGACAGAAGCTTAAAAGGTTCGTATTTTAAGATGCTAACTACTTTAGTCACTTGTCGAGGTACGGAGTAAAGCCAGCAAGCATCCGTGACAAGCCCTTTTTGGGGTAGTTGGGTACATGGTAAGAGGTTCTAGAGGTTCTAGAGGTTTAGATTAGTGGGAAAGATCATATAAGGCGATCCAGGCTACACCAACTCCATCCCCCAGATCGAATACAACAAGCCTACCCCTCAATGGTCAAATACATTCGGATATAATCAAATAATACTATAATAGATAGGTATATATATATAATATATAATATATATTTAATTATATCTAGCTATCTATATAATATTATTATAATTTAGGTTTTCAAACATTAGGGATACGGCTGTGTGCAAAACAAAAGAAAAGAAAATCCCCATGTAAGACGACATGAGAAATTCTCCGATTTACCATAGCACATACTCACATTCCCCGGAAAAAGTAAAATTGTGAGACAAGAAGATCTTCAGCTGACAATCAACCTTGAAACTTCAAACTTGAGGATTTATATGTATATACATTGAACATATATCCTTTTTATCATTATTACCTATCGACTATAACGATTGTAATGCGTATAAAAGATGGCACAAAGGCGTGATTCACTAGCGGTCATTTTTCTTTTCTTTTACCATCACTCCGTGCCTAGGTACCAACATAGTTAGGTACCGAAGCTACGAAAACACACTTATCAAAGCTATAAATCTTTTTTTATTAATTTTATTCTGCTTTTGTTACGGTACACGGGAGTGCCCTTCCGAAAAAGCATATTAATGAATCTCAACAAAACTCCATCTTTACACGCCATTTCCCTTTCCTGTCCTACCATGAAGCGCCATCCTATCTTCTTCTCTCTTCCTCTTTCCTTTTGCCTTGCAAAATTTGAGTCATTGTGGCTTCCTGCCGTATCAAGAAACTGTGAATAGGGTAATGATCAAATAGCTCAAGTGACAAGGTCAGACCGCCGATTTTTCTTATTCACGTCCACCCCTCTATCCTTCATACGTACTCTCTTGATATCAAACTATTTACTCCTTTTTTATCATACTTTTCTGCGTCTACTATTCCTGATATTCTTCTACTTTTCCTATTCGCACTATGGTAAACCGCACCTATGGCTGAATCTAGCATTATCAATTCTAACGCTCCGCTTCAAACCCCTCCGCCAGATCTACATGCCTTATCGGAACAAAGTAAGAGAAATATCCCGCCATCCCACCTTCATTTCCCCCAGCTAACACTTTCCAGTTAACATAGCAACCAGAGCTGTACATGCTCAGCTCAACAGATTGATCCTCCTTCGTTTGCCCCTCGCTTTGCCTCCATATACCACGAATCCGTCCATATATGTCTCGGGTATCCTGCACATTGCGCCCATTTACATTACCTTCGAATCGTTATGGCAAACTATAATAGATGCCCCCAGCCTTCCAGTGTCTCTCGACGATGGACAGATAAGATCAGACTGTCCCGGAGGAAGGCATGATTCACTAGACTCCCGGGCTCCGAAAGTCTGTTCAAGAACTCAGTCTCTACTTTCACATCTGCTTCTCCCTGGTCTCTTGCGTTCAGGGCGTCTTCAAGCTGATATTCGTACTTTGACTGGAAACCCCGATCATAAAATTGAAGAGCAATTGAAGGCAGTCTCGGAAAATGGACGGCTAGCAGAGTTTATTGCACACACCAAAAAATCTGTGCAAACAAACCCACATGTTTTACTGGCATATGCATGGGTGTTGTATATGGCTTTGTTTTCAGGTGGTCGATATCTTCGAGCTTCACTCAAGACGGCGGGTGGATTCCAAGACTTTTGGGACAGGGATCCCTCTCCCGTGCGCCCATACGAGGCCACGAGGCCATCAGAATCCGCCCCATCCCCTAACAAAGGATACCCCGAACAAGGAGTGCGTCCTTCTGCTCGTCGACAGACACGCTCTGAATGTAGCCAGATGATGAAGAAACAAGGTCTTCAATTCTTCGATTTCGTCGGCGATGAGGATGGTGAAGACATTAAACGCGAATTCAAACGGCGCATAGCAGAAGCTGAAGTCCTCTTAACAGATGGCGAGAAAGCTGACATTGTCAAAGAAGCGCAAGCAATCTTCTCGTTCATGGTCATGATGGTTTCCGAACTAGATTCAATATGTGGCAGTACAGCAGAAGACTTGGAGACGGTGAAATCCTCACAGTTCACGAGATTACACCAGGAACACAAACCTTTGAACATGGCTCGGGGAAGTATCGCTCTTACGCAAGAACGCTTCTCAAAAATGAGAGAAGATAAAAGCTCTAATGATGGAGAAGAACGATTGGAGCGAAAACCAAGTCTCTATGCATCATTCATCCAAGCTCCTATGGCTAAATTGGTGAGATTTAAAGATGAATGTCCTGGTAGTACAGCAAAAACACTAGTAAGAAAGTGTTCTACAATCTCCCCTTCTACCCAAGGTGGAAGCTCTATAGAAGAAACGAATGTGATAAACTCCGAGACAAACCTCTTTGTGGGACTTTTGACAGTGGGAGGACCACTAGTAGCATTGACAGCAGCATTTGCCACTTGGTACTACGTTGGCTAGTATATTTGTTTCCAGGTAGAATTCATCCATTGCCTGGGATGTATAAATGATATTTTGGAAGAGGCACGAGTGCTCGCTACTTCATCTGTTTGGAGATGAGAGGATTAGAGGACATAATGGTTATGGCTATGAGTAGAAGGCTTGTTTTTTCATACATAGGTACTCACTACACACTTTTAGGATAAGGATAGCTACAATTTGATACCCCTATTGATTGCTTTCAAATGTTCATTTTCTGCAATTGCTTTCTATGGTTGAGCCTAAAAGTCTAAACTTGTGAACAGGCGCAGATACTCCTCCAAAGTCCCAATCGAAGTTTCATTCATCACTTAACATGTGGCCATGTACTGTGTAGCTCATCAACGGACTCCTCCACTACCCATCTCATCATACTTACACCATTTTGACTGACTGACTACCTAGCACAACATTCATCCCATTCCACCTAACCTCCTATCCTAAACCTAAGTCCCAACTCCAAAGTCCTAACATCCACCAGATCCGCCCAGAAAATAAATCAAAGACGAATGAATAGTCATGAATATTAGTCCATTCAATATCTATCTTCGCAAATCGATTCTGGACCCCCTTTTTTCCCGGTTCTTCTAGCTTCTCTATCGCTACGCGTGAGTTGTGAGTTATGAGTCATGAGTTGTTATTTATGATTTATGATTTAAATTAAAATTTGACCTTAGTTTTAGCTATAAATTAAATTAAAAGTTTATTTATTTACAATTGAGAGTTCATGTTGGTTATATTATATCACGTTGTAGGTACGTAAGGCTTTCTTCTTTCTTTCTTCCTCAGTTATTAAATGTAAGATAGGGTTTTGAACCGGGTTGATTTTGCGAAATTGGAGTGTCACTTCCTTGCCCACACCTCATTTTGCTCTCATCCATCCACCATTCCCCAGGAGAAACTTAAAACCTTTCATTTTAGTATTATTATTTCTGTTTTCTAGAATCTATTTGTGCCTACAACCAATAGAGTAAGTAGGTATACCCAAACTTCATCCTTGATAACTTGAAAATCCATTTTATCATATCTAATCGTCCATGTTGAATGCCGTACTAATCGTTACCAGTCGCTATTTTTATCCCATTATTATCCAGTTCTTTCGGTAAGTATTACCTCTAGTCTTTCTTTCCCTTTCTTCCATCTCCCTCGGATCCCGTCAAACTATCCTCACTTCCCCCGACTGTAAATGAGAAATCTGTCTCCCCTACTAATTCCTTAACACAATCTACCAATCCCGCTAAATCATCCATCACCAACGAACTTGCTACTTGCATAACAGCATAAGCACTATATCCCGGTTCTTCCACATGTCTTGAGTCTAGAATCCCACTATCGAGAGCTTCAAGTCTCCTAGTGAGGCTGTAAGGTTGCGGAAGTTGGATGAAAGGAGGAAGG
The DNA here is from genome assembly GCA_025389075.1 of Sclerotinia minor. Classification (NCBI taxonomy): domain Eukaryota; kingdom Fungi; phylum Ascomycota; class Leotiomycetes; order Helotiales; family Sclerotiniaceae; genus Sclerotinia; species Sclerotinia minor. Next base: position 1,062,650 of record QRFH01000007.1, read on the forward strand.
GCAACCCCTGCACTGATCGCAGCAGACAGGAGTGCGAGGGTTGATGTTATTTGATGGCTGGTGGGCTCAACCTGTTCCATGATGACAGCTAGATCACGAAGCCACTTGCTTCGCGTGTCGGTGTTTGTATCGGCATCTCTAGACCAGGCTTTTGTGGTATAAGACATCAGTGCGAGGTAGCCCATAATACTGGACTCAGTCATTAGCAAATACACACGTCCAAAGTATAGTTACACTTACTTGGAACATCTCTGTGTGATATTTTTGTAAGTCTCACGAGGAAACTTTCCTCCAATCGTAGGCTCAAATCTCTGCCAAGCAGCGTGTTGCTGCAAAGATGGCAGAAGCAAGAGAAGCTTGCCAAACATCCTTTGTCGAGCCTTTTCAAGGCGACGACCAGGGCTAGACTTCAATGACATATCACCTTCCGTTCCGTGCATTCGAGAACGAATGGTGGAATGAACCATTGAGTAGTAGTTTGCCAAGATGTAAAGGGTCGCTCCCAAATCTTTTCTTAACCAGCTGCGGTCCGTGAGCGGGTAGGGAAAGAAGGTCCAGATGAATGCCACAAAAGAACCTCCCGCAACACATGCGAGTCTATATGGAGCAAGCTCATAAATCCTATTGTCGTTAGAGAGCCTCAAATTATCCTGAAGAAAAATACTGACGGATAATAGGGTTGTCCTGAGCTAGTCGATGCTGCAATCCCAATCTTCCTGACCTGAAGCTCATAGCCAATGATTAGGACTTGGGTGACCATAAACACAAGCCAAGCTGGTATAAAGCGAGGAAATTTCAGGAAAAGGTACATCTCCATGAAAATGAAAAACCATAGCATTACTATGACACCTGGTGTCTTTTGATCAACAATATACCAGATGACGATCGAGGTGACCATTGCCAGTGCGGTGCCTATGACACGGGCCAGAAATCCAAATATCGATTGGCCTGAAGTCATCGTCATACCTATTTCCCGTTAGCTTCTCCACGAGATCAGATCAAAACAAGCCCCCAGACATACCAATGGCAATGATAATCAAAGCCCAAACTAATCTTTGCTGCTGGAAGAAGACATGAGTATCCTTGAGAAATGCAACGATACCCAAAGTCAAGGTTGCGCAGGCGACTCTGAAACCAAATGCTGATTCTTGGCTGCCTAAAAACCTAGGGATAGTTCTAAGCCCGTTCCCAAAGTGCTGCCAAGCAGTATTCGGTGGTAAATGCTCGGGGTCTTTTCGAGGATTGAACCCTGAGCCCAAGTAAACATTGTTTATACCTGCCTCTTGATTATCTGGGGTGTTACTATCCACAGTCGTGTCTGCTTTCGCGAGGCCAAGAATCCATTTCTTTACTCGGCGTTGACCTGGCAGAATCAGTCGATTCTTTTTCATAGATCCATCTTCTACTTTACTATCCGCAAACTGAACCAATTTCATTACTGCAAGGCCAGCCGTATAGAGCTAAACTAGTTAGTATCGTCATTCAACACTGAATTAGTGTGACCTACAAGATTTTCCATGAAGAGAATAAGATATAGCTGCTGTTGATCTCTTCTGTGCGAGGCTTCGTCTTCAGTAACAGGTTCCCCGCCGGCAGGGATGGGCCTACTTGCGTCGAATTGTTCCGCAGACAAACCCTTTTCCTGTGCCCACTTCTTCAAAGTCGCACCGCGTTCTTTGTAAAATTCATTCAGAGTCTTTTCCATGTAAGCGAGAAATCCGGCATCGCCAGGCTTTGACTGTTCAGCAGCAGTCTCGATATCGCCAGCAGCTTTGTCCTTCGGTCGAGGAATAAGCTCCAAAGTAAGTGCCGCATGCTCCAACCCTTGATCCATAACTGAAGTCACGATAGCGAATGGTTCGTGGAGAGTTTTCATCACTTCATTCCATAACCTTTTTTCTTCTGCCTTGCTTTCTAACGGCATGTGTTCCCATTGCTCAGAACGATCATTTGAACCTGTAGACTTGACCCAGCCGCGTTTTTCGCCGATTCGCACAAAAATGTCCGTGATAGTACTCATTCCCAAAAGAGGAGTCATGATATCTTGAAACAAATTGAATATTTTGTCCAGATCCTTAGCATCCAATTTTCCCCAAGCAACCTCACGTTTCGCAAACGGCATGTCTCCATAAAGCTTTCCATGCATCCCACGCAAGCCATCGATTGCTCCTTTTAACGCCTTAGCCTCTGGAGACAGCGCTGGGTGGCTAGATTCCACACCACTTTTCTTGGATTCGCCCGACAGGCTACCAGCGGTATCACTATTCTCAGTAGCGGGACCGGCAAACATATCACTTTCCTCTAAGCTTGATAAATATTTCGTCTGAGCCTTGAGTACGCCCCTCATTAACTGAATGTATCCCGCTTGTCCTTTGAACACAACCAGACGACACGAGATAGGTATAACGAACAGGTTGACGGCTGTGCTTATAGCAAAGGCAGTCAAGAACGACTTCAGCATCTGTTTGACGAGAGATTCAGCGACTGCAAAGGTGGGAAAAATCGGCCCATATGTGAAAGCAATGTTCGAAAAGATGCTATACATAATGACCGGAACATTCAGGGCTGGAATTTTCGCGCGCAACAGATTTGCGAACCATATATTCGCAAATAGCCAGATGGCGCATACGGCAGCCTGCGACGAATTATACGCTTGTGGCACTCCCGGTGTGGAAGTATGCTCTCGCGCCTTGATACTGCTCCACAGTCCCAAAATTGCGACTGAAGCTCCAATGCTGACGGCAAAAACGTTGAGTATCATCGTTTGAAGGAATTTTGCCCTTGGCATAATAGGCAGAGAAATCACGCAAATGATGGCCACCAAGTATCCTAAAGTTGTGTATGTTCGCGCGACTGAATCGGATTCGTAGAAGGCTAGATACAAGTTAGGATAAGTAACGCAATATGGGCTTCAATTGACTTGCCAATAGCAATTGTAGGAGCGATGGATCCCCTAAGTTGTACATAAGTATAATTTTAATCGAAGCTGGAGGTGAACCATACTTGAACATCATCATCAACGTCGGCGCATCGAGTCCAAGTTTTCCCCATAACGTCTTCAACTTGGAGGGCCTCTTTTCCTCATTCTTGACCTCCGTCTGTCCAGTTCCTCTTTTGGAGAATTCATCTGCGATTGGCTTGTCTTCATTCTCGCCATTACCCGTTGCGACAGTTGGGGACTCCTCTTCTCCTTTCTCTGTGTGCGACTCGTCATCGAGAGGAACCTCCTCGGTAGCCATCTTACCAACAAGGCTGAGGATTCGTTTTCCCCGCGTGTTACACGACAATTGATTATATTCGTTCTTATGTGCACATCATTCAAATCATAAAATATAAACAGGAAGAAGCATTGGAAAATTTTAACTTGAATTCATGAATAGAGAGGTAGGAGAGAAAATGTTATCAGACTTTCTCCTTAGAGGTGATCTCTGCAATTACCGTGCCGGCACATGGAGAAAGTCCAGAGCATGAAGTGCGAAATTATGTACGTACGGAATACTGATTACCGTGCAATTGGCCAATCAATGAGTGAATACTCCTTCAGAGCCTTGAGTCATGATGCAGTATAAGGTTTATGCAAATTATGCATTGTTTTTCATCCACTTGCTGCTCAGCCTTACAGTGTGTTGTCGAAATATCACGTGCACAGTAAGGTTACCCCTTTAAAAGGAAAAGCTGAAGTATTTCAACAATTTCTAGTCCTTTAAGTCTCAAGTCTCAAATTATTTATTATCTTTGATTTCTGTTTCACGCTGCTCCAGTCTCATTCTGCTAGCTCTGTAGAGAACGATATATAAGAATATGTATAGTTGGACGAAAAGTTGACTAGTATCATCTCTCTAGGTTAGAAGGAGGATCTGCAGACTGCAGGTTTCCATAAGCAATGACGAAAATATGATGGCTGATCTACACTTCCAACAGCCTCTAATCGATACAAGTAGTAAAAGCTCCCGATTTGCACATAAAGACCTATCAAGAGGGCGTATTTACTCTTCAAACCTTCCCCCCTTCCCATTTCCTTTCCTTCTCCTAGGGTGAGGGCGGCAATCCCAACTCTTCACTAAGTTTTCTCATAGATCTGGCTACAGTTGATCGTTGTCCTTCAAATGTTAGACTCCCCTCTAGCATTAATGTCTATCTTCACTTCTAGCTTCGCCAACCAATCCACCACACTCATATTTGTCTAAATCTTCTCCTCCTTGGTCTGATTGTCTCCACAAATTAACCATCCAATGACTTATAAGCTATTCCTTGTAGTTATTACCCGTGATTCTCTCTTCTGTACTGTACTCTGTACTCTGTATTCCACTTTCTACCGTACCTTGTGTCATCGGCGCTTGACAAGTGTTTCTAATGGGAGACGATTTGTCATGAATTGAGCATTATCCTGCTGAATTTAATATTTGTTGACAACAGAAGCACATCCCTATACTTAGCAGCTTCACTTCGACCTCTCCAGGTCTTGCTAGCGTACGACCTAGCCCTCGATTACCCCAATACAACTTCGTCGACTCTAGCAATATAATGAAGGTCCCTAATCTAGGTTGCGTTGGCAATCTTGCACGGAAAACATTTTCCAAAAAAATCCAAGTCTTACCTCATTTACCATAACTGGACTTTCGAGCCAAAAAGCACCGCAGATGGATTAATTTTTCAACCTCCCCTACCGAACCTGCATTTACAGTACCTGAAAGCTTAATCGCTTGAAAAACTCAGAGTCACTGCTTTATCACAAGTCTCTTCTATAGCATTTTCCTGCTAAGACACCAATTTGCGGGCAAGAGTGGTTTCTCTTCGCGTGACCAATAGCTGCAGAACTTCAACCAAATGATCGTTTCTTCGATATGACGGGAATCCACCCGTAAAGAGTCAAATATATAATTAAGGGAACACAGACATAAACGAAAACTACAAAGTATCCGTGTAAATTTGTATGTAGTAAATTACTTAACATAGGGGAAAGTGGAGAATGAGAGGGTGAATCGCTAGAGGAGGTCGAAACGAGGTCTGTATATTAGACCGAGGGGTGATAAAAATGAAACAATCTATTCATGACAAAAAATCAAAATCATCAAAATACTCCACTCTGGGAAACTATCGATTTTGAAGATACTTGCGCGAAAGGGGAGAAAACTGAGCGCTCCTTATATTTCTCAAGAGACATCGAAGAAACATAAACCTGTTCACAAGCACACCAAGTCTTCCCTCAATTTCCCCTTCAAGTTCAACGACTCTTCGACAAAGCAATCCACGCTCTGCCCTCCCTGTCAAGAACTTTCCACCACCTAACATGATCGTTCCACTCACCACCTTTAATAGACCCTAACTGTCAGACCTGCATCATCATCATCATCTGCAACAAGACGAATTTAGCATCAACCTCGAGCAACACAACCGTTACCCTTAGCGTTGACCCAACCCCCACCATTCCTCCTCATCTCACATCTCCACGGCAGCTGAAAAATACGATAAAGTAATCGTGTCATGTTCATTCCCACAGAAGCAGTGTTACAAAACACGACGTGAATTTTCCCTAGCCCGTGACCTCTAACCCACGCAACACAGCAGCTTCACCCAGGTGGCTTGTCAGCCTATTGTAAAAGGATAAGAAGTTCGTATTTGTGTTGCATATCTCAAAAGCTTGTCGTTCCGCTTTGAAAATTATTTGGGGGAACTGAAGAGAACCAGTATGCTGCGTGACAACTTAAAAATGTCTTTCATAAAACGACTATTGAACAAAATTCCATCAAACTAACGGCATGAAACTCCGCAATACGAGTCCCGGGTATGTACTAATAAAAGTCCTATTCCTAACCACCAGTTCCGAAGCTCTATGAATACAATTCAAGACTTCTAGTCCCCATCTCACATCTCATCTGATAAGCCTAATATCAATGCTCTTTACCAATCATCATATCATTAAAGCGTGGGCGCTCTCTTTAACCCCACGCAGTATCTAACAAATAGCCGGTCCATAAAATGAGCATGTTTAATACCCTTGGGTCTTCTCTTGGCGAATTCATCAATCGCTTCTTGAACTCCATACCCACACCTTTCTACCAGATAGCATACGATAAAATATCCAGTTCTGTTGAAGCCGTAGTGACAGTGTACCCCCACAAACCATTTACCATCGACCCCTTCATTTTTCTTCCTTGCATCCTGCTCATCTCGTAATCGGTCGATTAAATTGATGAAAGTGACGACTTCGTCAGATGTGGGTGGGATTTTAGATACAGTGGGAAATTTATGGTATCGTATGCCGCCCTTCTCAAGCCCTCGCGGATCGTACACGGGGCTTTCGTGACTAATGTCCACGATATCTTTGATCTGTTCCCCCCAATCTCTTACGAACACCTCCGGACAATGAGTATCATCTACCTCTCTCAACGTTTTCATGGCACGGAATACGCCCGCTATGGGCTCAGACACTGGAGCAACTGCTTGCCATTTTGCCAAGTTCTTCACATCCCATTTACCAGAGGTGGAAAGAAACTGCAGTTGCCAACCCAATGACAAACGTGGTGTCACTTGGGTACAGAGAAAATCAGAGATGAGACCCGCAAGGATTCTCACAGTGGATGGCATGTAGAGCAACGCGTGCGAAGCGGGAGCTGGAATGATCGTCGTCTTTAAAACCCTCTTCAGCCTGAAAGGCTCAGAATGGATGCTTTCGATTCTTTCAAAGTCATCCGGTGTGGACGGGTCTTCCAGCGAGTCTATAGTGACACTAAGATTGTTTTTCAAGAGCTGTTTTTCGGTCAAAGTGCTGATGCTGTTACTTAAAGGTTTCGCCTGTCTAGATATATCAATAGGTGCAGCTGCATCAACAATAGGTTCACTTTTGTCGTTGAGCTCCATTTGGCTTGGGTGAGGCTTTCCAAGGAATTGAGAAATCTTCTCAATCTCCGCAGGCTTTGTAATGTTATCCACTGCACCAGCAACAAGGAAGACAGGCATATCTAGCCCCTTCCAAACATCCCTTCCCGGAAGTCCACCTTTCGCAATGTGGTTTTCGTAAACTGGCAGAGTTCCAGCTGCCATTCTCCTCCATACTGCTGTTTTACTCTGACTATTGAATCGTTCTTGGAGCTTTTTCGTTTCCTCGTCCGCTGAAGGGCCGACAAATCTATGCACACTAGCACTCTCAGGACCGCCTCGACGGTCCCAGTTCCGCCACAAATCAAAAACAAGATTTGGGACCAAAAGCAGCTTCCTGAACTTACTAACCTCATCTTCACTAGGAGGTTCGGCGCGAGGGCAGATTGCCTGAAATTTGCATCAGTAACCAAAATAAATATTACACATGATTTGATTCCTTACGACAAGACCGATGACATTTTCTGATAGCGCAATTGACCGTGGTGATGATGTAGAGGCAAGTAAGGCACTTATTGAGCACCCCAAGCTGTGCCCAATCAGGATCACACCCTGATTCGTATTCTTTTCTCTATAGTCCCCGATGACTTTCCCCACAAGCTCTGCAAGAGCATCCACAGTATAAGCATCCCAAGATAACTTTGAATCGAACTCTGACAGGCCGCAGCCCGGTAAATCGATTGAAAGACATGACGCCAAATTCACAAGGCTTGTCAATAGAGGGTTAAATTGTGCGACTGAGCCTCCCAGACCATGGATAAAAACAAGCAAAGGTAGTGGAGCGGGTTTTGTAGGTAATTTATTTGCTTGAGCATGTCTGCTGAAAAAAATTCGGAGCGAAGAATATGTAAATCGACTGGTTGTGTAAGATCTTATCTCGGAATGCTTCTTCAATAGCCCTGGGTCGACAACTTCGGATTCTATAACTCCAATTGATCAGTAGGTGATGTGCTAAATAATTCAAGAACCAGGACAAAGTTATTACGACAGAGCTCACCATTGATATCTAAACTCCTTTCGGGGATGGTTCCATGCGCACTGCCTTTAAGTGATCTTGAGTCATTGGAAGTTTTACTCTTCCTTCCATTTCGCAGATACCAAAACCCAGGAAATACACTACACAGAAGAGCAATTTGCACCATATCCCGAGCGGTCAACTTTCCCTGAATGGTATTGGTATAGATTCGGCTTGCTCTGGCTGCAACAGCCTGTATTGGCAAAATTAGTTTGCTAGAGGAGTTCAACAACGGCGAAACGCTGTTACCTGGTGAAGCAAGAACAAGAGGAAGAAATAAACAAAACGATGATAGCAACAAGAAACTCGTCATTCTTGTATTGGCAGCCCAAAGCATGTTTGGTTCAGACGAGAAAAAATAAAGTCCTATCGGGAAATTTACTTCCTGATTATGGTGAAAGGCCCCATAGCCAATAACGTTATCACGGTGCTCTGTATTAGCTGTGCTTGAACGAACCTTAAGCTTGGAAGTGATCGATGCTGTTCAATGTTTCCATAGAGGGGTCCGGATTATGGCAGATGAGACAAACGTGGCTCTTCTTGGAAAAAGATGTTTTTTGTCCTCGTCTGTGCTGACTCTTGAGGTTTGGAAGATTGTCTCTTTTCGAGTACTTCTACTCCTATCAAAGTCTCTTCTTTTCTATGTGCGAAACACTATTGCACCGGTGCAATGGACTCCGTTGTAGTACTGTACACTGTAGTCATACAAATTTTTCATGGGTTGCGGTTATTTTGCGATGACAGATTGCGGGACTCAGTTCTCCGGTAAGGTTAAGGTAAGGTTAGTCAGTACTAAAGGTTAATTAATTGATATGAAGTATGAAGCTTGGTCCTTTCTTCCCAGCTCCATACACATTGCATTTTCGCTCGTGTTTAGCTTCTTTTCCTTCATTGGCCCAAACTAAGATCTAACTACTCTACTTCAACATGGATTCCAGGTGCAGGTACACGTCCAGCTCTTCAGCTCCAGCACTAATAAGTTACAGCTTCCACGAAAATGCTAGACAAGAGGAAGATATTTCTGGTGGTCATACAACATATACCTAGTAACTTTATTGACGATTTTTCATTTTTGCTGAAGATCTACCCATTCCCGCCTACAATCTACTGCTTGATAAGATCTTACATAGACGAAATGCATTTTCAATAAAATTCATCGAATCGAATTGTGACGATCTTATCCAGGAATCATGGAATGGATAAAGTCGAGGTATATCTTACCAATACACTGCATCTTTTGGGTATAGGGTGCATGCAAGTACAGCTACATATGTAAGGTTAAATAAAGCAGGGAGGTTTTGGTACCCAACGTGAGTCTTTACATGGTAATTAACACATAAATCCTGTAGGAACAGATGGCCACCATCCCCTCTGCGTCTGGATCTAGAGAGTAATTACGTATGCTCGAACTGATTTTATCAGATTTCACGGCTCTGACCCCTTACCAAACCAACCACCACAAGTTATGTTCATAGATTTTGGAAGCATATGCATTTAAATCACAGTCTCACATCACGTTGAGCCTCTCCCAGCAGGACTACACTATATACTGAAGCAAGAGTGGGTGGAAAATGGACCTCCTCACATTAATGCAAAATGATTCATCATTTACTGTTCCTGCATCTCGGGAAGGCTAAAACTACTAGCGGGCTGGAGATGTCTAGCCCATCAACCGACGTCTGATGAAAACATCCCTCATTCACAATAACGGTATTTCGACCGATAAATTTGATGCAGATGGTAACTCTAATATACATCAAGTATCTTGATATCCGTTAAAAACCAATATTCATCAATACTTAATTCTTGTTATACGACAATCTGAATGGTATCGGGAGGACCTCTTTTTCTGGCCGATGTTTGCTGGTTTTAGAAGGTGGTTTGTATTGATACTGTTTTATCTTTGACAGCGGTGAGGGCTCGGGACTCGTCAAATCAATACTCCTTGAAATGACTCGTTTTACTGGTCGTGAGTCGGAGGCTGCAAATTTGATTGGAGTCGGCCTTTCGCGTGAGCTTTGGACAGGCCTTGGTGAGCCAACAGGCTCCCGGCCATTGATACTCTCAGAGTGTAGACGACGTGCATGTCTTCTCGACGGCGTTGTTACTGGGCTAGGTAAAGCCTTATGAGGCTGCCCGGGTGGTGTTACTATGAATCCCTCTGGTGAGGCCGTTCTCGAACTTTGCAAGCTTATGGTGTCTGGGTCATCCGAGGTCCTGTAAACCTCTGTTCTTTGGGGTGAAGTTGGGGTTGGTACACCGTGAAAGACTGGCATATTATGCTCTACATGCCTAGAAAGTAGACTTTCTTTTGCCTGTTGAAGCTCCGCTATTGCGCGGGATCGCTCAGAAGGCACAGCTTTGCTATGCAAGTCGCTAGCCTGTACCGTCGTGGAATAGTGGTTCACTACTATACCCCGCCATTGAGGCACTTTAACGTGTCTTGTCGAACCTAGTGCCGAAACAATTTTCTTTGACTTCACGTCTACCTTGGTCCTTAGTTGTTGGTCTGAAGACGAGTGAGTGCCGCTAGCAAGATCTCTCAACGCGCCATAAGTCGCTGTTGGGTTTCCCAAACGATAAGATTCGGATTTTGTTTTGTTAAATCTATCAATTGTTCGGGATTTTTTGTGCAATCTTTTGATCTTGGCTGCAAATACTTGGGGCAAAATGTTTCATCATCTTCATCATCACCATCCAACATCCTGTGCCGTTTTCCCCCAGATCTGCTTTTGCAAGAAGTAGAGGCCATAGGGATGCTGTAGTCCCCCGACTGCCCTGGCCGTTTCGTTTTGGATATTGGATATTTGAATAGTTGGTTGCGTCCGTGACACAGCATGCTTCCGTTGCAGCTGTTTCTTTCCATCGGCCTTCGAGCATTCTGCTTCCACGAAATTCTTTGCAGTAATTATTGTGAATTCAATGCCTGTGTATTCCGTCAATAGCCTAGCAAAACATTGACAGTGTGACATGGATCTTTATCAATGTATATCTGCGCCCGGAGCCCTCGCTCCCAAAGTTCTTCAAGCCTAAACATAGCTATATCGCCGGTTTGGGCATCGTAGATTATGTCGAGGACAAGCATCAATATGAGCTTCTTTTCGACGTGACAAGCCGCGTATCTTCCCACTTCGGTCTTGTCCCAGCAATTTCCCGGAAGGTGGAAGCCCAAGGAGTTGCAGAATCGCAATACTTGCTACAGAATTGATAGATTAGCATCAAACTATGAGGCGCGAGCAAGAGCACTATTTGTAGTCTGACACTGGGAGCTATCTACAACACAATTGGTTGCCTTTTCACTTTATTGACACTTACAGCTGAGCAGAATTCGTTATCTCGCAGTAAATCGTCATGATCTCTTTTTCCCTACCCGCTTGCAGCTTTAAATCTGACCTTTTCACCTTCAAGACGGATAACTCCAAAAGTTTTGCCTGGTGGACCTGGGATTTTGTACGTAGCTATTGGCTCTACAAACATAACCCTACCCCTATCATTCAAGAAGTGGACATCATCGCTATTGGCAGGTCCTGCGGGGGAAAGAGCAGTGGTTGAAGTTTCTTTGAAATATCTTGCCATAGATTTGCATGCCTTTTTCAAAGCCGATATATGTTGCAATGAGTAAAGCCGCGTTTCGGGGAGAGTGTACGTCAAGCCATGAGCCAGCTCTGGCATTAAAGTACACTGTGCCAACTTATGCCCATTGTGTACTGAACTTTACTTCGGGGTCACCTTGTATTCAATCAAAGGTCTTGTGTTAGCGCTGGCCGTGGTCCTGGCAGGAACAACTTCAATGATCGGTTTTGGCAAGCCATAGGAGTCAAAGATTCCATTCTTCTTCCGATGTCGAGGCATTTCTGGCGTTTTGCATTAGAATTAAAGAGGGTTTGAACCGTCAGAAGTTTGAATATTGAAGTAAGGAAAAGCTGAAATCACAATTTGTGCGAGGCTTGAGGGGAAAAAGCAAAAGTTGTGGCAAATATAACCGATCTTGATATCGGATGTAATAGGTCACTTTGGATATCTCGCCGACGACCGGACCCGAGACTGCAATTTCCCGTAATAGTATCGAGTGAGTAAGTCTACCTAGTATCCAAATGAAATCACCTCACTTAAGACATTAGAAAAACAGACACAATGTTGTCTGACCTGTCAGAAGATAGCTACCTCCGAGCAACTCCATTATCCACTCCTCAATTTTGGATTTAGACTGAAAGTTTATTTATGAACTCTGCGAAGGTCCCTTTATACTCTGCGCTTTCATCATCATATCGGTTGTTGGATCGAAATCAAGGACTATACTCGTAATCGTGTCAACACTAGTAGGTATCTGAGGCGGTGTACTCGAAAGGTGGACAGCAATATTAAGGCGCCTATGTGACTCAATTTTGATACAAAATTTGCAGCAACTGAAAGCAGTTTATCGACGTGCCTACACAGCGTTTCGGTCACTATGCATTTTCAAGGGAAAAGATACTGCGTTCTATTCCTTGCATGATATGTCTGTTTCAACAATAACGAATTTTTTGACAGCCTCCGAATTCATAAAGAAAATGCTATTCGTAAACTTCATGTCACCAAAAGGATATGGTATCAATCAGATTAAGGGGTTTTATTGATTTTATGTCTCATACTGACCGATAGCTGAGGTTGAGCTCGATGTCATCTACATAAACCCTTGGTAGAGTACTTTTTGGTGAGCAGTCTACTTTCCATTGTCTGGCCGTTTCTGACCCTTTTTCACTCGTTAACTTTACAATCATGTTTGTTTCCCAGGGACTTTTATTGGTTGTCCTTTCTATCTTGGATTTTTCCGCGGCTTTTGTTCTTGACAAAAGGCAAGCTGCGGAACCTTCATGTCCTCCGCGACAGACCATTACCGTAACTGCATTTGAATGTCCAATCATTTCTTCTTCTGCGTCTCCTAGCAGTGGAGCATATTCGACTACCGATTTCACATCTGCTTCTACCAGTTCCGAGGTTTTAGTTAGTACAACAATATTGAGCAGTGTCGACTATGTCTCGACTTCTCCCATTCCATCAGAGACCAGCTCACAATCATTGATCCTTTCATCATTTGTTTCGACTTCAAGTGCAGCAGCCACTTCCGCAAGTCAGACTCCTGTCTCTTCAGCTATACCTTCCACGGCTGTCTCATCATTCCCGGGAATGGTTTCTTCTACCGAGAGTTTGATATCCTCGTCATTCCGTTTCGAGTCTTCAATTCCATCTAGCAGTCTTGCTGTTCCTGCAACCACCATTGAGACCTTATCGATCAGTACGGAAGTGCCCACTTCGATCCCAGCTTCCACATCGAGCAGTGTCATAACATCCGAACCTTCTTCGTCGGTAGCTCAGAGCTCGGTTGGATCTTCATCCATTGTCTCAGAAGTTCCTAGCTCGCTTGCCTCATCAGGAGCTGGTTTCACTACTTCGACCGAAATATTGCCATCTTCTACTTCTGAAAATCCAGCTACCAGTGGCACAAGTATATTCTCGTCAAGTCAGGAAGCTAGTGGTTCTACAGAACCAACGAACATCCCCGAGTCGTCGACAATAATTTCAGAATCGGCCAGTGTTATCTCAAGCGAAATTTCTCTCTTCACTTCTCTAAACTCGGCTGGACCTAGCACTTCATCCGAAATTCTTCCAAGTTCGAGCTTAATTCCTAGTACCGCAGCTTCCACCACATACATTTTGCCCTTACCTTCCTCATCCACATTTATATCTTCCCCACTTCCATCCTCTGCCATTCCATCAACAACCATACTCACCGTAACCTCCTCGGAATCCCTACCCGCCATCACGTCGGTCACAATAACCACAACAGTCATTAGTACAGTGGGAGGTCAAACCACCACTGTCTTATCAACGTTCATACAAGTTACTACTGTTGCTACGACTATAGCAACCACCGTTCAAGTACCCACCACCGTGGTCAGCCTGGGAACCACAACTGTTATACAATATACCACAGTTACGGCTCCAGCTTGCACAATCCGCCCGTCTTTGATTAATGGTGGTTTTGAAGATGGCAACGGTATCAGCCCATGGGTAGCAGTTGCCACGGGACCTAATCCTCCTACGTACACCAATTCAGGTATTCCTCACAGTGGGTCTACTAGTTTGTAAGTTTTCCTTTCATCATAAGAAAAAAAAAAGAAGAAACATCTGCTGACATATCAAATCCAACTCCCAGAGAACTACTTTTCTTCCCATCATTCTCAGCTAGCTCATACATAACTTTAACGCAAACCGTGACCGCATGCCCCTCTTCCAATTACCTCGTTACCGGCTACGTAAAAGCAAACAATGCACTCAGCATTGAGCAGTCTTCTAATTGTCACATCTATTGTAAGTCTGCTCTTCCATCTTTGGTTCTCAAATCCCCCGTTAACCACATCACCCCTTCAATTTTTTGTTCTAAATAAATCACTAACCCTCACTCACCACTCCTATAGTCCAAACTGGCATACAGTCGTCTCCGCCAACTTTGATCAATGCTTCCACATACCCAGGTTGGAGCATGTTCTATCTATTCTTCACTGCTCCCCCGGGCGATGGTCCACAGGATGTACAATTAACAGTGCATTCTTACTGTGACAGTGGAGCTGATGGTGCGCCGGGGTTGTTTGTGGACGATTTTGTCGTTCTTGGGTAATAGCTTCAATGCGAGGAGAGGAATGTGAGTTGTGTGTGACATGGAAGGTAGGAAGTGGAAGGATTAAATTATGGCAATGGGATAAACAGTGAGTTGGAAAGATTCGTTTTGGAGGGGCCGTTTTTTTAATTATTTTATCCGTACGTTACTTAAAGGGTTTGTGAGGTTACTTTCAATTGTTGGTTTGGTGAGTAAGTGGGTGCGTCTTGGTAGGTATACGAAATAATAGCTAGATAAATTTAGGGGTTTGTTTAATTTTCTGAAACGCGATACTTGCACGGGAGTCGATTTCTAGATGAAGTTTGAGTTGTCTCATTAAGGTTAAAATTTTGTATTGGGAAAGGGTTAGATCGTCGAGAGTGAAGAAGAAAAATGGTTTTGTCTTGCGTAAACCTAAATCGGACGTGGATATCTAGTCTGTAATATTCTAGGAATCGATCACAAGGTACATGCCACCTTTGTCAACCAAGCTATTCTCCATGGGCATTCATTAGTTTAGAAGTGAGCAGCGGGGATGAAATCTGTTATTTGGAGTCAACAACGATGGTAGAAGTAGTCAAAGTGCATGCGCTGCAGTAGTAATTTGTATCATTCCATTGCGTCCTGTCTGGTACCAATTAATTGTCCAGATGCCAGTCTCGTGTAGTGGTCCACCCAGCCTGATAATCATTGTACGTGAACACCTCCATGCATGAGCGCAATAAGCCTATTAAGAAATTCAAAGTCAGAGGCAAAAGTTATTATGTAACAGAAAGACATAAAACACCGACCCATACTCCCTCCCTGTCTTTCCGCCTTGAATTGTCAATCTTGTAGCAGCAACAGCGCCCTAAATCAATCTAAAAGAATAAAACGCCCCATGGATTTTTAGAAACTCCATGATTTCGTCCAGGTATGTCTCTTTGTCCAAATCGGCTGTCCAGAATGTCCTAGCATCTTATTCACAATCTCTACATTTTTTATGCGCGCGATTGGAATGACCAGATTCCGAGACCGTGTAACTTAGCTAGACATGTAACGACCAAGGTATATTTCCATAAAATATCTTCATATTTGATGTCTCGGTAGCCGAGTATGTGGCTGCTTAGTCAGATTTGAGGCTCTGCTCTAACATTTAAATCGATCAAGGTGGTCCGTGATGATCACTGATTCATAATCCCCGCCACCCACCACCAATGCTGCTGTCACGTTGTTACTTGTGGGTTCACATTGATCCACCACTTACAATCCACTTGTGATCCAGCCACGACAACTTCAACATGATCGAAAGATGAAGAAGACTTTGCTTCTTTGCTTTATCCATGGGTAAGTTTTTCTATCTATCTTTCAGATGTTACACATATTGATGTTTGAAAAAGGTTCAAAGGAGGAGACGATACCTTTGGGTCGTTTCCTGAACATCTTCGAGCACTCGTTAGCCATAGTCTTCCAAAAGTCAACGTTCGCGCAATCACATACCCGCAGTATGAAACTCGGGGTGACTTGGGAGAGTGTGTGAGCAGATTCAGAGATTGGTACGAACTCCCGTGGAGTTATCATTGGACCTGAAGTTAACTGGTTGTATCACAGGCTTCAAGAAAAGATAATTGACATAGAAGTCAAAAATGGAACACCTTCTCCAACTGTCGACCCTTCTGTCCGCACAATACTCATTGGTCATTCTATGGGAGGAATCGTCGCTGCTGATACAATACTGGGAATCACATCCGATAAAATGCTAGATTCGAAGGAAACCACAGATTCGTTGAATGCTTTTATGTTTCCGTATATTCAGGGCGTCCTAGCATTTGATACACCTTACTTGGGAATATCGCCAGGTGTTGTCGCTCATGGCGCAGAGGGTCATTATAACGCAGCCACGTCGGCTTTTGCGCAAGTTAGTAGCTTGGCAGGTGCAATATGGGGTCAAAAAGAGGTAGACAAAACCGTAAATGATAAGAAGCCAGTTGCGGCGTTACCAGCACCACCGGCCCCAGAAGCACCTGCGTGGAAGAAATGGGGTACGTTGGCTATGTATGCTGGAGCAGCTGGAGCAGTAGCTGTTGGAGGTGCAGCTGCGTACTTCAAGAAGGATCAAATTCAGGAAGGATGGTCATGGGTAGGATCACACCTTGAGTTTGTAGGATGTCTAATGAAGGGCGAAGAGTTGAAGAAGAGGGTCACTGGGATGGTTACTTTGCAAAGGGAGTTACAGGTCGGTTGGACAAATTTATACACAAGGTTGGGCAAGGAGGCAGTTAGTAAAGCCGATGGGAGCCTGGTTGGGAGCGTGATGGGAAATCAACGAACGTTTTGCAATCTACCTAAAGGCAGCGCTAAAATTTTCTTCCGAGAGGCCATTAACGACAAGGCTGCGGATGAAACGAGTGCACATATGAGTAAGTTTCCAAGAAGGCTTTCGGGTTTTCGGAGCTAATAGTTCTCTAGCTATGTTTTTCCCGAAAGATAATCCTGGATATTATGCTTTATCTGAAGAGGCCAAGAATTTGATAGTGGAATGGTCAAGTAATGAGTGGTACGAATCGAGCGCGAGACAGTCAAGCACAGGACAATCGAGTACAAGTCAGTCAAGCACAGGAAAATCGAGCACAAGGCGATCAAGTACAGGACAATCGAGCACAAGAGAATCGAGCACAAGAGAATCGAGTACAAGAGAATCGAGTACAAGGCAATCCAGTGCAGGACAATCGAATGTAAGAGAATCGAGCACAAGGCAATCGAGCACAAGACGATCAAGCACGGGGCATTCGAGCACAAGGCACTCGAGCACAAGACGATCAAGCACTGGACAATCAAGTACTGGACAATCAAGCACTGGACAATCGAGCACAAGACGCAAATCATCCAAGGATATCAAGGTCGAGCACGAATTGCGATGAAATGAATTTACTTGAAGTGAAATTTTGATAATGAAACCCGAGCCGGCATGCTGTTGACTAAGGATATACGAACTACACATAGACAGATTGCCAAATGACTGTTGCTGCTTTTCCAGGAATGGATGAATACTCACACAATACCCATGTCAGATGTACTGTGACTTTGCCCCTTTATGCATTACTATTCAGGACGCGGAGCCAGAGGATTTACTGTTCTAGCCACAGAGGAACGGCGATCTGACAGCATAGGTAAAGAACCTTTTTGGAGTCAAAATGTTAGCATCAAACTCCAGCCTTGACTACATATGTTGTAACGCCATGCCGTGATGCCGTGATGCCATGCTGTGTTTAATCGGGCATTTTATCGGCCTATTTAGGGGAAACTCCAAGAACCTCCTGTTTTACAACATGATTATCGGGCACTAATTTTAGGAGCCGCCATGATTCCTGCTCGCCACGTTAGATGCAAAAAGGATTTGTTTGCCTCCCTGAAGATTATAGCAACACAATTGTGAGTAACCAAGCATGCGGACAAGGGATAATGCATCCAGAATTGCAGATTGAAGAAATTATGCCAGTGACAATCAATTAGTTTATTTGATCTCATTATTTCGGACTATGGTCCTATGTACGTAACATCTAGCATATTTTACTTCATTATTCATAATACAACTGATCCATGGTTTACAACAAGAATGCAGCAAAACTTGCAACGCCGACACTTCCAGCCCACATCAAGGATCCTATAGTACCATATTGCATAGGCCCGACGTTCAAAGCGCCAGCCGCGCTAGAACTTGATGCAGCAGCTGTTCCACTCGAGGAGGACGCGGTCGCAGTCGCAGTGGCGGAGGCCGGGAGGCTGGAGAGGGCCGCGTCGGCAGCGTAGCTTGCCGATACACCGGTACCGTTCTTGCATGCGGAAGGAACGGCGGTTGCAGCTCCTTGAAGGTACGACACGGCGGCGCATTGGTAAAGAAGTCCTAGGGAAAGAGATACGAGTTAGTCTCCGGAAAGAATTAGGGTACTCGGAGGGCTTGGCTAAGCGGGTTTACATACCATCTGGGCCATCTGCGACAACATTTATGACACCCTTGTTTCCAGCAAATGTGGATGGAACGGTCACAGTTGGTTGGCAGAAATCGCCGAGACCGGATTGTTGGACAGTGGGAATGAGGTTGGTCCAATTTGCGGCGGCGGTATCATTCCCAACCATTGCGCGGAGCAACCATGTTGTAGATGGGTGAGTGGTGGTCCTGTTTGCAAATATATTAGAATTGATCTTGGTACCAAGCATAGACCTATTTTTAGGAGGTAACCAACATTGCAACCGAATCTCCGTCGACGTGGAAAAATGTGATATTGTGATCAAAAGCAACGGAAAATCCACCACAAGGGGCTGTTCCTTCTGCCTCGTCGTTGAAGCCATCTGGGAGGAACATTAGCTTTCTTCCTTGTTTTGCTCCAATTCTCACGTTAATATCTGAATTCATGGAGCTTACAGGTCATGGGGTAGTTCAAGAGGAAATGTGCAGAGCATTGGGAGATGACGGTAGCAAGACCGAGAAGAGCTGTGAGACGCGCCATTGTATGGATGTTCTCTTTGTTAACTTTTTGGAAGAATTGGGTTGCTGGTTGTTGGATGGTTGTAAGGTAGAAAGGTTGAAAGATGGAGAGGCCAAGAGAAATATAAAGTTTCTTTGTAGGTTGAGGATGGTGCAGAGATACTAGATAGATTGAAATGAACTTAGTGAAGGCTAATAAATAATAATAAAAAATCTAATTTTATAACCATTCAATTCAATCCAATTCCTAGGGGTGAGCAAGTTATTTAATCTTACTCGAAATACCCGTGAAGGATACGATGCTCTAGCCACATTGAAAGGAATATCTTGCTCACAAGGGGTACTATGTCCGTACATACTCATACTCCATGAGTTCTACCTTGGCAAGGGTCCATTCAAAAGGGTACCGATCGTACCGCACCCGTGACCCTAGTAGCTATGCCACTATCCGACAAGGCGTGGGTTTCCGGGTGGTTACTTCCTACGTAGTGTTTGCATGTCCAATATCTAATATCTTGCTCATTGTCCATGCTCAAGCCATGATGCTTAACAAATGGATCAGGTAGGGTGTTCTTCCGTAACCTTAACCTTATCCAGTATTCCCTTGAGCTTATCATCTTATCATCTTATCATCTTGTTGCCTGTGCGAACTCACCATTCTTTTTCTTCCCATACGCATTCCATTCCAGAATCCATCCCTCCCAACCCCACTCACTCCCCCGACTCATCACCTCGGAAATCCTTTCATCCCTCAGCAATCCATACTCGCTCCCGGTTCGGTAAGTACATCACATTATTCAATTGATCATGAGCAAGTTTTTCCATTTCTATTTCCTTCTTTCGTGAGCTCGTTGCGAATCGCATCGACGATCCTATGGGGTGATCAGACGTGTTTCAAGTGGGGGATTAAAACCTCCCCTTCTTCTTCTACGAGCAAGATAAACGAGCGCAATTGAGCACATTTCAAGCCACTTGACAGGGATCATAGGCGACTTTTAGACGCTTGGCATACATATCATGGATCATGGTGCTTCCTCTTTTTTTTTAGGAAATACTGAGAGTTTGATAAACGGTGAAAGATTGTTTGAACTCTCTCTTTTGATTACGGTTATTTTATTTTATTTTTACTTTTACTTTGGATCTGATCTTTGGGTGATTGTTCGAGTTGGAATAATACCTGAGATTGCGATACACGAGGAAGGAAGGAAAGAAAGGAAGAAAAGAAAGAGGGAAGGAAGTAAAGAAAGAATACCAGTTGTGACTTTTGGTGCAAAGTTGCATTATTATCACCAACAAGGCTTTGTCGGAGAAGAAGGGAAATAATTACGATTTATTGTGTTCAATGATAGAAGGAGAGGTGTTGGAGATTTCGAGATCCTACCAGTATTTCATCGGCTCGAGCTTTCAGAGTTTGGTCGCGATAGTGGGGTAATCTTTTCTTCAACATACCATCATCTCGCCTCATTATTAAGGAAAGGGAGTCGACTTCCACTAAGGAGAGATTTTCCGCTGGCTCGGAAGCCGAAAGGCTACGACATTTACGAAGGCAAAGAGGTCAACGATTCTACGAAATTTCTGGGATAATACATCTACGACAAGATGGACGCACTTATGAGTGGGATGAGTGGTGGCATGGATATGGGTTCGAACGGAATGTTTAAGCCGTATAATCAAAAACTGGCTTTAGGATATTGGTATATTATTGCTGGGTTTGTGGGCGCGGTGTTGTTGTGTAGGGGATTTGAGAAATGGAGGGATTGGGATAGGTTAGTGATTTCTTCTTTTGGATTTAGGAAGCGTGTTGTGATTGGTGGTTTGTAAGTCGACTTTGTATGTCTCTATTTGGAAAGTTCCATGCATGAGGCAGGAAGGGATGAAGTTTGTCCCTTTTCTATGTGATAGCAATGATATACGTTCGGATTGCTAACATACCTCAATAGGCTTCGGAGAAGCAAGACAGGTTCTCTGAGATATCCAACCAAACCTAGTAATCGCCTTCAAGAGATGTACGCAACAGCTACGGCTATTTTTCGAGAAGTGTCATATCCACAAATTCACATCTCAACTCGTTATCTTTCATGGCTATCCCCTCCCTCGTCAGGCCGTACTGTCCTTCTTCTTTGCTATTGGGCAATCTTGATCTTCATGATGACATATGGTTCCATTATAAAAGATGCCTATTACTACGAACGCATTGGTTTTCGCGGAGCCTGGATCTCCGTTACACAAGTCCCACTCGTCTATCTACTTTCTTCCAAGTCGAATGTCATTGGAGCTTTGGTTGGAAGTTCTCATGAAAGACTAAACTGGCTCCATCGCTGGGTTTCGAGGACTCTACTAATTACTGTCACGGTTCATGGTGCCTTTTTCTTCCGGGAATGGGTCCGAGCAGACTTTGTCGCTTTCGAGCTAAGTCTTATGCCCATGGTGAAATATGGGATGGGAGCATGGGGACTTTTGCTTTGGACATTTTTGAGCTCCTTAAGTCCAGTGAGGAAAATGGCTTATGAAGTATTCGTGTTACAGCACATTGCTTGCGCGGGAGTATTCTTGTGGCTATTGTACATTCATGTACCTGAATATGCTAGGTACAATGTATGGTTTGCCGTGGCAGCCATATCATTCGATTGGGTTCTAAGAGGCACCTTGTTGATTGCCAGGAATTTCAGAGTGAAGGTTGTTGGAGCAGCTTGTAGAGGGGTGCAAAGGATCGGTCACCAGGCGGAGTTACAGGCTTTGAGTGACGATATAACAATAATCAGCATCAAAGACGCACCATTCACATGGAAAGCAGGTCAACACATGTACCTCTGGCTTCCGAGGCTCGGTCCACTTGAAACTCATCCCTTCACTATCGCGAGTCCATATCAGACATCGAATAAGTGCCATTGCAATGAAATTCAACTTGCAATCCGCGCCCAGAAAGGATTTTCACGGAGGATACATAATTATGCAACAAAAATGCAGAGCCTCGATAAAAGCGCTATTCTGACGGCATTCGTGTCCGGTCCATATGGTGTTCCTCCAGTATGTGCACTCTCGCTTTTCATATCAAATGCCACATTTTGACTAACTTTACTTGCAGAATTGGAGTTCTTATGAGACTATACTTCTGATCTCCGCCTCGACTGGTGCATCCTATACCCTCCCCATCCTCGAGTCCATACTTCATAATCCTGCGCCGACATGTGTACAGCGGGTTCAGTTCCTTCTTGTAGTCCGCGAACGTAGCCATATTGAGTTTTATACCAAACGATTAGGAAGCGCGCATAATGTTGCAGATCAGAGGGGTATTCAATTAGTTGTGGAAATCGCCGTGACCGGCGACGATGGAGCATCAATTACCAGCTCCAAACTAGAAGAAGGAAGAGCGGGATATCAACCAAGCAGCGAGGAGAAAGAAGGTGACATGACCATTAAATCCATTGCATCTAGTACGACAACACAGGCAGGAGGATGCTGTTGTAATCCACGATCAAGTGGAACAGCAAACGACGATGATATTTCAATCCGAAGTCTCAAACGTCAATCATATACCGACGAGAAAAAGACAGATGAAACATCCTACGTCACCACCCAACAAATATCCCGCTCCTCTGAGGAATATCGGCAAGCTGGTGGTGGTGGATGTTGCTGCGCCAAGAAACCAGAAAATAAATCAAACGAAAAAGCAAAGAGGGGAGAAAGAGATATAATATACCTAAGTGGAAGACCTGATATAAGTCAATTTATTAGAGGACCAATAGAAGCCACAGGAGGGGAAACTGCAATAACAGTTTGTGGAGGAAAGAGTTTAGTGGCTAAAGTTAGAAACTCGACGGCGAGGTTGAGTGATGAAAGGGCTGTGCATAAAGGGACCGGGGCAAACGGCATTTTCTTGCATGTCGAGGAGTATTGTTTTTAAGCGAACTCCGGTATACCTATGTAGTTTATATTACATCCATCTTTCCACTATTCTTGGCTGAAGACTTTGGGCTTCGGTTTTTCTTGCTGAAAGTTACCTTGGTGTTGTATTGTGTAACCCCTATTTGATCTCTCCCGTGGCTGAAACGCCTGCAAGTCATTGCATCGGGTGGGTCACGTGGTACATCACACTCACTTTTCCCTATTGGGCTTAGAGCTTATGGTCGTATTTAGTGTTGTCATGGTACCGACTGCCTAGTATTATACAATCATATGAAGCGCCATGGCATTTGATTCATCGATTCTTACCACCAATTCTCAGGTTGAAAAGCGGCGACTCATCTTATGTTACCTGTCATGCACACGAATAACCTTATAAGGTTATATACTTGATGGCCATAGGCGTCAGCTAAGCAACGCCTTTTGACCCCAGCGGTGAGTTATTACACGCTTTGACGTACGATGAGTCTGGCTGAGTGAGACGATGCGCTTATCCCTGGCTCTATATCAAAGATGATTCGTTCACGTAATGTTACATTCCTTCCTTCGAAGAGAAAAATGGAATCTGGTGCCAGTTTACCCTTGGAATTACTTGGCACCAACTTCACTCGATCTATTAATATCATTTCAAATATATACGATGTATTACTCTATCTACCATTTACAAGTAATATTCACACCTGAAATTTCTGTGATTTCAAGACAAGATTGATTATACATATCACAAAAACGACATATATCTCATGAATACGTACATACACAACAATGTCCACCAAACCACGCGATCTTCTCCCGCCCTCCAGGTATCACCTGTGGGGTCCAGAACGTCGTCGTCTTTCCTCCCATCTCATACAAAAAGCTCTTGATGCACTCCCCGGCTCTCGTTTTTCGGGTTCTTCCCCAAGTAAACCGTATAATGCGATGAAGAGACCGTATGGGCAACATAAATTTACAGGAAAGCCGAGTAAGTCGTATGTACCGGAAGCACCTATTAGTGAGAGGGTGAAGAGGAAGGAGAGGCCGTTGACGCCGAGGGAGGGGTATGGATTGGGGGTTTTTGGGATGGGGTTTGAGGTTGAGGAGGTGGGTGCGGTGGGTGCGGTGGGGAATGGGGTGGAACGTGTTGAGAGGAGGTTTTTTGGTCAGGGGGGAAGTAGGTTTTTTGGTGCGTTGCCGAGAGAGGTGAGGATGGAAATTTATGAGTGCGTTCTGGGAAGGAGGGTGTTACATATTGTGAGGAGGAAAGATAAGTTGGGTCATGTGGTTTGTAAATGTGAGGGGGGAGACTCGGATGGAATGGGTACGAGGGAAGAAGATGCGTGTATAGTTGCGGGGTGTAGGGGTGTGAAGATTATCGGGGGTAGTGGAGTGCATGAGAGGATTGGGGAAGGCAGTGGAAGTTTAATTCAGTTACTGCAGGTTTGTAGACGGATGTATGTTTATATTTCATATATCTCTCGTAGTTATCCTCCATTTCCTTGTGATGTTTCATTCTTTCTTTCTTTCCCTATTTTGATCAGTTATCGAAGTGTACAGTAAGAATTAAACAAGTCTCAAAAACTAACAAAACGTTAGATACTCCGAAGCAATTTCCCTTCTCTACTCAGCCAACACTTTCGATTTCGACAGCATGGAATCACTTATCTCTTTTAGCAACGAAATTCTTCCCCGGCGCTTCGATTCAATCACTTCAATAACAATCTCGTTTTCATTTGATACCTCCTCTCGTAAGTAAAATATATTTCTTTTCTTCAAAACTTTCCACATCTCATCTCATCTCATTTCCTCCATTTCCCTCCCGCCCAACTCATCAGTATCCCATTTCCCCTCCCCATTCCTCACATCCCATTCCCTAAATCAAACCACTAATCCCCAAACCCCAGTATTCAACGAATCCTCCAGCAACAATACTCCCCGCTGGGAACGCACATGGATGATAATCGGCTCCATGAAATCTCTCAAAAATCTCCAAGCGAGAATTATCTGGCCACGAAAAATCCCAGCCTGGAGTCATGAAATGAGATTATTGGAGCCGTTGAAGATGGTTGCAGGACTGGAGAAAGAGGCATTTGTGGTTCGATTGAGGGAGTTGACGAGGGAGGCGAGGGGAAGGGGTAAAGCTAGAGCTTATGAGGTTGGGAGGGGGTTTGATGTTGGGTGAGTTTTGGGAGAGTTTTTTTTTTTTTTTTTTTGTGCGTGTTGGGTTTTGCTTTTTTGGGGAGTAGAGGCTTTTGGTTTTAATTTTTGATTTTTTAGATTGATAATTAGGTAATAATAGGTGCTAACTCTACGATAATTATTTAGGAATGCGAGGGTAGTACCAGCAGTAGGATTTGACGAGGAAACAGAGGAAGATTTACCATTTAAAATTGTGAGGATGAAATTATAAGGATTGAAGAATTCTCTAGATGTCATATCATCTGTATGTATTAAAGCTATTGTTAGAGAAATGGCTGTGAGAAAGACTTTGGGAAGGTGCTATGTGGATATGGGAATAGCTCTTGAAATCCGGATTCGTGTATGGATTGATGCTTTGGCTGGAGGTTAGTTGGTGGTCACTGTGAGTTTTGCGGCTGTTATTGCTGGTGGATGTAATGTATAGTTTTGATAATGATAATGACAAAAATGATGGTTCTGTAATCATTGTCTTGAAGATTTGAAGATTTGAGTCCAAGCCATAGTCACTGTCTCCATAAACTCATTCATCGCTTAGTTTAAAATAGCTATGAGCTCTAGCGAGGTCTATTCAAATACCTAAATAGGTAGCAAGTAGAGACCTTTTTTGAACAACTATACAATGATGGGATGGGATGAGATGGAGATGCGAGATTTGGGATGGAAGACGACACATTGTTGGTAATTACACGGTGGTAGCATTAGGGAAGTTCGATGAAGAAGTCTTTTCCTCATTCCATCCAATTCCATCCTCTCATTCACAATGAACTAAATCAAAAACCTTAATTCCACCTAATTCCACAAGATAAACCACTCATCCCAATGGGAAATACAACTTTTAGCGCAAGAATCCAGGAATCGCGAAGCAAAAAACCACAAACAACAGCATCAATCACCTAATTAGGTGATAAAAAAAAGCCTCCCTATGCGAACACATCGCAACATTGCAGACTAGGAAGATTAAAGACATCGTAATTACTCTAGCCATTTTAGCTCCAGATCAAAAAGCAGAAACCAATACAGATCTCATCATCAATTAAAAAAGTACATGCAAAAGTTCCAAGAGGTGCAGATACATTACTCGCGAAGCGGAGATGTTATTCGAATGCGAATATCATAGGGACAGTGAATCTTAATTTTAGGAAGCTGTAGAAAATGTACACTGTGAATTTTCCGCGAATTCAAGATTCAGGAGTTTGAAAGATGAGTTAGTGATATTTTGGAGAATTGATAATTAGCTGGGAGCTTGAGAGATGAAAGCTATATTTGTGTATTAATTACCATGTAAATATTTGTTCAATTCCTACTCAGCTCTCGCGGCAGCAGCTGCCTTCGAAACTCTATCTGTGAGTTCGCTAATTAATGAATCAATGATGTTTGTAAGTCAAGCCGAGGAAGTCATTCAGAATTAACATCTTATAATTAGCTATCTCTAATAAAACTCGGCTGAACCACTTCTCGAAGATGGACTATTTATCATTCGAGCTAGCAGATACTCCTCCTTGAGTAGATTCTATATCCCACTCCTTCATCTTACAATATTCTGTTCAGAAAATCTTCGGGAAATCATTCGCTTAACGTTAAAAGATCCAGAAATTATACGCATACACCTCAGTTAAGTATAATCCAACTAACCCTTTTAATTGTAATTAGCTAATAATACGTCCAAAATTCAAGAGCTTTTGAGCAGAGCATTCATACATTCATACACTAGCACAAGAATTTGACATAAGCCCAGCTCAAATGAACCCTTCGACTCTAATCTCAACACTAATTAAGACCAAGAGAAAGTTCTCCTCACTTTATAAAGATCTTAATTCAAGACCACACCTCAATATATTGTAAAGAAAACTCTCAAAATATTTCTATATCCTCAATTGCAATTTCAATTCCAGTTTTTAAATCGAATTAGATTATACATTGGAACTTTTGGATAATAATTTTATAGAAATTCCATCTAATTATTTTATACTCAAAGTACAGTTCGCATTCTGTCACGCATTAATCATTATAATTAGATCCAATTATCAAATCTTTCAAAACTTCAAAAAAATTTAAATTGTAATAATTAATTATCAAAAAGTATTTTCAAATTTATTTATTTTAAAAAATAAATAATTTATTAATTTAATAAAAAATAAAAATCAGAAAACAAAACCAAAAAATAATAATTTATAAATAAATTTTTTTAAAATAAAATAAATCTTTTTTTTTCTATTAGTATATTATAGTTATAATTATATACATCTTATTAAAATATTTATTTAATTTGTTTAATATTTAATCCTTTCAAACTTAATCAACTACCAACTATTAACTGTCAATCACCAACTACTCTTTAATTATAATATATAATTCCTCTCTATTATTTATATCAGACGACTAATCATAGAGTTATATATTTATTTAATTCTTTTAATACATGTTTACATACCTACCTACCTACCTAATAGATAATGTAATATCCATAGTATTTGTTTCATAACTACCTATCCAAACAATCTCCTAGGCCCTCTACTATTATATTGATCTATACATATATCAATTAATAATAATCTAGATTTTAAGCTCATTAAACTCATCAAGCTCATCCCTTTCCCTCCTTTATTCTTCTTCCTTTCCTTTCCTTCTATTTCAAACTTTCAGTTCCTTCTCATTCTCCAACCCTCAAATACGATATGGATATACCTAATAATAGCCAACTCCCAGCTTATAATTTACAAAAAACACTTCCAACCTCTCCTCCACCATTTTGTACCAAAGTACTCCTTTCCCTAACCCAAGCATTTAATCCTCTTCTCCCATTTTCTACACCCACTCCACTCATCTTCCAACCTCCTACACTCATCTCGGCGGGACTTTCTCCCCATGTATTAATCCATGTTATACCTGCTTCTATCTTTCCAATCACTTCATGACATTCGTTTATATTCTTTCCAAAGACACCAGCTGCCAATCCTAACTTTGTGTCGTTGGCGCGACGAATAACTTCTTCTGTGGTAGAATATGTGAGAATGCAGAGGACTGGACCGAATATTTCTTCTCGGGTGATAACCATGTCATCTGTACAATCTGTGAAGATAGTAGGGCGAACCCAAAAGCCTGATTCATGACCGCTAGGAATGTTGGTTGGCTTTTCCGGGCCACCATAGAGGAGTTTTGCTTTGTCGTTTTCGATTCCATGTTGGATATAGTTGAGGACTTTC
The DNA here is from genome assembly GCA_025389075.1 of Sclerotinia minor. NCBI lineage: Eukaryota > Fungi > Ascomycota > Leotiomycetes > Helotiales > Sclerotiniaceae > Sclerotinia > Sclerotinia minor. Next base: position 1,090,930 of record QRFH01000007.1, read on the forward strand.
TTTTGATGAATCTCCGAAACGAGGGGACCGAAATTACTGTTGGGATCCATTGGCTCCAAGGCTCTAATGTATTCCATCTTTTCGAGAAGACGTTTTTCGAATGCTGATTTCATACTTTCGTGTACAAAAACTCTAGTTCCATTTGTGCAGACTTGACCGGTGGAATAGAAGTTGGCCATCATAGCTCCATCAACAGCATTTTCAAGGTCCGTATCTGGTAGGATAATGAGAGGACTTTTACCGCCCAACTCCATGGTAACATATTTCATGCCACCAGCTGCTGCTGCTGCTACCTTTTGACCAGTTGAGACCTGACCTGTAAAACTTACTTTGGTAATCCCTGGATGGGTGGTCAAATATCCTCCTACTGATCCATCTCCATGTACGATATTGAAAACTCCCGGGGGGAGTCCAGCTTCTGCATACACTTGCGCGAGAATTTGGCCATGTAATGGAGTTACTTCCGATGGCTTATAAACCATACAATTTCCGGCTGCTAAGCAAGGCGCAGATTTCCACAATGCGATTTGAATAGGGTAGTTCCAAGCTCCAATACCGGCGCATATACCCAAAGCTTCCTTTTTGGTATATATCCATGCATCAGGTCTCAATTGTGTGGTTTCTCCATTCATTCCTCCACTTGCAACTAGATTTGCAAAATATTCCAGTACATCTGCTCCAGTAACGACATCGACAGCGCTGGTTTCCGAATACGCCTTGCCCGTGTCGTGCGTTTCCACCTTGGCTATTTCATCATTTCGTTCGCGAAGTATCTGGACGGCTTTGAGAAGGATTCTGGAGCGCATCATTGGTGGTGTCTGTGACCATGATGGAAATGCTTTTTGTGCCGAAGCTACAGCGGAATCAATATCTGATGGTGATGCCTTTTGTACATTTGCTAGAGGTTTTCCTGTGGCGGGGTTGACTGTGGTAAATGTTTCTTTAGAGGTTGCTTGTTGTAGTTTGCCATCATAGTAAAGTTGTTGTTCTGCGTATGTAGACATTTTGGAGATAAGTTTTTAACAATCAATATTCTGGTAAATCAATCAATCAATCAATCAATCAATCAATCAATAAATTTCAGTCTTCACTCTTTTCACCAATGAAAGGCTTGGAATGATAAATGATACTATACAATGACGAGAGGTAGAGAAGTAAATGGGTCTCGAAGTAAATAATTTCCTAGTGGGGTAAAATGAAAGCGAACAAACCTTGGTGTCTCGGTAGCTGAGCTACTAAGGAAGCAACGGACTGAATCAGCCTTTTCACACCAATACCGACTGGGAATCGGGTTTGTGTGGAGTGAGAAAAATGGGTTTGACAAATTTGATGATAAAAAAAGATGGAAACTTTCCAGTTATGGCGGATTGTCGGACCATAAAGGGGATCGATTGTGTAAGAGTACCCGAGCGGAATACTGAATACGGGAAATCAATCGCCTTCTTCTCGGAGAATTGGAGCTCAGAAGCACAAGGAATGAAGGATGATGCGATTGACCGTTGTAACCAGCCACCTGTGACCTTGGACATCAGACTCCGATGGTGATGGTGTGAGAGAAGGAGAGAGATGATGATGGATATTGATTGACATTGACATCGACATCGATAGCGATAGCGATAACGATGATAAGAAAGAATGAGGGAGGGAGGGGGAGGTACTGTACATACCGTACTGATGTTGTAGCTAATGCATGAAGATGGTGTATCGGTATGGGTGTCACATAGAGTAAAAAGAATCTACCTCGAGATGGTTAGATGATAGATATGACTAACTGTCGGTGTTAAAGGGGAGATGGACGATAAAACGATAAAACGATCAAAAACGATCAAGGATGGATGTATGGTTACTGCACTCGTAAGGCTTACTTGGAATCTCTGTAGGGAAAAACTCTCTTCATTTGGCAATGACGATGATTTACCAGGGGCAATGAAAAGCCTTGGCACCAACATGGGTGAAACTCAATCTGTCGTCATGCTGAAGCTATCATTGGTCAAGATGTTTCAGTCCCCGGAAAAAGGCTTACATGAGCTAAACCCAATTGGAATTTAATTGGAGTTACACTAAACGACATCAGAAGAAAAGATCCTTTTTCCTTTGAAGATTTGACTTTTTTACCTTTCTATCTATCGGTCGGTCATCAGCTACATTTCCTTTGTATGATATGAATCATGATTGATATCTATTGACTTCCTAGGTATATCGGTCTCTTTTATCCTATTCAAATCATGTATATTCCGTAAGTCTTTCCTTCCTTGAGATGGGGTGGATGGTTGGTCGTTCAGATCTGAGATTACGAGATGAGCATCAGAATCCCCGTCTTAGTTGTACAAATATATAAGAAAAAAGTCATGGCATGATTCATTCTACGATTCATTTCCCTCCTGAGAATTCCCAAAAGGTCAATTCACTGTCTTTTAGTCTTTCTATTACCTAGTAGTTATTGAATTGATCCTTGGTACGGAGTAAAAGTAAGACTTTTAGGTGCTCAACAGTGAACACCCTAAACATTTACTAGGAAGTTTTAGTTTCTCAAGGCTACTCATATCTTCTTTTAAAAAATATTATTAAACCTTTTTTTTCCTTCTACATTTTATAAAGTTCTCACCATCTTTCCTACATCTATCTAATCAGATCGATCGATCATCTTGATTTATCTTCACCGTCATTTCATAAAAGTCATCCATCCTCAAACAATCATCGGAAAGACATCCAAGGCCACGCGCCTCTTTCCCTACTCGGGCAATTTTATCTATCATTTAACAATCTACAATTTACATTTTGCATTTTTACATTTTTACATACTACTCAAAGTAATTCAACCCCAGAGAGCTTATACCGCCTCATTACCAAGATAACTTCGATCGATTCGAGAATCCACTTCCAGCCCCTCTCTTGACTAGGATCTAATCATCTCAAGACTCAATAACCTAGAAATCACCTGAGGACGACTTTCTACGGAGTACATTATACTATTACAAATAGATTTATCATTTCTTCCTTCCATCTTTTCTTCTGAATAGCTTCCTCTTCTTTGGATCTCTCATTCAAACTTAACAAAAAAAGTATTCAAGATGACTACCGATCTTTTATCTCCATCACAAGTCAATGACTTTGACTATGTCATTGTTGGAGGTGGAACGGCAGGATGTGTTATTGCTAGCAGACTTTCCGAATATTTACCCAATAAGAAGATTCTTATGATTGAGGGTGGCCCAAGTGATTTCAATAATGATAAGGTCCTGAAGCTCAAGGAATGGCTCACGTTACTTGGTGGAGAATTGGATTATGATTATGGGACCACCGAACAACCAAATGGTAAATATCATCTTCTCAAAAGCAACTGAAACGGATGCTGACGGAAAATAGGAAACTCATACATTAGACACTCACGTGCTAAGGTTCTTGGAGGCTGCTCTTCTCACAATACCCTGATATCATTCCGTCCATTCGAGTATGATTGTCAAATTTGGGAAAGTTTAGGATGTAAAGGGTGGGGATTTAAGACTATGATGCGTCTCATTGATAACCTTCGCAATCAAACCAACCCAGTTCATCCCCGCCACAGAAATCAAATTTGTAAGGATTGGATTCAATCTTGCTCTACTGCCATGGACATTCCCATCATTCATGATTTCAACCACGAGATTCGTGAAAAGGGTGCTCTCGAACAAGGTGTAGGTTTCTTCTCGGTATCCTACAATCCAGATGATGGACGGAGAAGTTCCGCCTCTGTCGCTTACATTCACCCAATTCTCCGAGGGGCCGAGAGTCGACCAAATTTGACCATTCTCACCAATGCCTGGGTCAGCAAACTCAACTTTGACTCCAACAAAACGGTCAAGAGCGTGAATGTTACGTTGAAATCGGGCGAGAAACTCACCGTCTCTCCCAAGACCGAAACTATCCTCTGTGCTGGCGCAGTCGATACTTGTCGTCTCATGTTACTCTCTGGAGTCGGCCCCGCCCAACAACTCAAAGACCTCGGTATCCCCGTGATACACGACCTACCAGGTGTAGGAGAAAACCTCATCGATCACCCAGAATCCATCATCATGTGGGAACTCAACGCCCCAGTCCCACCACAAACCACCATGGACAGCGACGCAGGGATATTCCTCCGTCGCGAACTCCCCAACGCCGCCAAAAGCCACACTCACCCAGAACTCAACCCCAAGGGACTCCCAGATGGCACCATCGCAGACATAATGATGCACTGCTACCAAATCCCCTTCTGCCTCAACACCGCTCGTCTAGGTTACGACGCGCCTCTCAACGCCTTCTGCATGACACCCAACATCCCACGACCCAGATCAAGAGGACGCATCTACCTAACCTCCTCCGACCCCTCCGTCAAACCCTCCCTCGATTTCCGCTACTTCACCGATCCAGAAGGCTACGACGCAGCCACCATCGTGGCCGGTCTCAAAGCCGCGCGCGAAATCGCAAAGAAACCTCCCTTCTCCAACTGGCTCCTCCGCGAAGTAGCACCCGGTCCGGAAGTCCAAACCGACGAGCAACTCTCAGAGTACGGGAGAAAAGTAGCTCATACCGTCTATCATCCTGCTGGAACGACGAAAATGGGCAGTGAAGAGGATAAGATGAGTGTATGTGATGAGAAGCTGAAGGTTAGGGGGTTGAAGGGGCTTAGGGTGGCGGATGCAGGGGTTTTCCCTACCATGACGACGATTAATCCCATGTTGACTGTTTTGGCGATTGGCGAGAGGGCTGCCGAGATGATAGCTCAGGTGGCGGGGTGGAGGGGGATGGTGGAACCGAGGTTGTAGACCCGGTTGCCTGAAAGGGAGGGAAAGAGGTGGGTGGTGGGGAGGAGAAAAGAGGAAAGAGAAGAGAAGAGAAGAAGGAAATGTGTATACGAATATGGGATGTGTATACGAATATGGGATGTGTATACGAATATGGACATAAATTTAGATACAAATAATCACTTTAGATCGCTTAGATCACGTAGATAGATGAGATAGATGAGATAGATGTAAATACTTTCAGCAAGTAAGTAAGTTAAGTAAGTAAGTGAGCGGTACATAGTACATACCCATTTATCAATTGTTTGGTTTGGTTTGGTTGGGTTGGGTTGGGTTTGGATGAGATTCATGTTTATTTTTTCATTTTATTTTTTTCTCAACACAAATTTGTATTTTATACGAAAGAACAAGCACGATGAATATCAAACCAAGAGGACATCAAAATCACATCACATCACATCATATCAAAACCACACTCACAGATAGGGGGTAGAGTAGGTATTTAGTACCTTGATACATTATATCTTTTGATATATTATATTATATTTATATTATTTTTATTATTTATTTACTTCCTTACTTCTCCACTCTCCATATTATCATCTCATTCATTCATCCTTTCCTCACTCACCTCTTTACATCATATCTTCACTCTTTTCAATCAATCAATTTCTCCATTCTTCATTCTTCATTTCATTTTCCTTTCATTCTCCTCCTCCCACCCTAATCAATCCCCTTCAATCACAATTGGGAATATCCAACTTTCTTCTTCTCCCCTCCTTCTCTTCTCCCTACAAATTCATTACACTCCGTCAATTCCATACAACGCTTTCCCAGACCCGAAATACTAACGCCACCTTCCGCTCATTTCACATATCATACCTATCCATTGCCCAAGAAAACGATTAAAACTGCCCTTGCTATCTACAAGGCACCCGTGAACTCATACAAACCCTCAAACCAATAAGACGCCCGCTCAAATTCCCAGACATCTCCGCATTGTTACAAGGTATTCCCCCTGATGCAATTCAATGCATCAGAAAGCCAAAGTATCTCTTCTCATCAGCTGTGGTATATCATCCCCCTTTCATCTCCATTACGTTTGCTCTTTAATCACTTCCACATTTCATAAAATGGCCTTTTAATAGTTAAAGCCGCCATAATTCGAGTTTCGAGGTTGATGGCCAGGACTGTGCTGGTGATCCATATCTTGGTAGACAGTATTTCTTCGCTCATCTTCAAGAAGGTCCTTAACTTCCCAATTGTTCTGCTTGATGCCAACAGAAAACTCGAGATCTTCTTTAGTAATAGAATCCCAGTACTGTTCGAGATGTTAATAAATAGCGTAGATTGTGAGTTATGCTTAAAGCTCACCTTGTAAATCATCATGACCGCTAAAAGATTAGCAATTGAAGCAAAAAATAATCCATCCAAATAATGGCTGATAGCGTTGCAAATGCTAGAACTGAATGCATAAAGTACAACTTGACCCGCAACAAAGAAGAAAAGGGCAAACGAGAGTTCACCCAAGGGCCAACGATCTTGAAGTGTGTTTACTACAAGAATGACTTGCATAATACCGTAAATAGCCAATTCAATAGCGGAAAGTAAGTATAGCACAACGAAAAGCCCAACGGTTCGAGTAGGGCCAAGTCCCGCCCAGGACATGTAGGTAGCGAGGGAAACGAGGAAAGTTAGAGCAAACATAGCGAGACTAATCATGCGGAGAAGCCAAACAGAGATTGTTGTTCCATCTTCGTACAACTGAAATCCAACGAATCCATTAATCAATAAACAGACTGTGAGCGCAGAAGTGAGACCATTTTGGATGGCTGAAAAGTATGGGTAAGGACCAGTTCCAGGGGGAATGACACCAGCGTCGAGAAGTAACGTAATAAATGTGAGGAGCATATATATATAGAAGAAGGTTGTGATTTCTTTCCGGCCTGTAAGTTGTCGCGTTAGTCTCGATCAACTCCATGTTCACTCGAGATGCACTCCGGGCTGACTTACCAACAGCAGTAAATTTACTCCTGACGTGCAAGATCATAATAACCGTCATGATTAGCGCCATGATATGCACGAAGCTTGCGGCTCCTTGAAATATAATCGTGTTGGCCAATTCAATATTGCGCGAATAGCAATTTGCCTCAATACCATGACTTCCAGCAATCGTTTTTATCGCTCCCACCTCTGCACATAATGGAAGCGCTGCCTGTTCGCAGATGGAATAAAAGTCCCCGAAAGCCATCGTAGCTTATATCGTTGTCGCTCGATGTTATTAGAGATGTTTTGAGGAGGTTGGAAATCGAATGTTGTTGCGGTACGAGGGATCCGCGGAACGACGGTATGATTATTTAACTTTCGCAAAAATGCAATGAGCGAATGTGTTTTTAGCGATAATAAACTAGCGATCGTAATTGTGTAGGTCTATGTTACTCTATCGATGTTTTGATGATATGCAAAGATTGTGAATGTTTGAATGATGGGGAGTCGTTGCGACCAAAGGGGGGGAAGGAATGCACCAATAGCAATGATTAGTCTTGAACATCTCGTATGGCCCTGGCAACTATTCTCGTTGGCGGCGAAACCAATTTTCAACTGACCAAAAATAGAATAAAAACTTGCTGCCTTAGGGACAAAGTTTTTCTGTCATTGAACAGTCACGTGATGTTCACATTATATCAATATCAGACCTCAATCAACCAATGGTTGAAAGATTTTAACCCGTTTACATGTATTCATTCTTAGTCGAGGGTGCTTTTGGATATTTTACAGTAAACAGGTTGATAACAAAGTGTGACATATTGGTAGTAGTACAACCGGCCTACCATCGTTTCACTTCAAGTAGTACACTCTCATTTCGATAAGTCACGAATTACACCCAGTGAATGCAAATCTCCTGTTGGACCAAGCATGATTAGTGAGGATGATCTGGGAAGCTGTCAAGCCTAAAAGACGGGGGTGTCATACATCCTATTCCCATATTGAAATGTATGCAACAATCTCAACTGCGATATCTTGGCCACCAAGAACAAATCTTTGCTTTCGGTTTTCGGGATCATTTGTACAACGGGCGGTACGGGGCGTATGTTGTTTGACATACAACAGATATTTGGCTGGCCGGATGTTCCTCTGCAACCTCCCCATATCAGACAGAACATATACGAGGCTGGATATTTGATGAGAAGTCGGCCTTCATTTTTCACCTAGTACCTGAGCTCCAGTCGATGAGACTTTCCTGGGCACGCGCATATCAAGATGACTCTTGATGATGTGTCCACAGTGATAGTAAGACCCTTAGTCCTTCATTCATTTAAGACATCGGCCTGATTGCTGAATGCGAGTTTGAACCTTGGGAGGTGGAAGATTATCACTTAGAAAATCATATCCCATGAGGCGCGGCGATCCGGCTAAGATGGACAAAATTTTGTAATGTGATATATGTGTGGGACATGGTTTCTCAATCAAAATGATCCAGGAGCGTTTGGAGCCGATGGTGGGTAAACATGTGTTAATTGCAAATTCCGAATCGTAGATGAATTGCTGATGAGGGATCCAGTTTTCAACCTGGAGATGTTACCTGGTGTTGAGATGTGCGGCCTTTTGCATTGATTAGATGCAATAGCGACACGGGGTTCAATTTGCACCGGAGGACATGCTGAACCTACCGAGCAGGCTTGTATTCCTTCCTTCCCGAGTCTTCTTTCAGTTCAGCCAACTTTCCAAAGGACAGCTTGTCTGCATATGACCGCTGAGCTGGATTACAACCTTTTGAAAGCTTAGGTAAGTTCCAGCAGTAGAAAGAGGCGGGAAGAAAGGATCTAGTCTACCATGTTGTTCGGTGGGGGGCTTAAAGGAGTAGCATGACAGGTTATTGTGTGTAACATTGAGAGAAAAAAGTTGGTTAATCGTTGATGAGTAGCTTAAAAGCAAGCACAGCCGGTAAAGAACACGAATGACTTGTCGCTTTTTTGAATTATAAACACCGCGGGCAAGCATGTCTGCATGCGACGTCGAACAAGCTGACCGAGCAGATCATCCATTTCTGCGGTTTTGTATCTTTTTACAATATTACGCGGGCATGATAATATAATACAAGCCACAGGATGCCATGCTATGATATGGGGCGTGAGTGGTCGGCAGCATAGAAGTCTCAAAATTGCCAGATCAAACGCTGATTCCATGATGTTGTGAATTTTTCCGGATAACTGAGTGCATGATGTCCAAGTTCAAAATTCGTGTAGGCGTTCCTCCGCCTGGTCTAGTTTTATTGATACCCTATTCGAAACGATTCCATGTTGGAAAATGGTGAGCATCCCATCCCATTGGTAGTACCCGAACCCAAGAAAGCATATCGTAATGATACTCTTGGGGGATGCCGAAGGGGTTTTCACAATAGTGTAGGATTGGAAAGGGGCACACTTCCGTAACCGTCACATCCAAGTCTAGACACAGGCGGTGCTACCATACAAAACAACGATACTGTACCAGACAAAGCTGTAGACCGAGTTGTAGACCGAGCGTACTTGTGTAGACTTGCATTTCGGTATGCCAATGATCATAGCAGGAGGTAGAGGGTTATCAGTCGATCGATAGTGTTGCAGGGCATGCAAGATTGATTGATCATTCATGACCATACTAGGTTTGACCGTACCGGGTAAAATGCGTGTTCAATTTCTGGTGTGTTCAGTTTGCATCTGTCTCGTCCACTTTCCTTCCCACTTTCAAGCTGAAGGAGAGAAGCCGGAGTTTATCATGCTTGGGGATATATAAAAATGATCCCAGACAAAATTGACCAAAGTTTGAAAGATGCAAAAGGCCAATCCCACTCTCCCCACACTAAAATGAGAAAAACGAACGGGTCTACAACGCTTGTGGCCATTCATCTGCAGTAAGCCATCCATCCACAAAGTAAAGAAGAAAAAACCATGCCAAATCTTGAAAACGGCAACGGCAAGGTAGGTAAAATTACTTGGGTCCTTGGTCCTTTCATATGCAATGGCTATCGTAATCTTTTCTTTTTCTCTTCTGAAGATCGGGTGGTTTTTCTCTTCGATTACCAAATCAGTGATGGCGAAGTCCCTCGTATACCCAACACTAGGTAGATGCAGATTGTCCTTATTTTGCCTAGATTTACTACTAATGGCTCCCTCCGGTGATAATCGTATGTATCGAGTACGGAGTAAAAAGTCAATGAAGTGGTAGCACACTCATTAGACTCAAACTCTGGATGGAGAATTTGAGGTCTTTCCGCCGTCAATGATAGATGGTAATTAATCATGATGTTGAAAATCCTTGACCAAGTAAGACGAAGTAGAATTCTCTTTCCCTGCTAACTGCCAACTAACTACTTTAGAATCGTTGTGAGTTTATGGGATGCAGGTTAAACCGAAAGCAAAGGGAAGTCAAAGTTATTTATTACTCTACAGAGTATAAATGTTTAAATATAAATATAAATATAAATATATATTGTAAATATATATAGATAGACACCCAGGTAGATAATGCATTTATTTCATTATTCAAACACCCACCCTCACTAAAAATACTGATGATGTCGGCTATATTTTTAGGCTTGCAGCATATTCTGCCGTTGCCCCAATAGCCCCCACCAGAATTCGGTGTCGCTAAGACTTTTCCATTTACAAGTCCCCAAATACGAAATGTCATCGTGATTCGTGATGTGATATCAATATGGAACCTTGGATTAAAGTTCTGATGATACGTAGGCAACTTTGGTTATATCTTATCTAAAGCAGGAATGAGCTAGAGGTCTCACGAGTCACCATGCTAGACGGAATGGCTCCTTTCTATTCTAGCCAGCGTCACGCTTGAGTCTTGAGTCTTGACGCTTCGGATTCTGTTCGCATGCATCATCCATTCTCAATCCATCAATGTCCCAAATCATGTCATTCCTTCAAAATCCTCTCCCCCTCATTTTCAACAAACTTCTTCTAGAATGGAGGCGGTGAAGTAGCAACCCTTAAAAACTGCTTTTACCAAGAGGGGGATAGCATTGAAAGTATGGATAAATATGGATTTGATCCAATCACACGTATTTCAAGCACTAGACAAGGATAGGTTGGAAAGGCTGTGCCGCAGCCGGGTCCGGGAAAAGGTTCTTTTTGAGTTGTGCTCCAGATTTCAAGGTTCTCATTCAATATTACTGGATGCACCCTCTGAGCCTTCACCCCACCACCTGAAGAAAGGCTTGAGGGTCGCATGAGCTGTAACGCGAATTGGAGTGGAGCATTGGACCGCGGTTGACGATCAAATCATAAATTCAATTTATGATAACTTCGTAAAAAGCGTGTGTTCCGAGAGAGAAAAAAACGGCACGCGCGGACATGTGCCTGCGAAGAGGAACAAAGCAAGGACAAGTCAGACTAATTTCCAAAGCACGCTCTTACAGGCAAAGCAAGGTGAAGCGGAGGGCAGACCACGGAGAAACAAAGGAAACGGAACGGGAGTACGGCGATTATGAAGTTTTAACCAAATGGAAATGTGCGTCGTCCTCGGTCCTCCTCAAACCTAGCCCTCCAAGGAATTTTTTAGGTGAAGGAATCCATGGAACATTGGAATTGGAAGTTGGAACCAAGAAGGTTACTCTATGCTATGACTCAGACTGAATATGCCACGGCGATACACAAGGGCAGAAGCCTGAAGGTCAGGTCTAAAATAAAAATTCTCAAAGGGGTCACCAAGAACACGATGATATGACACACAGTACAGTAATACATACACACTTCTTTCATCGCAGTTACCTATTTCCGCCCCCGCTCTGCATACACAAAACAGGACCGACCGACAAGCAAGCAAGGAAGTGAGGTGAGTGAGTAAATGGACACAATACAGTGGCAGCGGGACAAATCTGTTCATGCCGTCCGGCTTTGCCAAACCAAACCATACCATATCCAACAACAACAACATCGAAACTCAACCCCCATCGATACATCCTTCACATAGCGTATTATTGTTTATGCACCATGCTCTTCTCATATCATCATCCGCATACGGCATGTAGGACGTAGGTGCAGGAAGATAGTGAAGGGAAATGGCGGGCAGATAGACGATATGCTCAGATGATTAATGGAGCATAGGTAGGTAGCAAGCAGGGTTACGATGCTAAGACAGGTGAAATCTGATGTTGGTTCGACGTATTCTATTCGAATCGTACGTATTCCAATCTTGCCATCCGTTTAGAGTCTCATCCTACACCACTCCTAAGCTTGGCTAACAAATAGATACTATATCTAAATCCGGCGTTGTTCGCCGTTTTGCACAACGAATTACGTGAAGAGATAGACGACTTCATTTCTAAAAGTAAATGACCGTGTAAGGAAGATGTTATACCGAGTACTCCGTGTGAACGTACATATGTTATTACAGTATTGATGGAGCACAGAACAAATTGAATGATGCCGGCCGTATTGTATATTGATGAAGGGCTAATTCGAACCGGTTTGACTTGGGTTATTGAGGAGACCACGATAATTTTTACTTGGGCCCAACAAATGAAGATTGCATTGCCCCTCCTTCTACTTCCCCACCAAAACTCCCTTATTCGTTCTCCATCTATGTAATCATCTACGTACAGAGTAACAATCTAATCATCATCATCATCATCACCGTCATCAAATCTTACAAATGCTTAAAACTTCCCTTCCACGTACGTAGATAGATACGCGCTACACAACCAGGTCACGATTCTTCTCGCGATATTTGCGAGTCGCGTAAAGTGGAAAAAAAGAGCGGACTTGGATTTATTTGCCAGGGTGTTTAAAATTTCTGTGATGGTGAATCGTGATGGTGAGCTGCACCTAACAAATCCAGAATCTAGAACCTTTTTCCCTCCGTCCCCGTCCGTACACACTACACCGGCTTTTCTCAATTGAAAAAAATAATCGTAGGCGAGCGAGTTACAAGAAAGGTCTTGATCATCAGCAATATGTGTTAGCAAACTAAATACTTACGGAGTACTAAGTACTTACCCTACACATTAATTATTACTGTTCGCAGCTTTCCAGCTTCCCTTCCTTGCAACTTGTCATGTCATGTGTATCTCCACCTCACGGTCCTCACCTCACCTCTCTCAGACCTGCCTACCTACCTAACCTCTTGATGGTAATTAGGGTCTTTTTGGCAGCACCGCCCAACGGCTAAGCACGAAAAGAAGGAAAACAAAAAAGGAAACCTTGATCCAATCCAACCTGCTTTTTTGGGCTTTTGCCTTTAAATGATTACACTGATTACTCGTACAACCATTCATTACATTACGGAGGCTTGCTGGGAGTCTGGGACGGGGAATCATAAAAATGTAGAGTTACACGAGGTGTGTTCAAAATTCGATAATCATACCTACCTTAAACTAGGATCGATAGGTAGGTACCAATGGATTGTAATTTAGACGGAACCCTTAATCATTCTTCATTTTCCTGCTGGAAATTGATGGAAGGAATAATGGATGGTTTTGATTGCTTGATGGATTGATTGAGCGATTGATGAACAAACAACCCAAAAATTTGGAGCTGTATTCTCCCCTCCCCCTTGAAAAAGTGTGTTTCGAACAAAGATCATCAGATTAATAGCTGCCACGGTAAGGTACCGGTACTTGACTTGCTTTTACTATGGTAACTGTACTATATGTAGGTAAGGGGAGTGTAGATGGGTTTTGATGGATAATTAAATATAATTTGCTTGTATGGCATGTACAGTGAGCAGTAATATATACAGAGTATAGGTAGCGAAATGTTATTGTATTTTTACTGTGACTGGATGGATGGATTATATTGGTTAGTATGTATCGTAACGAGTGACCGTGTGCATATTCGCATACACCAGCCAATTGCCCCAGCTGACGAACCGGATGATATGGATCAATCATGGTTGTAGGATTGATTGAAATTTGGTGAAGGGGGGAGCGGCGCGCCCTTCGGACTTTTGGGAAAGAGAAGTTCAGCCACAAAAAGCGTAAGTCGTAGCGTGGTCTCCCAGAATCACGGGTCAAAATTAGGAAAATGTGCCGATGGATGATGGATGATGGATGATCATGGAAGAGTCTCATCTCTGATCTATGATCTTTTCTCTCATATTTCACTACTCTCACTTGCTCACAAACATAGCCTGACTGACACAACACAGACGAAGTCAGGCCATAGGTGGCCCCCTGTCGAGAGGGTACTTGCTACTTTGCGGATCATGTTTGATATCTTTGACTCAGTGACTGGGAGGAATTTGCTTATGCTGCCTCAGCAGGGCATGCCTTGCTTTACATAGATGAAAACCTTTTTTTCCTCAATTGTCATCTGGGGCTGTTGGGTAGGTGAACGACAGGAAAAAGATACTTGCGCAAAAGGGAAAAAAGTACCTGAAATTTGGCACCAATCATATATGTGAGGGCATTAGACAAGTGGTGGAACGAAAGAAGTCTGCAGCCTGGAAGCCCGGAAATGCCCCCTTCATCGATAATGTGAATTTTGGGGATATGTGATTTGGTTTGATTCGATTATGGGGATTCCGAGCGTCGTGGTCAAGTCAGTCGTCTGCATACGATGTACGTAGATAAACCTAAGGGTCTTTACTATTGGTGAGGGAGTTTTTGATGTAAAAAAAAAAAAACAAAAAACAAACGGAGCGCTTTTCTTTGCTTGGCCTCATAGCTTTGAGAGTAATCCGTAATCCTGATTATCCTAGAAACATTTCATCTCCTTGGTCCATTCTTGCCGTGTTGTACTTTTGTACCAATGCTATAAAAATCCAAAATGGTAGGTTTGATCAGAGTCAGAAACCTAAAGCGTAACGCTAGGTATCAATGAATGAAATGCACACTGTTGATACATTGACATATTTTCCACCACATTTTACCAATCAGATTCAATCACAACCCTCACTTCGCACTAATAATTTTGATCAGTTATGATCGATTTTTTAATTCCTTCGCTCCTTCTCAGACTAGTGGATTTAGATTTCCATCTTCATTCTTACATTATATTAGTGTACAAGCACAAGTCTCATCTTACCGGCCAATCATGATGAAGCAATGGCAACACACGAAAGCTTCTGCATTTTGGGAGCACTCTTGCGGCGCCGCCAGAGCTCCTAGCCTCCTAGCACCCCAACTGGCAAGGCTTTGATCATCCACATAAATCCGTATTGCCCATTGGCAAGTGGCACTATTCACACTCCGTAAATCACAAGAAGAGAACCAAACAGATCAAAACCAAAACCAAAACCAAACAGACAGGCGCTTGCGAATTTTCGCACTCAGTGGATGATCCAGGTCCCAGCCCATGACATGTAAGCATTGATGATCCCAGTTTCATTCTCTACCTCGAGGGGGCTTGATGGAAAATTCCAAGACCGAATAGGTCAGACTAAACCTGCTTCTGACTTCTATGTGCGTGCCAAACAGAATGAAATGCAACATCTCATTTCTGCTGCACTGCTTTTCCATCGTTCCACGCGCTGCGCTCCACCACAAAGACATACGGAGTACACTAGGCATAGGTAGGCCATCACAGCGAGAGAGCTGCAAACATCCCCGCCCCCTGTCATGTTGCCCAGGTGCCCTCGTTCAAAATACATAGGTTGTTGCTCAGCTTGGTAAATGGAGTAGGTGGCACATGGATTATATTTGCAGTACGCCCACTGTATATCTATAGATCAAATTTTACTTGGAATTCTTGATTTTTACTCTACAGGCGAAATTGTATTAATCTCCATCGGGACCTTTCGGTACTGGTTGATATTTATCTTCAATTAGAAGGAAGAATAAATAGGTAGGTTTAAAAGATGACACGAATACCGAAAGAGTAGTAATGGATCGAGCTAAAGTCAAACTCAATTCGATATCTTGGAATTCTAGCCGATTCTATAGGTGAACTTAGGGATTTTGTCCCAAAAGAATCGCAAAAATGCCAGTTTAGAATGCCAATACATTTTTCAGTCAGAAAAAGCCGAGTGCCGCATGTCCGTCCGTCTTCTTCTCTTCTCAGACATGAATAGAACATTAAGTCAGTCTGGACTCGATCTATTTATCTATATCGTACTTTGTTAGATACACTACATTCAATATATAATGCCACTCAAACTTTGGCAGGCCGGCTTGCTACAGCCAATCATAGCGTTTAGCTCAGCTAGCGAGATCTAAACTTAATGTGATGCAATCAAGGAAAGGGTGGAGAATTAGTAAATAATTTATTAGTTGATAATAAGTTTGATTTAAAATAGTCAGGCTCGAGAGAAAATATTCTTATGATTTTTAATAGTTCAAATTATACAATTCAAAGTATAATTATATAATTTTATATTATTATATTATTTAAGTATAATAAAATATTATATCAAGATTATATATTAGTTTTTACAATTAATAAAACTAATAAAATAAATAAAATATAATTTTTTTTTAAATAAATTTAAAAAAAAATGTTATTTCAATTATATAATTATTAACTTTATAAAAATCATTAATTAAAATTATATAATTTTTTAAAAAAAATGTTATTTCAATTATATAATTATTAACTTTATAAAAATCATTAATTAAAATTATATAATTTTTTAAAAAAAATTTATTTAATTAATTAACTTATCAAAATTTTTTATAATATTTAAATTTTTATTTTTTAAATAAAAATCTTTAAATAAAGATCATTAATTAATTTAAATTTAAAAATTAAAATAATATCAAAATTTTCTATTATTATAATAATAACTAATTATTTTTATATATTTATTAATAAATATATAATTATATTATTAAAAAATAACTAATTTTAATTTAAATATTTATATATCTATTTCAATTTATATAAATTTTATTTTTATTTTATAATTTTATAATTTTATAAATAAAATACTTTATATAAATATAATTTATAGATATTATATAATTTGATTAGCTTTTCTTCTTTTATATATATATAAACACTAATCTTTAGTTATATTATAACTTTTGTTCTAAGAGTTTTAAAAGAGCTATTTTAAATTCAAACATCAAGTTCTGTTTATTTTAACCTCATCTAAATCAGATCATTGTATATTTTCTCATAGGTGACCGATGTATCCCTGTTACAAAATCCCCGAAAAATCCTAATCATCTATTCATTCATCATCAATCATAATGTATATAATAAAAAATTTAATCCTAGAATTCATTCCTATTCCCGCTGATGATAGCTTTTTACTCTGTACATGGCACTAGCTAGCCTAGCTCGCTAGTGGTCCTAGTACAAAAGCCCTTTCTCCAATGTGTGCAGTGTGCATGCTACATAGGTATTATTGTATACGGACGGATTATGTGTCTGATAGACTAAATAGACTAATGTGGAATCCTTTTCTTCGTTGTATTTAATTTTTCTTCCTTCTTTTCTTGCAGGCAGGTAGGCAGGTAGGCAGGTGTACGCACCGCACTGCGCAGTAAGGCTTGACTCTTGAGTCCCTCCCTAAACCCAAAAAAAGGGACCGATTTATTTTATCCTTGTCAGTCATACACCACCAGTCTAGGTTGAGGTGAGGTTGAGGGTGTGTGTTAATTATTTTTTTTTCTAATTTTCTAACTGCTGTATGCTTTATCTTACCCACATTCATTCATTCACTCACTCACTCACTCACTCACTCAGTCACTACCTTCCTTACCTTACCTTACCTTACCTTAACCTTTACCTGCCTTACCTTACATTACCTTACTCCTCTCTTCCCCTTGAGTCCTGACTCCTTGTACCTGGCTCTGCCTGTGACATCAATGAATGAATGAATGGATGGATGGATGCTTCAATCAGCCTCCACTTTCTTCCAGTACCATACCATATTCTTAATTTCTAATTCTTAATTTCTAATTCTTAATTTCTAATTTCTAATTCCTAATCCCTAATTCCTAATTCCACATTTCCATATTTCCATTTTCATTTCCATTTTCATTTCCATTTTCATTTCCATTTTCATTAACCCTTTGTCTCTCGTACCAAACCATCCCATCCCATCCCATCCACATCCCATACCATACCAGCCCTGACCATACCATACAAGACAAGATCCCAATCCCCCATACCAATGATACTAATTACCATTGCGTATCTAATACAGATTCAAATCCTAGTTGATTCTTTTACATATCGATCGGTACTGTGCCTAGGTATTATTCCGATATTTCACATTATTCGTTCCTTCTTCATAGTCTCTCTCTCTCTTGATCCAACGTCTCCAATTTTTATATCCATACATTATTTGTTATAATTGTTTCCTTAGTACTTTCAATCACATCATCAAGAATTCCAATTCCAATTCATATTCATATTCCAATCACTTCTCATATATCTCACAACGCCTAAGATACCTTTCTCTCTTTCTCCTTACTTTTTCCTAGCTTGAGATTTTATCCTTCAACCTGAACTTCGTTCAATATTGTATTCCTTGACTTTTGCTACTCTCAAAGTTTCGATTCGTTTGGGAAAGCTTCCTTCCTTTAATAGCAACCAACTCCTTCCTCGTTGAAAAGACCAATTCACTTTACGCACTACTCTACTCAGGATTACTATACAAACTACCGATCAGCAACCGCCCACTAACCATCTTCTCGACCTATTACGTTCAAAACTATCACCAGTCCGTTCAATTTCTCTCGAGTAGGATTGGCGGAGATTTCCATGGCTCCCAGATAGCTCGATTTCAGGTTTTACAGTCCATCTTCATCATCAACTACCGCTAGGAGATCTAACGGAGATTCGCAGAGTATATCAGCGAATACTTGGAGGATAATCTGTAGTTAAAAAGCAACATTTGAAATTACACCACCTACCACTGGAATCCTCCCTCCACCTTACCTCGAGCACCATTCGATCAACAAACCTCGCTCCGCCAAAAGATAGATAACTCAACATCCAAAAATACACAAACACACACTCATTCCCCAATGCATCAGACTTCAGTTAGACCGGCTTCGTTCAGTTTCCTTTTACCTCCCACGCCACAGACTCCCTTTGGAATCGATCGTAGGAAGGACGTTGGATTCCCTCTCACACTCCCACAAATCAACCAGTCAGGATACATAGAAGCTCCGGTTAGAGTTGGGCTTCGAACTCCACCGGAAGACAACATGCATGCAACATATCCAGGACCGCCATTCCCTCATTTTAAAGGTCAGCACAATGAGGCCAGCGATGAGTCTCTGAATTTTAGGAGGTTAAGCGACTATGATGGATCAGCTACGCAACCTAGAATTTCACAAGCACCCGGAGACTCAGCACACAGACCTGCTAAGATTGTGGAGCCCTCTCAACCAGAGGAACCTTATAATTGGCCAACAAAACCCAAGCGTGCATCTGAATCTTTCTACTCTTCTGCCCTGACAACCCTGGAGTCTGAATCTACACGAAAGCCGCAGGCTAAAAAACCAACTACAGACAATATTCATCCCAGTCTGCAAATACCAAAATCAATAAATGACAGTGGTGGAAGTTTGGCCGAATTCGCTGCACAGGTAAATTGCAATCCCTGATATTTGTATTCAACTACGAATATGGTCTGACATTACTAGATTACTTGTCTCTTCTGGTTTGAATCTACCGATACATTGAAGAGGGCGGAAAATTCATGGGCAGGATCAACGACCATAGAAAGGCTACGACCGGAAGCGTTCCCGTCTGTCGGGTTTACGAAATGGGTTGTCACGATTCTCATGACTACGCAGGTCTCACAGAATGTGATATTATTGGCGCTACTTTTCATTTACCGTCTGAAAACCATAAACCCAGTAGTTAAAGGGCGAAGTGGCAGCGAGTACAGACTCTTAACGGTGGCATTGATGCTGGGCAACAAATGTGAGTCGACAATGATATAGACCACGAAAATCTTTTACTTACAATACAATAGTTCTCGATGACAACACATATACCAACAAGACATGGGCAGAAGTTTCGGGAATTTCCGTGACTGAAATCCATATAATGGAAGTCGAGTTTTTGAGCAACATGCGCTACAGCTTACTCGCAACTGAAGATGAGTGGAAAGAATGGCAAAGGACGCTCGGGAAATTCGGGAGCTTTTGTGATCGAGCCGTAAAATTATCACCTCCACCCCTGTACCAACCGACCCTGCCATCTCCCCCTGCGTCGATGCAAGCTCCGTCTCCGACACAAACGAGTCAATTTGCATCCCCAGCTGGATTATACAATCTTGCTCCTCAGTGGTCTGCTATTAGCAAAGCCGCTCAGTTGGTGTCGCCACTAACAAGTGCTTCGACCCCTTCGGACCATGATTTCCACCCGAATTCAAGAAAGAGAAGTTTCGTGGAAGATGCTGAAGAACCAGTGGCAAAGCGTGTGGCTAGGCCAATAACCTCAACATCTAATTCCTTTAAAGACTTCGACATGACTTCTCGACCTCGTTTACCCCCGGTACCTAATTTGACCATCTCGACAAACCAAGCGATGAGCGGGAACAGCGGCCTTCCTAGCTTTTCTCAAAACGCACCACTTTTACCTCCTTTGAACGTTAGTCGAGCCATGTCCACGGTCTATCCAACTACTCCGACTTATCCACAACCTATTTTAAGTCATACCCCTTCTGGGTCACAAACTAGCGGATCACAAGTTGCTGCATATCAACACGGCAATCAAATTGGCGGCGCTCCATGTGGCCCACGTAGTCCTCGTTCAGCCGTCCAAGAACTACTTGCATCAGTTCCTTCCCCACTCAATGCGTCCTTCCCTGGAACCTCGGGTCACATTTCACCATCTGTTTTCTACCAGCAAAGAAACTCTCCCTACAAGCCTATTCGCCACGTGAACACCCTCCTTTATCCACCACCATCCACCTCGATGCACGATTATGCAGTCAACACAAACCATATACATTATCAACCGTTGGGCAAGAGGCATGACTACCGATCCGGTGTTGTACCCGGATATGGTCACCAATCAGCCAATCAATGGCCTGTATTACCTCAACCCAACTTTTACGGAGTATAAACTTCATTTTTGTCGACGAACACTACTAATGTGAAGATCAATTTTCAATAATTTTCATCTCTTCAAAATAAAAGAAAGTCGAATGATATCCTTAATTACAAAAAGGAATTCGCATCAGGGGAGCATCTTAGCCACGGCGTTTATTGTTTTATTTTCTTTTTCTTTTTTCCCTTCTGGGAGCGGCGGGGCTGGATCGCATATTTATTAGCAAGCAGCTGTTATACCATTATTGCATGTATCAAGACTGGTGTTTTTGGGAGTCCCTCGATTAAGGGGGACGTTGTATTTTCTATTCTGGGACTTGGTTGTTTGCTTCATATGAAGAAAGGGAATCATTCAACATTTAAAAGACGTCGTTCGGATCCGCGAAACACAGGATTTGTGTGAGAATTTATGATTAGTACAAGAAGGAATCAAGAATGAAACGAGGTTGGAACGGGTTGGGAAAATCCACCTTCAAGAAGATGAGAAAATGTGTCTGATGGACTTTGGGGAAATGGTGCCTTCATTTGACTCGGTCGGTATATCATGGCCTTGAGTTTTATGTTTACATACATTATGGTTTACCTTTGATGGATGAGATGTATGTGTTAGATATATGTATGGTACGTAATGTGTGCGTTGCTTTGCTAGTTTCCTCCTGCATACACGATTCAATGCTGTCTGTGGCTGGCTTGCTAGCTGTAGTGGCTAATGGAGAATGGAAGGGGAATAAGAAAGAGAAATTTGATGAATGAATTAAATATATTGATACCCCTATAGAATTTGTTCTTTAATTTGATTGATTGTTTGTGAGTGAGTGAGTGAGTGAGTTACTGATGGATTGAATGTCCAATAGTAGGCTACTACACCTTACTTAATTTTTTCTTTACTCAAGAAAAGAGAAAAAAGGTGAGAGATATTTCGACTGGCTGGTTATAGTAGAGTAGAGCAGTATACTGACTACGAGTAGATGAAATGATAAAAGATAAATAGCCTACCTACCTAGTAGCTCCTCCCTACCTGGTCTCCTATAGGTTTATGAGAACACTAACGTCGTTCTGTGGTGAAGTGGGATGGATATTGGGGATTTGAGGGATGTTGGGGGATGTTGGGGAAATCGGTGGTTAGTGATATTTTTGTATAGTATTTTTCTTTTATTTTTTTGAGAGGGGGAGGGAAGGGAAGGGAAGAGGGAGGGAAGGGGAAGAGAAAAGGGGGAGGAGTTATTAGTTATATTGTTGGTATAATGGCTGTTTGGTGTTGTGTTGAGATTGAGGATTGAGATTGAGATTGAGATTGAGATTGAGATTGAGATTGAGATTGAGATTGAGATTGAGATTGAGATTGAGATATATGCTGTAAGTAGTGTGTATTGATGATGTATAATGTATAATGAGTAGGTAGGATGTAGGATGTAGGGTGTAGGGTGTAGGACATGGGATATGAGATTGGATTTAGATTTTGAATTTGGATTTGAATCTAGATCAAGGCTGCGAGTCTGTGGGTATATAGTATAACATGGTGTTTATATAGGAGATTTATCGGAGAGGTTTTTTGTAAAGAGGGGTTTTTGCGGGGGAGGATAGTGTAAGAGTCATGGTGAGAGAGGGGGAAGAGGGTAAGAGGGGAATGGAAATAAAAGATAAGAAATAAAAAATGAAAGAATTTTTTTAAAAAAAAAAATAAAAAGTTGATAGATGAAATAATTATATATTATTAAAAAAAATATAAATATATAACGTAACTGTTACGAGGTTTGCCGTCTAGATCACGTGGAAGTGCTCTAGGCTCTCGAGGTGGTTTATAACTAGGCGTCAAGCAGGGACTTAAAGTAATGACAATAATATGATGCAATTCGTAACTAATAGTATGGTATACTAAATGATTGATCTTGAGCACGAAGCTCTATACAAAGGAAATCCATCTTGATTATATAGACCTTCGTGGGTATTGGATCGATTGGATCGATTGGAGCGACGATTAAACTATTCGCTCCATTCGATCCTAAGATCCATCACGTGATTCCTGATTGGAGGCTCTGTGGAGTCTTGGGCGTAACATTCCCCATATGACCCGGTTCACCATAAGTTACGTTACATTCTTTTCTTTAATTTTTTTTAATTTTTTTTTAATTTTTTTTTATTTAATTTTACTTGAATATATTAATTCAAACTAATTTTCTTTTATTTTTTAATTTCTATTTCTTATCAAACTTCAAATTTTTTAAGTTTATATAAGAAAATAAATAACTAGACTTGATTTTTCATCTAGTGCACCAGTGAAAAATAAAAAAATATAAATATACAGAAATATAAATCGAAATATTTAATATATAAAATCTGAACATCAAGAAGAAAAGAAGCAGGAACTCGAGTCAGACAGAAAGGAAAAGTAAGAAAGCTGATTGATATTCCTTAACCACTCTAGAGAAAATACTCGAGTAGCTGGTTTAATGTTACGACGGGCTACACTACTACCATAACATGACCAAGGCACGTGATTACAGGTGATCAGTAGTGATCATTAAGGATCACTAAGGATCACTGTACAGGTGATCACAGGTGATCACTAAGGATCACTGTATAGGTGATCACTGGTGATCATAAAGGATCACCAGCGATCATAGAAGCATGAAGGTCTATATAATCAAGATGGATTTCCTTTGTATAGAGCTTCGTGCTCAAGATCAATCATTTAGTATACCATACTATTAGTTACGAATTGCATCATATTATTGTCATTACTTTAAGTCCCTGCTTGACGCCTAGTTATAAACCACCTCGAGAGCCTAGAGCACTTCCACGTGATCTAGACGGCAAACCTCGTAACATTTAATAAGTAGGTAGGTGAGCATTCTACTGGTTTAATACTTACTTCTGTTCTCTTATATTAACACACAGTATCAATCAATGAAATTTAAACGTACTCGTATTTATATAAGATATCTAGTGATATACTCAATATACTATTAATCTATTTCCCATAAACCAGAGATGAAAAATAACATTTAATTACCTAGCTTAAAACGAATAACTTACTCCATACCCAAGTTATATAGCGAGTACTCCGTATATATGTAATAAGACTTACCATAATCTCAAAATAGAATAGAATCAAACAAATATTCTCCGAGTAACCAAGAAAGAACCAACGAGGTGGCTTCGAGAAGTTGGCTCTAAATTCTTATGGAGGGAAGGTTTCAGATGTGATGTTTGAAGCTAGTTTTGTTAACTTGGTTATCTTGTTAATTTTTTGCCATGGTATCCTTGTGTTTGTGGTCTCTGGATTGATGATCATCAGTGTCGTTGTATGAATTGGTATGATGTGATGTTGAGAGCTGCCAGCCTGCTGAGATCATCACCCTGCTGAGATGTTGTAACTTGTACGGAGGCTTTTTTGGATCCGGGACGGGATGAAAAGAATGGTGAGCACCTTTGGACGGCGAAGCTTTGTAGTGTAGGTAGGGAGGGATAAAAATGTAAGAAGCTTAACTGGAGAGATTAATTAGGGTTTGTTGAGATGGTTGGTCAGACGCAAAATCTTTCTTCACGGAATTTTGAATGAGGGGTCTGATATGAAAATGCATATATAAGTAATATAAATGAAGAAGTTCGGTGCATGCATTATCACGAGTGTGTTAAACAAAGACTTTGATATATTTAGTGAGGTGAGCATTGATATAAATGGGGATAAAATGTCTGTGTGTGCATATTCACAGTTTTAGTTTTCTTGAGTCTTGATATCCCACAACTTTTATCCGTAACTCATCTGTATATTATACGACTGCCGAGTCTGTTACTGTACCGTAGTTGATTTTCTTGGAAAATGAAGCTTTGGTTTAGGTTTGTTTCGTATTATATCTTTCGGGTTTGGTGGAAAAATAGATTGCGATGTGCGATTTCGTGGGAATGATGAAGTCATTGATGAGTGTGATCAACATGTTTTTCTTCCGTATTGGGTGCTATTAGCCCATTACTCCTGAAGCAAACCTTATTATCACCTTGACATTGACATTGACATTGACATTGACAATGAGGATAATTATTACTGTTACTCGGGATAGATGGATGCGAATGCTTGTTTGCCTTCCTTGACCTTGAACACTATACAACTGTGCAGTATCGAGTACGAGTTTCAGCATCTGGAAGATTATGTCTTCCAATGAATTCTCAGAGGATTACGAGGTGTCGAGTAGGAACCTGGTCGATCCTCCCGTATGGTTACGCGGCTTTCTAAGCTTGCGCATACATACGTACTTCGTATGTTGATTCTGCACGTCTACTCGTAGGTAGGGATTTAAGTTTAAGGATTTAGGACGATGCTTCTTGTAGGTGGGGGAGAACATACGGAAGTACTTTGATAGAAGGATTGGAATAGGAAGGAGAAGGTTCGATGATCAATTGGAGGAGCGGAGAACCGTGGTCCGAATGTTGGATTGGAAATGCCGTTTATGAGTGGAGACAGATACCGGTACTTGCCCAGATGATGAGATCTTGTCCGTGATAATGCATTGGTTGGGATGTTGAGGGATTTTCCCTGGTAGGTGCATAATGTTTTGCTTCCCGTGCTATTTTGTTCTGTGCTACTGAAGTTAAACATCTATCTTGATACTAATGATCAAGTGAAATACCTACTAGGTAGTACGTATATTAGATATAGGAACAGACATAATCTACTCGTCTTTTGCATTTTGCCTTGACTATTCATTGCCTTGAACTTCATCCTCAAATACTAATGATTAGTCTCTCCTCAGAACCTTCTCCTCACGCATCTAAGACGTCTAACACGTAACACTCATGGCTTACTAAAATATACATAATACGATAATGAAACTTGCTGGTGAGAAGTTAATTCTCTCAGCCTCCTTCACATTGCGTGTGTTGCATGTGTTGCGTATGTTAAAAGTTGTAGTAGCCCTCATTCTCACCCCGCCCCCTTCTCTATTTTTGGGTTCAGCTATTGTTCGCTACCACCACTTTGTTCCGTACTGTAACCTTACCAGGTCAGGGACTCAGGGTACTTGTGCTCACTGCTTAACTAATAACGATTATCTACAGGGATGATTCGTCACTGAATTCGGTCCATTCCTACCGTTTTAGTGTCAAGCTTTTCCCTAAAGCTGGGTTGACTTACGCACGCTACAGGCCTTATTGTTGTGATGAAGATTGAGGGAAGTACCAGACGATACCTACTTAACTACCTATATAGAGCTCAATGTGCAAAAAATCTTTGGTAAATGAATAAAAGCAGAGACCGTGGACAGAGGACAGAGGACAGAAAAGGATCAAAACGTTCTCCATTCAAAGAATTTTTGGGTTAAAAGGACGTCGGAGTAAAAGGGTTCACTTGGCTCATCTTATTTCGAAAAAGGATCAACAAAGGTTGATCAATTACAACATCCATCGCATCCATCCATAAAATCATCCATCCATTGATTCATTCTGAATTGAATACCAACTTAATTGTCTAGCAATTAACCATCATTGAAACTGGTACGAGAAATATATATCCATCTTACTTCCCACCCCAGTACTCCTTATTCTTACCCATTTCGCTCCCTCCTTTTCACACAATCAATTCACTCAAACTTTCCCTTTTGCTACTAAGTTACAAATATCCCACTTTCGACCGCTGAATCAAAGCTCATCTTTTCTTTTACTCTAGCCGCAAATCTGTTGGTTCCGCACTCCATTATCAAACACGCCTATGTGCGTTGCCATCTTGGCATTGCCTTGACTTACCCAGAATTTATTTTTCTGGAGTTTCGACCTATTCAGCGACGAGAGCCTCTTTATGAGAAAATTCACCGTATAATATTATTCGAAAAATCGGATAAGTGTCAAACTCGCTAGGGGAGAGAGGATATCGTGTACAAATTCACTCGGCAGATACAAATTCTGCGAATTGCGCAAAAGATGTTGACCTTTAGGAGAGCTCTGATAGCTGCGGCTTTCTTCCTAACTATGGTATTTCTCATCACACGAACACACAATCCACCTACACCAAACGATATATTATTACAAGACAAAAGCATGCCAAAATCGGAGGAGAAGGATGGAGTTGATTCAAAAACAAAACCGGGCTCATCCGCTTCGACGAATGCGGTTCCACTTGCACCAAAGAAGAAGCCTCAAACTTCTCAAACACTACTACAAGATCTATCAAGAGCACCTTTAAGGGAGAAGCTCGCATATCAATTTCCATACGACGTAGAAACTAAGTTCCCCGCATACATTTGGCAGACGTGGAAATATACCCCAGCATCTGGAGATTTTGGAGAGAACTTTCGCCCTGCAGAAGCAAGTTGGTCAGAAAAACACCCGGGATTTGTACATGAGGTCATTACCGATTCAGTCGCAGTTCATCTATTAAAGCATTTGTATGCCTCTCTGCCGGAAGTTCTAGACGCTTACAATTCATTGCCCTTGCCTGTTTTGAAGGCCGATTTCTTTCGATACTTAATTCTCCTGGCCAGAGGTGGTATTTACTCCGATATCGATACCCATGCATTGAAACCTGCCTCGGAATGGCTTCCTGAGAGTGTGCCACGCGAAGCTATTGGACTAATCGTGGGCATTGAGGCAGATCCAGATCGTCCAGATTGGGCAGAATGGTACTCTCGAAGAATTCAATTCTGTCAATGGACAATTCAATCGAAACCAGGGCACCCTGTACTCCGCGAAATCGTTGCCAACATTACCGAACAGACTCTTAACATGAAGAAGAGCGGAACCCTCAAGAGCTTCAATGATAGAAATGTTGTGGAATTCACCGGTCCGGCTTTGTGGACAGATACTATTTTTGATTTCTTGAATGACGAGAGGTATTTCGACATGACTACAAGCAAGGGAAACATTACATGGAGAGAGTTCACAGGCATTGTATCTGCAAAGAAAGTTGGAGATGTGGTTGTCCTGCCTATTACAAGTTTCAGTCCTGGAGTGCAGCAAATGGGCTCAAAGGACTATGATGATCCCATGGCTTTTGTTAAGCATGAATTCGAAGGTTTGTCTAATAAATTCCATTATCAAACGTAAACGCCAACTAACTCCAAACCTTAGGTACCTGGAAACCTGAGAACGAACGACATATCGGGATAGTTACTAGGTAGTGAAAACATCGCTTCCTCGACAACAAATACTTTCTTTATAAATTTATTGAGCACATAGCACATACCCTAATCGAATTTTGAGCGAGCATCAAATGCATGAGCGGCATACTGACGGACACACCGGGAGGCTTTCTTTTTTGATTGATGGGAAAACATAGAATGGGCCGGCCTGAAATACCTTTTAACGTTGGCTTTTATTCTCTTAGCATGGAGTTTTATTTGATATCCGGGACATTGGGATAAAGTTTCATTCTTGTTTGGATGGTTGAAGGGGTGGAGAGGGAAATAGGTGTTTGTGGAAGCATGCCGCCGAATTTTTATGTTTGATTGCAATGTCAAAAGCAGAAGACATGAACTTTCAAGAGCTGAAATTTGTGTATTGTTGGATTTTTTTGCAATTCTGGATTTCCTTGGGAGATAGGAGGGAGATGGGATAGACGGCGGGGTTACTAAAGCAATGATTGGAATTGCAAAGGAGAGGAAGGAAATATCTTTTAATGGATATTTTATATAAAAGAAGGCGGAGGCAGATGAAGGATCCATGATGGCCACGATGTTGGAACTGTATATATACCATAGTAGGTAGCATGGATAAGGAAAAGGATTGAATAATTCGATGATCAAGCAAAGTATGTCATGTTCATGGGTAATGAATGAATGAACGCACCCGTTAAGTTACTTTTAATTATCTACGATATCTATCTATTATATTTATTATCTGGATAAATACGACCAAGCTAAGCAGGGTTCCTCGATTTAAACTTTAGGGAACTGTTCTGATTCGCTTGTCAATCAATGAATGGATCTATAATAATGCCTCCAAATTTGGGCCCTCAATGTCTGAAAGAGCCTCACAATCATCTCAGTCAAAAATATGTTGGAACAGGATGCTAAATTTAAGCTTCCCAAGCTAGCTCAATTGAATCTCCAAGTCATTTACCTAATGATATATTCAAGACTCATCAGGGTAGCTACGATATTGGTATTGGTATTGGATTATTCGAGTAGACTTTTCCAACAAAATATACCAGCTGTCAGTAGTACGTACGAGTAGCCTAATTAAAAATACGAGTATGGATCTTTTGGTGGTCTAGTCTAACACTTCAAGAAGCGGAAAGGTAGCGCGGGACGGACACATATACCCCGCATATCTGGACCGAGGACCGGTGGACTTCGTACGTAGCGTACTTGTTGTACTTTTGCACTTTTGTGGAACTGCATTACACAATGCTACATAGGTACATATAGCTAGCTAGCTAGCCATATGTGTACAGTGAATGAATGAGCTTATAGCTTAGGTATTTCTTTACTTGAGACTTGAGACCTGAGACCTGAGATTTGAGACCTTGGGAGTAAGTGTTTTTCTCTATTGGAATACGTACGTGATTTGTGACTTTGTGGTTTGTGGTTTGTGATTTGTGATGTGTAGAGATGGCTGCTAGAATGAGTATTGTGGGAGTGGGAGCGAGGATTGGAATGCGGGGATGGAGAGATGGAGGGAGTTTGGGGGTGAGATTGAGGGGTGAGATGGTGAGGAGTTTGGGATGTGGAGGGGGGATTGGAGTTGGAGTTGGAATTGGTGGGAGAATTGGAGTGGGAGCTGGAGCTGTATTGCACATTCAAAGGAGAGGTCTTCTGACGGAAAGTTATAGTGTTGGACCTACCGAGGTAATTGAAATCCCTTTCTTCCCTTTCCTTATTGTCAATATCCTGCCACCTACTTCCATCTTTTCTGTGGCTTCCACAATCAATCACTCAGCTAGCCATCTGCTAACCATTGATTCTCTCCCAGCCACCACTCCTTCAGCATACTATCCCGCAGCATTTCCGCAGTATCGTCAACTCGCACGGCTCCAACCTTGCGCTCATATCTCGATCCCAGAATACAAAACTTACATATCGAGAATTGGATGAGAAGAGTAATGTGATAGCACATGGCTTGAGAACTCTGGGGTTTAAGAAGGGAGATAGAGTGGCTGTTAGTCTGGGAAACACATGGGAGTTTGGGGCAATCACTTATGCGATTTTCAAATTAGGAGCGGTGTTGGTGAGTAGGCTTTGATGAAGGATAACATTTATAGGAGAGAAGATGGCGTGAGAGATGGCATGCTAATTATTGTTGGGTAGGTACCTTTGAATCCAGCATTCAACACGAAACAAGTCGTCTCGGCATTAAACCATTTAAAGGCTTCACACCTGATCATTGGCCATGAGACACCTTTACCATTTAAACCCCCAAGGGACAACACGCCTTTACTGAAAGATATCATTGGGGACCTCGAGCAACCCTCGCATGTCTTAAAAAGTGAAGCTGTACCAAGTTTACAGGGCGTTGTTCTAGTGAACAATTCAAGTGATAATCTTGCAAGTTTCCCGGCTACTACAGATTTCGGAGCTATCATGTCGATGTTTGAATCGGAGAAAGAAAAGGAAGTTATTCCGGATGAAGATTTACATAAAGATGATGTGATTAATATTCAATTCACATCAGGCACAACGTCAACTCCAAAGGCGGCTTGCTTAACCCATCATTCAATACTCAACAATGGCTATTTTATTGGCACTCGTATGGCTCTTACAGAATCCGATATAGTCTGTTGTCCGCCTCCCTTATTTCACTGTTTTGGTTCTGTACTCGGATACATGGCGACGGCGACTCGTGGCAGTGCAATCTTATTTCCCGCTCCGGCCTTCGACCCTTCGGCCACTCTTCTAAGTATTCAAGAAAACAAAGCCACAGCTCTTTATGGCGTCGCCACCATGTTTTTAGCTGAACTCGAACTCCTCTCCAACGGTACCATTCCTCACACCGGTTTCGAACATCTACGCACAGGTATTGCATCCGGTTCCTCTGTTCCTAAAACATTGATGGAAAAACTTCATAAACAGTTAAATCTTACCGGTTTGACAATTTGTTATGGAATGACGGAAACAAGTCCTGTCTCTTGCATGACGACTCCCATTGATCCGATGGAAAAGCGATTGGATAGCGTGGGCAGGGTATTACCTCACGTATCTGTTAAAATCATCTCGCCTTCTGATCCGAATAAGATTCTGGAAATTGGTAAAAGAGGCGAGTTGGCCGTCTCGGGATATTTGGTCATGGAAGAATATTATGCAGATCCAGTACGTACGAAAGAAGTATTCATCCCAGACAGTAATGGGAAGATTTGGATGAAGACGGGTGATGAGGCGAGTATGGATGAAGAAGGATATGTGAAGATTACAGGGAGAATTAAAGATTTGATTATACGCGGAGGAGAAAATATTCATCCATTAGAGATTGAAGATTGTATCTTTGGCATGGAAGATGTGAGGGAGGTTAGTGTTGTCGGTGTTCCGGATGACAAATATGGAGAAGTAGTTTGTGCATGGATTGTCACTAGGAAGGGTGTGAGTCGAGGACCGGATGATGCGGGAGTAGGCAATAATCTCATGAGTTGGAGAGAATATGAGAAATGTATAGCTAAGGGGAAGAACGTCAATAAGGATCCGGAGAGTTCTAGAGAGAAAGCGGAAGTTGAGGATGAGGATGAGATGAAACGAGATGGCAAGATTAACAAAATTCTTACTAAAGAGGCAATTCAAGATCATGTGAGGACGCGCCTTAGTGGTCATTTGGTTCCGAAATATGTTTTTTGGGTGGATGAGTATCCGAAGACGGCTAGTGGGAAGATTCAGAAGTTTAAGTTGAGTGAGAGGGCGGGGTGGATTGTTGGGGGTGGGAGGAAGTAGGTGGAATTAGATGACGGAGGTGAATTTGATGGAGGTGTTTATGGGGTGGAGTGAGGAGGTGTGGGGGAATGAGGCTATAGGGGGGGATTATTTTGTTTGTGTATGGGTGGTAAGAAAGGTGGAGGAAGA
The DNA here is from genome assembly GCA_025389075.1 of Sclerotinia minor. Taxonomy (NCBI): domain Eukaryota; kingdom Fungi; phylum Ascomycota; class Leotiomycetes; order Helotiales; family Sclerotiniaceae; genus Sclerotinia; species Sclerotinia minor. The sequence continues at coordinate 1,122,621 of QRFH01000007.1, forward strand.
ATAGGAAAAGGATAGAAAGAAAGAAGTTGAGTATGTTGAGGAAGGATTCTAGGGGGGGAAGGAGGGCAGAGAAGATGGAAGATGTGCTGAAGGCGTATAGACACATACACACACACAGACAGAGAGAGAGAGAGATAGAATGATGCGACGATTGATCAGCAGAGCGCTTAGATAGATCTATGAAATGAAACGACGAAATTACATTTTTACATTGTATTATTTATTATTGGTTTTTATTTTATTGATTATAGTAGAAAAGATATTATAATTATAATTATGATCAAGATCTATAGATAAATATAAATATAAATATAAATATAAATATAAATATAAATATAAATATAAATATAAATATAAATATAAATATAAATATAAATATAAATATAAATATAAATATAAATATAAATATAAATATAAATATAAATATAAATATAAATATAAATATAAATATAAATATAAATAAAAATCTTTAAGATATTACATTATTATCACTTTGAATTTCTGATATAATCTCATAGAATATAATATGATAAATTATTATTTATTTATTCCAATCAAGAAATACAATTATCAAATATAACTGTCACTACCATCACAATCATAATCACAATAAGAATAAAAATCCCAATAAAAATATACTTTACTTTGCCTTGCTTCACTTCTATATTTATATATACATAAACACCACTTATAAATTTCCACAACATAACACACCTCAGTCCTCGTCCTCCCTCCAATTTCCTCTTCCCTCTTCCTTCTCCTTCCTCTCCTTTCCCTCCCCTCCTCTCCTCTCCTCTTCCATTCAACGCCCAATAACTACCTAACTATTACCTCAAATTCAAAAGATAAAACCATCCTCATAAATATACACTACACATCCTACTAAATAAAATACCATCCATCTAATTAACAAACAAATAAGATCAAGAAACGATCTATCTCCCATCTCCAATCTCCAATCTCAATCCATAATCCATACTACACCATAAAAACAGACCGCAGACAGACCTGTAATTTTTTTTTTTTTGAAAAAAAAAAAAAAAAAAAAAAACCCCATAATGTGAATCATGTGGCAGCCATATCTACCTAGATACTAATTAGTAGCTAGATAGATAGATGCCCAATATCTCCCTCCCCCAATGGGTTTGAAGATCATCTCTCAATAGAGCCGAAAAGCCGCCGTGACAGTTTGTTTTGTCTATCTGACTGACTGACTGACTGACTTGATTAGGGTTTAGATTTTGACCTGATCTGATATGATATGATCTGATATTCACCCGATATATTAACAGAGATTTTTCAGATTGTCTAAATATAGCTTGGGCAATGAAAGGTATGATGTAATCTATTCTTTCCGTACAAATTCTTGATATTGGGTATTGATAATTATAATAAAGGAGGAATAACATGTCCATGTGATTGATTATATTCATGTTGGAGCTATCGGAGAAGAAGTTATTTGATGTGATTGAGCCATTCCAGTTTTAAACTCATTGGTCGAGCTTTCACTACTAGTAATAGTGGCAAGAACTTCACCAATGGTTGCTGAAGCTTCGATAATAGTCGTTTCAGAGGTGAAAGTAGTAGAAGTAGGATCTAAGCATCGACCAAACCAGCCATAACTCCTACAAGAAGTCGAGGTGATAGTCGTTGTCGATGTAAACGTTGTGCTCGCACTAGTTTTATCTAGACAACCCCACCAGCCAGGAGTTTTGCAAGTTTCGGTACGAGTCCTTGGTTTGGATGTTGTACTAGCCGTGGTACTCGAAGAAGTAGAGTGAGGTCCCTTTTCCCTTTTCCAATTGAAGCAATCGACACATTCCGTGTCGGCAACACATGTAGGAGCTTTATCATATTTTTTGTATACATTTCTGATAGAGGCTCTGATTCCATGAGTTGATAGAGATACACTCCAACCAAAATCTGCAACGACATCGTATACGCAACGTAATCCTGCATGACACGTCGACTCGAGGGCATAACCAGCAAAAGCACAAAGTGATGTAGCCCCATTGCATGTACCCATATATACGGGATCAGCAGTATGCCCGAAATTCCAAATACCTACATTATCACGAGCTTCAGAAGCAGAGCTGTACCCAGGTGGAGTAGGAAGAGCCAATCGAGAGATTGCTAATGCTTGAGGGACCGACTCAAAGGTCAGTACAGGGTGACCAAAAGTCAATGCAACGAGAGTAGTGACAAGTCCTCCAAGAGAATGACCTGTCAACCAAACGTCGGCATTGGGATATTCCTCTGTAATGTTTCCATATAGTTCCACAGCAGCTTGATAATAACGATTTGGCTTCTTCAATGCCTTGGAAACACAAATCTCATTGCATGTATATGTTGCCGTCATACAATCACATACTTTTCGTAGACCCCATCCACCTTGTCCACAGCAGCATCCAGCAAACAAATTATCATTTTCTTTATCATTTGTAGTTGTCTCGGCCCCATCAAATACAGCTGAAGTTGTACCCTTCAACGCGATAACGATTGTAGTATTTGTATTGTCGGCATAAACATGACCCCGCAGACCATCTGATTCCCATCCAATAGATGATGAAAGATTAAAAGGAGGTTTTATATCTTCCCACTGAGGATCATCGGGAGTTCGTTGATATGTGTTTGCTGCCATGACTGCGAAGTTGACCACAGTGGATTTGTCCGTCACATCCGGCGCCGAAACATCATCAACAGACCACGCTGATGCAGGGAGATCGATAGGCCATTGATTCAAAGCTTCTATATCCTGCACACCTCGCTTTCGAAGCCTATGAATGCCTATTGGAGCTGTGGGAACGGTAAAAGGACCAATATCGGATTCGCTATCACTGCCCTGGAGCGTCGCTTTCTTGATCTTCTCGGGACTGATTCTGAGACGTCGATGCAATTTGGGATACTCTTTAGTTCCATGATGGTACACGCTTCGCAGAGTGAGCGTTCGACTCTGAGTGATGCCCGTACCACCTTCTGGAATTCTGGATGGTGGCGATATCCATTTTCTGAACGGAGCTTCGACTGATTGTAGGAATGGCACCTGAAGCTTTTCAGCCCAATAATTATTCCATCCTGATACCAAAAGAACAGAAGAAAGCAATGGGATTAAACACAAGGGAAATAGAAGCATCACGAATTACTAAAGTATGATGCATGTAAAGAATTTAATGGATATTTGTTGAAGGTTGATAGCAACTCCACTGGTGGCCCCCAAGCAAACAAGTACATTGCGACATTCTAGGTAAGCCTCGGTAACTACCCCAGATATCAAGAGGGTACAACATCCAACAAATCCATGGGATTCAGGTCTTCGATACCATTTGCATGATAGAGTATAAACTTCAGTAATAAGGATTTAAATTTATTATCATTATTATATAGATATTCTCAAATTGAATAAACTCAGACATATATTTTGTTTATAAATATTAGGATTCATTACCTAAATCATCTCATCATCTCAATGGCATTTCGATTCACTGACCACCGATCAATCCTTCACCACTTTCACACCTCCTACGTAGCTATAAATAACATTTCCCTTCGAGAGATACAACCCTCAAGCTCATCTCACGGCTAAAACTGCAAGAAGCATCAGCTTATCATCTCACCAATCCCACATCACGCATGACACAGCCGACATATCATACATCAAGTCTGGGCCGACAAATTTTATAGAAGCCGCGTGTAAACCTTGGGTTTTCCCTTATTCATTCAGTCTCGATATTGCACGAAGCTGCAGTTGGAACCGTTGTTCATCTTAGTACACGCCATCCATTTGTCTACCATCATGACATCATAGCAAAAGAATTAACCATTAAAGACGTAAAGTGAGAAGGAGTGATGGCGTAACAGCATCTAAATTTATGCCACGTATGCCAATTCCAGCAAGAGTGAAATAATTATGTACCCGTTGACCACACCATGCCACGGATCAACCGACCAAACCAGACTTCCATGCGTATTGTGATTGCTCACGACGAAAAACGAAAACAGATATGACCTCCTTGAAACCTCCGTCAAACCAAATTCAGCTCCATCTCTCAATCGTACAACTCAGGTTCGCAACAAGCGAAGGAGTATTTAAAAGAAAGAAATGACAGAATCTTTCCACCACAAACTACCGAAGACCATCCTTTCGCCAGATAAGCCACATTTCTGGAAGATTTTTGTTCTAACATGCAATGTCCAATGGTGCCCTGCAAAAGCAAAAGAAAGCGTACAACGAAGCGGTTTGCCCAAACGTGCCGACCATTCTGATTCCATGGTTAGATTGTCCGGATTCAAGAGCTGTTACCAAAACCTGCTGGCAAATCACCACCGTATTGCAAGTACAACACGTGAATAATTTTCGTGACATCGAATGACGGTCGAGGTGGCATCCTGAACTTGAGATCATGCAAGAAACGGATGTGAGGTGGCTGACAACGCGGCAAAATAGTATATCAGCACCCTGTAAGATGTATGAGCCGTGAGCTTGTTATGCGTCCTAAGAGCTCGCTACGAGGGAACGATGGATCCCGTGCCAGGAAGTGGTCCAATAACGGTCATGCTTGCAGTGTAGAACTTCCCGAATCGCGTTCAAATGTGCTTGATTGTTCGAGACCAAACTTGAGTTGCGCGGCCACATGTCCTTCGGGCCTGAGCTAGAAAATTGCACAAGTAGCTCCTGAAATCCATGCTAGGATGTGATATTTCGAAAGAACGATGAGACTCCATTGGACGAGGCGATGGCTGGGTTTGATTGATGCCGATTAGTCCTTGATACACACCTGAATAGGCCAGATGCAGCGTAGGAATGCCGACAAGTAACAGGTCCAATGGGCTCGAACATCCGAAATCCAAGAAACGGTGGGCCGCAAGGGTATCAATCCAGGTCCATGTGAAAGAGATGCCAATCCAGAGGAGTTCCAAAACCGGATGGTTTGACTATACCTGTGCTGCAAAGCCATGTTTTGAAGGTCAGTGATGAAAATCCATGGTCGGGTTTTGGCCAAGAAGGAATCCATGAAATGAAGTAGGTGGGCATTGTATGAAGTGGTTTGGATTATCCTTTGAATGGGTGAAGTCGATGTATATACAAACTCCTCTATCGTGCTGCCTGAACCCAGACCTGAATGCTCTAATGAGTATTGAGATACTAACCGAATCATTAAGCGTGGTGAAGAAGAAACCAGCCGGTGAGGCTTCCGGAAATTTGGGTCCAGGCAGCAGGTACGAGGGATGGTATCCTAAGATAATCCAGAAACTTTCAAGGAAACATAAACTCATAATGCGCCCCAACGGTCTGCGTATGCAAAAACTGATGCAGCTGACAGATGAAAAATGCAAGCAAGCAAAAAACACATCCATTATCCTCGTTTGGCCCGTCGCATCCCATGAAGCCGGGTATAGCTGCTCTGCACGTGCAAAGCTCATGATAAAACATCCGCGGTAATTCTCCGATAATACATTTCGACATCGGTCCAGCTGGTAGTAGTCTAGCGTAGGCTATGATAGAAAACTCTGGTAATATAAAGATCATACCTCGTTCACAAGATGCTAAACCTATTGCAATCTTGGACTTTTTTATTAAGATACTGATGAGGCTGTAAAGTGCCCTTTGTCTAGTTTGGATCCATGTTATAGGAGGGCTCCAAGGCTTCCTTTGATTGGTCCAGTGTTCCAGTAAATCCAGGGAAAAAGCAATAAAAAACGCCAGAACAGTAAAAAAGTCCGGCGAGGAAACAGAATCGCAAAAATCAACTACATTCCAAAGGGAACATTAATTCCTGCGGCGTTGGTGATGTCTGTCACGGTCATCCCTACTGTCCCGGTCACGCGTCCTTTGGGGTGCCGATGAAGTGGCGGTGCCACTTCGTCCAGAAGGCATTGGCTGAGAGTATGATACTGTTTCCTGGTATGAGCCTGGTTCGGTATATCCGGCATCTTGCATCTGGTAATCTGGAGTTTCCGGGTATGCTCTGGTGTCGTAGACCTCCGGGGTGGATTCATAATTGCCTGATGGAGCAGCTAAATTGTTAGATTATATTCGTTTGCGAGAACAGAGACAATGAAGAAAATGGATGCACTTCGGCGTACGCACCACGACTACTATAATATGGATCTGTTGGTGCATGAGACGCATATGCTGAAGTTGATGCAGTTGGTCCAGACTGGGAATAGTACTGCGGTGCAGGTGCTTGGTACGATGTACTGGATGGGTATTGGACTGCCTGAGTCCTAGGAACAGACTGAGGAACAGATCCGCCACGGCCAGCAGGTTCAACAGCATAATTGGATCCGTGAACATAACTCCTGGTGTCCTGAGTGGGATATCCTTGGGGAGATGGAGCATACTGTTGTGATGGTGGCTGGGTATAGCCATCATTCTGGTAACTTGTAGGCTGACTGTAGCCCGCCGAGTACCCCTGGCCACTTGGTTGATATGATTGGGAACTGGGCACAGCAGCCGATGGTGAATTGTACATCCCTTGTTGTGCAGCAGGTCGAGGCTGCTGTGTTGCATCCATTCGAGCAATGGATTGATCTAGTGCATTTGAACTTCTGTAGTCCACTACTATAGGGGTGTTAGACTTTCGAACCATCTCGTTCGAATCCCTTAAAGAGATACCATTTGTAGGGTACTGTGCAGAAGATCTAGCAAGTCGCTCAGCTCGCCAATCTGCAGATGCCTGTTTCAAATCAAATATCATGGCCTACCCCAAGAATTCATCAGCGGCAATCACTCAATCGATAGGAGCGCGACATTACATTTGTAAGATTCCTGTAAGCTGTGATCACGTAGACAGGTTTAAGTTGTTTTGTTCTGGGGTCCTGTAAATGAAGCCATTAGTCTCTCATCGGCATCTCACGAAGAGACGGGCAATTGACTTACTTCCACGTCGCCCGGTTTGACGAGGGCATCGTTACCAAGATACCGGCAGATGTCAGCCGTGATAACTTCTCTGTCGATACCTTCAGCGTCGATAACAAACTGACCCGTTCTTCCAGCAGATGGGTGTGTTGGTTGTGGTTGTGAGCGGGAAGCTCTGTCTCTATCGTCACGTCGCGACATGATGGTAATCCAGGGAACAAGTTGGCAGGAAGAGAAAGAGAAGGAACCAAAGATGGAGATTTTGCAATGCAAGTCACACAGGTCAGCCTAGGGGAATAGCTGTGGTACGACACAAAATAACCGGCGACAAATTGGGGATTCAGAAAATGGTCCAGAAGAAATCCTGTAGGGAGTAAGTGGAAAACTTTCTCTCAATATCCTGGGGGTTTTGAATGGGAGCCTCGAGGAAGAAGTAATCCTATGGAAGTGAGAAGAAAACCGGTTGGTCCTGAGTAACTTGAGGAGGCGTGTGAGAAGAGGGTGTGAGAGTGAAAAGGTCCTGTCCAATCCAGATGGGTGGTAACGCAGCGACGGGGAAGCAGGTCAATGTCGTGTGAATGTGAAGTTCGTACTCCAGAAAAGAGGCGGCGAATAAGGTGCACCTCTTAGATGGATAGTAACCGGGATGTTATGGGATATTTTCTCTGAGCTGGCGTTTTTCGCTCCTGGGATTTTTTTCTCCTTGTGTGCTGATGGTCTTGTTTTTGAAGACACAAGAAAAGGTTTGAGCAGAAGACGGTGAATGGAAGAGTGGAAGAAGTGGCAAAGCGAGGAGAGGCTGGGGTGGTCTTTTTAGCCCCTGTAGCTGAAATATCCGTTTAGGTATGGTGTAATGGTTCAAATGGCCGCTTTTATACTCTGACACCCAACCAAGTTCAAATGGTTGAATTAATTGAATAATAACCGGCTTGTGAAATTTTGTGGATGCGGGAAAAGATTTTTGTGATGTTTTGTGAATTGTGATGGGAGGGATGGGATTATGCTTATTCTGTTTTGGGACAGGAAAAAAGCTTTTTCAAATGATTTTTTATTATTATGGATGATGTGATGACGCCCCTAATTTTTTAAGAAGACATCAAAATATCGGATTATCGAATTATTGAATCTTTTTGGTAGATAAGGATGAAGACGACGAGGACGAGGAAGGAAAAGAAGAAGGAGAAGTGCAGGGAGCCTTTTCTTTTCCTTGGATTATTTAAAGGCAATTAATATTGATGCAATCAAAAAAATAATATCAAATTCTTGTTATTGTTATTGTAGTCACATAAGGGCTAACTTAACTAACTGCAAGTGGGAATGACGAACAGTGGGTTGTAATGTAAATCGAATGTGGAAAGAGTGCGAGCGAGCCCTGCTTTTGGTATGTCTTCGAGATTACCAGTAAGCTTTTCGTAATTCGTATCTGAGGGGAGACTTGATCAACAGAAGAAGCCGACAAGTCCCTGGCGTGAGTATAGAACGTCGATGATTCGATAAGGTAAGGAAGGTTTAAGATAGCGAGGGCAAGAACGATAACAACAACACCAGATATGACGGCTTGAATGAATGTGAGCACACCGTAATGAGTAGATCGGTTCAGGTACTAAGTAGGTACGAGTATAGAATATAGATTATCGATGTATGTATGGTGTGAAGGTAGATGTCGAGATAAATAGATATGCCTCCTTATAGATTGGTGTAGGTAGAAAGTCAAAACTTAATCATGTCAATTATAGATTAAATTTTCGCTTTGTCCAAGTTTCAAGAGTCTTTCATATCTTCACACCCAAAGTGCAATGAAAATTGAAGACATAAGTCATTAAAAAACTCAAAACAAAACCTTCTTCATGTTAAAGGGCATTCTTTGGGAATACTTATTAGAAAACTTTTCAAACAATTGACATCTCACCCTATCATCAGCCCATTAATCCATCAACCCATCACAATTTTGAATCTTTCAAGCCTGAACTATTGGGTCAATCCAGGTTCGAAATCCGTCTATCACAATACAGTTTCATCGTGATTCGGTCCTACGACCACGACCCAACGTAATAAGTTCTGGTTCTGGGGAATATGGCCTCGCCGACTTTGCCAGAAAGTGGAACTCCTTTCCTTGCCATCACAGCGGAAAAGTGTGGGAAGAGATGGGTACAATGGGTGTGTAGAGTGATCGGGAATGACGCGTGAGTACATGAGAGGAGAACATCCATCCTGTAAGGAGCGACGCTGAGGTTCCCATTTGACCAAATTTTGTTCGTTCATTGCATTCAGGTCAGATTCTCCTTGTCAAATCTGTATCAAAACCTTTCACCTACCTTGACCTTGCATGAATACCTATGCTATGTTATGCCTACCCACAGATGTTGTGCGCAGTATGTATTGCAATATCACATCAATATCTCAATCTGCCAGTTGGGGACAAAATTGTAAATATGACATTCGCCCGCCGATACCGAATCTCGAATTGCACAACAGTAACAGCTTTCAACCGAACAGGAACTTGGTGATTGTGAAGGGATCCAGGCAAGTGAAAGGCAGCCAGTGATTCCTGCACTTTTGTGGGCAAGGTTGTGGTCTTGGTACTTCGGTGGTCTGTGATTTTTTTTGTGGCGCGAAATCAATCGGGTTGGGTATTGATGCATCCCAGCCTAACGCAGCCAAAATGATGCCTAATCCATAAACCTCATGTACAGGTTCACAGAATCACAGCCATTAAAATCTCATTTTCATGCGTCCATTGAGAAGCCATCATACACTTTTAAACATGGATTAATCTAAGGCATATTGACAACAAACTCATGCGGCTGGCGTTTGTAGATTGTGTAGACCTACCGATAATCCGACAATCAATATATTTTTGTTGTTTTAGTTCTTCTCACAAGCACGAAGCTCTGGATGTCGCTGCGTCTTACTGTATATGTACAGTTGATGATGTACCTTGCCGATCAGAATGTCTGGCGCGAGGCGAAAGACTGAGATGTGGTAGGGCTAGTGGCATGTCTCCCTCCCACCCATAAACCATTGCTTCACACCTAGGTGAGACAACCATTGTCTTGATGCTTTCCATAACGCGCATGACCCTCCTGAAGAACCAAGTACGAGAGTCGCTTGCAAAATATGAAGTCTGGATCCATGGCAAACCTGCCTATCATTTGTAGGGCGAAAGTCACGGCCGGGTGGTTGGTTCCAGCTGAACCTCTAGAAGGAATATATTGCAGTAGTGATCATTGTTGCGTTATACTCGTACCTTCGACAGAACAAAAAGAAGATTCTGCATATTCCACTGTCCAACGATGCTTCTACCGCAAAGATTGTATTTGTACTTCCGGACAACATGTTGCACTCAAGGATGGGTAATCCAGGTGAGCACATTGCTCCAGTCGCACATTGATTCGGAACATGGTTCACCCATAAACTGGCCGTTTTTCGGGGTCCGTAAGGTCGGCCCATCAGCACGACTGTTAAAATCTCGGCGACAGCCTGCAAGACGTAAGGTATCGTGTGGCACATCAGGATAGGGTGAGAGCGCTGTCGGTGAGAATAGTTTCATTTTTTTTTTAATCATCCAAATGTCAATTTACTTTGACCTTTCTCCGGTTGGCCTCCACGGCCATTGCCTCGTCTCTTTGATGCGACACCCCTTTTGTTGCCGGAGGAAGTGGCAGGAGCTGGTGATGTACGCCTCAAACGATCTTCGTTCTGGAGATCTTTGGCAAAATGCCAATCTTGATGGCTCTGAAATGCCTCTGCGCAATCCAGTGCCTGATTGCAGCGGCTGCATAAAAATTCTGTGATCTGTGGTTGTTTTAAGGCCGAGAGGCCAATTGATGCTTCTGACTTTCTGCCCGCCTCATCCCCCTAGGGTGAAAATGCAGCCTTGAAATCTACGGTGGGGGACGAAGACCCCTTTTCCTCACAGATCATGCGTGATCCGGGTAAACTCTGCTCACCGCCGAAATCATCGTCGTACTCCTCAACACTATCTGTCTTGACGAAGAATTTTTGGATTCCTGCATCGCCTGCACGTCGTCTCTTTTCGGATCTCTCCGCAGGTAAAATGGCGGTCGCGTCTCGCAAAACTGCCTTCTTCGTAGTTTTGGCTTCGTCTCCTTTAACTAAAAACGCCCCAATACCCATATTACCGCTCACCCCATCCTCAAAACCCCCAACACTTAGACTCAAATTTGAACATGGCCATACTCTTCCATCAAGCATGATTTGGTTTAGAAGGGTCTTGGCTAGTTCGAAAAGGAGCGTCTCATTCATCTTCTTTCCTTGCGGTATGGGTGCTTGTCGTGATTTGGTTTGGGCACCATGCCTGTGATGCAAATTGATTGTCTTGGGTCGTCTCTTGTTCTCTAGAACTCCCTCTTCCACTAAACGGGAATGTATATCTGCCGCGAAAATGCGGAGCCACCTGTTAGCCTGCTCGGGGGTGTTGATGCTAGGTCGGAATGATTTTGCAGATAACATTGACTTTATTTGAGCTCGTGAGTTGACATCACTCGTGTCATTTCCACGAATAACATTGTGGACCCATGTCCCGGTTTCTTCTCCTAATTTCTGCTTCAGATGCTCCATGGGAACAAGCAAAAGATCATTGACCATATCTGTATTGAATAGTTTGACGACTTCCTCGCCTGTCTTACCTCCAAGATTTCTAATCTTTGTAAATTTGAAGCCTGATAAAAATTGCTGAACAGCTCGATTTCGAATGACTGTCTGTTGATTTGGCTTCTTATGTGCAGAACCTAGTTTGGAGAGCATTTTGTTTTGGGCAATGCCGGCGGAACAAGTATATTTGAGTTTCTCACGTATTGCGGCCCGGACTGTACGTACGATCTCGGAACCAATAAGCATTGCTATATCATCCCAATCAGGATCATCAGTTTCTGTTTCGTCTGTATCTAGATCTACCAATGCATCCGCTTTCCAGTCAAGAACAGTCGTGGGAGGTAAAGGCAATTGCTCCGTCAAATCATCATAAGGAGCGGGGCTTTGCAGCTCTGGATATCTTTCCAAAAGGATCGCATGAATTTGGGAGGAGAGATCCATGAAAACCTCATCTACACTAGCTTTCTCAACCCTCTGCAAATCTTTTGGAAGACAATCTTTTATACAGGCTAGTATACGTCTTGATTCGAGTCTGTAAGGATCCAGAGAAACCTTATGTGTAGCAATGTTCTTGAACGCATCGTCATGGTAGGCCCACTTCTCGTCACCTTCGCGCCAGGTTGCAACATGTTGACATATGAGATCCGGACAGAGCTTTTTAGCTTCCGTGATAGTTATATGGCGATTGAGGCCGAATGCTCTCGCTGGATAATTGATAGCTATGAGCCCTTGCCTGCATTGAACCCGTGTATTAGCTTTACTAAAAGACATGACTGCTGACCATTACGAAAGAAAGAATCCTTACCATTGTTGCACCGCTAATGGTTTTTCCTCCCCGATTCCTAATCTTACCATCTCAACCTGTGCATAAAATGCATCAAGGTCAAGATGTGCGATCACTCTCAGGGGGCATGATGTAGCAGAAACAGCTAATTGTCCAAGCTGTTTGTATGTAAACCGACTCTTCTTGCGGCGCGACGGTGAGGCCTGAAGAGGGGAGGACTGCATGAAGGGTTGCGAAGAAGACATGGCTTCAGGTTACCTTCTCGATAAAAATATTTTGTGTGCTGTAGATTGCTACTCCCTTACCATAGTTTGTCTAAACGATCCGAATAATTAGTTTCGATGTCATGAAGCAATTGCACACCGTATTTTGAATATTCAGTTCGAACCCGAAGAATGAAGTAGCTTCCACCAAGAATCTGTTCGCCTTCGACGGCGATGTCCATTTGTGTTCCACTATCAAGATATGGCTTCGCCGTCGCAAGTAAGGTGAAATGATTCCAGGTCCTACCTTGAGTACGAGGTAGAGCAATGCAGCTCAATCGCTTGTTGAATAAATTGACTGTAGCTGACAAGCAAAAGGTACTATGAAGGAGAAGTTGATCTTGAATGTCTTGTGCTCATATATGCCAAAGGAGTCAATGGAGAGTACAAATGCAATCCTGATTGATAAGGACGCGTTGGAGTTTGCTTTTTTTTTGTAATGGGAGACGTGATTGCCCGATGTACCGCGCCTCGACCACGAAGCCTCGGGAGACACTGAAGTCATAGCATAGCGCACTTTGTGGAATTCGAAGGTCAACAACTGTACAACCTTATTGCTAGCTCATATTTATTTATCTATTTTGTAGTTTATAGAACCCCTTTTTGTTTGTTCAATTCAACTCAGCTGGCTGTATATTCAATTAATCAATAATTATGTCGTTCTACCGAATCCTCTGCTCTTTTTGCTCTAAATCTTACCAACCTACGAGTACCTCGTTAATTGTTGCATCGCATAGCACGTACACATTGAGGTCACATATGGTTGAAATTCTAAGGTTCATGGGGCAAGAATGGTATGTTCTTTCTTGTTTTTTAAGTTACACTGCATTCTGGAGGCTCACCGGAGGTCAGTCAATGTCAACAGGAGATACTTGTCATTCAGTAAAGAGGAAGATTTGGGCCAATTATCAGCGCGGCATTCGTGAATAAACAAGTTCTCATGTAATCATAGGCTGCTGTACCTTCCTTGATAAGTGAAGCACATTAAGTTTAATCTCCTTTTGACACCGGCTCTAAAGGGGCTTTGGCGGCGGTCAGGGAATGATTAACTTTAAGGAGATCAGGAGCTCATGGGCCAATGGAAAATCCAAGCTAATTTGAGATCTTCATGCATTCTTCCTAGAGTTTTTGCCCTTTTAAGTTGGGGTAAACGACGTTGCGCTAACTAATGAGCATTAGTTGGAAGGTACCTTAACTTGATGGATCGGAAGTGGAGTTAACTGAAACGGGATTAACATCGATCAGGATATTTCTTGTTAGCATTTCAATAAGGAAAAGGAAGAAGATGTAGCCGGCGGACGAAATCTGATCTCAGCACGCTCATGCTACATGATGGTTTGTATGATGAAGACCAAGACCACACCTCTATGTTGTGATAGTTGTTTTCGGAGAATAACTATGAGGACTAGACTGGTTGTGATGATGATCACGCTATCAAATTTCCTGTGGAATGAGGCTCTGTTTGTATTAGACATAGGTAGAAGAAGTCTTAGGAGACTTGGGATAAAGATGAATCACTGAAAATGCCATTTGGACCTTCTATTTAGAGTCATAGAAGACAATCTGATGACCATCAAACTTGTTAGTGCGATTGGTTTCACAATCCTGATCACACCGAGATCAGCTGATTCTGAGTTTCCTAACACCTACTATACCTGCCATCATGGGTATGGCATTGATCTGGCAGTGTGGCGTGAATTGGGATTACTCGAAAGCAGAAAAACTTGAATGCTACCAATTGTTATAATGTTTATGTTGAGTATAACCAGTATAGTTGCACAATCCATGCAACTCATCTCTCAATATACTTGCAGCTTAATGGCGGCTTCTACAGAATGGTATGGCAGAACAAAGCAAGGCTACCTGATGCGGCGTGATGATACAGTCAGGACAAGGCTATTGTGTCATATCCAAGCGTATTGACAATGTTTCAAACAACAGATCCCTTCAAATGGATTCCCGAAGCCGTACGCCAGGAGTATTCCGGTGCGACACGAGCCGGTAAGATATGCCCGATTGTGATAGATTGACTCCGAGAGGAATCTCAAAAGAGTGATGTTGCCCAGCCAGAGCTTCCCCAACCACGAACCTGCAGATTCCCAAAGCATCGCCGCAATATACCACGGGGAAGACTCTAGTATGATAGCAGCTGTGTCACCTTTCAGCAATGTTCTGGGGAGTCGGAGAGCTAGTCACTACAAATGACGGATGCTTTGAGAACCAGTCATACCCATGGGTGGGATGTTAGAACATCACGATTAAGGCGTCAGAGAGTTACATATTCTCCGACTGGTCTCTAGAGCAGCGATTCTTCGAAGTAATTAATCGCGCTCGTTCCTGGAAATGGTTTAAATCCAAATCACTACCTCCCAAACAAAAGAAGACAAAATCAGGACGCAGCCGATCTCTCCATACATCAACCTCTCCCAGTGCCCAAGAATTGCTCACTGCTCATGAAAATGAGTGAAACTTGCCGATGAAGGAATAATCAAGACTTGAGGTATTTGGCTTTTGAGGCCACTCGCGCCACTGGGATACATACTGATGGTCTGGATTTGTGTCTGCATACACAGCAACAAATTTTCCCAGCATGGACGGATGGTGGATATGCTGCTAATGCCCATGCCTGCACGAAATCGACTCAAGTATGTGGGGTTGGTGTTGCGCGGGTTGCGCGCACTTCTATTGTACCTCTCTTTGGAGATGCATCATGTCATCAAATATGCCAGTCCGAGGAACTTGTATCGAAAATGAACAGTTGATAAGAATGATGTGATACGGAGTTTTATGGGGACGGAATCGACGTTTGCGTGACGCAACGACTGCGGATCGAGTTCTTTTCTCCTTTTTGAGATGTGCTGTTCCATCGCGATCAGATATAGGGGTTCTTCCTAAAGGTGTTGCTTCTTTCGTTCTTTACCGACGCTGGGTTTCCATTAGAGCTAGTTATTAGGGTCTTATAGATAGTTGGCGTGGAAGGATTTGCTTAGAGGCAATGAACCACGTTTTGAATTTGATTCCGCCTCAATGCTGAAGAAGTTTGTGCCATATCGAGTATCCGAAAACTGCCTTACTGAGAGCACTTGGGGACTGTGCATGGTGCCCTGTCGTCGCCAGTTTTGGTAGCTCTAATATTGGTCGCCGTATACGGGTGCCCGAAGCAAAGCATTCGATGAAATCCTATCGGAAATTGTGGGGTCGAAGGCATATTGACACAGAGCAAGATCTTGCGCTAATACCATGAACCATCAGCAGACTTCCTATACGGACGCTTCAACATTCGGTCAAAGTCCTCGATTGTCAGACAAGACAAGATAGAGCATGGACCAGCTGCGTTCCATGAACATATTCTCATTGTACGATATCGGGCTTCTTAAAAATGGAACTAAGCTAGTCATATATTAATATCGGTGTTGGGTTCTATGACGCATGCGAGAGGTGAGCTCTTTGGGTTCATACCTGCCGCTAGTATACCTACAAACAGGCGAAGGCGAAAGAAAATGCGCTTACTGTAATACCTTCGCATAAGTCGATGATCAACGAGAGCAGTCTCGACAACATGGGAATCCACTAGAGTTGGCAATCATTAAAACAGCTGTAACCGCGATTCCCAAGATTATAGATGGTGGGTACAATCAACGTGGGTGGCGGTTTCGCCATACCTTAAGTACTCTCGGGACTCAACAAGCTTGAGAATATCACCCTGTGTTGAATACCTTTTTAAACTCAAATTACATTAATGATTACATGTAGGTAGTTACTCTATATACTGGTATGGAAATCCATCCAACGCCGATTCCATATGATGCAAGTGCTGGTTTGAAAGCACATCTCTGCTTCATGCCACAGGGCCTTCTTTAAGTTTATCAAGTGTATATCGATCTATGCTATTTGTGCCGAGGGTTGCGGGAGCGGAGGTCTCGTAGTTCTGTTTCATCCGTGTTTCGTCCAACGTCTTCATATTTCGGGCTATGAGGTCGCTCAGGCGGATTGGCTTGGCCTTTCTCAAGTTGCTTCGGCTTATTTCGTCGCCGACCTCTTTCGGAACGTACCTCGTTAGGTGGAATAAAACAGACTGACGCTCGAAGGCGATCCACAGACGGACCAATCGAGAATTGACTTTCTGTACTTTCGTGGTTACAACAAGGGCTTCTCTTTATGGGTAGAAACCAGTCAATAAAATGTTCTCCCATGACTGACTTCCAATTTAATAGAGCAGATCCAAGATCCCAAGGATTATCTCCGGGAGACATTTCAAGTATTGCAAAGGTGCGCACAGCTTTTTGGTCTCTGCTCAGTCGTCCAGACTTTTCTATGTGTGGTTGGAGCTCGCCAATCGTCGATGTTTCGATATTTTGCGATGGTGAAAAAGTGGTTGACGAATTATCAGCAATGACGTCTATTGATTCTGATCGCTCATCTCTGGCATGGAAATTCTCATGCGCTGGATCTATTGCTGCACTGATAGGAATTTCTTCAAGGCCAGCCATTCGTCTTGCGTCCTGGGATGGAATTGGTTCGGATAACCGGTCGTGCCTGATAGCCTTCACGTACGGCCAATTTATCTGAGTGCCGTTCGAGGGAGGTGGGATATCCAACGGATACGTGATCTCTGAATATGTTTGTGTCGTGGCGGCTGTCACACTAATTTCTGCCAATCTTTGAGGTGAGGGCTTTAGTATTGCTAGTCTATGGATCTTTCCGAATCTACTGATGTCTTCGACTTGTGTCAAGTTGTCAACAGCCAGTCTCGCGGATGTACTGAACATCGTCCCCGTGAATAAACCAAAGAAGGCAGATCTGTATACTTATGGTCAGCAACAATTGTGTCAAGATGACTACTGGCTTACAGTGTGAGAACGGCAATGAACTGATGGTTGACAGAAATTCCCTGATGACAAAATCAGTCTATGTTAGCATCATTCGATTTTTTTTTATCTCCATCGCCGCCGAACAGAATAGTGAGGAAAATAAAATCGTCCATTCTACCAAGGGCCCTCGGACGGTATTGGCAAAAGAATGTATGGAAATCAGTCATACCTGAGTGCCACGCTGCTGATTAATATATATTGCCATCACTACAAGCGTATTTATACAAAACAACGCAGCGTATCCAACAAATTGGATGAAAAACTTGAAATTATTCTCACCAATAGGACCTCCTACCCTAAACTTTGTTAGCCACAAGGATGCGAGGAACGGCAGCGGACATACCACGGGCAGTAATGGTCCATTTTGTATATACATCTTCCCACAACACTACAGTGATGCTGGCGATCCAATTTCCATATGCAACACTCAGAACACCATCTAGGTTTTCCATCCCTTTCCGCGCAAAAGACATCTTTTGTGTAAAACAATTCAAGACCAGGAGAATCCGGGTCATCTTTAGACGCATCAAGATTCCCTGAAGTGTATTCTCCTCCACCAATGTCATCATCTTTTCGTTTCTTTCGAGACTGAATTTTTGCAGCGCCAACTCCCAGTGGTGCATAGGGAGGATCGAAGGTCGTCATATACACCACTCGAAAAAAAGACGAGCTCATGAGGATGAACAACAAAAAATATATAACAAGTATAGGCACTGCGGCTTTCGTATTTTTCTGTCCGACCAAAAGGTAATTCACTGAACAACGACATGTTAGCAGGCCGTGATGTGAGTCTAGATCGCACTTTCTGCCCCTTACCACAAAGAATGGCGACTACAACATATGTTGAATATCCAACCACGCCGGCGAGTACGAAAGGTATAAACCGCGCAGTCCATATATTCGCGGCACGCCTATTGCGTTCGATATCGCTGTGCAACATGACTAGACAGTCGTTGGCACGAGTGCCAATGGGAAGAGGTATGTCCGAAGCTGCAATAACAATTCATTACAACAAGTATTTAAAGTATGTATATCAGCGAAGGTATCGTAATTCTTATGGATATTGAAGAAGCAAACATCTCTTTCATGGTAAGGTACAGAGTACAGAAAAGTGGAGATAGTTTTGGATCATGTAATGTGTTTATGGATCTTCAAATTACAGAATGATATCAAAGATTAAGGATTGAGGAATGAAGAATGAAGAATCGATGGTTAAAAAAATGTTTCCAAGATTCTGATTTCCAACATTGAGAGATTGCAGGTTGTCGCTTTTGAACGAATTGACATTAGATGATCCACTGTGTATTTAATTATGGCTGTAAACTGGACTGGTAACCTTATTTTCACTAACCTTAATTTGACCCGAGAATCACGTGAATCATGCATCAATTGGTCACCGCATTTGTCAGCAGAGTATAAATTGTAATCCTACGTAATAATAATAAGTCTTAGCATCTGCACGCAAAGCCTCTTAGTCGACTGAATCCTATAGTTGACACTCCAAAGCTGACTCTGTCAAATCTAACGTCTTCATTGCCCTTGTAAGCTATCGACAGAACTTTTCTTTTTTATCGCCGTACCCAAAGACTGGAAAAATGGATCTTAGGTAGGTGGATTGCTCGCTTCAATCTCCACAAAGTTGCCTGGAACATATCACACTGAGCATCTCTTGAGTTCTCCCATTCATCCTATCCTAGGTGCCTAATCATCGTCGGCGAGTTCATCAAATTGAGCCTGGAAGCACCAGACTAGCTTCAACTCAATTCATGTTAGCAGCAAATATCTTACTGAAATGGTATCGAATGCCTTGTGCGAAGTAAAGGGTGCACACGTATTGAATCTTCCTCGTTAAAGTTGTGTTGCTAGTTCATCCGCGCGTACTTCATCAGCAATTGACACGCGTAAGCAAATCTGTCTTGGTTTTCACCGCGAGGTGACCTTCCTCCACACCTTTTTATACTCAAATCCCTGACCTTACCCGATGTCAAGAGTCACATGAACATGGATAACACACACTAGGAAGGACAGCAACATGGTGTGAGTGCTGATGAGGCTTCGCAGTAGAGTTGAGCCGCAAACAGTTTGCGATCCTTATACAACGGTCCTGAGAAGATTTGAGGCTCTCGACATCCGAGGATGCCTCTAACACAATCGAGGCAACCATCATGACATTCCCTGCGTCAGTTGTCGCTTCTCCAACACACTGTTGGCAATTGATATCTCGGTTGAAGTACGTAAATTGATTCATGGCCGAGTCTTATCGCGTATATTAGACAGGGCTGCCCCATTTCCTTCGACCATCTCGAGAATTCACTACGATTTTGTTTCCCGCACAAGAAGATCATGAATCTTCTAAATCATACTCCAGGCCTGTACTCTCTATGGTTACCTATGATCTGTACCACCAGATACAAAGTATTGCCTGTACCCATCCATCATGCTCGATAGGAAATCTGTTTGTGTCCTCACTGACTGCCTATAGATAGTTCCTACCGGCGATACTAGGTCTATCTCCTTTAGTGATTTGATAACAATAACAATGTAGCTCATTCAAACAGCCCTAGCCTTGATTGTGCCATTTGAGTTATCTGCGGCTACTCTATCCCATGTCAGATCCATGAAATGACGCATTTTGAAGCCATGCTGCTGAATAATTTTAGCTCGTTTCTACTATCTTTTTGTGCTTCGAAAGCTTCGTCAATGATAGCACTTTTACCCGGAGCGTCCTGTATTGAGAGGCTAGAATACTAGAGGCCGTGACTGAAGGGTCAAATCTGTTTTAATCGCACTAATAACTCGAACCTCATCGGTTATTCTACACTTTCATTGGAGTTGAATACATATCCCGATCTTCAAGGTAAATCCAACTCCAAGAAAACCTGAACCTTAAAGCTTCCACATCTGAACACCATCTCCATCGTCTTGTCCTTTGATCACAATCTCGTTTATTGAACTTTGCTTCACTCAGTCCTAAACATCCTAGGCCTTCGCCATTCTCGACTCATCTTCCATGTCAAGGGATGCTTCGCAGCCATGATAAGTTCGTGATTGGCGCTACATTCTTAATTGGATTTCCGAGGAATTAGCGTCTTTACTTCTGTGTGTACATGGCGACTGGTCGACGCTCCGTGTGGACAGCCCTTATGCAATCAGGCCTGGCATATTAGCAACGATTATTCCATATGAGATGGCCATGATCTCGACCAGTAACAACTATAACTCCACTGCACGGATGATTATATCGAGCGCGAAAGATCATACATGTATACAACATCAAAACTTCGTCTTCATTTTTTGGCGGTGGTTATTCTTAGCTCAGTTTCATCTTTAACTCCCTATTGCCTGGTTTCTGGATATTTTCTACAAAAATGAGCTTATTCGCGGATTTTTAGCATTTGAAACATAACGTTATTTTTCACCGAGCTTGGATTTAGACTGCCTAGGGAAAAGTCCGCCCTAGGCACTAAGCGAGCATATGTTCGCTAGCATGACCCGCTTTTGAGTCCCATGCCTAAATAGGGCTCTATGGGCGGACAGGGAATATGAGCTAATGCAGGTACAACCCTGCTGCAACTTTGTCGATTACACCTTATTGAGTGTAAACCTATTCGGGCCCTGATTTCCATGGACAGGAAATGAAAGCTTCTTTTCTGAAATGGCCGCTAATTACTAGTTTCTATTCCTGCCTTATTCACCTGAGCATTTTATAGAGAATGAAGCGTCATATTCTTCGAAGTGTCTAGGTAACCGTGCAGTAAGGGCCTAAAACTCACCGAGAACTGCGGGGAGATGAGAAGCCCTCCTTCTGCGCCTCCAGCAAGACTCTTCCCCATCATAGCAAGATTTTCATATATCGGTTCACCACAAAAATGACAAGCGTATGAGAATCTTTGCAGAACGAATCCCATCTCTTTTCAGCTCACCGGAATCAAAGAAGTTCTAATTCTTTGTAACTTAGCTACTGGAGTCTAAAATTTGCTAAGCCTACGATTCTGAACATGATTTCAATCGCCCGGCATACCGAAAGCTTCGGTGAAGACTTTTGGGCGAGGTATTGTTCTATATAAATAGATATTAATACCTCCTCTGCCTGACCTTTTCTCTACAGTATCATCACTCTGCATCTCATATAACAACCACCCTCAGAACCTTCCAAAATCTCACATTCGAAGATAGAGCAATTGCTTCGCATCTGCTCTGCCAGACTATTACCTCTTTTCCCCTTCTCTCTCGAATCAACCGCCCTTCTGCCTTCGAAATGCCTGCTCAATCAACTCCAAAAGCTGATATATGGGTGTGGTCTTGTTGTTCGTGCCGTGATTCTAGGGGCTACTATCAGTCATCGGGGATGACTACGGCAATTCCGGCCTGCACAGACCGAGAATGTCAACATGTGCGGTGTTCTCTTTGTCCTTTGGAATGCGTCAAAAATAGATCCCACTACTATGGCTGAGTATGTCAATATCTATTGGAGTTTCATTTTTGTTCTAACGTACCATATAGTTGACAAAGTCCTTCGATAATTCGTCTATTTTGGCCCACTGCATGTGAGGCGTATCTGGGGATTTAGTGCTGGCGTCGAAAAAAACGCATTGAGGAGGCTCGAGGTACATTCGTGTTAAATTGTTTTGTGTGGAGGGTTTATGGCATTCAATTGTTGCGTATATTTTCTCATGCCATGACATTTATAGAAATGTGGCATTAGATTGGGATCTGGGTTTACAGCGTTGCGTCATTCGTTTTTTTTTGTTGCATAGAGCTTTCCTTGAAGGTTTCATATTTCACATCATAGACCCAAACAAAAGCTGGACTTTTCTAACATATATCTCCATGCAAGCCCCATGTCGTTTTCATAAAATATTACTTGATGACCACAGCGCATCATAATACAATGGAATTGATAGTAGCTTAAGTTGCATGCACCGCGTTTTCATCTTTGTCCCAGCATACATCTTTCGTATGTGTGTCTTGACTGAGCTTAGTTTTTTCATGATAGAGCTTGTCTCTTTATACCTTTGTACACAAAATCTCATTAAGTAATGGGAGTCGTTTCGGTTTTGTTAGCATGATTCTAAGTGACCGTATCATAAGACTTTACTCCTCACAAGCACTAAGGTAAAAGGAATGGATTCTAAGCAAATTCATCCACCGCCTTGAAAGCTAGTTCATTGTAGAATTTCCATCTGCCTTGTCATATACTTGGGTGTACATGCCCGGTAAAATCATTTAGGAATATGGCTGGCTTCTTTCAAAGTATCACGGTAATTCAAATCGAGCTGTTTTGGAGGGAAGAATGAAGCAATGATCAATATTGCCAGTTACCTCGGATGATTTCCATCTGTTGTCCATCATCTCCGGACAGCTCTGAGGGAGTTTCTCTCACACTATTGAATTAAATGATCTTGTCCAGGGCTGAAAGGCTTATTTTTTGTTGTCAAATAGCTACCGAGACATTCGTTTCAGGAGAATATCAAAAGGATTTGAGGACCCCAGACGCTCCCAAACCACTCCGATGAACAATAATTACCATTCTTCAAATATTCAACTTTGCTTCATACGGCCCATGATTCTCTTAACCTTTTGATACCTCTCTCGTCTAATAATTCGGGCGCATCGCACCTTTTACAATGAATTACCAATCAATTACTTTTGCTCGCCAGTAAAAGTGGCTTATATCGCGCATACCTTCATGGCAGACTAGCCATGAATTAAGTCATACCAAATACTCTTAACAAAAATCTAGTCACGGTAAGCACACATAGCAGGAGGCGTGGCGAAAATTTCGCAAGCCAGCCACAGTGCATACATATATCATGGGATTTGGTTTTACTGTTACGGCGGTTTGAATGGCGATGGGGCTTTGAAGGCTTTCTTGCACTTGCACTGTACGCCTTTGCGCAGTACCATCTGTGAATATGAAATATGTGGGTACTGTACCACTGAATGAGTAAGAATACGAGAAGGGGACATAATTGAGTAATATTCTGAACGCATGGAGGCCTTGTAGGATGAATTGAAACTTAATTCATATGCGGATAATAAACAAATCCCCGCATCTCTTCTGAGAGAGGGATTACTTACTAGTAGCGAATTATTCTTCGGTGGATGGTAGCGCCCTGTATCGGGTTTAACCCCTCTCCTTTTCTCATCCGCCGTGATACTTGCGCATGGATTTGTTTTTTTTTGTTTGTGTAGTGCTACGCTTTACATATGATTTCACATTTGGTTCACGAGAAAGGACAAGCATTCATGTGCTGATGAATTGCACTTTCGATCTTTTTTAATACTGTTCTAAAGGTGCTTAAGTTAGGCCGCGTGAAGAGGGAAAGAGAAATCCATCTCTTTATTTCTTCATAAAAGGTTAAGCAATGCTTATGTTACTCCTTTGGTTCAAAGATGGTTACAAATAATACCAGTAGTCTATCATTTGGTAGTAAGGCTTCATACTGCCTCTTTCGGTGTCTCCGGAATCCGTACAGATAGAAGCACATGGTGCAATTCATCTATTGCTCTGGTTCACCGAGGCACATATAGCACACCCCTAGGTGTTCTACAAGGTTATCTGCCCTCGTGGAGAGATGCAGGCAGTGAATACGAAACTTCCGGTGAGTGTAAAACGGGTGTCTTCACTTAGTTCCCCATCCACTTCTGCGAGTTCTACATCAGGCTTTCATAAAGGATCCTCAGATCAGCATGTATTACCTCAGTCGCTAGGCCCTTCGGTGGAAGAACTGAATCAATATTGAGGATCAAAGGTCTTACTCGCCTTCTGCTGACATATACACGTTTGATAATTGGTCATTATTTCTATATCGAAGGCATACACTCATTCTGCGAGACTTCACTAATATGATTAGATACACCGAAAATGTGCCAAAAATCTACCTTGCGAAGCGTGGCTGGCTGAGGGCAAATTATGGCGTGTGAGCTTCATAGGGCATATTCAGCTTTTACGCCCCGTATACGGTGAGATGGTTTAGTAAAGAATGCTTTATCTAATGTCAAGGACTTTGGTAGTACAGCATGTTGATGATGGATGGGTATTGGCACAGAGATTTATAGAGGTGGGGTAGTTTCTATGTATGTTTCACTTCGCCAGCACATAACCACGTGTTGCGGCTCTTACGAGGAGGCTTTCTCCAATGGCATTGTCTAAATGCAATTTATCTATATTCGAAATGTACGATATCATCATAAGGGAATTGTTGTGCTTGGGTAAAGCCTTTAGCACCACCCTAATTCCGGGACATCTCCGACTATTCCCTATAATGCTCCTCCTAATTAAACCCTCGAACGCCGCAGCAAATTATTCCTGTCAGTGAAACACTATTTCAGAGTGTGAATCTTATTTATAGGTGAGAAAACTGTTCCTGACTGTCCAGATACTTGGTTCCGCCTGGTCATATCGTTCATTTATAACGATGTGCCACATGATTTTTTACTGTATCCTTCCACTTACTAAATAACAAAAATCCTTTGGTCACAATTATCTGCCATAAAGAGTCGTCACTTCAAGGCCATAGGATCCCTCCAATAGGTAAACATTACATACACGGCTCACTTCAGCCTTCTTGGGTTTTCTGGTTTTTTCGCATTTAATCCAAAAGAAGGTAACCAGAATGCGTCCCCCTCTCGGAAGACCCGCTTTAGCGGCCTTTGTGGGGGTTGGCCGCGACCCCAATATCCGTATCGTATTAGGCTCGATTCTTATTTCAACATACTTGAAATATGTACATCCTTCGATATTAACGGTAACAAATTGCCACGGGATCCTTCCATGCTAAAATCAACTCATCTTAGAATTTCAAAGAATAGTAGTATATAGAAGTGGTAGGCGTGGCAATCACAAAGTATTCAGGGCGATTGTTTTCGTGAAACTGGAGGGCAATAAAACAATGATCATGGTAAAACCCATACGTTCGCCCAGAAATGCCCTTCGGATTTTAAAGCCTTGGCGCGCCATTTTGCATGCTCGCCTCTCGTCCAATAGGAACTGCTAGACAATGATGTAACGTCTTTCCATGAATAAGATGCCCAAGATATTGGTATCACATCACACCAAATGATTCCATCAACTCTCTACATTGCGGCTGTAGATGTGAAAGTAAGAAGGGAAAATACCTGATGGCTATAGTGATATATTGATAGTCGACGAGGGATGCCGACATTAACTTCATGAAGCGTTACGAACACTGTGGAGGCAGAATTCTCAGAGACTATCTCTCTTTCAACCTTTAGGATCCGCTGCGTCGCGGTAGGAAGGAAGTATTGGATGACGGCATGTCGAGGGTTGATACCAGTTTTGAGGCACAAACAGAACACAACGTAGACGGAATTATAAGATGTCATCCATAAAATCATACCTGGCTAGATACATGATCATGATTTCTTTGGCAAAATATCTTGGAATATATCCATGAATCATATATTAGAGATGTATATATATATAGAGAGATATCTATAAAAAAAGAAATAAGAAAGAAATGTAAAATTCTTTATTCCTGTTTTAACATTTCTAATTTGGGATTGATTGGACTGGTGCGATGAGTAATCGATCTGAGATATAAATTCTGATCACGTGTATGACGAATCTTTTCAGGGATCCATCATCGATCGAGGAGATTTGGTTGAGACACCAATTCAGAGCATTTCTTTATTCTTGCTACTTGAGAAATGACAAATCGTACGATTAAGACATGATGGGAATAGCATCATCTTTTTGTTATCCATACTAGGTAAATATCATGGGAGAAATATCATCGATGGGACTTCGAATAAAAAAATACCCTCCCATTTTACTATGATGATCTCTCAACCGGTTTGCGGTAAATCTAGGCTTTTATCGGATGAATCTCTTAACCCAGCCCAAGCTAAAACGTCATGATAACCCCCACTATCCAAAGTGTATTCTAGGCACAGTTAGTGAGAGTCAGAGAGAGCAAGAGCGAGAGCGCGAAACTAAGACAAGACACTACAACTCCACCACATTCCTCAAAATTTCACCAAAGATCAATATTGTACCTGAAGGGTCCCGCCACAAAAATCGATTGATCAGGTACGGAACCGGGAACCCCAGAACTGGGAACTGGATTTAACCTTTCAATTGCTATACAAAGAAAATACGTACTATTCTGTACCTACCGGTACTTGCTCGAAATACTGTTGTCGATCGCAAAGCTCGGTCCCAAGTCGTCGTCGCATAATACAAAGTATTGGTATTTTCATAGGGATTTCCTCTCAACACTGGCCCCGCCGTCGCTCTCGGAACCAAATATCTCGAGGTTTGCGACAACCGCATGGCTACTGCAGTCAGTCGCTTCTAGTAAGCCCGCGAAGGAAGTTCTCATCAAGAGGCGCAACGACATTCTTCTCCCTCCTAGCACCCTCGCTCATAATGGCTGAAACCACAACGGCTGCGGCTAAAGAAAGACAATTCGTGGCCCATTTCAATCAGAAGCAGCATGTTTTCCACCCGAAAGAGATCCAGCAAAATTCGAGGGATAAAGAATTGGGAGCAAGTTCGGGGAGTTTGAGTGTGCGAGATTTTGAATTAGTGAGAACGTTAGGAACTGGTAAAGTTTCCCTGTAGATTATATGTGTTGTGCTGTGTAGCTTAATGACGGAGCTTGCATAAAGTATGCTAATGGATTTTGCTTGAATAGGCACATTCGCTCGCGTGTACGATATTTACCCCAATGGCCTCGCTTGAATATTTCTGATTTTATACCGTGTAGCTGGCTTGCACGTCTTGCGAACCCCGCAGAAGAGGATCGCGATAAGGTCTTCGCGCTGAAGGTCTTACGGAAAGTCGAAGGTAGTATCAACCTGTAAAAATGGGGCCGATGCCATTTACTGACAATATCTAGTCATCAAACTTAAACAGGTTGATCATGTCAATCATGAGCGTTCGGTTCTTGCAGATGTTGCTGGGCATCCTTTCATTACTACATTAATTACTTCTTTTTCTGATCACGACTCATTGTATATGCTAGTAAGTTAATCAGGTCGTCCCAAAACCTTCTTATCTCCATTCTCCATTATCAATCAGACGCCGGGGGTTTTGTCTTAAGTATTGAACTAACTTTTGTTTCTACTAAGCTTGACTATTGCCCTGGAGGTGAAGTATTTTCCTATTTACGAAAAGCCAAACGATTCGACGAGAACACGGCACGATTTTACGCCGCCGAAATAGTTTTGATCCTTGAATTTTTACATGAGCGGGAGGGGGTTGCATATAGAGATATGAAACCAGAGAATCTGTTATTGGATGCTGAGGGACATATAAAACTGGTTGATTTTGGATTCGCAAAACGTTTGGGAAATAGTAAGCTGCGCTCATTCGAGGACTGTGTCGGTCGTTTATTAACAACAGTGAAGGGGAAACATATACCTTGTGTGGTACACCAGAGTATCTTGCGCCAGAGGTTATTCAATCGAAAGGACATACAACAGCCGTTGACTGGTGGGCTTTGGGTATATTGATTTACGAATTCTTGACGGGATATCCACCCTTTTGGCACTCGAACCCAATAGAGATTTACAAGCAGTATGTATCTCTCTATCATTTCACTATTTTCTCATGGATTTACGCATCATCTAACACAAGATGCCGCTAGGATTGTAAGCAAGCCAGTCTCTTTCCCCGCCGAACCTGCTATCTCATCTGCTGCGAAAGATATCATTCGCCAATTTTGCACGGTCGATCGATCGCATCGTCTTGGAAATATATCTGGTGGTGCAGCACGAGTTAAAGATCATCCATTTTTTCAGGGAGTGATCTGGGAAGATGTATACTACAGGAAATACCGTGGTCCAATTATACCCCCTTTGAGATATCCAGGCGATGCTCAAAATTTTGATTTGTATCCCGATGAAAAAGAAGGAAGAGAACCATACACAGATGAGCTCGCGGCAAAATGGGACGATTGTTTCAAGGAATTTTAGATTATTGCCAAATGTGGGTTCAGACGTGAAGGGCAAGGTATTATTCGGCGAATGTTGGGGCGAGGGTTGGATCGGTGTATGGCTGTATCAATGGATTGGTTTGCGGTTCTAGATACTGCAAATGGCGTTCTTGGGGCGATACAGGGTCGGTTAAAGAGAGGTCGGTTACAGAGAATCAGGGGGCATATCAGACATCGCTTGTACACTTTCTTGTGGGGATGGAATTAAATCCTGGTATATATGGATGAGTTAGTTTTTTTTGCTTTCAAGCTTGAACTTTTAGGGCCAATCAAGCTTAGAGGAGCTTAGAGACTTTACAATCAGATCTTTGACATCCCCATATGAAAATGTGGATTTTTTTTGAAGTGGTTTTAACTTTACTACGTGCAAATCCACCAGTCAATAAATATTCTTTTTCGCATCTAGATCCGAATCTCTAAGCGATGTGCCGCTGCCCCATACCAAGATCTCCGCTTCAAACTTGCCTGTGGAAATCATAGTGGATGATTGACACACGGATACTCGGAAAATAGATACCTGGGATATAACTGTTGGTGCGGAGTACGCGTGGAACCTCAATCATACATGTATAGTATATAGCTAGGTAGGTAGGGTAATCTTACATGGTATATATAGCTAGGTATTAACAGCTGATATATTTTTCAATTCAATTCAATTCAAATTCTATTCAATTCACCATTCCATGCGTGCATGCATTCACGAATTCTTTGCTTGATCTTGCGTCCTTGCAACCTTGTAGACTTCCATTTCCTCACCTCAATCTCAACCTCAGCCTCAAACCAGCAAATATTTTCCCCCAAGAAATCTCACCAATAATGGATTTCCTCTCCCTCATTCTCCTCTGCATCATTTGTGCAGTGTCGTCGCAGCTAATTTCGTATCTGCGCCTGCGCCACCGCGGAATTTACTCAGATGCGCCGCTGATAGGGAATTCGTGGTGGGAGGTTCTGACGTGCAGGGGTTTGTCGGGGAAGGAACTTTTGGTTGGGGCTTATCGGAAGGTGAGTTAGTTTGTGAGGGAGGGAGTGAGGGGGTGTTTTTTTGATATTATTTTTGTTCTTTTTATTTTTATTATTTTGGGGTTGATGATGGATGGATAAAGATTTTTATTTGGAAATGGTGTTTCCAAGTGGGAGTAATTCCATTTCCATGGGGAAGAGAGAGATGCACGGAAAAATATCTTTCTTATAGGTTATTTGTGAATATGAGTGAGTAGAGTGGCTAATTGAAAATGGATAAATGAAATAGTATTCGAAAAATGGAAAGGCTTTTCGTATGAATGGGGCTTTGGGTCCTCAGTGGGCGTTGCCTACTTCTGTTTTTGCCCAGGCGGGGAAGATGGGAACGGCGGATTTGGATCCTTATGAGGCGAATGAAGATGTATGTTTTCTTCTTTTGCTTCTTATTTTTCTGTTTTGTTTTGTTGCTTTATTCTATATGTCATCATGTTTTTATCATGATGTGATGATTGATGATTTTTTTTTCATCATGCAATTTGATTTGATTTGATCCGATCCGATCTGTGGACTGCATGCAGTAAAAAGTCTACAGATTTCCAAAATAACAAAACTAATCCATACCTACCAACAACAAACAGTTCCTCCTAATCCGACCCTTCCTCTCCGCCGAAAGCGAAGACCTAATCCCCTTCATCACCAAACTAACCCGCAGCATCCCGGAAATCATCCCGCTCCTCCTCTCAGAAACCTCAACTGCTTTTCGGCAAAACTTCGCGCCGGAGCAGGATTCCACGGAAAAAGATCAGGAGGGATGGACTCGTACGTGTTTATTTGCACATGTGAATGTTTCGCTCGCGCGGATCGTGACACGGGTTTTGTGTGGAGAGAAATATTCGAGTGATGGGGCGTGGGTGGATAATGTGGCGACGTTTGCGAGGGGGATTTTTTTCTCCGGGATGTTGCTTAGGCGGTTGCCGAGGTGGTGTCATCGGTTTGTGGCGCCGTGGATGGGGACTTCGAGGCAGGTTGCTGTGATTGAGAGGGGGGTGACGGGGGATGTGTTGGCGTTGGTTAGGGGGGAGGTCAAGGGTGAGGGTTATGAGAGGGGTGTTTTGTTGCCTATGTTGGTGGAAGATGTGAAGGGGAAGAAAAGGTTTGAGGGGAAGGCAGATGCGGAGTTGGTGTGGGGTGTTCATAATAGGATTTGTAGGTTCTTTTTTGCGACAGTGGATACAACGACGCTTACGTTTACGCATGTGCTTTATGATGTTATTGGACATCGTAAGGAGTTGTATGTGGAACCTATGAGGAAGGAGATTAGAGATGTATGGAAGAAATTTGGAGGGGTATGGAATAGAGAGAGTCTTGCGGAATTGAAAAGTTTGGATGCGTTTATGAGGGAAAGTCAGAGATTGCATCCGTTGGGTTATACATTGGGAAGTAGAAAGGTGGCGAGGAGGGAGGGTCTGGATTTTGTTAGTAAAAGCGAGGATGGGGAGAAAATCATTCATATTCCTTTTGGGGAGAGAATCGAGGGATTAGCTTGGGCTATTCATCAGGATGATGTGCATTATGATGATCCGGAGGTGTTCAATGGCTTTAGAACTAGGGATGAGAGTATCGCGGGCTCGAATCCTAGCGAGAAATTCATGAGTTTCGGATATGGTATGTCTGGGTATTTCCTGTCTTTTTTTTCTTCTCGGCGTCAAATCCTACACCCATGAGCAAGGGAACGAGTTTTGTCTGTATATCTGAGAAACGGAATAATTACTAACGAGATATCAGGTCGTCACGCATGTCCAGGTCGACATTTAGCTCTTGCCATTGAAAAAATCATGTTAATTGAATTTCTCATGAACTACGATTGGAAAGAGATAGATAGGTTAAAGGATTGGTCGTTTGGATACAACAATATTCCGGATATGGCTAGTAAAGTTCATATTAGAAGATTGCGCGAAGAAGAGGTGAAGAAGTTATGGGAGTAGGGTTTAGATTTGGGACTTGGTTGGTGTGGTGATTGTTATTTTTGCGTCGAGGTTACGGTGTCGGTTCAATTTAGGGGAGTTATACTGTAAAAGATATCTTGTTATTGCTTTTTGATTTTTTTGCTTTCTACTTTCGGTTCCTGGAATCTTCACATAATTAGGAATAAGGAGGTGATTCTTAGTCTATTTTCGCCATATAGTAATACTTACTGAATACTCAATCCATACATACGAGTACACTATTAATATCATGACTACCAACCACTTCTCGATATTTCAATAATACAACAACTTCCACATACATACATAATCCAGCAAGATGATTCCGTGACCTACCTACTAAGGTCTAAGCTGAAAAAACCTGGAATCATTCCACCAGCTGATCGTCGACGAATCTTCGTCGAGATAAGTCACGATAGTATTCTAAAACTCTTAATACTACTAGGTAGATGCAAATCGAGTCTATTAGTAATCTATGAATTCGGATCTATTTTGCTTTACTGCGTTGCCTTTTCGTTCCATTTTCCTCTTTTTCTAGAGATAAATAAGTAAATAAGTAACTCTCAATCTCTTCCACACCCTAAGCATGAACCCCCCAATCTAAACACAGTATCAAATCCTGCTTCATAGGATCATAAAATCTCTGGTATAATACCATAACCTCTCGCATTTCTTCTTTAGTTAGTTTTACATTTTACAAGTAACCCTTACATTTGATGATTGTAGGTTAGGCTACAAACCTCATTTTGGTAATATTCTTAAATGGTATTCCTATTTATTCTTGCAAGATTACAAAAGCTTATATGTGAATAGTTGTGTAATCTTATATAAAACCACATATTTTTGTACACTCGATGATATCTTCTTTACAAGCAGTTTTTGCTAATGTGTATAGATAACAATGGGAGTGCTCTTCGAAACCACAAAATCGAAAATATAAATGAGATTTAGGGGAAAAAGATTCTCATATATAAATCTTCAAATCGACCTCATACATCCATCTACTACAATAAACCATCCCCATCCCACCATTAACCTTCCCATTTAACCTCTCCCTCATCCAGGTCCCATCCCCATCCCATCTCCATCCCAACTCCCCCGCCCCAATCAAACCCTCACAATCCCAAAAAACTCCGCCATCTTAAAGGCACCAGCATACTGCGGCGCCCACTCGTTCAACGCGGCCAAAATCAGCTGATCCCTCGTCAACCCATGTTCTTTCTGCAACTTCTTCAATTTCTTCTTGCTATCCTCTGGTAAATTTTCCATGAGTTTTTCATAGGCGTCGATTTGTTTCTTGGTGGCTTTTATGTCCGGGGTGGGGACTTCGAAGGTGGAGGGGATGCGGGGTTTGAGGAGATGTGGTGGGAGGGAGGGCATGGTTAGAGGAGTGGGCTATTGTTGGTAATGGAGATTCTAGGTGAGGAGTTTTGGGTGTTGTGAATTTGTGAATTTGTGATCAATAGGGGAGGATTGTGCTTGGTGATTGTGAATGATGATTTTAGTGGAATTAATGAAAGACGATAAAATATGCTAGGTGATGAAAGAGTGAGTGTATGAATAGATAAATAAAAGTATAGGAAAGCTTTTTCGTACAGATTCTTAACTAATTGCGTACTGGGGGTTTGTCAACCACACTTGGCAGTTGGTTTATCCATTCCTTCCATACATTTTGACAAGACACCAAGAAATTCAATATGGATATCACAAGAACAGTGCCACAGTGAAAAGGTTGTTCGACCTTAGAATAGTCTTATTGCGTTGGTTGTCTGTCCTAGGTTGGGAGAACCAGGCCATGAAGATGGTTAAACTTTTGCGGCGTCTAAAAAATATACTGACCGACCAGCTTCAATTCCAATCCCGTTCCAATTTCTGGTCTCGTTCTTTCTGCTCTTAAGCACCAGCACTCGCCTGTTTATTCCATAATGAACTTGGCAAAAGACTCTGACCAATTTCTGGTTGTAGTGTGAAACAATGACTATAGTACAATTGCGTGGTTAGGATTTGAGATTGTGACATCAGTTGATAACCAACGGAATAGAAGTAGTTGATATAAGAGAATTATACCATCCATAAATCAATTACTGGAGATTGAATAAGCAAAGAAAAGAGTGATATAGATGTCTACATTAACTCCAAAAACAATACATGTTATGTTCAACAATGACAATAAAATAGCAATCATAACAAGTTGCCCGTAACCACGTTTGATATGATTTAAATCGGAAAATATATAAAAAGAACGAAAACACTTACTGCAATCATCCCCCCTACAAACTAAACTCCAACCTATTTCCAGCAAAATCCCTGGCAAAGAATCTGATCGGGTATTCCACCCCCTTCGCTCCTAGATAAGAACAGTCACTATCAACAATTCCACAATCCACTCCACGACCTCTCTTTCTCACCATCGCATGCCAAAAGCAGCACTTCCTTTACCAAAAATAAAACAAAAAAGTCAAACACTAACCACTATCAACTTCTCCCGGCTTATCAGCCTCCCTCGGTCTCGCTTCTCCAGCCTGCTCACTCTCATAGAAAGTCCAAATCTTCTTCTGCAACTCAATCAGAGCCTCTGGACTCGCAACCTTAAAACAAGGATGACGAGAAGATTTTGGTTCCGAGGGGGATCCAGAGTCCGAGATGTGGATTTGTTGTCCTTGGGGTGTTATGTCGAACCTTTTTGGGGACTGTCAGTGGGAATGGGGGGAGATGTGGATGTTGGACGGGTTAATCGAGGAGAGTATAGAGTATTGTAGGAGGAAAGTGTATATACCAAGCAAGATGATCCTTCTGTAATACCGGCACCGGAACTGATGTAAATCCCAACACTTCGTCGTAAAACTTCTTTGCTAGATGGAGAGTGCCAGGCAGCACCGTAAGGTTTACATGAGCGATTCCTGTGATGAGCATCTTGAATATCCGAACTGTAACCTTTTGAATTCAAAACTTTGAACTCTTAACTCTTGACTTGTTTGAAGTAGAATATAAATCGTAGGTTGTATTTATTTGTTTGATTCACAATACGAACGGATAAAAATAAATCCCAAGGAGGAGGTCATGGTGGGGGTGGATCTCGTGAAAAGCGTGGGAAACCAATGAGGGGTCTAGCTAGCTTTTACGTCCTCTAAAATACATCTTCATCCCTAGAAATCACGCAATCTGTATATAACATATAACCTAATTACTAATCCTATTTTAACAGTCAATGTGATGAGTAGCTCAGATGAAGACAGTCAATATTAAGGTTCACCATTCTTTATAATCTTCAAAGACGATAACCTAATCAATCTTATAATTAAACCAGACCATTTCGACTTTCGAATTTGGTCTACTTTAATTCAGCTATGGTTAATGTACCTACTTATATAACTCCCAACTCCAACTCCAACACCAAAACCGAAAAAAAAAACAAATAATACCATCGATAACCACGGATCTCGAATATCAGCAGAAGATTGCTTCTTTTTTCTTTTCGAGAATAAAAGCGTATATCTTGCAATTTCCAAAAAAATGTGCTGATTTATATCGCTCCATGTCATTAAGCTCCATCAGCATTATCAAAATTTAGTCTTCTTTCCCGGCGTCGCCTGTCCGCATTTTTTTGATATTGCGGTGGTGTGGAATTGTTAGCTGTCGAGCCCTGGTCTCCATCCAAATGTGTCTGTTTGAGACTATTGGCGAGCGAGTGAATCGAACTCTCTCTTAGAGACCCCTCTCTTGTAGAACCCTGTCTTACGGAACCCTCGTTGATAGAGCCGTCTATTGCAGAACCCCCTCTTGTAGAACCCTCTATTATAGAGCCCTCTCTTATAGAGCCCCCACTGATAGAGCCCCCTCTTACAGAACCCCCTTTTGTAGAACCCTCTTTTATAGAAGCCTCTCTTATAGAACCCCCTCTTAGAGTACTTAGCCTATCAGAAGGAGCGATACTACGTCCATCGTTGGAAGGTTTTCTCCGAGGATCCTCAAACTCCAGATCATAATTAGACCTGTTTTCTCTGTCACGATGCGAGCGATCAGATTCTCCGTTCCTCGACTCCTCACGATGTGGCGCCTTGCTATTGCTAGATTTATATTCGTGACGATCACTTCTGCGCTTTTCTCGATCTTCTGTGTCACTGTCTTCAGGGGGGTAATTTTTTTCTTTCTGCTCTTTACTGCGAATGGAACCTTTCGTATATCCATGATCCCTACCACTAGAACGATGTGGTTTCCCATGATCTTTATCTTCATGGCCTCTCTCTCGATGGCCATCCCCATGTCTGTGATGTCTCCTATGACCTGAGTTTACGGTACCGTTGTTGACAACAATAGTTGGTTTCACAGTAACATTAATAAGAGCCCGTCTCTCTTGCCCTCTCGTTACAGTGGTAGTATGTCTTTCATAGGAGACATAATCACTGCGGGAACGACGCGCGCCTGATCCCTCTCTCTTCCTACTGCTCGAAGAATTCGATTCTAGTAGAACCTGCTTACGCTTTCCTTGCCTATTTTCGTATACTTTGAGAGATTCTTCATTCTCCTGCCCACCTGAACTCACTATTACCGACTTGGTCTTTTTGTATTCATAACCTTCTAGATCGCCGGGTTGAAGTTCATTCTCGAAAATGTAGTCATCGATACGGGATGAGAACGCTGGCATTGTTATTGGGAAGCCAATTGGGCGTAGTATTGATAGGAAGGTAGTGGAAAGAAATGATATTCTGAATCTGCGAGAACTTTTTATGATTGGAATCCGATTGTAGGTTGATTGTGAGTTGAAAGTTGCAGTAGTAGGTTGATGATGATTCGTATGATACCAAGTATAGCATATCACCTTAAATAAGTCGAAGTACCAACAAGTTCCCAGCTCCAACGCAGATATTTGACCACTGCACCAAACAATCAACAATATTGAGCCGGCCTAGACGTGTCTCTTTCGGACGACTTAACACTGATGAATATTAAAATCTCCCTTGAGAAGGTTTCGTATTGGTGGAAATGCACATAATAAGGTCGCGTTGGTGTAGGTCGAACTAAACTGACGAGCGACATGTTTGAAGCCTCATACCAGTCAAAGACCATTTAATTAAGATACAGGTGATGGTTCTAGACTGGTCGCGGTCGTGGATGGCCAGACTAGGGCGCGAAAGGAGTTGTAGAAGACGCAAAAGCAAAAGGGGCATGCAAACAAAACTTAAAAGATTACAAAATCAATTGCAACCTCTCAAGCAGTCCCATCAGACGACTATTAAAGCGTTTTGAAAGCTTGAGGTATCTTGATGCTATGCGTCCTCATTCTATCCCCCATGTACTTTCTCTCACATACCGAGGAGAGAAAAGAAGCAATGTACCACGCGAACCAGGTAGGGGTCTATCGATGACCTGAGCGTAATATTTTGAGTGAATGGAAATCTAGCCAGCTCACAATAGGGCTCAATAACATCATGAATCTTAGAGGCTACCATCAATTACTTCTCGAGATGTGGTTCAGCTCCAAGGATGTCACACGATGAGATGGAAAGTCTGGGGATCGGTGCAACACCTATACTACCCAAAACTCTTCATATATTGAGTCAATCTACCAGGGACTACATTTTTTTGGCCAGAGATCGAATGTCAAACGAGCAAAGGTAAATAAACAGTGATGAATATCTCTCTCCATCTGTGCCGCTCATTTCTGATGCTCTTGCATGTGCATTAAAAGCATTTACAGATATCATTTACGAAAATTGGAATATGCCATGTATTGGATGAAAGGAGACCTACACAAGATGAAGATATCAGGGAAGCAAGAAAAACTGACAAAAGAAGAAACGGCTGGGAATCGTTGGAATTGGACTCGATCAACTGCCCAAGACATTGGACTCACCAACTAGGCAGAAAATCTTATTCAAAACCGGCCGTCCTTCATTGCAACTATGAACGAGAAGGGCCCTTAAATATCCACCTCAATTCAGAGCAATCCAGTGATGGCGTCGGCCATATGAACAGAACCCAATACTGGTTATCATTCACCAAAAATAAATCTGCTCTTCAATGAACAGGGTAGGTAACTTTCAATGTCTCTTTTCAGTTAGGACAATCAAAACAATCAAAAGATTCACAAACAAAAAGCAAACTTAAAATAATAACACAAAAATCCCCTATCCTTCAAAATTGTCATTTGAAGTATCTGAATGTCAAATTTTGATGTGTCGGTAATTGACCTTCGCCCACACCCACCTGGAGGAGAGATGTAAGGTTAGGTTAGTCTCAGTGGCCCAAGCTCCAAAATTTATCTCTACACATTACATTAACCCAACAATGAGAATCCCACCCACTCAGCACAACCAAAGCAACACAACTCCCCTCAATCCGTCCACCCAAGCATAGCCATGGACCCCCAAGACGCCCAGGAATCCTCGATCAAAAAGCGAGGTCCCAAGCCCCTCCAATCCTCCAACCGCAAAACCCAATACCTAATCCTCTACAACTTTGTCTCCTCACTCCTCTGGCTCGTCGTCCTAGGCCGAGTGCTCCTCCTAATCCCACTCGTTGGTTTCGGCCGTCTATACCCCGGAGTCGGCCAATTTGTAAAATGGACACAGACAATGGCACTTCTGGAGGTGGTACATGCAGCGACTGGTTTGTTTTCCTCTCATCTACATGCATGCGCGGCTGAGGAAGTGTAAAGTATCATGCTAATAATAGATAACGATAGGAGTTGTACGAGCCCCTATTAGCACCACCGGTATGCAAGTAGCCAGTCGTTTACTCCTCGTTTGGTTCATTGTGAATCCATTTCCTTGGGTTGCGAAGAGTGCTGGTTATTCATCTATGCTCATTGCGTGGAGTGTGACGGAAGTCATTCGCTATTCTTACTTTGTTATTACGCTCAGCGGCTACAAACCAGCTATCGTTACTTGGTTTCGATACAATACCTTTTTCGTTCTATATCCTTTGGGGATTAGCAGCGAGTGTTGGTTGATTTATAAATCTATTGAGCCTGCCGGGGATGTGTATGGATCGCTGTATCCTTTAGCTTTGAAGTTGATCCTCCTGATTTATATTCCTGGTATGTTATGTATGGTGATTATGTTGGTCGGATAGATGCTAATGAATACCTAGGCTCTTACATTCTGTTCACGCACATGATCAAGCAAAGGAGTAAAGTTTTCCGAGCGCAGCGAGAGGCATCGAAAAACGAATAGAGCTTCACATCAGAATAGAGGATAGATCATATAAAGGTTAAGACATTCGGATAACAAGCATATATTATCAATATACACAAAATATAAATTCACATCATAGAACAGTCGTCCGCACGAGTTCACATATGTAATGCTGCCGATTCCATGTGAAGCGTCAAGTCTCGTTGTCCGATGTGTATTCAAGGATTGTATCAAGCCTTGGACTTTGCAACCAATGCCTTCGTAATATTCCTGTTGCAGCATTTATATGTCAATGGATTTATCATGAGTTTGGTAATGATAAACGAAGAAACACATGATCTATTCATAAGACTACAAGCTGCAATGTACAGAAACATAGATATCATGCATGCCTTTATTCAACCAATCAAGAGTCAAAAAAAAAAAAGGTTAAAAAGACGAGAGCATCAAAAGATGTAATGGAAGGAGTCTCGTCTTTTCCGCCACTCCACCGGTTGACGCCTGTCGCCCCTTTACCATTCCCTACCACCTTCCCTACACTTAATAAAAATCTCTCTGCTCTTCTCTTCGAGGAACAACTTTCAGCCACCGAAAGAAAAATAAAAGTCCTCCACAAAAGTGCTCGGAAAATGTATCTAGTTCCTCCAACGAGTCGATAGATTGGAAAATAGGCCGAAGGATTATGCACGACTTTGGCTGCAAAACCAGAATGTCCAGCACACCTAGGATATAATAGAAGAGGTTGTCGAAACTGTGTCAGATGTCATGCATTTGTAAACCTGAGAATCGAGATGAGGATAATTATGGCGTGGGTATTCATATTATTAAAAATTGGATGTGATAGAGTTATAGTCAAGCTTAATGTCGCGAAGACGTTGTAGGGTGCCCTCCATCACGGAAGTCACCACCATTGGAGATCGGTTGTGATTCTGGCTTACGTCCGGCTAACCAAAAGTCGATGGCCGCAACGACATCCTCCCCTCTTTCATCCTCATAGGCATATATGATCTACGATTTATTAGTATCCACACGAAGTCATGCGTCATATCGTGAATGATAAACATTACGTACCTCTCGAGTGCTCGTATGTAGCATGCGAATGTTTTTATGAGGAACAATATGAACAGCGTTAGTCTCAATATTCCTGATTTCAATAAAGTTCGGTTCGAAAGCAAGTATCCAAGGGTATGAAAGGGCAAAGCTTTGTGGTAGTCCCTCCCAATCAATCCTCCAGTCAGGCCTAGCTCGCCAACCATTACGGTTGACAAAGAAGGAGAATTCAGAGTAGTTAAGAAGAAATTCTCCGTTCAAGCGCTCTATGTGTATTGGTCGTACGTTCTCCTTTCGCGCAACGAAGTCCAAAGATGTATCCGCCTGATCCAGGAGAGATTGGGTTTCCAGGGTTTCTAAAGATACTACTTCAAATCCACGCGCACAAGCTACACATAGTTTTGATTTTAGGAAATGTATCGACGAAGATTCTGTTGGAATGTAGAATTCTTTGAATGCCTTCAACTCGTCCTGGCCATTGCTGAACATCTTGAATCCCTTTTGCTTCTTCCCCTTGGACATAGCATCATTGGGCTCGAATACTTTGATGGTCGTTGACAAAGCCGAAGATTTAACACAGCAGACAAGGTGGCGACCTAGACATATCCCTGTGCGGAAGAAGTTACAATGACTTTGAATCTTCTTGGGCCGTTTCGAAAGCGCAGGTTCGGTCGGGTTCAGCGCAGAAAGAGGATAAGATTGTAAAGACTTATTAGATAGAACCAGAAGAAGGTTATATTCCTCGAGAACGTCAATCTGCGTCACACTGGTAGCATCCAATACTCGAACTGGTTTTGCGGCAGCATCTTTCGACCTGCGATCAGAAACGTATATGCCCGAGTCTGTGCCATATATCAGTTTACGGCCACCATCAAATGGTGCCACGCAATTGACCCGGTTCGCCGTCGTGAAGAAATTACTAGAAATGATAGATTTATTGTAAAAATCGCCTCGCGCTCGTAGTATAGCCTGCTGTTCACCTATATGCTCCATCCATTTGTTCCTCATACCTGCACTGCTGGCATACAATGTCAGTTCATAGCCACCTCTACCAAGATGTCTGAACGTGATGGGGAATCCATCCTTCTTATTGTTGTCGTTTGTAGGAGTTTTGGTGGGAATCAAACTTGAGGACGGGCGTTTCACTACCCCGAGTTTGGGCATAAACTCTTCCATTTCGCGAATGGTTAATAATTCCAGAGGAATTGGACGGCGATATACTTTGATTTCCTCCTTCTTTGCCACGGTCTTGATACGGACAAGAAGAACGGCATGATCGAAAAGATAGGCCTGAATATCCGTTGGATCTGTAGGTGTCTTCTTCAAGGGTCCTTTATGTATAAGTTCTCGGTTCTCGTCGGTAAGCTTAAGGTCCACACGCTCATTGGGCCTGAAACGGAGCTGTTCGTGCAATCTTTTTAGGTTGAAGCGGTTCTCGGCTTTGCCGGATTCGGCATTGACCCTGGTAAGGAGTTCACGAATCATCTTCATGGCTTTCGGAATGTCTTCCTTGTCCTTATTGCCATCATCGGTATATTTGAGGACGTTGTCTAGTAAGAGTGGATAACGAGCAAGCCTTGTTGTTGGCTTAGTTAAATAACCATTAAGTTCAAGCTTTCGTGACTCTTTTCGCCGTTCCGTCTCGTCCACAAATTTGGAGAACGACGGGTTCAAGGATCGCTCGTTCTCAAACTCAAACTTACCAGCCAGTTGGTTTGATCCATATATGATGAAAGGCTCAAATTGAGGGACAAACTCGAGGAATATATCACCCACACACTGAACAACAGGATGCTTACGCTGTCGTTCGGTAAGAGACTCAGCAAATTTAGAACTGACGGCATGAATACTCGGGGGGTCAACGATATTTGAAAATATGGTCCTGACTATCCTCTCCTTTCGAGCCTCTGGAATAGGTGAAGGAGACAGCTGGTTAGTTGAACGTAGTGGGAGAATCCAGAAATCTCTTAGATATTCGAGATCCTTTACAAAATCCCTCTCGGTATACATAATCTCCGAAATGACTTCTTGACGTTTCTTCTCCCTCTCACCGACACTGTCCGCAATCTCCTGGGAGACGGTGTTGATCCAGAGCTTCTGCTCGTCTGGTTCGTCAACATCATGCAAACTTGCTTCGGATTTTTCTCGGCGAAGACCTGGTTGTGGCTTCAGGTTCAATCGAGATTGTTGTTCGAGTCGACGAGGGCAAGCTATCGAATAGCACAACTGATCTCTAGTACATGTTGGTGAATAACATTCAGTAAGTAAGACGAACACGCCATTCACTTCTGGTGCTTCATGAGGTTCGTCCATCATTGTTTCTCGGAACTGGTACATCTCTGTAGCTGAATCACGTAACCGATGATCGTAAGTCACATCATGGAAAAATTTCTGGGCGTCAAGAGCTCGTCCAAGCAATAAGGCAAGATTCCGATCGGTAGTCTTGATGATGTATGAAATAACGTCCACCGCCTCCGCTCCACTGAATGCATTTTTGTATGTAAGATCGTTCTTCGTTCTATCGCCAATATTGATCTTTTCTCGAAAGCAGTCGCCGACGCGCGACAACAGAGCAGGGTATACAAGGGGAGCTTTGTGTCGGGATGATCCCCCGGCTGTGCTGCTAATTGATTTTGCCGAAGGACGATGAGTTAGGACATCTGACTGCTCTGGTGGGACAATGGTTGAAGCCATGGACATCGAACGGCCCATTTCTGGCGCAACAGTCGAAGCCATGCTGGCAGTCCTTGTTGCAGTAGCAGGACCAGGAGGCGGGATGGAGAATACTGGTAACTCCTGCGGC
Organism: Sclerotinia minor; assembly: GCA_025389075.1. Classification (NCBI taxonomy): domain Eukaryota; kingdom Fungi; phylum Ascomycota; class Leotiomycetes; order Helotiales; family Sclerotiniaceae; genus Sclerotinia; species Sclerotinia minor. The sequence continues at coordinate 1,164,910 of QRFH01000007.1, forward strand.
CCGTTCCCTGAGGTCCGCCGACTTGGAATGACTCGTCCACTCATGGTTTGATGCAGGTCACGATCTTGCGGATAAGTAGTCAGTGACATTGTGCGTTCATCAGGTCTTTCGGGGATATTGCGTCCGAGCGCGGTTGTTTTTGCTGGTTGCTGTTGGTATTGAGCCTGCCGAATAGCGTTCGCAGGAGCTTGATTAAAGTTGCTAGGCGGCTGGTACATGTTTGGCCTAGGTATATTCGCCATGGACTGAGAGCGATAAGGGTCGGAGGCGAGTGCTGGAGCGTTGCCGGGATAGTAACGTTGTTGCGGGGGTCTAGGAGGAAATGGTTGTTGAGGCGATATGCGCTGAGGAGTAGGGTATGGTCTTCGATCGCTACGAACTTGCTGTGGTAATGAATGAGGCTGTGGTTGAGAAGGCACTTGTCCAGGGGCCGGCTGTCGTGGACCTTGATAATAGCCATTGGCCATTCCACCTCCGTTTGGCATATTGTTCCCCTGTGGAGGCCGGTATCCGCCCTGGCCTTGGGGCTGTCTAGGAGGCATACCATTTTGCATTCCTGGCGTCTGCGAAGACATCGTTTGTGTGCGACCTTGAGTCACAAATGGAGGAGACACGGATGAAGTCATAGTCTGCGATCGGCCAGGAGGAGGGGCAGCACCAAAGATATTCGAAAAAGCGGTTTCCCGCTGGTAGTTCGAAGCATGCCCGTATTCATTTGGTCGGCCACCATTTCCCCGTCCTTGCTGGTAGTCCGCCATTATTACCCTGCCAAACAGTACCTTTGTTTTGTGAATGCGATGGAACTCTTCGTTGACTCTTCTGTTGGCCTAGAATGAGGAGCCAAGACTCGAAGCCGAGGGAGTTAACCCTGGAGCAACCTCAAAAACAATAATGTTATGTACCCTATTGTAACTTCCACTAGTACAGAGTATAATATCCCTATATTCCTTCGATTGTAGTGCTTGTTGAGGTTGACAGATGGGTAAAATGATGATTAACTTTGTTGTTTCGGGGGATGAGTTGGGGTTGTAGTTGATCAGCTCAAGCGAATGAATGATCAACAAGCCTTCTAGAGTCGTCTCGTATTGCGTGTTTAACTTATTGTTTACCTGTCGACGGAGAACATATTAAATCGTAATAAAATCAAATAAAAAAAGCATTGAAGATATGCTCCAAAGATGTATGCCTTTTCTCTTTTCTAGATGCCCCAACGAGATTTTAGAAGGGTAACAGAACGTAGAGTACCAAGTACAGGGGATTGAATTGTGTTGTATTGTTTTCGTATATGGTGAATTTTGGCTCACCACTTGTTGAAGTTCTCTTTTGCGGTGCGCGCCGGAATATCGAATTGTACCGTATCCTTTAGCGTGTCTTTTCGGGTGCGCCGATAGGAATCCTGTCTCCGCAGTTACAACACTATGTGAGGAGTTATATATGGACAACCAAAGTCATACTAATAGTCAGAGCTCGCGGGCATCCAAACATCATTGCATTTGGTATCTGTATATTTGAGTTTCTAGAAAAGTGTCATACATACCTACTATTTCCATATCAAATTGTTGAATTTGGATGTTTTCAGAGTTTGGGTGTTTGGGTGTTAGTCAGGTGACTAGCCTATTAAGCCGCCCTTCTTACTGGGAATGGATTTTATGCATCCGTGCAGAGACGGCGTCTCTAGCCTTAGCTCCTCCAACTTGGATTGGATTTGATAGCTTTCAACCAACAACACAATCATTTCAACAACTTGTCAAGCAGCAACTTCATTCATCTCCAGTACGCAAATACAACTAGAGAGGGAAATAATTATGGCGGAATCTGATCTCGCTCCAAAATTCGCCCCCTTCTTCGGAATGGTATGAACTCAAGCTTCGTGGTCTTATTGACCGTGTTATACTAACAGCTTCTGCAGGCTGGCATTGCTTTTGCGATGACTTTCGGATGTATGCTATCAATCTCAAAGCCTACACACATGGCATATCACTAATTGCTCCAAGGTATCGGGGCCGCATATGGTACAGCAAAATCTGGAATAGGAATTGCAGGTGTTGGTACCTTTAGACCCGACTTGATTATGAAAGTACGCAACCACTAGAGAAGATTACACGGGTTCGTTCTGCTAATTTGATGTTCTATCTAGTCACTCATTCCTGTCGTCATGTCTGGTATCATTGCCGTTTATTCACTCGTCATCGCCGTTCTGATAGCAGGAGACATTGGACCCCCTCCTGGACAAAGTTACAGCTTATTCAAGTACGCATACCTCGTCCGACCATACCTTGGTCAACACTAATATATTTATAGCGGATTCATGCATTTGGCGTGCGGTTTGTCAGTCGGGTTGACAGGGCTGGCCGCTGGATATGCAATTGGAATAGTTGGTGACATGGGCGTTCGATCATACATGCAACAATCACGAATCTTCGTTGGAATGGTCTTGATATTGATTTTCGGCGAAGTTTTGGGACTATACGGGTACGTTAACACCAAAAATCACCATCGAACTGTCTCGTTTACATCGTACTAATTTGCTATTGCAGTTTGATTGTCGCTCTCATCCTCAACACCAAGAGCAGAGCTTAAAAGATTCCTCCAACGGACATAAATGTTTTCTTTCCGGTCATACGACAACAATATTTGATTAGATATGGTTTGATGGCATTGCTTGGAGTTTAGGTTGTGCATAATTGTAACAGACGTGCTGCAAATGTTTCAAAATCGATCTCTGTACAATTCTTTCGAAACAAGTGCAACGACGGTCTTCAACTTCAAGAGGACAAACTTCCCTTCTGAATATCACTGTTCGAATTCATGCGATTCTTGGTCGAGATGGAGACGGAATAAACCGCAGCACATGTCGAAGATTCGGGGCAATTCCTATTCCTATTAAGAACGGTTATATCCATCAACTGTGTCTGGCTGTATTACCATCTTTATCTATCAACTGCTCTATTTATTGTAGCATCGTTTCCTCTCGATATGGTTTTTAGTTGTGTGGCGCCCGCTGTTGTATTCATGTGTCCTCGTGTATCGCCGTTTTCTTTACATAAGACACAGAGCAAATATCTTCTCCCGGGACTGGCGACCTTTTATCTTTGCGATTCTCAGGTACACTTGTCCTTGTGGAATTGATGGTGCTGTAAACGCATCTTATCTAGACTTCAAGTTTCGTTGAATGGCTAACAGCGACACAGCTCCAGCCGTTCCACCTCCAGAGGAATTCTTAAAGGTGCAGGGAGATTATGTATTTTCGCCTCCCATATGTCGTCTCATTTAAAGTGTTGGTAGAAGAGATAATATGCATGTCATCATTGACTTTATATACCCTTGGGCGATCCATTCGGGCATTTTCGTGTAGGTAGCAATGTAATTAGAATCCATATATATCATTATCCAAAAATCCGAACCGAAAACCCTATTTTGATAATAGATAGACAAGCTTTGCAAGAATCTAAGTTGAATGGCTTTCATTATTATTACATTGAGTGGAAATTCCAATCTTATTGAATGTCCAACTTGCTTGAAAATTCATCAAGAGGGACGTAGAAATGGAGTTGAAAACGTCTATCGTCCAAATGGGTCCACCTGATCACTTCAATCAACTCGGATATCCAGGTACGAATGAATAATTAATGATTTTCAACTAGATTCGATTCCTCTGACCAATCCTTATCTACGGATCTCCGCACGATCCGTCCACTCATGGCTTGATGGCATGGACAAATTCTCAAATGACCTCGCGATATTGCACATGAAATCTCTCATTGGATGATACTCACGACATAATAACTACCTCGCTTCTTGTCCCCTTTTACTTCATCACCATGATTGGGTATTGTCCTACATCAACACCATCTATCATTTACTCAAATCGCCTTTACTTTTAATTAGAGACGTAGTGCCGAGCTGAATTCACTGATACGGATGGACGGACAAACTTTATCAAGATTTAGCAATGAGGAATAGCCACATAGCCGCCGCCACATCATGGTTCCTCCAAAATTCTGGGCCTCTCCTCGGCACGGGGCACACGAGCCATAAGATAACGGTAGTAAGCTCATGCAAGTGTTTTTAGACTCTAGATACTCCGAGGTACAAAACTTCGGGTTAACGATGATGAAATTATTCACTTCGTCGGGACCTTCCTATTTCATACAAACTTCTGCATTGCCTCTGGAGTCTCCGCAGATGGGCCGTTCCGTCGTAGTGTACAATGAGCCCACGGAGTTTATTATCACTTGGGTACGGAGGTTTGCTTGCCAATGTCAAGTACTGTATCACGGCATTTTTGTCTCAGACGGTCAGTTCCGTGCACAAGGACATACCTTCAACTGCCAGATAACGATACTGCTGCTCAGTGCTCAGTGCTCAAGTGCTCAGTGCTCAGTGTTGCTATTTTGTAATCAGCTCCCTACCCAAGATTAGATGGAACTCAAAGTTGACAGTACATACCTTTTTTCTTTACGATGTACGTAGTATTGCAACCAATTGTTGCGATGCTGGCCCTGTCGACGTGATCGTGCTAACATAATCCCTGCGCCTTTTGCTAGCTAATGTGATCTTGTTCCACCTTCCTAATTCGGACTGGGCCTTGCATATATGCTAGAAGAGCTTAAATTAAAGCTTATTTTCATAACTCTCATAATACTACTGTGGGGGCACAGGTATAAGCCGAAAGCCAGTATGTACCTCACTTGTATGTTCTAATAATACAGAAGTTATACTATGAATATTTCATTACTTTACTATAGAATTTCATCGGATTAATACTCAAGTCAAATGATGATATTCTTAAAAGAGTATTCTTGTTTAAAGAGATAATATTTTGATTTTCAATAGATTTTTGTTTTAAAAAAGATATTTTAAAAAAGATTAATTTGTTTAAAATTAACTTGATATTATTCAATCTTTAATTAAATCTTTATTGTATTTAACAACTTTTTACAACTTTTTATTAGGATTTGAAAATATTATAATTTGTTTGGATAGTTGAATTTTGGTGTACCCCGTAAAACGGCTTATGATTATTTATCAGTGCGGGATTAATGTGGCTCCTTGACTGGGTATGTTTCTCAAATCACCGATGCACAACTCCCGGCACTCGAGATTGTTTCTTGCTGTTTCTTGTTTCTTCGTTCTTCACCAAGTGAATTAGTCCGAATCTGTAGCTATTTCCTTGAAGACCGCTATACAAGCTTTAGCCGGAGGACAAGATGCAGATCTTTATACGGCGAAACTCCACCCCTCAATAAATCTCCTTATGTCAAAGCCCGGCCACCTTCCTCCTGTGTTTAGATTCTTTAAGCACGGGCAAGCTTTGCTTATCAGGAGCAATCTGACGGGTCCATCGGAGAGATGTTAGCTTGGTACATCCCGGACATGCCCCACGATTTAACCAGAGCAACATCAACCTGCCATATCTGGAGCCGTTGGATTCACTCTGACCCACCAAGCCCCACGAAATCATCGTTTCTGCACTGTCTTTTTCATATGTCACAATAATTCACTGCCTATTGTGTTAATCTACCCTGGTAGTGATGTGATAGAGAATACGATGGTCTAATGACTCTAATCTAAAGGCGCCTCGGTATCTCACGATGTGTATAAGAAGGCAGTGAATCCTCTTGTTTACAGTTCTTCATCCCGTTCTTCATTACCCAAGTCTTCTACTCTTCCCTCGATTTGCACATCACATCTGAGTACCTGTCAAGATGCTTTCCCAAATCACTGCCTTCCTCGCTCTTGGAGCAATTGCTCACGCAGCCCCAGCTCCAGTTCCAGCAGCTGCTGCTACCGGTGCAGGTGCCCACAGTGTACCAGCAATTCACAACCCAAACCATGTTCGCAATGGTACTGCTGCTTTGCTCAAGGCATACGCCAAGTACCACATCCAGCCAACTCAGCCAATGTCTGATGCGTTCATGTCGGCACTCCGCAAGAGACAAGACTCCTCTGTTACTGCTACTCCAGCTGATGCTGCTGAGTATCTCATCCCAGTTACTGTTGGAGGTCAAACTCTCAACCTTGACTTGGACACTGGTTCAGCAGATTTGTAAGTTTTCCCATTTTCTACCATATTTTGCGTCTGCAGCTCGTGCTGCTTGAGCGCATATCCTCAACATGTCTTAATTAGAGTTCATAGAATCTAATTCACCTTGGTTCACCTTGCTAACTATTCTACTAGATGGGTATTCTCCTCCCTTCTCAGCTCCTCCTCCCGCTCAGGTCACGACATGTAAGTACCATCATGCCTATGAAAAAATGGCAAGCATAAGACATGGACTAATGAAGTCTTAGCTACACCTCGAGCAAGAGTAGCACATACAAATCTCTTTCAGGTTACTCCTGGGACATTTCATATGCCGACGGATCCGGAGCCAGCGGTGTTGTAGGTACCGATACCGTTACCATCGGTAAGACTACCGTCGCCGGCCAAGCAGTCGAACTTGCCACCCAAGTTTCTTCTGAATTTGTTAGCGATGCCTCCGATGGACTTGTCGGTATGGCTTTCAGCAGCATCAATACTGGTAAGCATCCTCATCTGAATCATTGTTAACCACAAAAAACTGTGTCTAACTTCGCTTCGTTTAGTTTACCCAAGATCTCAATCCACCTTCTTTGACAACGCTGTCAGCTCATTGAACTCCCCAATCTTCGCTGCTTACCTCCCAGTCAACGCTGATGGAGCATACGACTTCGGATACACTGACTCCAACAAATACACCGGAACTCTCACCTACACCTCAGTCAGCTCCGGAAACGGTTTCTGGGAATTCCCATCTACCTCCTACAAGGTCGGCTCCACCGTCCACAGCTCTAACGGCTACACCGGTATTGCCGACACCGGAACCACCCTCATCCTCATGAGCGATGCTACCAACAGCGCATACTACGCTCAAGTCAAGGGTGCCTCCTACTCCAACTCCGCTGGAGGATACGTCTTCCCATGTAGCGCCACTCTCCCAACCTTGTCCTTCAAGATCGGCAACACCTACGTCACCATCCCATCCGAGTTATTGAACTACGGAGTTGAGAGCGGAAACACCTGCTACGGTGCCCTCCAAAGTGCTGGTGGTGGATCCCAAAACATCTACGGTGATGTCTTCTTCAACGCTTACTACGTTGTCTTCGACAAGTCTGGACCTAGTTTGGGTTTCGCCCCAAGCGTTTCCGCATAAAGGGTGATTGATGATGATGGATGCGATCGATGGGAATTTGATACAAATGACACCAAAAAAGGGATACGGCGACTTGGACAAAAATATGGGAAAATGAATCGATCTGATGAAACGTACGATTTGGATTTCTGCGAGCGGCAGCTCTGCAAACTATGATATTCAATGACCTCTTATCAAAAAATTGAACGCATAAAAATAGCTGCTGCCATCTTATTGAAAATGCTCTGCTCTAGTGAAATCTTTTCGTGAATATTAAAAAAAATGCGTGATAAGATATTTTGTGCTTTTATACTAATGCGACAGAATCTATAGATGAACTGAGGTGCGAGAAGTAAATCTCCCCCGGCTCACGCCAAGAGCCAAGCTCTGTATCACCATCTAGGGTGCCAGCCGATAGCACCCAGTAGCATTCGCATCCAATCTTTTGGAATCTCGCCAAGTTTTTTCCTTGCAGATCTGAACTGCAGATCTGAACTGCAGGTACGGATAAGTTGGTTGGTTATGTAAGGAAGGTTAAGAGGGTGGGTGGTACTGGTACGCCTGTAGACGTTGTATATGTAGGTAGGTATAATTGATTATGCGATTTTCTTGTTGTTGATTTCGGGCTGGGGCTTGGTTGTGTGTTGGTGAGGGAGGAAGCTTGGTTTGTTTTGCGCTTGGATGGGTATTTTGTTAAGTGCAGGTCACGATGATGATGATGTAGATTGTATTTTAATGGGAGATGGGTAGTAATTATGGTTTTAATCATATACGCATCGTCTGCTTACATTCGCATGGATGGATAGATTAATATTAATGCTCTGTGGAATTTCATTCTAAATAGTTGCATCTGTACGTATATTACAAATGCTATCTGACATCTTGGTGCGAAGATATATTTATGTGTTAAGGATTTAACTTCAAGGTGGAGCCGAGCTGGGCGTATCTGGAGATAGATAGATACATTATCATTTCCTGCTCTCTCTTTGATGTGTCCGTTCAATGTGCGGCATGTGTCTTAGCTTTGTGGTTATATGTGATCACGTCTCTCAACTTCGAGAGAGGGTTTCACTGCGATGATATCTGCTGCTGACTGTCTTTCTCTATATTCGCATTTGAAGGTTCGTGTGTCATGATATAATATAACCAAAGCCCTTGGAGCTCTGCATCTAATCAGGTTGTATGAATGTAGCAAAGTACACTTTGGTTGGCACTTATGAACACAACACTCATGGTATATACATGGCATGTATGCCGAACATTACTTTATACTTTGGTATACTGGCCTACTTGAACCATTCATTTGCGTGGTTAGATCTCGGGGTGCGAGAATGAATGTCTGAAGATCCTAGATTACCTCGAACTTCAGAGGTTAATGTCACAAGGGAGTGAAGCTAAATTTCAAGTTCGAGTTCATACAAGCACATTTGCTTCTTCCTGGCCCGTGACTGAGGTTTGCAAGATTAAACCACCTGGGCACCTAGGCACTCACTGCCTTCGCTTGGCTTAATATCTAACTTTGAAAATTCGTTCGCCAGGCGAAAGTGAATCTATGACAATAGGAATAATCGTACAATAGCAGAGGAACAATACGGCCAATCAACAGTCAACAATTTGCCGCACGGTAAAAAAATTGCCTTGACTCAATAGAAATAGCGGATACGGTTCGACTGGATAATTATATGGCACAGCAGTGAGCATACATATGTATTCGGCCTTTCATATTTTATTCCCTCATCTTCCTCAAGACTTTACCTTACAAGCCATAATTAAGTCAGCGATTCTTAACCAACAAAACAATGTCGAAGAATATCGAAAAGTCCGCAGCAACTGACGCACCTACCTTTACATTTAACCTCGATCCAAAGCCATCCACAAAGAAAAAGGATGGAACGTAAGTTCCTTTATTGAAATTTCACGTGATGAATGTAACAATGCTGATTTAGGAATGTACAGACCTTTCAAACCTTGTCCAAGGACCGATTGCGGCGGACTTCGAACAAAGCACAAGCAGCTCGAATGGCAGCTCAAAGAAGCAAAAATAACAATTAAGGAAACGGAAGGAGTCGCGAAAGCTAGGCTCGCCCAATCTGAATCCTACGACCAAAGACTTCAAGCTGCACATATCGAGCTTGCAGCCTTTGAATCAATCGTTGCGCAATTGGAAGCAAGATATATCGAAGAAAAGAAGAAGAACGTAGGTTACGCCGATCTTGAAGCAAAGTATATCGAAGAACAGCATCGAAGCCGCAATTACGAGGACCTTGAAGAGAAATATTTTGTACTAAAGCAAAAAATGGCTCAGACAGGCGCGGAAGAAGTGGATGTCACCCTTAAGCTTCGGAAACAGATTGCGGATTTGCAGCAAAAAAATCAGTCCATTGAAGACTACATTAAGCACGCCGAATTGCAGATCGCGGAGCGAGAAAACAAGTGCAATGAAAGGGATGTAATCCACAAAACACAGGAGGAGGAGGTCCGGGATTTGAGAACGAAAGCTCTCAATTACGCACGTGAGACCACGAGATTGGTTGAGGAACATCAAAGAGCTCAAGATGAAGTTGATAAGCTAAAAGTTGAAGTGAATGGCACTCGGGAGGCGATGGAGGAATTACAAACAATCCATGTGCAAGAGAAGACAAAGCTCGAAGAGAAAGTCAAGGTTGAAGAAAAGAGACTTGAAGACTTTAGAAATGATGCTAGGGAGATTCAAAAAGAAAATGAGGAGGCGCGGGCAGCCTTGGTAAAGACAGAGGTAGAAGCTAAGGAGCTTCGCGTCCAGCTAGAAGTGGTGACCGAGGAACTCAATGCCAAGCCTTACACTGGACGAAAGCAGGAAGATCAATTGGAACTGATGGGGTATATTGATATGATCAATGGACTCATCAACCAGCTGAAAGCCCTTAAAGAAGCTCAACAGCCGCGTTTCGACACGAGGCCAGGAGCCTATAAGGGCACCGATGCCGCTGATGTAGAACTACCACCAGACGGAGAGGGTTCGGCTAGCACTAGCAGCACTTCTACTTCCGAAGATGAAAGCACTGACGATGAGGAGGAAGCTAAATTACCTATCAGTGTACAATTAATTCACAAAATACAAAGATTGCGTGGAGATCGCGTTCGTGATTCCGGCTTTGATCGTAAGCCAATCATCAAAATTAAAGAAGTCCACGTCCCCGGTCCAGAAGTCATCGTCAAGGTTCCTGGCACGCCTGTCGAAGTACTGGTCCCTGTCCCTGGTCCTATCGAATATGTCGATCGTGAAGTACCTGTTCCGGGACCCACTGTGTACATTGATGTACCGGGTCGAGATATCCAAGTCCCAGGACCAGTTCGCTATTTGCCATTCCGAGTATCCGCTCACGATCCTATCGTTTGCTGGCTCTTGGTCGAATTCAATTTTCTCATCCTCTTTTGCCACTGGCTGAAGCGTATTCTAAGCGTTCTTAGCTATATCCCTGCAACGATCCTTGCTGGATCCCCTTACATCCCATCACCTCCAGAGGATGGATCGTCTTCGGATGAATCTGAAGCTGAAGGAGCTGCCGACCCTGATAGGGTACTTCGGTCTGCACCATCAGTGTTCTCAGTCTTGTTCAATCCGAGGCGTGGAAGACTACCAGATACTTGGCATACTTTCAGGGGCTTGGCATTCCATGCAGTGGTTTATGGTATACTTTGGTTACTCTTCACGGCTATACATGAACGCAAAGTCTGGATTGCAGAAAACGAGGCTTCTCGCAAATTCCTTCAACAACTCCTCGCACAGAAGGGCTCGAATGGTTTCCTTGGTATGAACCAAATCTTACCTCAGACCATCAATCGTCAATTGGACATATGGAGATTCGACCTTATGGAGTACCTTGGTATTCCCGTTACATTCCAGTTTCCTGGTTGATATCTACAGGTGCAATATTAAGCTGGTGGTTCAACGCTCGTGCAGGATGGATTGACGGATACCCTGTAGTTTCTCTTTAAAATGTTCATGATTCCTTTTCGTACTTGCTTCTACTTTGAACATTTTCTTCTTCTTTCTGCTTGTTCCTATGATGCAGATATAGCCTTAGGATAGTAAAAAAACCTGGTGGCCCGATTGATTACTAGATACTATACAGTTATCATTTCTGCTAATGGGTTTAGCTAGGTATTAGGTGATTCGACGTAGCATTGGCTCGGAAAAGTTGTATCAAATAAGAAATACTATGAATTTAGATGTTATTGTCCTCTATGAATGTGTGGAATACTGAAGGCTACAACTTCGGAATGTCCGGACTTGAGATGTTATACGTTCTGTAGATTCCAATGGAGATAGGTTAGAGAATTGGGAATAAAAAACTCGAGAACAAACCAAGCAATGCAAATGAATTCATCCACTAATGATCAAGTTCACGTATCTAGAAAAGAAGATAGCATTAGCTCCCGAGGTCGTTGTCTATCTTTACAAATACAGTAAATCTAGAAGTTCGAATTTCTTCAGGTAAGGTTAATGTAATTTTAACATCATTTCACAAAATTTGATAGCCAAAATGCTTTCATAACCAGAAGATCTAGAGCTCTTCCAATCCCTGTATAGACAAACATCATACCGATTTTGCCTGATATTCTCGATGTGAGAAGGCGTGCTTGTGTGAGACTAATCAGGCAAGAATCTCTCATTATAAAATATCACCAATTAAATGAAGATATAGAGATGGTCTAATATTCATCCGATCGGTATTTTGTCTAGGGCTCTCAATCCGTGCTAATTATAGGCGATTCACATCCCGGTAAATATGAAAGTGCCGAGGATATGGGTACTCTATGCTTATTCAATACATTCATCTTTCGCCGGTCGAGACCTTTGACTGCTGACATGTACATTGAATAGAGAAGCAAGAAATAATAAAAAAGTAGATAATAACAAGGAAACATTCATTTCTTTTCTTGAATATATAAAGGTTGAAGTACTTCTTGTTATATTCTCTATAATTATTCTCTACTCGTAGACTTTTTCTATATTATACTTTCTTACCTACTGTGTATTGTTTTTGTCTCTTCACACCATAACCATACCATACGTTGAAAACGGTCATCAGATTGCTTGGATCACGGAGTGTCCCGCATAAGTAACGTCATAGGTTTTGAACATTCCTGAATCACTCCACCATATTCGAATATCAATCAACCAGCAGTTTTATATAATACCTACCTAGTTACCACATCACATCTCTGGTATTGTACTACCTACCTACCTATCGTCTAGTATCACAACAGCATACACAAATACATTTTCACGATGTCCGATAAACTCATTCCTTCAGATCCAGGAAAAGTCATGGTTATTCGTGATGTGACTTCCAATATCACAACACTTTCCGTGCCTTTCTCTCGATTTGGAATGATTAAAATCGGCGGTAGAGCCACTATAGGTATGAATCTTCTTTCCACACTACATACCTCTAAACACAAACCCTAACCAATCATCCCAACAGTCCGCCTCACATCCGGCCAACTCGCCGTCTTCTCCCCCGTCGCCCTCACCCCCTCCGTAACAAGCAAGCTCCAAACCCTCGGAAACCGAGTCGCATACGTGGCAGCACCCGATCTCGAGCACCACATCTTCCTCTCAGACTGGCACGCCGCCTACCCGAACGCGCATTTCATCGCGCCGGAAGGACTCGCCGAAAAACGCGCCCAACAATCCAAAAGTAATCCCAAAATCACCAATATCCATTTCCAAAGCATCTTTACCGCGAAAAACAAAACCGAGATGAAAATCTCGGAAGAATTCGACGCGGATTTCGAATACGAATTTGTGGATGCGCATCCGAATAAAGAATTAGTATTTTATTACAAACCCGATCGGACATTAATCGAAGCAGATTTAATGTTTAATCTCCCCGCCACAGAACAGTATTCCAAGACGGGGGAAAATCCAAACTCGGGATGGGCGACGAAGTTGTTTGGGGGGATTATGACGACGAAGGGGGCGGCGACTTGGCATAAGAGGATGCAGTGGTATGCATTTAGTAAGAATGATAGAGAGGGGTTTAATCAGAGTGTTAAGAGGATTAATTCTTGGGGATTTGAAAATATCGTGCCGTGTCATGGTGATACTATTATGGGGAATGGGAAGGGAATCTTTGAGAAGATTTTTGCGTGGCATTTGCTGGGAAAGAAATCGGGTTGAAATGTGGTGAGATGGATGGATAGATGGATGGATGGGCTACTGAGTTGGAGTTGGAGTTGGAGTTGAAGTAGGGGAAGGCGTTTGGGGAAATGAGCGGGTGGAAAGTTAATATTTTCTTCTTCTTCTTCTTCTTCTTCTTCTTCCTTGCGTGTGTATTGGGAATGTTCTCGTTATGTAGGATTGTTTGTATGATACTCCTGCCTTGAATTCTATAATTACAACTCATTCTTTGCGAGTTCTCCTCCTATAATCTTAGCTCCTCCCACCCATGATAACCCCAACTAACTCTAATAACTTGATATCTTTATCAATTATATCTATATCTATATCTAATTCTATTGACATACAATAAATATTAACAAAATACGATGTTGTGCTATACATGCACATAGTAGGCAGCCTGTATTCAAATCCAAATCCAGATTCAGATCCGAATCCGAATCGAGTTTAAAAGATCCATATATATATATGTATGTAAGATCTGATGTACGTAGATAGTATTTATTTTGTATTCCTTGTCCTATGCTACATCTATTCATCCTTTAGCCTCTCCCTCCTTCCTTCCCTCCTTTGATAATTTCATAACGTCGTAAAATAGTATACAGTATACAAATCGCGCCATGAATGTTCTTTCAGCTATTTCCGAATCCAAACCCGAACCCAAATCCCAATCCCAATCCCATCTCAAATAAATTCCAATCCAAGATCATAGTTAATAAAACTAAGTGACTCCACGCTCTCTGTAATCGTATAAACCAACACCCCCCAGCCCTCCAAAAAAACAAAGAAGAATCTCCTACACATTATCATCCATCCATCCAAACAAACCCCATCATTCCTACCCCAAGGTAGGTACTAATCCCACAATCTCAAGTCTTCCTCCCCCCTTCACTCAAATAAAAAACCATACTCCCAACCCCCCATAAATAAACCCCATACCTATAACCCAGCTCCCAGACATCTTACCTAATTCAGATGGCAGACTTCCACTATTCGCATCAATATCGAATGGACTTCCACCACCACTAATTCCATCCCCATTATTTGGCTCTGCCGCACGCGTGGTGGTTGGTTTTGATTTTGATTTTGAGGTTGTGCTTTGTGTAGAGGTAGGTGAGGGTGTTTGGGTTATGGTTGTGGGTATGGTGGATGTTGTGTTTATATCTGTGGTTGAAGAGGTAGATGTTGATGATTCGGAGAAACTAGTTGACGTTGATTCGGATGAAGTGGTGGATAGTGAAGTGAATAATGTTTGAGAGGATGAAGATTGGGAGGACTCTTGAGACGATAATGTTTGAGAAAAACTTGAAGTCTCCGCACTCGTAGACTGCCCCGTTGTAGAAAGCGCAGAGAATATCGTCGTAAACGCAGTCAAAGTGAAGCTTTGTGCTGAAGTCGAACTCGATGTAGTAGACGTTATAACCACCGAATTCGTCGTCGAAGTCATGACACTGACCGACGTAGTTTTGGCGCTCGTGGTCGAGCTTGTAGTAGAGGTCTCCACCAGTGTAGTCGTTGATGTAGTAGAAGATTTGAAATTTGGACATAGAGCTGGAATGATTCCACCGTTTTTGACGATTCCTAACAATGTATTTGGACTTACATTATCTGCCGAACAAGCACTTTTGACACATGTAGCCTTTTCAGTCAAGGCCGACTGACAAGCGAGGGAACAGCCATTATTGAAGTCTGATAATTTGCAAGTTGATATCAAAGTATTATATTCCAGAAAACAACGCAATGAGACTGCAGTAGGTGAGACCAATTGAAAATTTGCAAGTGACAAGGCATTAGTCAGGCGTAGAAAGCAAAACAGACAGACAAGAATTATTGAAGCATGCTGCCGCATTTTGGAAGTATTGGTGGTATCTCTGGAGACCTTCAGGTCTTGCAAAGAAAAAAAGTTTCGAACGTATCCCAAAGCTGGATCACTTGCTGGTGGAGATCTTGGGTGTATGATGTACCCAATGATTAAAGTGGGATAATGATCAGGAAAATAGTCTCCGGACAATTCGTGAAGATGGAAGTTGAATGAGTTTGCCAGTTTGCTAGGAGTCGAAACTTGTCACGTTTGAGATTCTTCGTTTGCGACTCAATACACCATAACAGCCTTGCTTTCCGACGTAAATTGTCTGATGCGACTCAATTGAGCCTTGAAATTTACTGCTTTGAAAAGATAACGACCTTATTTCAACGGGGAGTTCGTGCCAGAACAGTGCCCGCAGACTGATGACGCAGTTTTTGAGAGAGCAAGAAAGATCTTCCGGTGCTTCAGCGTTTGGTGGATGATGTGTTCATTTGATACGAAGTGTCGACGGCACAGTGCATAATGATTCCTGGTGGATCATGACAGGAACTCAAGAAGAGAAGAGGGGAAGTACAGTACGAAGTAGAAACAAATAGCGAAAGAAACATGAGGATGTGTATGAGAAGATCAGAGGATAAGACAGGGGAAAACAATCAACGGGAATGACAACTACGGAGCAAGTTGATCAAACACTCCGGGGAAAGATAAAAGGGTAGAGAGAAAGAGCTACATTGATCCGACCTTGGGAGCGTTTGAAAAGGTATCTTTCAAGATAGAAATACCGTGGCTTTTCAAGAATTGACCAGTTGAACATAGCATTCGATGAGGCGCCCATTTTCGTCATTCAAGGCATAGTCGTCTTCTCATCCAATGGAAAAGAACAACGCGTTTGAAGAACAGGTGAGAATGAATAGACTTTGTGCAGTTGTTTATCCATGAAACCTGTGAATGGTTTCACGGTTTCAGTTTTGGAAGTGGTGTGTGTAAGATTTGATGGTTCATGGGTGTGATAATAATAATTCGCGTCGCCGATATAACCTTAACTTTTTAACGTACTGTATTTCTTGGAGCTGAGGCTGAGTCACTCGTATCCCGTAGATGGGTTTATGAATTGTCAGATCAAAATAGGTAATGAAGATAGAGGAATAGCTACATCGACTGAGGGATAGAGTATTACCATAGATCTAGAAATGAAGATATACTCACGTAAGAATGAACTAAATCATCCCTCGCTTAAGTAATAAATAACCTTCTTTTTAAATCTATTTCCACACCCCATGATCACCAAATCCCGTCCATCCAATTACATCCAACTACCTCATTGGTCCAACACACAAACAAAATTCAGCCTTCAACCCAGCCTCGTCGACGAGGTACCAGAAATTATATACAACAAGACATCAATTTCACAGCACAAGAACAATTCCGAACCAAATCCCCATTCCCCTTTACAAATCTAATCTTCAGAATATCCTTTCATACTCTGCGTTCCGGTTAATCGTCTATCCACTTCAACGTCTCCGCAAATCCAGCCAGCTCCTTGTGTGTCTCCCGAACAGGTTTAACACACAAGACCAATACTACCAATTCAAGTTCCAACTGCGAATTTATATAAACCACTCAGTCACGCACTCCCTCACAATGGCATCCGAACCCACTACTCCTGTCCGCGTATCCAAGAGCGCCGCAAACTATACCCCCACAACCCAAGACGCAGATTTACGATCACAAATAAATTCCCTACTATTAAAAGACGGGCATGTAGCCAAGTAAGTCCCACCTCTCCACTTCCACTCCCGTACCCAAAACTCCGACTAACCTCCCACTCCCCCCAACAGAATCCAAGAAACCCTCCTCCATTCCCTCCACTCCTCTTCCACCAACTGGCCCACCCTAATCCAAACCCACGCCCTCTCACTCCTCCGCTCAGGAAACTACACCACATTCCCCGTGCTCATGGCCAAAGTCCTCGAAGACATACGAGCCGATACGCTCGCCCAATCCTCCTCTACCAATGGTGTTAATGGATCCACATCCACATCCAGCGACAAGGAAAAAGACAAGAAAGAAAAAGACAGCACTGTAAAAGGGCGCGGCGAACGCGGACAAAGTCTTGCGTTGCCGAAAAATGTAGTAGAGGAAGGAGTGAGAATTACGAGGGAGTCACTAGAAGCTGTATGTGAAGTGGTGGAGTGAACAGTTTAGTTTAGTTGCGGTTGTTATCATTTTATCGTTTGGATTCTAAAGGAATGAGGGATGGGAAATTATAATGAATAATGTGGATTTCAGAGGATTGAGGATCTAGATGGATGGGTACGAAGTATAGAAGTAAGGAAGAAAAGGATAGTGGCAGCAAGTAAAAAAGCAAGCAAGCGACCTGCATTTTTCTGGGGAGAGGGGGTTCATCTTCGATATATAGGCACAGCAAATGTGGATGCAGATGCAGATGTGGATGGACATGGACATGGACATGGATACCGGCGAACCTAGCCTATCCCGACATGCAGAACTTTACTCACATTGTTTAGGATGGCTATTATACTTTCAAAGCAGAGAAAGGCTTGTCTTCAACAGAAGCAATCATCGCATCTGGGGGGATTATATAATAAGGCGTCAAAAGGACATCAGGGAATCGGGATTGGGGTTGTAAAAATGAAAGACATTAGGCTGGGATCCTCTGCGCGATTGTATCGTATATACATACATACTTTGCACTCATCACAAACGTTAGATGATTGAGGGGCATTATGTAAAATAAGTCGAAGCTTCATAATTACATACCCAAGAGGCGTTCTGGAATCAGTATCTCTATAGATCTTTACACGGCATTATATCTCAAAATTTATTTCTCCAAGAATGCATGCATGACAAAAATTTTATGAAATGTGTTTTTATAATGCATTCTATGCTGAGGGCACCACCTTGACCATATATCGCTATGAATGAAAAAATCTCCATACCTATCGCAACTCTTGGCTTGATACAATGTATGTTAAGGGTCATGAATGAAACTTGGCTATGTCGAATGTCATAGAAGCCCATATCAAATCCACCGGGTCAAAAGCCCTCCCAAACGTTCGTCGGGTTCTCATGTGTATGCTGTAAATGACGTAGAAAAATATTAAAAATACAGATCTAGTCGTAAAGGCTATCGTCGTTACCAGCATCGCCAAATCCACCAGCACCTCCTCCGTTAGCCTCGGCGGCCTCACCAGCTTCAGGGAACTTGAAGAAAGCCCCGGGTCCAGAGCTCTTCATGCTCTGAGCAAATGCCTCATATCGACGGATTTCAACATCGGACACTGATCGTCTAGCTTGTGACATAGCCTCCTCGAAATGAGCCTTAGTCAGTTTAGGTACTGGGTCCTCAACATCTTCATCCTCCATGTCAACATCCCCACCAGCGGCTTCAAGAGCCTTGCGGCGCTCAATATCCAGAGAGATAGATTCCTTGATAGCGAGCTTCACGGCACGTTGGGTGATGAATCCCAAATCGGCACCAGAGAATCCGTGAGTACGAGATGCAATGTAGCTGAGGTCGACATCATCGGCAACTGGGGTCTTTCTGAGTTGGGCCTTGAGGATACCAGCACGAGAGCTCTCGTTTGGAAGGGGAACGTAGACGAGGGTATCGAGACGACCAGGTCTGCAGAGAGCATTGTCGAGTTGCTCTGGTCTGTTTGTAGCACCAATAACGAAGACGTTCTTCTTTGAAGTCATACCATCCATTTCTAAGCAGGGTTAGCTTCCATATTCACATAATATTAAACCAAATACACATACCAGTCAAAAGTTGGTTAACAACACGATCGGAAGCTCCACCAGCATCACCATTAGATCCACCACGGGACTTGGCTATAGAATCCAATTCATCGAGGAAAACCACACACGGTGCAGCGGCACGGGCTTTGTCGAAAATATCTCTGATATTGCTCTCAGATTCACCGAACCACATACTCAACAACTCTGGACCCTTAACGGAAATAAAGTTGGCGGAACATTCATTGGCGACGGCCTTGGCAAGCAAGGTCTTACCAGTACCAGGAGGACCGTAGAACAGGACACCACGAGATGGGGAAAGTCCAAACTTGAGGAACTTTTCGGGATGGTCCACAGGGTACTGGACGCTCTCGATGAGCTCGCGCTTGACCTCTTCCAGACCTCCGATATCGTCCCAGCGAACGTTTGGAACCTCGACAACGGCAACTTCGCGAAGAGCAGATGGGTTGGAAACACCAAGGGCGAAACGGAAGTTGTCCATGGTAACACCAAGGGAGTCGAGAACCTCGGCGTCGATAGTATCTTCATCAAGATCGATAAGATCCATCTTCTCACGAATTTGTTGCATGGCAGCTTCAGAGCAGAGGGAGGCAACATCAGAACCAACGTAACCGTGAGTCTCGGAAGCAATTTGCTCGAGATCGACATCCTCGCCCAACTTCATGTTCTTGGTGTGAATTTGAAGAATTTCGAGACGACCAGTTGGATCAGGGATACCGATATCGACTTCACGATCGAAACGACCGAAACGACGAAGAGCTGGATCAATGGAGTTCGGCCTATTGGTAGCGGCCATAACAACAACATTGGATCTGGCCTTCATGCCGTCCATGAGTGTGAGCAATTGTGAAACAACACGACGTTCGACCTCTCCATTGGTCTTGTCACGCTTGGGTGCGATAGAATCGATTTCATCGATAAAAATGATAGCGGGCGAGTTCTTCTCAGCCTCTTCGAAAGCTTTTCGCAGATTTGATTCAGACTCACCAGCCATCTTTGACATGATCTCGGGTCCGTTGATCAGGAAAAAGAAAGCTCCAGTCTCGTTTGCCACAGCTCTAGCCATGAGGGTCTTACCAGTACCTGGTGGACCAAACATGAGAACACCACGAGGAGGTTTGATACCGATAGATTTAAATAGTTGGGGATGTCTTAATGGCAACTCAACCATCTCTCGGATTTGTGCCATTTGTTTTCTGCATCCTCCAATATCGTCGTACCCGACCTCGTTCAAATTCCCTTCTTCATCCTCACGTTGGATTGGCTCTCCTTCGCAATGGATAACTGTATCTTGAGCAACAATTCCGTACTCCGGTGGGTCAACCTCGACAACCTTAAACTCGACTTGTCTCATACCACCTCGAACTGTGAAGAGATCTCCTTGTCGCACAGGTCGGTAGGCTTCGCGGAAATATGGTGCTAAGAATACATCAAATAGGGAGCCTGTAAGACCTTCGACAGTATCGGCGATAGGAAGGACTGCAATGCGCTTGGCCTATGCACATATTAGCATATTGTAGATGCTTGTGGATCCTTTGCTACTTACATATTTGATATCAGGACATGGGTGAACGGTAACGATGTCACCGTGCTTAACGCGGAGATTATGTCTAACAACACGGTTCATACGTGCGCTTCCATCGTCGAGGTCATCATCAGCAAGGACGATGAGAACAGTATCCTTGCGCTTCTTGCCCTTTACTAAAACAGTATCTCCACGGAACAATTGTAAAGTTTCCATGGTATTGTTGGAGAGGGCAATAACGGAGTTATCATCGTTCACAGCATCGGTAACCCTGTTGCCACCGCATGTCAGTTTCAAAGCACCGGCCAAGGAAGGTGGGGTGTTTGTCGGAATACTCACATCAACGAGTTTGGCTTCTTCTTCTTTTTTAAAATTGCCGTTGCAACATCATCGTTCTGTATTGGATACTGGTTAGTGTTCGATCTTGCTGTCGTCATAGACTGTGGCGGTTTGTAGATGACTTACGCCTTTGTGCTCAGCACCAGATGCATCACTAGATATGTTGTTAGAGCTGTAACCTCAAGATGGGAAGCTGGCAGATGGAGATATTTCTTACTTGAGGTTAACCTTCTTCTTGTGCTCGACGTGGTCGGGTTCAGCAGACATTTTGATAAATATTGACCTTGACAGTCGACAACAGCTCTAAAGAGTTTGATGATTTTATCTTTTGAAATCGGCCAGTATTGACGATTACTAAAATTAAAAACTTCTTGATCAGAGTAAGAAAGAGGATAGATGGAAGATAGATTGATCTCCAAAAGGGAAGGATGGGATGAATGGATGATTTGGGAAAGAATTTATGGAAAGAAAGATGTTTGTTGTGTTGGAGATCAAGAAAGATCAAGACAGCTTAAGGTTAAGGGTATTGTAGTTTCAAGGTACTTACTCAGTAGCGTTCCTAGAATATGACGGAACCACGCTAAGTCGTAGATAGCCTGATTCTTTCTATTGGTTTCTTCCGCTTAGCACAGTGTTATTAGTGGTGTTACCCATGTACAAGTCTAATTTTTGCAAGGCGTTTCTTCTCTGGTGGTCGTCTTGTATGGGGCAAATATTGAAAATGGGCGAGGAATGAATAAGTCGATAAAATAGGCAACGAGAAGGCCACGCATAAGGTTGTAGTGGTGAACGCAATGAGCGCAATTGCCTGCTACGGGAGAGCACAGTACGTACGGAGTATGTTCCCAGGCCCAGATTCAATTAAGCAATTAAGTCATCAGCCTCGCATGGCAATGGTATTAATTAATTGATGGAATATATTTTAGTTATATATAGTGATATTTAATTATATAATTACATAATTATCTACAGAGTAGGCAATATTTATCTCCTTCATATTTCATTCGATACATTACGATAAAATTCATTCTTAAAGGCTCAATTCATTCATTCACTCTTTACCTACCTATTTAGTAATCAACATCTCCACGACTACCTAGCTACCATAGCTACCATAGCTACCACCCTACCTCCTACAAACAGCCATCTCAGGACATGAGGCTACAAAGCATGCCGGAACGAAAGACTTACTCAACATCCAACCCGTCAGGACCCGAGTCAAAGAAGACATAAAAAGTATACCACCAATTACTTCCACCAGCCAATATATCAAACACATACGTACACTTAAGTAGGTTTGGGAACCTTAGACTTAAAGCTCCAGCTCCAGCTCCAATCTCGAAACTTTAGACTTCACTGCTATCCCACACATCCCCCCATCCACTCATCCACACATCCTCCGTACAACCAAAAACAAAAAAACACTTCCCCAGTGCTACACCACCTTAAAAACCGCAAACAAACTTTCCTCATTCCGTACCACGTAGCACAAACCACGTTTTAGTACACACACACACACACACACACACACACACATATATATATATATATATATATAGCAACTCCCACGCTCCCGTGTACCCTCGAAGGCGAAAACGTCCATTTCACTAGGTCCTCATATAAGTTCTAGAAAGTTCTAGATTACTTGATTTGATTATGCGTATTGTATCTGTATGGGTGAAATGGATTCTATATTTAGGGATGTTGAGTTACTGACTTACGTTCGTTCGGGATGATTATATCATCAACTGGTACGTGTTAGGGTGAGAAGGGACATTTTATATCTTTTGTGATTATATCAGGAGGAGGCGGAATAAATGGTATAGTACCTACCTAGTACGTATTTACTCCGTATCTTTCGGTTTCCCATGCGCGCTTAGGGATTGGATTGGGATAGAGGGAAGGCAAATTACAGTCTACATAATACCGACGAGGCTATGATACTAGAAATACGTAGTGCTCTAGTCCCTTTTCGCAGGGGAGAAGATTGGAGAAGTACATAGACCGAGAGGAGTATACTATTTTGATAGATACAAGCATCTATATAAATCCTCATTACACCCATGATATCACAACCCCACCTATGTATAAATTCTCGATAGGAGAAAAAATGATCATGTTCATTCGATTCTCGTCATATACTTATTGCCGCTCCCTCCAACTCCCTGAATGACTCGCCATGAGCTCGAGCCGGAGATTCTATAAAAAACACCATTGCAAAGTTTAAGAAGTAACCAAACCAGTCTATCCCGAAAACTCGTTATTTGTTACATGCGTTCCCGATTCCCATCTATCCCGACCAACCGCCCATTTTCTTTTTATCCCTTCCCTCATCATCTATTCTCTAGAAACGTCACGGCCGAAAGTCTTAGATTTAAGCCAGTCGAGGACCACCAAAACACGGTTACGTGCTAGAATTTATGTTAGTAAGAACAGATGGAAAGTAAGTGGCGGGAAAACTTACTGCTAAAGCACATGCTCAGGTATGCACTTCTCCAGAACAAATATGTCAAATTACCACCAGTAGCAAAGTTACCATTCAACCAGCTGACATCTGCAACGGCTCTTTCACTACCAATGTATGCCAAGGAACCTTGATGTGTGTAGTGGAATGGCTTGATGTCCTTGATTCTCCTCAATTGCTTCTCGTGTGCTTCAATCTCTTTGGCAACCTCGGCAGCGTTTCCAGGGCCAAGGTTCAGGGAAGAACTTAATTCCTGGATTTCATGTTCGATAGTATCCGTCTTTGCCATCGTGTTGAATAAACGAGCTAAGAAAGCTCCTTCTTGTGATGCTACTTGAGCCGTTGGTGCATATCCAGCGACTGCGCAATCTCCAGTAGCCCATATGTCCTTAGTTCCTTGGACGACGAGATATTCATTTACGGCAAGACCTCTCCTTGAATCTTTTTGGGCAGGAATTTGTGCCATGAGATCCTTGACAACTGGGCGGACAGCGTTTCCGGTGGCCCATACAAGGAGACCGTAAGGCATAACCTCAGTGAACTTCTTTCCATCAGGTCCGGTGGCCTCAGCTTCAACTGTCTTATCGGTGACCTTCTTGACGGCTGTCTTGGTCTTGATAGTAATCTTCTCTTCTTTGAAGGTTGACTCTGTGTATTCAATCAATTGCTTGGAGAACATAGGAAGAACATTTGGAAGAGCCTCGATGAGAGTAACCTTAAACTTGTCGCTGATTTCTGGAACCCACTTCTTGATATCTTGGTCGAAGAAATCTTGAAGCTCACCAGCAAATTCAACACCAGTAGGTCCACCCCCAACGACAACCATGTGCAACAGGCGCTCAACCTCCTCTGGTGATTGGTCCTTGAAAGTAGCAGTCTCTACACAGTCCATGATCTTTTTTCTGATTGCTTGTGCGTCACCAATCTCCTTCAAGAAGCACGAGTGCTCTCTGACACCAGGAATTCCAAAAGTGGCATTTTCCGCACCAACACTTACAACCAACATATCATATGAGACTTCGGTAGTATGGGAAGCCCCTTTAACATCAGAATTGTCGTTAATCGAGATGGTTTTCTTCTCGGGGTCGATTTTCGTGGCCTCGGCTTCGTAAAACTTAACAGCAGCCTTCTTGTGTCTGGTTATGCTTCGAATAGGCTCCATGATAGATCTGTGCTCGACAGTCCCAGTTGTACATGATGGCAAAAGAGGGGTGAACAGGAAGTAGTTTCGTGGAGAGATAACAATGACATTGTAGTTTTCCGTGTCGAGCTTTTTCAAAAGAGATACAGCACCCCATCCAGTACCTAGCCCATTGATGTCAGCTATCCATATGGAAAGTGTAGACACGTATTGTGCGTACCAAGAATGACCAAATTCTTCTTGGTCGGATCTGGCTGAAATTGCTCCTCTGGATGTCGAAGCTCCCAAACTTCATAACCAAGATAAGCGGCTCCTCCGATCAAAGACAAATATGTAAGACGCCAAGTGTATGTCAAGAATCGAAATCGCTTGGGCTTCTTGATATTGACAGGAGCAACATCTGCGTAGGTCCGTTGAGCAATTTGAGAGATTTTGCTCTTGTCAGTGTTGACTCGGACGTTGGGTCGCGCATGTGAGAAAAGGGCCCGATTCGATGTCGCATATGATCGTTGAGCGACAGTGCGAATACCAACAGCTGAGGTTGGTAGCCTCATCATTCTTGTCGCTAACGCCATACTCCTAAAACTCCTGAAATTGAGGAGGTGAGGGCTTTAGGAGGACTCGTGGAGTGATAAAGAAGTACAATGCGGAGGATAAAAATATAAAATTATCAATGAAGAGGGAATTTTTATTTTGATAAAAGCTAGGATCAGATGCCAAGCTAAAATCTACAAGGATAAAATTACGCACCGGGAGCCGATAATAAGATAAGCTTACCAGCTGAATCAGCGTCTTTTCCTCTTCACCAATGCAACAACAATGCTTCACCATCTCATACATATTATCGACATGCGTATGAGCACCTGTGAACATCGAACAGATAACCTCGGAAACAATTCAACAGAGGACAAGACGTTAGAAACTGGAGTCTGAATAAAATCACTCATCACTCAGCACTCAATATACCGGTATCGCAACTTATGGATTTTCCTAGTTGATTATTTATTATTATTTTAATTTGTTTATTGAATTCCGACCAACCTGGATGTCAGTTCCGGTACTGTCCGTGTTTAAGAGAACAAGAAGTCAAAAGTCAACCAAGTTACTCTGGAATTGTGCAATCGTGGGTCTACTTATTTATTTATTAGGAGGTACTTCGGTGACACTGCAATATAATTTTCTTCGCTCCTACTTGGAAATGTCACGTATGTGGAGTCTGCCACTAGAATCAGAG
The DNA here is from genome assembly GCA_025389075.1 of Sclerotinia minor. Lineage (NCBI taxonomy): Eukaryota > Fungi > Ascomycota > Leotiomycetes > Helotiales > Sclerotiniaceae > Sclerotinia > Sclerotinia minor. The sequence continues at coordinate 1,190,523 of QRFH01000007.1, forward strand.
TCTCGGCGCCTTATCTTTTAACATGGTCCATTATACCTAGATATTGAAGTGGCTCACAATAGCTCCGGAAAGATAAATTCAGGTGAAATCATCCTTTATGGAGTGCATATAACCGCCCAGTACTATCTACAAACTCACAGTCTCTCTCCGTTCTTCGGAGATCTTGGAAGGTTCACAAGATTGCCGAACGACCGAAGGGTGAAATTAATGATTATCCAACCACTCCAAATCTTGCAAAATTTCGACTTGTCCAAGTAACATGGCTATTAAGGTCCGTCTAATGCGCGTGCGTGAGGCGGGAACAACAGCAATGTCTCTTTACCTTTCTGCAGAGAAGAATGAGCGTCTGGCATGTGCTCCTGTAGTAGTATAGAGACCTATAGTCTCATACATCCTTCTTAGATCCTTTCAAATCTGCTTGTGGCTCTCTGACCATACAGTAGATATTGCAAGTGTCATCTTCATCATCACAAACCATCTTCTTTTCAAAGTGGAATCCAAAGGATTCGTATATCTTAATGTTGGGAATATCCCGACTAGATTCAAGATAGCATCTTTGCCCCCTTGCATCAGCAACATTTGTTACTTCCTTGGCTAACGCCTTTCCAATTCCCCTCCCTGGAAGTCAGGATGAACAACCATTATATTTAGAAAGAAGTATCCGCGAGGATCTGTCCAAATTTCGGATTGAGCATCTGCTTGTCTATCCTTCCAGATGTAATATCGCTGTGGCGAGATTGCGTTAGTATTCCTTCGAGGGTCGTCTCAAAGTTTCATAGCAAGAAATGGTGATGAAGATAGAATGCATCTCGAAGCATGGAGAAATTTTCGAAGCAATAGTGTAGGGCTGACTTAGCCATTGCTTGCATGTTGCTTGTAGGACTTGGCAAAAGATCTTCTACCGCCTCATCTCGAATAGAGTTTCTTCCCAAACACAACCCTGGCGATTAGGTTGTAGTCCATACCGCAATTACCCACGAAATTGAAGTAAGATTGTGGGCAATGCAGTAAGACAAAGGGAGCTCTCATGATTTTGAGGCTTCGGCTAAGGAAAGAAGACGGACGGAATATATGATGTTGACTGAGCTTTCCTACCTTCACATTTAAGCCACCTCGACCGTACCACATATTCATTCCTACTTGTTGAATCCACATCTTCCAACCATCGAGCCATTCTGCCCATGTTCCGGGCGTTCCAGAAGGTCTAGGTGGTAACCACATTGCAACGCCTAAAATTCGTTGACTTTCAGAGTCTTTAGCAACATAGAACAAGCCGTTTCGAATGCCCCATCGACATCGGATACCAAGAGATACCGAATTTCTCACTAGGTTCAGCTGTCAAAATCTATGTCAATGATGAACAAACATGATGGTATCAGGTATCACGAAACACGCCTTCGCCATGATTTCAGCGAGTCGAGGTAACTAAATGCGAAGCGAAACAATTGCTTGCTACAGAGCAGTGCTTGAAGAAACAAATAAAACATCAGAGCAAAATTGAACATGAACAAGCGCGAGAGAGTAATACCTTAGATCGATCATTGTATATCCAAAGGTTGTAAGGGTCTTCTTTGAATGCTTCCTGAATAACGCTCACAGCACCAGGAATATCGTCCTCAGTAAGCCGAGATATGGTGAAAGCCATTGTAAAAAAGCCGAGTGTAGAGTCAAAGTGAGACGTAGACTAGCAGCAAAGTATGATTGATGATGGGGAAATGTGAGTTTATTTAGACTTTACAATAGTTTTCACGATTGTTCCCTTTCTCAATTTTATGCTACACATAGTGGTGGTTATCCGAGGAATAACCTTGACATATGAACTGGGTGATATCCGTTCCGTTATCTGCAGCTTTAGAGAGATCTTCCCTTAACCTTAGCATTCTGGACCAATGGAATTTAATATCAAAAGTGGCGATAGAAGCGAAAGTAAAAGGATACTACTAGGCAAGCCACGATACTTGGAGGTGCGTGGCTTTGAAAACTTGAGGATGGTATACGTAAGATCTTACGGTGAATGCATTGAAGTGTAAATTACTTTATATTGAAGGATTTGATTTCATGATGTTTCGGATACTTCGAGGTCTCTAGACATTTTCTACTTTCACGTACTGAAATAGAGCTCTTTCTTTATATAGTTTGGTGAGAAATTCACCAGCAGTAGATTAAGACTGAGCTTACCACTTCCCTTTCCCTATCCTTTCCCTTCCCTTTCTCATCCTTTAATCCATAAATTAAATATCACTTCTCTGGAATCTCAAACTCCTCCGTAGCTTAAAATGGTTACTGTGCACGTGGTGCGGAGTACTCCGTACGCGAGGCGAGCTTAGCTTGCACTCGGAAAAAAGCCCCTTTAGAGTTTAGTGCCGGTCCAAATTATGGCCGGTAAAAGCTTCATGCCGTTGTTCATTCAGCCTTGCGGGAGGTATGGAAGATTATTCCTTTCTGATCGTGATCCTCCATCACTCACAAACCTCTTGAAGGTGCAACAACAACATTCATGCTCTCAATAATTGTACTTCCGCTCACTTTGCCAATGAGTTGAAACAATCTTTCGTAGGCTCTAATTATTAATTCTCACATATACTACCTAGTATATGGGTAAGTTGAGCGGGTCCACGATGAAACCAGGGACAATGCGCGAAACACTCTCTCCGTCCCAGATATCATCAAATTTTCCAAGCAATGTCTGTCCACCAGTCAGTAGCTCTGACGTACAGCTGCGAGCTTCTTAGTTGTCTGCAATCATCTGCCGCATTCTTTGTACTTCTGAACAGGGGCAGCGCTCAGCCTGGAGTTTTACGCAGCAATGCTTGAGACGCTGAACCAACCTCGATATAGTCTGGTCCAAATTGAAAGAGCACATTATTGCCAGTGAATGTAATCTTCCGGCTAGGATTTTTCCATCTTGTGTCGCATATACCAATTCTTTACAAGTTTATGGCGGCTTTGCATGATGTCTCTTTGTACGACCTTCGGTTCGTCCCCAGATTCAAATTCAATGCATGGCCATTCCGAGAAAAGCATAGATCGTCCACTCTCATGACTGTCAGCCAAAACGCACTCTTTTCTCCACTTCATTAGCTAGTTCCGATCTTTCGGAAGGCCCAAGGTTCACGACTTGGCTGCTTCCTGATTGCTTTTCCTTGTCAACCGTTTGTTCTCTTACTTGCATTCTACACACGACTGGTTCGTGACGTTCTTTCTTTCATTATTCTTTCTGAGATCCGGTATCTACATTATCACGCTCACTCTTCTTGTATTTCGAGCCAAGGAAAACACTCATCAGTTCATGACCATATCCGATTAGCTTCTGTCGGTCGCGATACGGGCAGCGGCGCATTGCTGGAGGAATGAATACGACAATGGCACCAATGAGAGAGCAATCAGAGCAATACATGAACCAATTGGTTCGAAGGAATGTTATGTTGGACGGTCTGATATTGGTGAAAAAGGATGGAAACGACAATGATAGTGGAGGTGAATACGTCAGTGATAATGGGAATAGGGACGGAAGCGCGACAGATAATGGAGGTGGAAGCTACAATGATAATGGGAACAGAGATAGCTCATCAATTCCAATGGTCACAAGGACTGCGTGGACCCAAATAACGGATACTGCTTGGACTACACAAACTGCAACTGCCTGGACCACAGAAACTACGATCACTACTTCGTCAAGTGTAGTAACTGTCGTTGTTGTCGCTACCCCAAGTTCTACATCGACATCGGAATCTTCTCCATCAACTTCTGTAAGTTGGGACGAAAGCTCTTCGTCGGTCGGGTGTACTAACTACATACAGATATCCATCACGTCTGTCGTACCATCAGTTCCAACAGGGTCATTAACGTCATTTAGCATGCCAAGCTCGGGGCAGCCAGGAAGGAAAGGATTATGTACCATTTCCGATGGAGCTTCATGCGATGTTGCTGCCGCTACCACGTCTACTTTCAGTTCCTTTACGGCCATCAGTGCAAGTTCAGCACCGACTCCTTTTGAAGATGACGCTTCATCATTTCCTTCAGGGATACCGTCTCAATCTCATAGCCTAAATGACCATGATGATGATGGTGATTTAGGTCCTTTAGCAGAGAAGCTTTTGATAAGTGCTGGTTCGATAGGTTTGTTGCTCCTAATGGTATGACGTCTACTCAATGCTGATCTTGATAAATAGGAATATTTGTCATCCTTGGAGCTATTATATATCTCGTCATGAGGATGAAGAAGATAAATCGACTAGCAAGGGGGGAGATATTAGAAGAAGAAGCTCGTTGGTATGGATGGAGAAGAAACAGAGATGGCTCCGGTCGTCCTCCCAGTTATGTTAGCGGCAAACTTTCACAAAACGGGTATTTTATTGATGAGAAGTATGGTGAAAGGGAAATGGCTGGCTATAACACTCCCGACAATGGAGTATCTCTCGGACGTCCAGGATCTGCAACTGTAAATTTAAGAGGGTTACGTACAGATCTCCAAAGACAAAACTCGATGAGGAGCAATCAGTCGGGGTCAGGCATGTCTCCTAGTCCAGTTTCCGGTCCAGGCCAATCATATGGGCCTCCAAGCAATGCAGATTTCTATTATTCTCAAATGGGAACTATTAGATCTCAAAATTCGGGACTATCTTCAAATGCTTATGATCCTTCTCAAAAAGAATCCAATCATATCAGCTACTTATCCTCAATATCTTCAGGATTCGGCGATTCACTTGTAATGCCTGATGACAGTGCTCCTCCTCAAATTCCAGTCTCTCGATTTTCTTGGACGACTGCATCCCAAGGTGCGCCACAGAACCGAGATACCATATATACAACAACGTCCGAGGAATCAGCTCCACGATTTCGTACTGTCAGATCATGGGTAGCTCAACAAACGGGACGGATGGAAAGGAAGCAAAATAACATGGAAGTGCCAGCAATGCCTGAAATTCCTATTTCATATACCCACCGGTCACAAGTTCCTGATCCTTTATTCGTTGAGGCACATCGACGGAAAGCGAGTGAGAATCCGGCTTTTAGGCATCACCCTGGTGATGAAATTGAATTTGGAAGAGGTTCACGTGTCCCGAGTTCAATTCTGGATAGGAGTATTGGGTTTTAATTTAAACGAGAAACGGAAGAACTCAAACAGAGCGTGTGGCGTACGAAAGATGGAGTTTCACGAAACTTTGAATCTACATTCCATTGTTGTACATATATGTCCACCTACCTATTTGGTCGTTCTAGCCTGGTGCTTGATTCGATGATAATTGCATAGCGTGGAGCGGGGAGCATTTTGTTAGTTTTTCTTGGGTTTAGAAGTTGATTGATTGATTGGAGGGATGGAGGGATGGAGGGATGAATGATTTATTGATTTTTATTGAAATTTTTTTGGGTTCCTGGGGAAGAGAAGGAGCGGGGATTGACAGGTATAACATATTTTAATGTCATGACGAGGATGACGATGGTGATAGAGATGGAGATGGAAATGGAGTGGGGTGAAGACATGTACTTTGGTGGTGGTACAAGAAAGGGGGGAATGGTATGGTGAATTGAACTTTAAAAATCAATGAGAATGCACATTTGGGCTGGAAATGAAAGCTCAATTCATGCAATTCTTTGAATATATAAGGCTTGATACATTTATTGCTTTTAGGCAATCGATACTTGAATATATGGATATATGAATGTGTGACTTGCGGTGGCGCGGGAGATGAAGTAACGGGGTGTGATGTGATGGGTGATGGGTGATGGTGTGAATGCACGATGTGAGTTTTAGATCGGAGGATCGGAGGGCTTAGGGAGGTGGGGGCTTAAGGGTTAGGAAGGAAAGGGGTTAAGGAACGAACGAGGTGATGATGAATGAAGCAATGATCAAATTATTAAGAAGAGATGCGGAAAAAGCAGAGATTTGTGGTCTCCTCTTTTTGGTATTGTTCTTTGTCTATCTGTCTGTCTGGCTGTCTGTCATCTTTTCTGTATATTGTTCGTTGGTAGCTTTGTAATATATATGTATAAATAACTCCAGCGATATAGATAGATATGGTTTGGGTGTTTTTATATTTTTATATTTTTATATACTTTTGGGAGATTTTAAAGCTAGGCTATGATGTGGAGAAGTGTATGTATTTTATGCTGTTCTTGATTCTATGTAAGTAATTAAGTAACAATATTAGTTCGCGGGTTTTCGGATATAGGATATGGGATATAGGATCTAGCTATAGGTAGTGAGTGAGTGGTCTTTTTGAGATGCTTGGGATTGGGTGAGTGCTTTGAGTTGTAGTGAAGGAGGGTGTTGAGGGTGTGATATATATAATATTATTAATATAGTCTTTTTTTTTGTGAATTTGTATTATAGTTATTAATTGTTTGATTTGATTAGTTGGGGAGTTGGAGGATTGTTTATAAATTTGTATATATATATAAAGTTAATTATAGTCTTTTTGTTACGAGGGTTGCCGTCTAGATCACGTGGAAGTGCTCTAGGCTCTCGAGGTGGTTTATAACTAGGCGTCAAGCAGGGACTTAAAGTAATGACAATAATATGATGCAATTCGTAACTAATAGTATGGTATACTAAATGATTGATCTTGAGCACGAAGCTCTATACAAAGGAAATCCATCTTGATTATATAGACCTTCATGCCTATGGCTAGTCAGGACCGCGCAGCGGTCCATAACGTGACTTAATCACGTTACCTTGGTTTAGTCATGTGACGCGGCGTAGAAGATAGCCGTCGTAACATATATTTGAAGACCTCTTCAAGAGTATAGAGATATGTTTAGTTAAGGATTTGAATATAAAATTTTATTTGTATAAAAAAACCAAAATTATACAAGAATATAAAGCTCCTATGGTATGGTATAGCTTTTGTTTCACCGCCTTGAATTCAAATACAAGACCGGATTGGTTTGTTTGATGTAAGGTTATATTCCCGTTGAATATTGTTTTCTTGTACTACTTTGCTTCTATTTATACAAAAGACTTCTTCTTCTCAAATTACCCTCTCTACTCTTCTCTTACTTGAAACTGTATAATAACTAATGATGGTTATCACAAGTACCTCTGATCTACTACCATTACTACCACCACCCTTTCCATCTATCCACCTTAAACACCAAATGTTCAACGAAATGAGCGAAGACACAAACAAAGTTCTACAAGTTCAATTTCTTGCAACGACTTACAAATCCGAACTCTAAAAACGAACAATGATCAACAAACGAATTTTGATACTTGGAATTCAAAGATTAATATTACTATAAAAGTTACTGCTCAACAAATCAATCTACATGGAAACAATCGTATGTTCATTTGTCGATATCTTTCAATCAAAGACCAAGATCAAGATTCCGATAACGATAACGATAACGATAACGATTCGAAATTTCCTGAGATATTTATTGCCAAGGAGTTTGGGGATAATAAAGATGAACTTGATATTTATGAACGTCTTGCATCTTTACAAGGTGTTTATATTCCCAAATGCTTTGGCGAAATCTGTTGGATGGATGAAGATGAGAAGATAATGGATCAAGGAATTGCACTTGAATTTTTAGAAGGATTTCGATGTTTGGAGGATACTGATGCCAAAAACGATCTTCTGTATAGGAAATTCAAAAAGGTTTTAGAAGTTATTGGAAGCAAAGAGATATTTCATGGAGATATTGCATTTAGGAATCTTATGTGGCATCCAGAAAGCGGAGACGTAAGGATTATTGATTTCGAGTATGCAAAGATGTATACTGAAATATTGATAAGAGATGGAAACTCGATTCAGAAACAGAATTTGATCGAATTAGAAAGTATTTTCGACGTGGAAGATAACGACATCATTCATGAATATTCGCCAACTATATACGCCAAACCAAGGTGGATGTTGGATCCACCTGTCTTACCGATGAACGATTGAAGGAGAACGGCATCATATTTGGAGATTGGTATACTTTGAAAGTCGTTGGGGAACCTGATTGTAAACCATACCCTCGTACTCTACTCCAATTTTGGGGTATCTACCGCTTTATTCACATCGCCGAGAGACCATCGATATTCTCCATCAACAAAGCATCTTTTACATCCAACTGGATGTTCCCAATATGTTACTCCACCCTGAGATCAATACGGTTTTCCATCATAGTATTGAAAATGTCGTTCGTATCCATCAAGGTTCGGATTTTGTGCACGTTCTGCTCGAAGCCGATCCAATCCTTCTGCTATCAACCGATCGATATAATAAGGGGGGATATCGTTAGATTCTTCCGGTACAAAGACACAATCAACAGAACAATTCGCACTATGAATATCATCAACACCTCTTGTAGCTCGAAAGCGTGTAATAAGTAGATGGTCTCCATCAAAAATAAATGCTTGCGGACATTTGTATTGATATGCATACCTATTATTGATTAGTTATAATTTCCTTATATCAATGTAGACTTACATTCTCATCTCTTTACCCAAATTCCTAGTATCAATTTTGGGGGTTCTCTTATACCAATCATTCTTTTGGATAACACATAGATAAGATAAATACCAGAGTTTTGTTTATTTATTCATTTGTAGTCATTTATGTAGACTATAACAGATCATAGCGGAGCAGACCGAACCTTTACTCCATCGATGATACAAATTATTCAAAGCAGTAACGTAACGTGACGTAACGTAGCGATGAGATGAGACGAGATGAGATGAAATCTGTCCCATTTTCGATTTCATATCTTCATATCTTCATCTTCATCTCTTCGTCTCCTCATTCCCTTCATCATCTACTTCATCTTCATCTTCCTCTTTATTTATATATACACATACAAACATCAACCAAAAGATATCGCCCTCTCCCCCTTCTCCTCCGTCCAACCCCTCACCCCACACCCCATATCCCTCACCCCACACCCCACACACCTAAAAGAAAACACTCCTCTTCTTCTGCATTTTCTTCCCCCCAAAAAATCCACTCGAGCTCGCCGCCCCATTACCAGGCGCTTGTAAATACGGACTTTGACCCTGACCCTGACCCTGACCCTGACCCTGCTGCTGTTTCTGCTGTTTCTGCTGCGTCGACGAAGATCCCGACCCAGACCCCCCAAACCAACCACTCGACAAAGAGAAATTCGAAGGACCCATACTCAACGGTCTCTGTCTCTGCGGCGACAACGCACTAGAAGATGCCGTCGTAACCGTAGGTCTCAACGGCACCTGCTGCGGCGCAAAATGAATTCTCTGTCTAGAATTTCCCGGGACGACAGGTGCATTAACGGGAGTAGGAGTAACCCCGTATTGTTTTCGCAAACGTTCTGTTTCTTTAGCGATTTCGGCGTCTCTTCTTCTCTGTTCTTTTTCTTCTTCTTCTAGCATTTTTTGGATTCGTTGCTCTTCGATTCTTTCGAGGTGTTGGCGTTCGCGTTCTTCGGCTTCGACGAGCGCTTTTAGACGTGCGGTTTCCGCCTCGATTTCCCATTGTGTGCGGGGGTTTACGGTGGGGGGGAGGGAAGGTCCCGGTGGGAGAGGATAGGAGGTACGGCGAGGTGGGGGATTGGTTATGAGGCCTCCGGCCATTACGGGGGAGATTGCTGTTCTGCCATTTTCGCGGATGACAGGGCCGCTATTATTGCGTTTTCGGGTCGGGCCCGGATTGGTATTTGGTGAACTTATATTGAACATTTCGCGCGTGGGATTGAAGAAAATATCCTTGATAACCGGAGCTGATAATAAAAGCACTACTTCTAAACCCTTGAAATCTTCCACATCAACTCGATGCATATTGGGTTGATAAATTGTGAGATCTTTTCCCCCTTTAAACATGGCAATTGGTATATCGGGCTCTTTATTCCTTCTACCTTCTGCAGTTTGCCCAACCAGAAAACACGACAAATCTTTAGAGAATTTCCCATCTCTCTTCCACTTAAACGCAACCTTGGGTGTAAAATCCGACATGGAGGGATCACTCTGACTTCTATCCAGAGCCGAAGCCGAAGGAGCACGAAAACTAATCTGAGGCATCTCAAATTCCCAATACGCCGAACTATTCCATGAGCCGGGGATCTGTTTCACCAAAACTTGTTGATCAGGATTGTATAATTGGACCGTGAAACTCTGTGGAACGATGGGTACGGGAGGAGGAGGAATGCCATTTTGAGCACGAATTTCGGCCTGGGAAAGACTAGGTTGGGTCCATTCGGGCTGGACTAGTACTTCTGCATAGAGGACTTCAGGGTTACAAGAATCGTACAGGGCTACGGCGTAGCAGTTTTTCGAGGCTGGCAGATTGGTATCAGGTCGACGGAATAAGTATTCGGGTTGTAAATCGGAGCCATCTTGTCGGAGGAAGATGGGGGTTGAGAGAGGAGTATCGGTTGATGCTTTGAAGAAGAAGGTAGGGAGGTTCTCGTCAAGCATGATGATATGATGCAGTTACAAGGACTGCTGCAAGATGTGGATGACTTTTCAAGTTTATCAAAGAAGGTTGATCCCAAGGACAAGCAGATACTGTAGATAAATAGATGATTTGTTGGATGTTTTGGATCTTCACTCTGGGACGGACCGAATGATTATAGCAAGATGTGATGAAACTCGGTAATGTTACCAATATGAATCGTACAAAATAGTTAGTGGTTTGTAGCTACTATACTCGAGTACAATAATTATAATAATATATCATCAAAAGATGCGCAAGGTGGAGGATGATCCACCTACTGATCGGGCTATGAGTACGAAAGAAGGTTTGAAAGTTCCCGTAGATGAGGCTGAGCTTTCCCTTCCACATGCATTCACCACGCGTAAGCTATCACTGGTATTGTCAACCTGGTACCCCATAAGGCTAACCTTTAATTGGTTCGATTAGTCTTATCCATCTAACAAGTCCACTCTCAGTAATTACTCCATACAATACAATATCTATTTTTAGTCCATACTATATTTTACACCATATAACATTCTACACATCCAACTCAACTCCCATCCCATCTCAACTCCTATCCTAGTCCATCATTACAAAATATTTCACCCCTGGATCATTTACTCCATCGAGTATATACTCAGTACGGATACTCTAGATTACGTCACCCCACCTAAAACAAGGCTTTCATCATTCATGATATCTTACTACTCTGCTGCTCCATACGAGAGAGCCTTTCCTAGCAGGTTACGTTAACCTTAACCATATGCCTCAAATATTTGATTATCAAACCACCACCGGTCATCTACATTATCAAGTACACCATACCTAGTTGAACATCTAACCTACCATTTACCACCTAGTCACAATAAGACACCAAGTCTAAAGATCCCATTCATTTTGATCACGTAACAAAGTCAACAATTTGTAAATCTTTAATAAATTTTTTGTTAAAATCTCCCATAAACCCTCTTCATTTGATTTATATGTCTTCCTATTTCCCATTGTTTCCCTTTCCACGCAAGCCAGCCCGGCCCCTCTCAGCTTTGCCAAAGCTATTTTCCCTTGGATTTACCCCGCCCTATCAGCCACTACAAGCTGCCTATATATCCAAACCAGGAGCTTCATCCATGAACTCCCTTCCACAAGTCAAATCCGACCAAAAACAAATATTCAACCGTTCATCTCATGATACGCCTCATTGATAGATAATATGACCAAAAAAATATTACCAAAACAGCTGGCTAGCCGATAAATAACAAAGTGAATTTACCCTAAATTTGTAGTTCCATAAAAGTCTCTTTCCAATACACATACTATCACAAGAAATCGTGTCGTCGCCTACTTTCGCTTTGCAATGTAAACCAATGCAGCAACATCTAATCCGAAAAGCTGACCGAGGTCATATAATACCACCAGGGGGGTCGTATATGGAGTTGTTTCCACCACGACCACCATTTCTACCGTCTAGACCTGCACTTCCAGGAACGTCTTGTATTCCAGGCTCCGTATTAGGGCTAATCTTCCTCAGCATAAACATAGGCTTTTTGCCTTCCTTGTCTAACTGCTTGAATAAAATCAGAGGCTTCTCTTCCATTCCTAAACATCTTTCCTTATCCCCATAGACAATGTATAAAGCGTATTGTTCCCAAGGCGCATTAATGTTATATTTTTTCAAAGCAGCAGGTAAGACCTTGTAGCATGGATCTTCCATACTGACGCGGAATGATTTGAATATTTCGACCGTACCACTCCCAGAAGGTGGTTCGAGGGCAGGTGTTTGGGCTCGCCGTGAAGGTGCTGGTTTGGTACTATCGCGAGAGTATGTAGATGGAGGATACTGGTCGTTATCATTTTGAGGGAAGGTGCTGCGGCCTGGTGTAGGTTGTTGGTCTGATCGGTATGAACGTGAGCCCAAAGTGGATCCACTCAAATGACTGGGAGGAGGGGAAGTCGGCGAGGGCTGATTAGGCGAAGGTTGACCGGGAGAAAGTGATTGCGAGCCGTTGTTCGTAGCGCTGAGATGAGATGAGGAGAGGACTGCCCGCTCGGCAGCGTTTGCAGGGTCGAGAGATTGTTCCATCATAGATCTATCATGATTGGAGTGTAAGTTGAATGTAGGAGACGCATTCTTTGGCGTTGATTCTAAGAAGAGCTTTTTGGTTGAGAACTTTCGCGAAAGTCCCGATTGGCTTGAAGAAGGCGTTGGTGCAGGAGGTGATAGCGTATTGTTGTTATCGTAAGAATATGAGCTTTGATTGTTGGTTCCAGGAGGGTGGTATGGTAACGGTTGTCCTTCTTTCGCCATCCGAAACACTGGTAAGAGATCCTCCCGCAATCGAGTATATTCAGCAGTTAGCCTGCGTAATTCCATTTCTGCGATGCTCATTCGTTCGTCTCGTAATCTTAATTGCTCGACAAGATACTTGATGTCTTTGAGTGTTGCCGTGGCATACTGAGCCTCAACGTCTGCAGCTTCGAAGAAAATCAGCTAAAATACTCATGGCCATTCAATCAACCAACTCACACAGTGGCACATAATGATCACTCTCTATAGGCACATCCTGCTTGATCTTGATGTCGTAAACGTTCTTGAGAATTGTAAGTCGATGCCCCACACTCGTTATTCCCATATCTTTTAAATCGTTATGGTGTAATGCTACCAATACATCACCAGTAATCCCACCGTCTATCTCTCTCAATTAGATAAGAGTTCAAAAGTCAAATCAATACCGCTCAGAAACATACCTATGAATATTTCGTCATACAGCCGCAGTCCCAGACTACGTATAAATTCGGCGCAATCCTCCTCAGTCCAGCACGTTATCATAGCTTCCGGTAGACTATCCCCGATGCCATGGTTGCCGTATGTAGTCGGGGTATGCTCATTGGAGGAAAGACCGTCGGAATCTTCTGAATCGTTGGCGAGGACTGGGGAACTGTTATGCACACTTCTCTCGTACTCGTCATCCGCATCAGATTCTGGGTAGGCTGTGCCGGACTCGAATGCCATAATTATATCTCGAAGGCAAGAAGGCGAAGGCGCGCAAAACAGACCAAAAGGCTTTGTCGCAGCGATTGAAACCAAGTTCCTGAACAAGAATCATACAGTAGATGCAGACGTTTCGCTTAACCTTCTGTGAAAGAGTGGTCCGAGCTCTGCGCTTAAATTTATGGAGCTGTGATGATGGGTGGGTGGGTTAAATTGTACGTTTTCTTCTTTACTGTTTATTAATAATGGCTGGTGGGTTGGGTCGCAGAGTGAGCACAGAGTGAGAGCACAGAGTAGGTGATGAGAGAGGTCGTTCAATCTGAAGCGGGCGGGTTAACCTATTTCTAAGTGAATGAATGAAATGATAGATGTATGCCAACGTCGGCTAGTGTCGTCCTATGAAGGTGAAATTGTATCAGGATGAGAGGAGATGATTACTAATCGTATTAGGAGGTAGGTAGTTAGTACTATCACCAAGTACCTAGGAGTAACTCAAAACGATTTCAGTATCACACAACCCCTATGGAAGCACGAAATCAGTAAATTACTGACCCCCGATCAGTAACGCATATCGATCCTAAATCAGTAATTTACTGATTTAGAATCAATAAATGGATTATTTTTGAATATATAACTGATGAAAACTATAGATTGAGATTTTAATATATAATAAGATTTAGTATAAATAGTTTTATATTAATATAAATAATTTTATATTTGATAGTTAAATTATAATTCTATTTTCTAATTTTGAAAAAAATAATAATAATAATATTTATTGTTATTATGTTACGATGGTAACAGCTGACTGTTACGACGGTATTTAGTTATGACTAGAAACCGCATCACATGACTAAACAAGGGGTCACGTGGTCCCACTCGTCCCACCGATTTAAATCGAGGGGAACGGTGGGAAGGCCTCCCACTGATCCCACTGATTTATATCGAGGGGAACGGTGGGACATACGGCACGAAGGTCTATATAATCAAGATGGATTTCCTTTGTATAGAGCTTCGTGCTCAAGATCAATCATTTAGTATACCATACTATTAGTTACGAATTGCATCATATTATTGTCATTACTTTAAGTCCCTGCTTGACGCCTAGTTATAAACCACCTCGAGAGCCTAGAGCACTTCCACGTGATCTAGACGGCAAACCTCGTAACACTGACTTGTTTTCGTAAGCTTGGGCTATGTGCAAATCGGTTTCGATTCGCTCAATTTACTATGGGATTTCGGTTACCCTAAGAACTCATACGCACGCACCATCAGTGCATATAAACAAATATGCTAGATCACTCAGGATCACTGGTGATCCTAGGTGATCCAAGGAATATGAGGTTCTATATAATTAGAAGGGATTCCCTTATTGTAGAGCTTCGTGCTCAAGATCAATCATTTAGTATACTCTACTATTAGTTACGAATTGCATACTATTATTGTCATTACTTAAAGTCCCTGCTTGACGCCTAGTTATAAACCACCTCGAGAGCCTAGAGCACTTCCACGTGATCTAGACGGCAACCCTCGTAACATATTATTTACTTTATATTTTATATTTCATCTTTTTATATTTTAATAAAATTAAAAAAAAAAAAAAAAGATTATTAATATTTAATAAAAATCATAACATTATTTATATTCTTTAAAAAGATCAAAAATTATAAAAATTATAAAATATAACAATATGTATATATAAAAATCACCATTCACGTCATCGATAGAAACCAATGCATAACACAATACTTAATGAAGCTCAGCTCAATTCAGTCAGGTCTCACCAACGGCAGATCAAAGCTCAGAGCTCAAAGCTCAAAGCTACTAGTATATGGCCCTTCGGATACCCGCGTACAACAGAATCTTTTGATATATAAAATCCATCAAGAGCAGTATGAAAGGGGAGAAGACGAAGAAGAAGAAAAAAAAACCCAATCGAAAATAACCAGCCGACGATGCAAGCAAAAACTATGTACAAGGCGCCCTTGCCAATGCTGCCGAATGAACAAATCTTTCAAAGATCCAATGTTGTGGTATAAGGTATCCCATCCCCATCCCCAAACCCTCCTTTTCCCCAGTAGCGCCAGAATTTGTGCCCAAACCACTCCAGCTTCATCATAAATTCATTGATTCATGTAAGATTTACAATTTGTATTTGTTGTTCATCTTGAAGATTGCGTCCTCATTTTGCGGGCTAACCAATCACCTAGCATTCCATCCAAACGCTGTAATATAGTCAGTATAATAACATTTCTCCCCATTTCGTCAAAACTCACGTTGGTAATATCTGCCAATTTGGCATTTTCTTCCTTGAAAAGGCTGCCCACGATGGGATGATCTGATCCTGCCGGCACGACTCCTGATTTATCGTAAACAACAACTAGCAGATCTCGTATGTCTGTATCATCATCGAAGAAAGTCCTAAGATGCGAGTCACTCCATGTAGGTGTGGATGTTGAAGTTGTAGAGCTTCCCGCCCCCTTCTTAACATCATCAGCATCAATAAGCTCAGGTGAAGGTGAAGGTGATGACATTGGCGATGGTGGTTCTTCTTGACTAGACGTATCGACCATGAGTGCTGGCGGATGAGAATTTGTCGGTGTGGTTGGAGAGACTTGTACTGGCGATTCCAATAATCTCTCGTCCACAGCGTCATGATTTTCATTCGCAAGGGCCGCAATGTAACTGTCAGGAAAGCTACCTGGAATAGGTCGTTGAGACTGTTCACCTGAGGAATGAATAGATTCTTCAACATCAGATTCTTCCGAAGATGAATCAAAATCATCCAACTCGACTCGAGCCTTTGCCTTCTTGGTTTTGACAGGCTTTGGCTCCGAATTGGTAGAAATTGCGGAATGTAAAATTTTAGATATCGGCCCAGGTGACCTGGGACTCGAACTCGTGGGTGAGCTGGGAGATTCCTGTTGGCTTGGAGTGACTGTTTGTGGCTCGGGCTGTACGAGACGTAACGAAGGCCCTGGAGCCGAATCAGCTGCAAATGCGCGTTCAGAAATGGACGTAAGCTGTGATTCCATAGATCTCGGCGCCCTCGTGTTCTGGTTGCGGCTGGGTGAGGTTTCCGGCGGCGGTTGTTTCTGTAACTTGCTGGGCTGCTTCTGAGTTTCAGGACTTGATTCCTCGAGAGATGCTAGATCCGAGTCCTTGCTAGGAGAAGGAGATGACCGAGGATTCTCGCTTGATTGCTTGCTTGATGTTGTTGAGTCTTCGAGATCATCATCCTGCTGCTTCGACTTCTTGTCCTTTCGCTTGAATAGCCCGCTAAGCATTCCTGGCTTCTTTTCCTTTTCTTTCTTGTCTTTCTTCTCCTTCTTGTCCTTGGTTTTGTCTGAAACAAGATCCTTCTCAAGTCTATCGAGGCTCGGCCTCTGCTTGTGTTTCTCCGAGTCATTAGATGTCCGAGTCGAAGTGCTAGAATCATCACGAAGTAAATTTGGCGTAAGTGTAATTTTCCGAGTCTCCACTGTGTCGTCTTTGAAGAATGAATCCGTGTTGCGTAGAGTACCATTCCTGGATTTGCTACCTTCTGCCTTTCCGTCCGATATCTCGTCGCTACTTCTAGCTGCGTCTAAGCTCGATTTACCGGCAGAATTGTCACGTTCTGGACTTTCCGATTCCACTTCGCGTAGCTCAGAACGTGGTTTGAGCGGCTCTATTGCAACGATTTCATCATCATCAACGGTCTGCTCTTGCTGTTCACGCTGTTGCTCTTGTTGCCCGTAGAAATCCCCGTCACCATCCTCTTCGTCAGTAGAGTAGTCGACATCGGAAGCCTCGACGTATGTCGGCGCCGTAAAGGTCACAGTCTTAGCATTCTTTCGTTGAATTGCTTTCTTCAAGGGGTTTTTAGACTTCTCTGTTGGGTCTAACATTCTGTTCGATGAAAGCTGTGCATGTTAGCAAGGTGTCGAAGGCCTAGAAATATCACGTACTTCAATATTCCTATGTTTGTTAAGTCTTGCTAGTCTCTCTGTGGGCGTTTCAATATGTTCTGCTGGTAAGTAACCTACCCGTTGAAACTAATGTTAGCAATTAGATGCGATTATTTGCCGTGTGACTTGCCTATACTGCTGTCCTTGACTACCCTTACTAGCCACCAATAGCTGTTGCTGTCGTCTAGTAAAACCATGGTATCTCCTTTGGTGGCATTCGCTTGGCCTTCTACTGTAGCGACGAAGGTATGGAGCGCGTAAACGAATTCGAAATCGATGTCCTCTGATTCTTGTAAGC
This sequence comes from Sclerotinia minor, assembly GCA_025389075.1. NCBI lineage: Eukaryota > Fungi > Ascomycota > Leotiomycetes > Helotiales > Sclerotiniaceae > Sclerotinia > Sclerotinia minor. The sequence goes on from QRFH01000007.1 coordinate 1,208,133, forward strand.
ACTCTCCACCCCATCCGGAATCAACAAATCTAGAGTCAGCAGCATATGGAATATCATCGTCATCATCATCATCATCGTCGTAATTATCATATTGGTCTTCTTCGTCCTCGGAGCTTTCGTATGGTATGGTCATGGCCTCGTAATCGTAAGGACGGAAAGAGGAATTTGCGGTCATATCCTGGTCCGAATCATGCATTGCTGTGAGCTGGTCTTGAAAACAGTCTTCGTTGTAGTCCTGGTCTTGTTTCTCCATGTGAGGTCCATACTTTTCCGGGGTTACTGGTATAGGCGCGTCGGTATCGTAATTGGACGTAGTGCTATTCGCTCGGTCGAGATACTCACCTAGATGATGATGATGATGATATTGAATTTCGTGAGCCACCTGGCTCAGGTCCATTTCTAGCTGGTCGCTCATGGGTTGTAATGGAAAGAAAGTGGGTGGCTCCACGAAAGGGGATGAACTTTCGCCGCACGCTTGTGAAAACGACGAGGAGCTTTCCCGGGAGAGGGAGTCGGACCTAGAAGGCCAAATTTTTGGAAGGAAATACCCACCATCATCGATGGATGGAGAGCTTGAAATCTTGTCCATCATATCATCATCCATGCTATCGTCCCCTTCGGCATCTGCCATGTCCCCATCTTCGCCCCCCCAAGTACCTGCCGAACCACCATTCTGAGCAATTGCCAAATCGTCTCGCTGATTGTCTCCGTTCAAGGCAGAGGTAAGCTGCTCGGCCAAGTCGTCACTCGTAAAATCTTGTATCATTTGCCCTTCGCCATTGGTCCACTCCCTTGACACTCGCGGACTTCGCTGCTGTTCATCTGCGACATCTGCGGCGGCTTCTCGCAATGCTTCGGCCTGGTGTGGAGCGGGCGGCCCAGTACCTAAAGGTGTTGCATTCGCCTGCTTCTTGGAATGGTCTTGCGCCGATGGAGCATTTGGGTCCTGGAGGTCAATTGAATCTATAAAATCAGTAACCATTGAAGAGCGGCAGTGAGATAATCAAAACCAACCAGCGCGAATTATTTCCGGGCGCGTCATGACTCTATCGTATCGTGAGGTCGCAAACCTCGAAAGAATAATAAATCTGGTTCTGATAGTGGTTTATTATTTAACTACCACTTTATGAGATGATTTGTGACAGGCACGAGCACAGATTATGATTAACATCCAAATGAAATCCAGCAAGATTGGTCTGCCACATCTAAGCCCTGAAGTGATAGTCGTGATGAAAAGGAGTGAATAGGGCAAGGCAAGATAGCGACGAATAATTGTTATGAAGTCCAAAAGGTATCGAGAGGTCAAGAAGTTTTTGAAGGTTTCCGGGGTTAGAGGCAAGACAAATAAATGAAATGTGAAATGTGAAATGTCAATCAAGCCTTAGCACGGGGCTGATAGGAGGATCGACTTTCAACCAGCAGGTCATGAATGAAAAAGACTTCCTAATGGGAATCAGGAAAAAGGAGTGATTTATTGGGAAAAAGGTTAAGGAAGTCAAGTCTACTAGAAAATAAAATGTGTTTGATCAGAAGTAAAATGAAACTATTCTAACAGTAGGTAGGTGGCAATTGGCGTATGGATGAATAAATAGATAAATAGATAAATAAATAAATAAAAATACTACTTTCTCATAGTAATAACTCTTGGAGCGACTCTATGAAATTCTTGAGAGAGGTTGAACATTGCATTGTCAAAGATGTTTGTTTCATTTGATTAGATTACTCTAAAATCTTTCAAAGTATCTCAGGACAGACAAGACCGAGAGACGTACAACTTTTTATTTTACACAATTATGCACGCAGTATTACCGAGCTATGAATGCCAAGACTTCCTCCTGAGAATTTGTACCCGAAAATAGGTTTCTGTGAGGATAAGAACGACTTGAAAGGTACGGTAGAGCTAGCTAATTGGAGGGCTGGTAAGAAGTGAAGGAGGGATGGAGGGATGGAGGGAATGGAGGGATGGAGCGAGAGAGTGGTGAAGTGCACACTGAGAGAGAGAAGAGATGAGTAAGTGATCTCTTTCTTGCCTTCAAGATTAATGTACAGCAGATAGATGAGATCTCTCCCATCATCCATCATCCATCATCAAAATTCCCAATTGATTCGTCCTTACCAACCCCGCGTTCAAAAGATAGTGTATGCATTTTAGCTACGTAGGTATTGATGTGCTATCATTGTTTGTGGGTATCATCATTGAGTACCTACTACCTATGGATGGTAACAATATGATTGAATGTGATTGATTGATTGATCATTGCAGTAGGTCAGGACAGCATGCTTTGAATCTGCAATTCGTTTCAGAAGAACCTAACCCCTGGTGCCCCTGGTTGCCCCTACCTAATGTACGGAAGTAAGTCGTACCTATACTGTACCTACGATATCATGAAGCGATATCATGAAGTCATAAAGAGCTACCTTCATTCTATGTACTCTATACATTACTCTACACATTACTCCATACATCCATTACATTGCGATATAAAGCATCGAAAGTGCTACTACTGAAAAGTTAAAGGGGATTGATTCACAAAGTGCCGTAAGGAACAAGAAGGTTTATGTACCTGTGCAAGTGCCCATAATTCATTTCTCCTAGCCTCCCATCAATTTCACTTAAGCATGATGTTCCCGGTGCTCACGCTTACCTACTCCATACAGTAATCTGGATCATTTGGAACTCATGGATCTAGGGAGCATACGGTGTATATACAAGATCTTATCTGTGGCTTGACCTTGAGTTCTATTGTGTTGTTGATTGCGGAATCGGATAAGACATGATGAATCGATCATTTGTGAACTTTGAAGTGATATTTCAAGTGTGGCTCAAATAATCAAAGTGAACCACTTATTAGAGATACCAAGTAGCTAGATAAGCCTATGATGGCTTCCAAAATTGAAGAAAGCCGTCTATTCGGTTCTGTTCTCTTTTCCATCTCCCCTTTATTCCTTGTCGGGCCGGCCGTTGCTGTTGAATATATTGTAAACATTAATTCGTAGAAATGGGTTCTTTAAATTCTGTATATATGTCCAGGTATTTCCCGCTTATCCATTCTCATTTAGGTTTTTCCGATGGCCGTCTTGTGCTTATGATTATTTACCTCAGTCGGTATGATTAGTATGCTGCTACGGTGGCACTACATTTCTCTCTGTACCCCGTACTGCAGAAATGTGCTCTCCTACCATCTTCAGCTATGTACATATACAATACATACATCCGGATTTATCCGGTCGAGAGGGCCATGCGGGACAGAGATGTCATTAATTTATGCTTTATATGCTCGATCAAGTGACCATATAATATCCTTTCCTGGTCGGATTGCCCGTCTCTCATTTGTTGGAATCATGTCCATGAGAATCCATTGTCAAGACTCGAGAAGGGGAAAAGAGGTCTTTATGAGGAAACATGGAAACAAGTTTTTGCCGACTGCTAAATTCTAATTGATGGTTAAAGTCTTTAGTCTTCATTGGACCCCATCATAGGTGTCATATTGAAGATGTAAGATTCCTCTTTCGGTAACGGAAGCTGAGCTCTTACCCTTCTCATCGATCTGTCATCTCAAACCATGACTTAATGATCGGCTCCACGGTCCATTCGTTGGCAGTGGAAACACCAACTCTACTTGAACGTGTTGTAAACTTGTCGTATTAGTTACCGAGATCCATTTCAACCGATTACCCCCAAATTCCCCAACTTTTTTTCCGTAGCACGAAACCGTTCCCCCAATAGCTTAACAGCACCAAGCTTTGCCCCAAGGCACTTCCAAGGCATGTAACCGTTACTTGGCGATGAGATGAAGAAAAAGCCACGGTTCTACAGTTCCTCGAATACCTAATTTTTGAGGAGCGATCATCTTGGGATTTTCCGAACTTCAACATATGTATTGAAACTTTAATTAGATCCAAACAACTGGTGAAGGATGAAAGGGAAAGAGAAGATCCTGAGTGAGAACAGAATGCGGACATCAATGTGTGTTCCGACCGTGTTACGAGATTTCTGCTTTGATACTTATGGTAACCATATGTGGGATAAATCAAAACGACAAGTGGGAGAATTTCAAGCCATCGCAAAATTTCTCACCGGCCACGATGCGATGGCACGATACGACCTTACTCTAAGTAGATTGTCTAGACTGCTTTAGCTTTTGCTTTAGAGTTAGATTGACTGGCTTAAGTATGGTTTGTCGGCTGTATTCTAATTTCTAGCCCGTAACTCGCGGCGAGGCGTAGTGCCGGAAATCAAGAGTCAAGAAAAGTAGGTAGGTAAAATGTACGTACACTGTGCGGAGGAGACCTAGAGTAGATAAATATAAGCTGATGCGAAAGTAGATTGGTCCGTTAGCACATACTACATGATAATTGGGGTACACAAGTGCACTCGACAATGACAAGATTGAGTCCGAGTCCAATGCATTCTCGTGAAGAGAGAAGTCTCTATAACATGTTCGTTCGATGATTAATGCACTTTATAAGTTACTATCCAAATTATTAACATGGAACATTGGAGGGTCTGTGGAAAAAGAGGGGAAGGTGGTGTGGGTGAGAACGGATCAACTTGGGTTTTGGACTTTGGGGAATAAAATAAGATTTGAATTATTTGTACAAATTGTACTGAGGAGGGTTGTATGTAGGTAGTAGTGATAGGTAGATACTAGGTAGGGTGAGTTATTAGTTTATTAATTGAATATTCTGAATATTCCGAAATTCTAAATAATTATTCTAAATATTCTAAATATTCTAAATATTCTAAAATAAAGAGATTTGAAATCAAAAACAAGTCCTGGAAAGGGAAAAAAGAAAATCAATGAAAAAATGCACGTACAAATAAAGTTTAAATTGATGGTCCTGTCAGCAACTGCATTGCATTCATTACACTACCTAGTACACCAAACACAGCATCTCTGTCTCTCTTCTTACTTATTAATTCCCTCTTATGGAGTGTAATCCATGCCTAGGTCGTAGTGTACAGTCGTGTCGTATTCATTATATCTACCTGTTACCTGTTACCTGCTACTTGTGACTTGCCACCAGTTTAAGCAACAACCTTCCTCTCTCTACTCTACCTACCTGTATGAAACTGACCTCGAACACTTCATGAATCCAAACAAAAACAACCACATCTTTTACAGTATCTCAAAATACCTCGATCTTTTTTGACTTTGCTTCCCGTTTTCTATTGTATACATTTCTAAGACAAGTTGATGCGTGAGCAAACTCTATTTTTATTGTCATCGTGATTTTCATTCTGTCTTTCAAGCATCCCATCCCTCCCTTTTCCAGCTCTTCATTTTCAAAGCCGACAAAGCCTGAGCGACTCAAATACCTGGTTGATCTTCATTTCCGTTGTTCACGAACACGAACATCGCAGCGCAAATATACACATACACACATACACATACACGCACACACTCATACACTCATACACACACATATATATACACATAACATATATCATTTATCCCAACGCAATAAGAGCCTTCATTATAGAAACCGAAATATTCTTATCATGACGATAACTTCATATTAAGTTTACATGAGCAATTAGCGGCCGGGCCGCCCTCAATAGTTGAAAATGGATCGCAGACAACTAATCAACAACCTGAAGCCTTCGCCAACTCAATCTACAACCGTTACTCGACCCTATTGCACACCTTTCACCCTCCCCTCCAATGGCGTTATCGATCTTGGTGGACCCGAATATTTCACCCTCACATCCAATGCTGTCTTCACTCCAGAATGTACAGGTACGGCCGATATTGTTATCACCAGCGCGAACAGTCCTGCGTCGTTCCCCGATCTGCGCGATCCCTTTTACGCTTCCACGATACCGGAATGTTACGCCCTCGCTGCCACGACTGTAATTGCGTACATGCTAGTCATAATGCTTTTGATTACACCAAGAACATTCCTTGTTCAAGGCGCTGTAGTACTAGGACGACGCGGATTCACGAACGGTCCATCCGGCAGTGATGCGGGCATTGGCATTGGCGGAAGACCTTGGCTACAGAAGGTTGCAGCCTTGACTGTTGCAGTCTCTCTAACTATCGCGACGGCAGATACGTTTCGTGTCGCCCAAGAACAATACGAGCTTGGGTTTATGAATGCATTGGCCTTACAAGACGAAGTCGATGGTGGTTTAGAACTCAAAATCATTCGTGTTATATCAGATACCTTTCTGTGGCTCGCGCAAGCCCAGACTCTGATAAGATTATTCCCACGACAGCGAGAGAAAATTATAATCAAATGGACGGGCTTTGCTTTAATCACACTGGATGTTTTGTTTAGTCTTCTCAACAACTTCGTCTACAATGGCAATTCGCGGCCCCGCTCTTTTACAGATGCTGTACCCGCCTTAGCTTACCTCTTCCAACTCGCTCTAAGTCTTCTATACTGCGCTTGGGTCATTTACTATGCTATTTCAAAGAGGCGCTACGCATTTTATCATCCGCAAATGCGGAATATATGTCTTGTGGCATTGTTGTCGCTGGTATCAGTGTTGGTACCCGTGGTTTTCTTCGTCCTTGATATTTCGAAGCCGACACTTGCTGCATGGGGTGATTATGTCCGGTGGGTTGGCGCAGCAGCGGCAAGCGTGGTGGTATGGGAGTGGGTGGAGCGAATTGAAGCACTAGAAAGAGATGAAAAGAAGGATGGAGTGCTCGGAAGAGAGGTCTTTGACGGGGACGAGATGCTGGAGGTCACTCCAACATCGGATTGGACTAACCATTTTCGCAAAGACGGCGATGACAAGGGAGGGACTGCTACGGGTTCGACCTGGCCAGCAATGCCTGGGCTGGCGAACCGTTATAGGCCTCGTGCTACTAACGATCTTGAGACCGGGCCTGGTACGAGAAGACATTTATTAACGACCCGACCCCCATTATGGCCCACTAGGCCCGAGCCTATTGCTACACCCATCAATAGGGCCGATACTGCCAGCGCTGAGAGCACTGTCTATGCAGTGAGGTATCATCCCATCAGTGACGCGACTCCGCCCATTGTTGGTACGAATACAACTCTCTCGAGAAGTAACAGTGAAGCTATATCAATTAGCAGGTCCATTAGCAATGAAGAGATTTACTCCGATAAGCCAGTCATCATTGGCCAGGGGCAGAATGCTCCTATAGTTACAGCGGGTGCTCAGAACTGGCATTGGAATGCCCTCAATCCTTTTCGGCATCGAGTCCAAGGGCCTCCAGCAGAAGTTTCGTTGCCTACTGTGAAGCCTGCAATATCTTTCAGTAGTCATGAACCCTCGAACAGGTGGGACATGCGCGCCCGAATTGAAGGTTTCGCTGCCGCCCAGGCAGAAAGGTTCCGTGAAAAGACACGCCCTACAGTCAATACAGATCCACTTCCTCTCACTGTGATTCCAGCACCAAGAAGACGTGCTAACGCGGCGGAATCTGAGGAATCAGATTCAGATTCAATTCAACCAGCACCTGAAGGGCCATCTCAGATAGAGAGTGGAACCAATCAGCGTACCAGAACAAGTGACCCTTACACCCCAGATAGTCTTCAACGGCATTCTATCACTCATCGTGGTAGCATATCATTTGCAACGGCGGTGCAACCAGAAACAGACCAGCGATTTGGAGATACAACCACCTCACCGACTCTTGTAAACAGTCGTCAAACTCCCAATTTTTCGAGTTCGAGAAGCAGCCCTGTCCAAGCTCGAAGTCCTGTCACGCCGGCTCTCCCCGCAATCATAGATGGTTTACCAGTAATAACTATACCGGCACCACCACGACGGCCTAGGGTGGAAGATCCTTGATACAAACATCCATGGTACGATTTCGATTTAAGCATGAGCGTGGCGCTGGGACTTTGGGCGTTTGTGTATTGATATATAGGGACATCAAAAGGAGTTCTAAAAATTACGACTGGGTATGGGAAGGAAGGGAAAGGGTACGAATTCAGATGCCACAAAGCAATGTACACGAAGTACAGATGCATTGTATATATAGTAGTAATCAAGACATGAGACCACGATTTTTTGGACGAAAATTGCGTCAGACATAGCATAGCATTTAGCCAGCTGTATATTCAAATTATACCCCTTTATTTTACGTTTGCCAAGCATATATCCACAATTGACTTGGTAGTTGAAAACTAAGTGCCAGAAACTATGAACGAGGAGTTGAAAGATTGGAAGCCGAAAACCATGAGTTAAGCACCACGAGCCAAAAACCACAGCCCGATCAATGGGTGATTATTAGATAAAGAGCTGAGGTGAGTAAACTCTTCTCATGAAGATATACTACTAGGTACAAGAAGTAGTAGACTTCGATAAAAGCAAAACCTCAAAGCGCGTGAATGGCTATTTTAGGATCAATTTCATTCCTCCCCAAGCATATCTTAGCTTAAAAGTATCGTTTGCGACTACAGTAACCAAACTACTGTTATGGCATTGATGATGTAAATTCTTTAAAGCGCATTGTTCGACTAATTGAATTACTAGGTAGGTATTCTTTGATGAATGACGACAGGGGAATGAATGATGATGTTTGAAGGTAGACGTGGATGGGTGGAGATGGATATGTATGTTCCGAGAATCCCAGATGTTGTTACCGACTTATTGTTAGTCCGACGTGCCCACGGCTGATAAAAAAGTTGAATGCCCCAAGTCAAAGCGATATATATTTTCTACATTTTATACCTTTTCTTTTGCACCATTGTATGCCTCTTAGAATCATTGCACCTCGATACTTACTTCTATTATAATTGAACACTTTTTAATAATCGGAGGAATTTCCAACCATTGAAGTTTCCTCTTTCATTGTTTCACAAGATTGGTTGTTCGTCGCGTCTCCAAATATGGCTATGACCGAATCTTTCCCGCAGCTGGATTCGACAGCGAAGCAGGATAAACTAACACCTCTCAATGCGCAGGCTCGTATTGATAAACCGAAAATACGACGTCGTTCTAGTGGGTTGGGTGGAGAGATTAGAGCTGGAGACACCGGTGCGCCGGCTTTTGCAACTGTCGATATTAGACCGCCTTCATCTGGGACAATTAAGGTCAGTAATATCCATCTTCCCTCGGCAGCCCATTGCTTGTACTGATGGATATCATGTCAATTAGGCCCAGGCAGATAGGGATCGAAAGAAACCATTTTCGAAAAGGCGAAAAGCCAAGACACTTTTGCAGCAGTATAAGAGATATGCATTGAAGCACACTTGGGTTACACCTCTAGTAATCATCGCAGTTATCCTCTCCCTTTACGCAGTCAACCCGACGGAATCGAATCCCCTACACTATTTCATTTTCCCTGCTTATGCACTCCCTCCAGCGGAAGGTGCTGAACCAGGAGCACCAGTTCAATATGGCAAAGGACCGTGGGATTTCGCTCTGGTTTCTTTCTACATTGTGGTTTTATCCTTCACTCGAGAATTCATCATGCAGAAATTCCTCCGGCCATTAGCCCGCAAGAGTGGACTGAAGAGTAGGGCAAAACAGTCGAGATTTATGGAACAAATGTACACTGCTATATACTTTGGTATTCTTGGCCCTTGTGGTTTATACGTCATGAGTCGAACACCAGTCTGGTATTTTAATACACGTGGAATGTATGAGGGGTTCCCGCACAAAACACATGAGGGGATTTTTAAGTTCTATTATTTGTTTCAAGCCGCATATTGGGCGCAGCAAGCTCTAGTTTTATGTTTGGGTTTGGAGAAACCTAGAAAGGATTATAAAGAGTTGGTCGGACATCACATTGTGTCTCTGTTCCTTATCGGCTTGAGCTACCGTTTCCATTTCACATACATGGGATTGGCCGTTTATGTCACTCATGATATCAGTGATTTCTTCCTAGCTGTAAGTTCATGGTTCTTTTACTCAAACACGTTTAACCAACGCTAACATTATTTTAGACATCCAAAACTCTCAACTACTTAGATCACCCTCTTGTAGGACCATACTTCGCATTCTTCATCGCCGCGTGGATTTACCTCCGACATTACCTCAATCTCAGGATTCTCTATTCAGAGTTTAACGAATTTAAAACCGTTGGGCCTTACGAATTGAACTGGGAAACGGAACAATACAAGTGTGAGCTCTCGCACGTCATTTCCACCGCTCTCCTTGCAAGTTTGCAAGCTCTCAATCTCTTCTGGTTATTCTATATCTTACGTATCGCATACCGATTCGTCTTTATGAGTATAGTCGAGGATGATCGAAGTGACAATGATGAGAATGAGTTAGCGGAGGAACAGAGATTAGATGAGCTAGTCAGACAAGGAGTGGATGCTGTGGCTGCCAAGGCCGTTTTGTCGGAAGACGCAGTGCCAAAGATTAAATTGAATGGAAATTCAATTAAAGGGAGGAGTTCGGGGGCGGAATTGAAAACTGATGCCGTTACGAATAGAAAGGAAAGTATCAGGTAGACTCTTGAGTTGAGCCTTGAGGTCTTTTCCTAGATTGGGAAGCTCGGCTATGGAGGAAATACGTTGGAAGCGGTCAGAAGATATGGGTTATGAGTATCCACGGGGTTCTTATCCTCAATGAAATGGAGATGAGGATAAGGATTGTGATGAGATGCATGTATACGATATCTCATGATTAACGTTATGTTAAAAAGGTAGCACGCAAATGGGGCTTCAACCGCTACCGACAACGGCATCAAAGATCGCTATATCTTATGGATGGTTATGTATGAGTGATGATTGGAACGGAACGCGTGTGTATATTACTTGACTGAAAATAAATTTCGAGGGAGGACGAGAAGGAGAAGGAGATTTTCGATTATGGCATATTGATTGTACATTCAGTTTTTTGGGGGATTCGCTTCTTGTATTGATTGATTGAATGATTGAAATTTGGTTTGGGGTGGGAGGAGGGTTTTGAAAGCAGAAGAAGAAGGGTTTAAAGAAAGCGAGGAAGGCGGGAATGGGAGAGAGTTTTGAAAGTGATGGATAGGTTGGGTTGGCTTGGGTTGGCTTGGGATGGTTAGATGGATATATTTGTTTTAATTATTAGGTAGTTAGTTAGTAGATGGGGGAAAGGGGGGATTCAGAAGTATATTATTTTATTCTTTGATATTTGGTATTTGTACGTTATGGTGTATGTGTGTTTTTGAGTATATGAATAAGGTTAAAGTAGGTATAGATGCGGAGATGGTCTTGGGGTTTAATACTCAGTCACCTCTAAATTCTACATCTTATAATTATCTTTCATTCTTTGCTCTTGTTACTCTAATTAGATACAACTAGACTACAAGATGAGAGTATTGGTGGTGCAAATGATTTGTATACAAAATCAGTTATTATTAATGTATTATTTATATTCTCTTTCATTAACATCTAAAATTACTGCAAGCTCATCAATACATATATACATTCAGATTGAAAATAATCTACTATCTACTAATAGTAGACCCTCCTCACTATGCCGCCCGACGCGCGCGAATCGCGTGCCTCCTCGGGAGGCCCCCAATCTTCGCAGGAAGATCCCTTCCTGACCCAAACAACCAACGTAACTCTGGAGGAGCACATAGCCCCTCCACCAATTATGAAATCGCTCGCAGAGACGGGTTCCGCAGCCGCAGCAGTTAACGATATCTTCGAGAAGGTCGCCAGAGAAGAAAGGGAGAAGAGGGTGGTATTCGATGCCTTCGCTGCTTTTGCAGACGGATTAGTGAAGCAACTTAAGGGTGGGGAGCGCAAACGCGCGCTCAACTTGAAGGACGTCATCATAGACGCACTGCTGGGTCGCACCGGACACTCTCCGCCACCAACCGTTTCTTTCTCAGACTCAAGCAGGGCACACAGCTCTGCTTCTACATATGCCGGCGCGTTGAAAACGCGCACAAACACAGGTGCAGCTGGCCCCACAAAAGCTCCAACCACCGCGACAAGCTCCACACCTGTAAGTGGTCCGAGCGTCGACAAAAAGGAGGCCCGAAAAATGAAGGCGGAGAAGGACAGAATAGAGAGGACAATCCTCATTGCAGCGAACGGAGACGCTTTGTTGCAAGAGCCTAGCCCCTTTCTGCTTCGGCTCAAGATCGCAAGGGCAGTCCCAGAACTCACCTTGGAGGAGATACCGTACCTTCAGAGGAACAACACAGGCTGGTCGCTGAGGTGTAACACCCCAGCAACCCGTGAGAAGGTGATGGAGAAGCAGAACGCGGAGAGGCTGAGAACCGCTTTAGGAGCCACCGAGGTGCGCCGACTAGAGAAATGGTACTTGTATGCAGTGCCACAAGTCCCGCACGACTTCTACCGCGTTGGAGGCGCTCCCGCCCCCATTCCCGACGAACTCGTCAGGGAGGAAATCAAGTCCCAAACGGGCAAACATCCGGTAGTCTGCCGTCTTTCTCGAAACGGAGTACACCCGACGACACAAAGAGGAACCTGGATCGTAGGCTTCACCGCCTCGGTAAAGAGCTTTCAACTCTTTAACAGCAGCTCTTTCTCGGTGCTGCTAGACAAACCACGCAGCATTCAGCTGCACTCTACAGGCTGCCAAGGCTACTGCAACCCCTTCACTTGTAAGAAGGCAGCCCGTTGCTCCAGATGTGGCAAGCAAAATGCAGAACATGCAGAGGGTGCTTCTCACGAACGCTGTACAAGAGATGCTCAATGTGCTAACTGTCACGGCCCGTTCGTTGCCGGACACAAAAATTGCCCCGCAGCCCCCAAAGTGCACGCCAAAAAGATCATCACTCAGACAGCCAAGTCCCTGGTTGCCATCCGCGCGGAGGGTAGGAAGGCGTACAACATGCTCAAGAGTGTCAAGGAGGCGGAGGTGACTAGGCCAACCCCAGTCTTATCAACCTCCTCCACGACTAGGGCCCCAGGAGCCCAAGTCACGGAGCACGAGAATGCTCGCCCAGCCAAGCGTCCTCGGGAACCGACTACACCGATCTCAGTGCAAACGGCGACAAGTACGAGAATTACGAGGAGTCGACCTGCGCCCAACCTTAATGAAGTGGCCTTAGCCAACAGAGTATTTGGAGAGACACTCACCTCTCCAATCGCTCCTACGGACAACATGGACACTACCCCCGTATGAACGAGTCGCCTTCAAGGGACTCGAACAAGGGTAGTGGGCTTACTATCGCTTGGGCTAACGTGGGCAAAGGCCACTCAAACCATATAACCTTGCTGCAAATAGCTTATGAGGCAAAAATCGATGTTGTCTGTGTCCAGGAACCAAGGACATACTGGAACTCGACCACGCAAAACCACAACGCGTATGACAGGCACCAGCCAATCGACAGGTGGGACCTTCGCGGAGATCTCGAGGATGACGGACGAGGCCCTAGGGTCATGACGTACACCCGCAAAGGCGCAGGCTTGAAAGTATTGCAGATGCGCTCACTAGAGAACAGGGATCTACTCTGGATTCAAGTGAACGGGTATTCCATTCTGAACGCGTATCGAGCCCCACTGGCGACTGACACGATGGATTATATAACGCATCTCGCCCCCAACGCCAAAACCATCATCGGTGGAGACTTCAATGCTAAACACCCTCTATGGGAACCTGGTGTGGGCGCTGCAAACCAAGGATCACAGCTTGCGCACTGGGCGGAGGCACAAGGGATGGAATACCTGGGTACACCAGGGCTAGCAACGCATGCGCGGGGCCATGTACTGGATCTCACGTTTTCAAATGTCCCTTTGCTTTTTACCGAAGTACGCGACGAGCTGCACTGTGGCTCCGACCACGTAACCCAAGTTACCACTCTAGTGAACCGAGGGGCGCGAGATCTGGTGCAGCACCATTACCGAGTGCGGGACTCAGATTTATGCCAACTTAACGGGCTAATGGCAAATAGGCTTGCTCATATGAAAGGATTGGATATAAAAACCAAAGAGCAAATCGATCAATGTGTCCATGAGCTCACTGGCGCGTTGGAAGACTCCATTCGGATAGCTGGCAGACTTGACCGCAAGACAGGCAGAGCATCACCTTGGTGGACAGAGAAGTGCGCAGAGGCTCACCGCGAGCACGTACAAGCAAGGAACAGCTTGGAACCGGACCGAAGGATGAGAGCTGCGCACACATTGCGTAACACAGTCCGTAAGGCAAAGAAGGACTACTGGGCAATGCGCTTGGATGGAGTAAAGGACGACAAGGAACTGTACCAGGTCATTGGGTGGCATAAGCTCACCCCGGAGAATACTATGAAGGCTCCTCCGTTGATTATCGATGGACGAGAATACGTTGATACCAAAGAGAAGGCCAGTGCGCTGTTCACTGCGGTGCTCGATCGATTCAAAGCCGATGACGATTTGCCTGACGACCCCTTGGAAGGCAGCACGCAACGGGGCCAACTTCCGTGGAAGAGAAGGATTACCAAAGAGGAGGTCGAGAAACATGTGATCGGTGTTTCAAGCACGTCGCCGGGGGTAGACCGGGCTACGGTCCGACTGCTCAAAGCATGCTGGGATAGTGTCAAAGCACCAATCCACGAGATATATGACTCCTGCTTAGCACTAAGTTACTATCCGGATGCTTGGAAACTTGCTGAGGTGGTCATGCTGCCCAAAGTCGGGAAGAAGGACAAGACATCTCCGCGATCATGGAGGCCCATAGCTCTGATCTCTTGCATAGCCAAGGGGCTCGAGAGATACATAGGCAGTCAAATCTCATGGACCGCGCTACGGCACAACGTGGTCAGCTCACAGCACTGCGGAGCGCTTCCCAAGAGGTCAGGCATAGATCTACTGGCCGCTTTCACACATGAGGCAGAGCTTGCACTTGACGCAGGGAAAATAGTGTCACTAGTGACTATGGACGTACAAGGTGCTTTTGATGCTCTGCTCAAGAGACGGCTGCTCAAACGGATGCTGAAACAAGGATGGCCCGCCTCACTTCTCAGGATGATAGACTCGTTTCTCACAGGAAGACGAGTCAGGATCAGGCTGGAAGGGGTCATAACGAAGGAGTATCCGGTAGCCTGTGGGACTCCTCAGGGCTCTCCACTATCCCCAATTTTGTACATGCTGTACCTGGCTGAGCTTCTCAACCGAGATAAAGACACACAGTTCGGGTATGCAGATGATATCAGTATTTTCACTGTTCAAAGGACTTTTCTACCAATGTGAAGGTCCTACAACGACGCGTCCGGAAAATCATCAAGTGGGGTGAAGATAACAAAATCTCATTCGCGCCCGAAAAGTTTGAGCTACTCCACATAACTCGGAGGCACACAACCGACAACCCGCCGTTGGTAGTCAACCGGGATTTGGTAATCACCCCTGTCCCAATTGCAACCACTGCGAAAACGACACCAACACTGCGATGGCTAGGGGTGTACTTTGACAGACGACTGTCCTTCTTACAACATGTCAAAGAGCGAACGACCAAAGCTATGAAGGTGTCTGCTCACATCAGGTCGATTGCAAGAACGGTTCATGGGCCGCCAGCGTCATATCTAAGGAAAGCAGTGATCACTTGCGTGCTTCCGGTAGCGCTCTATGGAACCGAGGTTTGGTACGCAGGCATGACCAAGCCCGGTTTAGGTCAACACGGGCCTGATCGCTCCATGGGCATGAAAGCACATTTGAAGCTGATAGACAAGGTCATCAACACTGCCGCACGAGGCACGATACCAGTATACAAGACCACGCCGATAGTCGCGTTGATCAAGGAAGCAGGTCTCCCCTCAGGGTGGGTGGCGTTGGAGAAGGCCAAGCTCAGGTTCGCCCTCCGGCTCCAGACAGTCGACTTTAGAAACCCTTTGGTAAGGCGGCTTGAACCCATCATCAGGAGAGCGGGGAAGAGGGCAGGCACTCCGAAAAGCCCTACAACTAGACTACAGCGACTTGGACGCCTAATCCCTGAGACGGAGAGGCCCCAACTGCTCAGGCCACATTTCTCGCGTGAATGTCGGACCAACCCTACGAAAGGATTTTCCAAAGAGGAGGCCGCGCTGGCGTTCAAAGAATGGTGGCCGCAGTTACCGTCCGAGGATTACACGATCTTCTCGGACGGATCAGAACGATGGGTCGATAGCCAGCACCATGTTGGGTACGGCTACGCGATATACCATGGCAGGCAGAGAGTAGCAGCTGGGAAAGGTCAGATCCACGAGACCTCACATGTGTTCGACGCGGAAGCGATCGGAGCGTGGCGTGGGCTCGAGCACCTGCTCAACCTGACCACGGACCAGCCCTCTGGCAAGATATGGCTCTGCATCGATAGCACCTCCGTCATATGGTGCATGAGAGGTAATGCCCCGACCACGTCACAGTGGGCCTTCCGCAAGTGCCACAGAGCGATGGCAAAACACGACATAGAAGCTAAATGGTCACCTGGACACATGGGGATCGAAGGCAACGAAGAGGCAGACCGCCTGGCGAATGATGGAGCAGTGGGCATGATGGATCGAGGCCTAGCTAACACCCCCTACGGTAAGTGGGGTGCGCTCATTCTACAGAGAACTCTGTACTCAGGCGGAGGACTGCTGGTGGGGGAAGCTAGGACTACGCTATCTAGCACCTACTCAGCATGGCATCCTTCATACAGCACAAGAGAGCCCAGGGAATTGTCACTGCCAAGGGGCGTGCTGCATCGACTGTTAGCAATGCGAACGGGGCACGGCGACTTCGCAGACTACCACCGCCGGTTCAAGCACGGGGACAACCAGCTGAGATGCACCTGTGGGCAAGAGAAAGAACCCTTCCACTTTTCAAATGCCCCATCAACAATGAGACACGTGGTCAGTGGCCAACTGCACCACGAAGCGCCATCACCACCACCTGGCAGACGATCATGTATATCCACAAGCTTCTACGTGCTCCAGACACGTTCGCAGAGCTCTTGCGGGTCTCAAAGTTCTATACCCAAGTATGCCCGCTGTACTGACCCTGTGCCACCCCTCAAAATCCCTCTCTTCCCCTCGCTCAAAAGCAGAGCACAACACGCCACAATCCACTTGACTTCTCCAACTGGGCTATCCGACAACCTAGCTCTTCCCCTCTCTACATTTCACTAAAAACACACACTGGTGTGCAAACACTGACGCCTAGCTAACCAAATGGCGCCCCCCCTCACTCCCCCACCCTCTAGCTACAGAATGGGAATGTATAAAGATAGGCCTTATGAGCCCTTCCACACGCACTTATAAAATAACAGTCACACACACTCGCCACAACTGAGTGGACAGGGCGTTCACGCAAAGGGACGAACAGTCCCCTTCTCAGATGCTAAATTGTTAATTAAGGAGGTCAACAGCTGTCTGTAGTTAATCCCCTTAGCTTAGCACGTCTAAATACCCCTCGGGAGGTCAGAGTAGACGTTAATCACAATAATAATAATAATAATATATTCTCTTTTATAAAAAGAGATTCATAGTGTATACTATCGAAACGGGGCTTTCTTTAGATGTTATTTAGAAGTAAGGAATGGATTAGTTATAGAGTTATTCTTTTGGATGATTCAGGTTATTGGGATGTATGGATATATGGATATGTGGAATATTAACTCTAATTATAAAGTTTATTGAATTGATATTTTGTAGTTAAGTATTTTATTTTGGATTCTCTCTGTAAGTTTCTTCTGTATATTTCTGAGAAAATGTAGAACTACGGAATGGTAAATTAGACGAATTCGGAATGGTGGATGATAGGTCTAAGATTGTTAGTTAAGATCTATAGGTGTCTCAACCACCCAAAGCAGTTCTACAGTTCGTCTTTCAAATTCGGGGATAGGTTAATAAATTGTTAGACCATCGGATTATGATGATCTATGTATATAGCATACATAGTCAGTATATGGTAACTATATAGATTGGATTAGCGTTGGGAATGTGTAGGTGATTATTCGTCTAATGAATTAGTAACGTAACTTGACTAGAAGTGGGTCATGTCATGATATGGGTCAAAATCACCCCCTCATTTCTTTATTTTACGCGTTTATTCAACACACAATGGATCGAAAGTCATTAAATCGTAGTGAATCGGAAGATAATATTCAAAAGGCTATAGAAAGTCTAAAAGATAAACAATTTACTTCAATTCGAAGTGCTGCTATTCATTTTAAGATTCCGAAGTCAACCTTAATAAATCGAATGGCCGGACGACAATCACGCTCTCAATCTCACGAATCCTTTCAAAAACTTTCCAACGCGGAAGAGAAGACTCTAGTACGATGGATCGCACGATTGACAGCTACTGGATACCCTGCAGCTCCTGGGTTGTTGAAAGAAATGGCCCAAGAAATTCTGAATCAACGCGTCATTTTCGCGTCATCATCTACCCCTCCATCCTTTCAATCAGATCATATAGGTCAACGATGGATCTATAGATTCTTAGATCGATATCCTAAACTCAAAGGAACTTATTCTCGCAAGTTGGAATCTGCAAGGCATAAAGAAGCCACATTTGAAACAATATCAGCGTGGTTTTCAACATTTCAAACACGAATCGAAGAACGGCATTATGAACTCAAGAATATATATAATATGGATGAGACAGGATATGCAGTTGGAGAAACAGAATCAACACGTATAATCGTAGATTCTACTCTCAAATCGAATTGGAAGGTTACAGCAGGAAAGCAAGAATGGATAACTGTATTGGAATGTGTTAATGCAGATGGAGGCTCTTTACCTCCCATGATCATTTTCAAGGCTCAGAATACCAATACTGCATGGATTCCTACTAATACTCCTCCAAATTGGTATTTCTCAACAAGCAATAGTGGATAGACTTCTAATAGTCATGGCTTGGAATGGATACGTAAGGTTTTTGAGCCAGAATCTCAAAAATATCAGGTGATCAGCCTCGATTATTGATTATGGATGGTCATTCCAGTCATATTACAGGAAGTTTGATTGCTTTCTGTATTGAAAAGGAGATTGATCTTCTTATTCTACCACCTCATTGCTCGCATCTACTTCAGCCATTGGATGTTGGAGTGTATGGGCCAATGAAGCGATATCATGCCCAAGAGGTTGATCGATACTCTCGAGCAGGAATACAACGAATACAACGATCTGATTGGGTACAGCTTTTTCAGAAGATAAGAGAAAAAGGTCTTACTTATCAAAATATCAAAAGCGGATGGAAAGGGGCAGGTTTGAATCCATTTAGTCCTCGTCAAGTTCTGAATAATCTTCCAGCCCCGCTTTTACCACTACCTTCCACTCCAAATACACCATCAAATCCAGAAGATCTAGATCTTTCTTTACTTAATAGCTCTCTCCCAAATGATATTGAGCTACGACAAGCAAATCAGATATTCAATTCAGCTTTATCTGCTAATAATCTGCCTACTTCTCCCGTACAGAGATATGCAAAGCGAATTACTCATCAGATTGAAAGCTTAAATGCTGAAAATGCTATTCTTCGAAAGGAACTTCAAGAACATAAAGAGTTACTTGAGACACGAAAGAAACGAAAAAATGGAAAGAGAATAAAGTTAAAAGGTGAATTTGTATTTAGTACTGAGGAAGTATTGAAAATTATCGAGGAGGCTGAACAGACACCTTTACTAAAACGACGACGTGGTAGACCATCCAAGCGTCAAATTGATCAGGTAGAAGAGGAGATGGAAGAAGAAGAGGATAGTGATAGTTCAGTTGGATCAGTGATAGTTGTAGATCACCCTGTAGCATATAGGACAAGGTCAAATAGGAAAATATGATTTTTGTGACCCATATCATGACATGACCCACTTCTAGTCAAGTTACGTTATATAATTTTGCCTAGTCCGTGATTATCATACTCGAATCTATCATTGAATACAGATTACAAAAAACTCGAAGGAAATTTAGAGTGTTATTGATGCTTGGAGATTAAAATTATTGCTTGATGTTTGCATGGGAAATTTTGTCTGTACTTCTTTTAGGTCTAGGGAAGTTATACTATAGGAGACTTGTGAGTGTGATGGCGGGGAATATATTGTGAGGTGGGATGTTTCTTCCTTTGAGAGGGGGTTTGTGATGAATCTTTTATTTGCTAATTAATGAGTATCAAGGGTTTGAATGGAGGTAGAATGGAATACTGGTGTACTTGTGGTTGGAGGTGGATGTGGATGAGTGGATGCCAGTGGATGACTCGATAGCCCGGTTAGTGGCGTCTCTAACGTCTAATCTGAGACTTTATTATAGAGTTAATGTGTAAAATTCCCTAAATACTTGTAGGATTCTATTTTGTGAATATGAACGTTGTATTATAATAGTATTGGTGTAGATATCGATGATGTAATGTAATGAGATCATGAATAGCTTCATTCGTCCCGGAATATTTACTTTAGCGAATCCCCTTCTTGGGACTTACTCGATCTCTTCAACTTTGAAGATCATAACTTTACAGCTGTTAGTATTATTAGAATTAAAATCTCGAGAACTATTTGATTAGGTTTAGTAGATAGTATAATTATCTATTAAAAATATGAAACTTTCTTATAAATTATAAGATAATTAATTCTACAAGTATCAGAGCCTGCTATCAATTTAACTCTCTAAACAATCTAATAGTCTCAGCGTTACATAAACAATGACCAACGGTACTACCATGCAATCCCCTTTCCTCAATGTGATTCAAATGCTCAAGTCGCTTGAATACAATATCTATTCCGCTATCTTTTGATCCAAACACCACTTCTCCATTCATAAACCCAAGTAATGTCTCGCCAAATTCCAAGAATCCGCAATCCTAAGCTCCAATAGTTCTTTAACAAGGCATCTTCCGTGTCATAATCAGCAGCTTACTTATATCTTTTACTTGTACTCCGTATGGCAGTCTCAATACAAAAAAAGTACTCCACACGGATGATTGCGAGTACAGCTTGAAACCAACTCTTTTGGGCATTATCCAATAACCTCTTACTTCAGATTGCATATCTCGTCGCAACAGACTAATAGTTGTAATTGCACAAAGGATGATAATTTATTCTTGCAATTGATGAATCCTCGCACCACAGGACCTTATACAAAATAACAACAAATAAACAAGAAAGACGTACTTAAAATGCACATCTCCCTATCCTTCCCCGTCGATTCTTATACAAATGTAAGCCCGCGGGCATCGGTAATCTTACTACCCTGTTAAATAAATACTTACCTCGACGGGAATACAGACAATTTATATTTATTCCAAGTCCACGTATTTCCTGTCAAGTTTAATATCACAGCTGTCATCATTATTGTATAATTAGGCCACCTGCGCGACACTTCAAGGTATTGGTGCTAAAATGTGTTCGCTGCGTATCTTTTTGTCTTTATGTAATATTTTTGCTCTCAATAAATTCAAAGTAATTATCGACATCGCTCGTACTGGTTCATTCCTCAACAGGGTGATGCTGATAATATCCCAACCACCCTCATGAGATCAGATAAAACTCCTTCTTTGGCTAAATATTGTTGATGTTGCTTATTAACAGCTGATTATATTGTTTTCTTCATTATTCCTTCCATTAATATACCCCCATTAAACATTTCCCCAAAAGACACACGCCATTTATTAATTATGTTCCCCTTCGGAGTCTCGCAAATCCTCGAGGAACTGCTTCTCTTCAAGTGTCACTTCTGTAGCAGGATGAACTGCTAACATCAGTGCAAGATCATTGCAGAATCATCATGCCGACTGCGTCGCTATTGCCCACAAGCGTATGGTGCTTCGGACGACATGGTAATGCCTTCTGGATTGGATCGAGCACTCTTATCACCGTTTAAATCCTGGCCCATGACATCGTATAAGAATCTCAGGTCCCAAAAACACAGCGATGAAAAAAAGATAATAAACCAATTCCCCCCTCGATTTACCAGCCCTGATAAAATATAAGACCCATACACTCATAGCCAAATGACAATGAAAAATTACTCCAAAATACTTAGACTCACTAGCACTTGTATTCATGTATGGTGTAGGATCATACGCATATTAGATGATAAGTGAAGTGATGAAGGGAGTTGTAATTAGATGCGATGATGTATATTATAGATTATTAGATATGATTCTAGATATGATTAGGACCTATAATTAATGATAAATAGGTATTTATTTATAAGTACTCCTTTTGTATGTATTTCGGACCTAGAAGGAGAGGAGAGGAAAAGAAAGAGAAAGTAAGGAAAAAAAAGGATATTTTAGATGTTCTGAGGATGATAGATTTTAAGTATATACATATGTTTTTCAGACACTTGTGTTTTAGATATTAATGATTGGGATTGAAGTCTTGTTTTTGGGGTAATTTGGGGATTTGGTTGGTTGTGGGCGATTATTGGGGTTCTGGGTAGGTGTTTATATGTATGTATGTATGTACATACACATTTATTAATTAGAATATGAAGGTTAACGGACAAAAGAAATGGAACCAAAAGTGTTTCATGGGCTGGAAGAGATGAGTACGATGAATAAGAGATATAGTTCTGATTAAATGAGAATGGTAGCGATATTGAAGATATGAAGCTTCAGTATTTGCAATTGACAGCAGAGTAATTAAAATCGTTCGCTGTCGTATTTGGAAATTTTTAAGTTTAGGGCTTTCTTTACAATTTTGAAGAAGCTTCAGATAATCAATCACTTGATATAAGATTACTATATAGATTGAAATATCTTAAATTGAAATAATAAGGTAACTATCAATGCTACATCTAATGATCTATAAACTTGTATACCTACCTACTGGAACATCAGACTTCGCGAGCGAGCAAAAGGTCAAAATCGGGTATGATGTAAACTAAACCTAAACTAAACCAATTTTATGATATAGTATGTATTCTAGTGAGCGTAAGCTCTGAAATCGCAACTACATTCAGAGAGGAAAAGCCTTCCTCGCAACAATGAACAAGAATTATCTTGATATTCGCGAATTTTCCATGAACCCACTGATCAATGCTACAGATTTCCATCTCATCATGCGGCTCAACTCATCGTCTATCATCAAAACTGTAGTTGCAGCTGAATATAAAACTTGAAAATCTTTGAAACAGCGGTAAACATATCACAAATACAAGGAAATTGTTGCGGGGATTGATCGCACTTGTACGATCAGGTGGATTTTGCTGTGACATGTGAAGAGAGTAGGCTGATATGAGAGGGTATTGCAGACTGCGCACTTCGATGTGGAGGAGCAAAGAATATGATAGGATTTTGACAGGAGGAAAGGATGCCGTGGAAAATATGAGATGATATTGTGGCAGATGTCTAGATGACATGCTTGCATGGATGCGTCTCGAGGCCGTTCCACAAAATAAAGTACATGCGAACACCAATGTGGGAAACTTGTCGGTTTTTGGTCTTAGTTTGCGAAATTATCATGCAACTCGCTTGTGGATTCCTTGTGCGACCTTCTCTGGTTTACCAAAATGATTCAGATGTCGCACGAGGAGAAGCATGAACATCGGCAACTTGCCGGGTAGCTGGAAAAGTCGAACTGTTGGCCTAGATGTCGTGTATTGTGCCTCTTTCTTGCAATACTGTCATTGTGAACCGTTGGACTTGAGATAGTGGTACCGGTCCTCGGGAAAATACGTGTAATATATGTGCGTGGCGGCAAACTACATGCCGGTACCGTGGCTTGGCAATCCAAAGAGCCATTGACGATGAGTTTTCTCTACTGTTGAGCCGTGTCTTGATGGTAGGCACATCTTTGGATCACGGCCGGTGTCCCAAACTGGTATCTGCCATGCCCGATGTTTGCGTGGATACGAACTGTAATTATAATGTATTGTGCAATAAAGTAACCTTCTCCCTCACCTCTTTCATGTATGATGAGGAATGCAGATGTGAACCAAGAGTGGACTAAATCGAACCGTCACATATGCAGGCACAAATCGCGAATATGGTTCGCGGAGATAGGCATTCGCTATATGCATGTGCTGATGTCAGCATAGATTGCTGCGGAAAGGTGCAAATATTTTCATGGTAACATTGGGGGAAATGCAGCAGGAATTGTACCTGGAGAAACATTCGTAATGAAATGAAATAATTCATACCCCCATCACTAAATAAAGTTTGCAATAATTTGATAAAATTCGCAGTGTGGTCCATTGGGGTTACAGGTGAAAGGAAGAGCATGCCAAAGGCTCGCATTGCAAGCTTGGTACAATTATCCTACTGCCTTTTGACCTGTCAGACTCGAGGAATAAGTTCGAACATGGCAAGGTAAAGACTATAAGGCCCATGAAAATCTAGAATCATCTGAATATGACCATCTGCCTTAAAGGTGCCAATTCTGGCCAGGATAAAGATTCGAAGGGGAAGCGAACCCTTCAGATCGGAAAGGTTTCCGTATAGACCATGTGTTTAAAGTGTGATAGCGACGGAAATGCAGGAGTGATTACTAGCATGAGTCAGCGGCAAAGCCGATAAGTTGCGGAAATGTATAGTAAGGAATGATAACTTGATCCGGATCCGGATCTTAAAATCAAATACGAACAAGATGTATTGCTCAACACTGATCGCCAATTGGATCTGTAACCTTTCTGAGGGGGAATCGACGAGGTATAGAAATTAGAGAAGATGCTCTTAGATGTGAAGTGCCTAGTCTGATGTTTCTTATTTTCGAACTCTTTAACCTCACACTTACGAGATAGATGGATTTGAAGCTTTTGCAGTCATGCAAAACGAAGTTCAGTTCACCCTACTAGGCATTTTTCTGTTGAATGTGAGGTGACAAGCATTGTTGTGGCTGCAGGAAAAGAAGAAAATATATGGTTACCCCACAAGTCACCTTTTCTTCTCGAAGAAAGTATGCGTAGGCGAAAAAATTCACCTAGGAACATCGCCTAGCTATGTACCCTTCTACATACAACCGTATACGAACTAGAACTAAAATTAAAGCTAGTACTTTTGTATCTCTAGTATCTGAGATGATTACATCGTACATGAATTTGAAAGAAGGAAGAGAGGGAAGAGAAGCTTGACAAGGGAATTCCACTCGACCCGGCCATTCCAAAGTCTCACCGCCAATCTCGATTGAAATTGAGGTAAAGTGGCATGCCGATATTGATTATCTTATGACCATGGGGGCAAAGGTGGACAATTACACCCTCTTCGCCTTATTGGAAGGTACAGTATACATATTATATTGTTAATGTACTGGATGTAATATAAGTCAGTAGATTAGAAAAAAGTATTTTGCAGCTGCGGGGCCGGCCCGAGTGTCACGGCAGCTATGTCCAATCCCGCTATATGTGGTATATGTATGATATCTGCCCGACGGTAGCAATGCATCAGAATTGGAATTTTTGACATATTGGCAATAAAAGAGGCACCGGGGTTACATCGAGAATGTCTACCATTCTTTGGTCCATCGGCGAGTGACACGAGGGGTAAAGGAACGCCAAAGTCGGAGAAGATGTTGCCGCAAGCCAGATCGGAGTTCGCTACTAGAATCAACGCCGTACTGTGCAGTGCCGTGCCTTAACAATGATATATATGTGCTTGACACCGTCGCTCTATGTTTAACGCCTAATGCTTGAAAAATGCAGGCAGTTACGCGAGTTAGTCGGATTTGAAAGTGCTCTGCCTAGAGATAAAATTATCGTGCTGTTCAGGGAACCGATTTCTCCATTTCCCCGGCTGAGTAAGTGACCTACATACCTACCTAGGTACGGAGTAGATTTGAATGAAGGTTCACGTCGGCAGGCATATTTTAGGATACTGTCGCAGAGCAGAGTAGTAACCATGCAGTCGTTCATATAATCAATAGCGACGCTGAGCCTGATATGGATAGATATTATACATAGCGATTTGGTACACCGTCACTTCCCGAGAAGTTTGAGTAAACCGGCAAGATATATATACAAATGCAGCAGTAATCATTACTCCGCTCTCATGCCGTTCTCGTCAGTACATGATGAATACAGTACATGATACATTTAGACGAATGGCCTACCACGTGTCAATAAACTAATATCTGACATGCAGTCGATCCTGATTCATTCTCGAGTGCTCTAGCGGAAGTTTTTGTTGTCAGGGATGGGAAGTGGGAAGTGGTAGGAGTGATGGGGGCTTCTTCCTGCAGCGCAACCGAAATTTGGTAGCAGAGCAGATGGGACGCTCAGACCGGGTGTGGCTTGGCGGATTTTTGTGTGGTGTGTAAGTGTAAAAGTTGTCAACTTGTGGATTGGTGGTGCCATTAGATCGCCAAGGTCCAGGCCCTTTCATCCACCGTACGTACGTAGTATGTAAGGTTATACTGGGAGTGTCTGCGATGAATGTGACAATGACAATACTGTACCGGCAGAGAAGGAATTTGTAGGGACAGAGAATGCTAAGCGGGTGGTAGATGATAGTATGATACCCAATACTGTACAATGATTACATACTTCTTAGGTAGTACCGTAGTAGTCGATACGATCAGACAGATCTATCTCGATTACCTTTGAAATTTGTACTCTTGCACTCTTCTACTCTGCACTCTTGTACTTTGGTGCTCTGATCCTCTGGTACTCTTGTACTCTCATACACTCATACTCTTCTACTCTCTCTTGTATTCACTACTATATATATATCGTAAGCCTTAACTTTTAATGTGCAAGGCCATGAAACAGAGATAAGAAAAATAAAAATAAAAATAAAAATAAAAATAAAAACACTCCTTACCGAGAACTTTCTTTCATCATAGCGCGGATAGGTTACAACACTGCTTCCGCAACGTCAACGGCCCCCCTATAATATGGACTACTATACCCTCACCCTCACCCTCATACTCACACTCACTCATGACTTGTATGATGTTTGAAACCTAATGCCATTATGCCCATGATTGTCCCCAATTCTCCCTCTCCCTTTTCCCTTTCCCTTTCCCTTTCCCTTTCCATTACCATTTCCATGAACAACCTTCTTTCGGATCCCATCCCGATGTTTACCAGAGCCAAGAATGCTCGTGAATGGAAGATTACGAATTGCCGAATAACCTCAGCCATATCTGGACCACAGTGAACATCGTTGCTGC
Organism: Sclerotinia minor; assembly: GCA_025389075.1. Lineage (NCBI taxonomy): Eukaryota > Fungi > Ascomycota > Leotiomycetes > Helotiales > Sclerotiniaceae > Sclerotinia > Sclerotinia minor. Next base: position 1,234,999 of record QRFH01000007.1, read on the forward strand.
ACTGTCCGGTGTCGTATGTACCTGTTACACGAGTCGCCAACCACATACATCGATGCATGATACACACTGCATACCTACTCATACGGTTGATGATGTATGGGTCGCATCGATGAAAAAAATGGTAGGTAGGTAGGCAGGTAGGCCAATTATGCAGTGTATAATATCAAATCACAACCTTAAACTCTATGTGGAGTGATTTCCAGCCTGTTTCCTCAGCTTACCTTTCAATCTCCCAACAAGCCTTCATCGCTCAGGAAACTTTTCCTCTTTGTATTTGATGGAGCAATTCAAAGCGCATAGGAGCCCTCATCGAGCAAGTTCCCATAGCACCTCCTGCCCCATTGGTGGACATTATACCGGTACCGACGCTCTAATTCATATGGGCCCGGAGCACACTATGCCATGCTTGACTCTTATGCCTGTGCTCTGCTGGCGGTCAAAGAAATGAGGAGGCTCTCATCAACTACTACAAGCATAGTACGAAACATCTAACAAATATGACAATACGAGAAGAAAAGAAAGACAAGCAAAAGGAAGAAAAAAGAGGGAAGAAAATAAAAGAAGCGGAGCTCGAAAGTCTAATAAGAGAGAAGAGATTGTACCGTCGCATTGATGATTGTACGGACGAAAGAAATACTTGCTACTTTCAACAATATTCACAATCACAATCACAATCACAATCACATTCAGGTTCAGGTTCAGGTCCACGTTCACACTCACGTTCACATTCACGTTCACGTTCGCATTTATTAATAAATCCACGTTCAAATCTACATCCACATCCACATCTACATCCACAATACAGTACGAAATACATTCGCTGCACTCACTCACGCATTTGCAATATAAGAAACTTCACCCACTTCACCCCCATCCACCCATCCACCCCTTCATCCAATCATTTAACATACCAAACAAAGTTCAAATCAATTAAGAACAATTCGAGGGACTTAATCACCCTTTCTTTACTTTTCCCTTATATTCGTCCATCCAGACTTTATCCATATATTTGATTAACATAAGTACTCCTCGCGGCGTTGTTGGGCTTTGTATGTTGCATGTGCCTTCTCCATCAAAGTTCCCTGCACTCTTTTCACACCTTTGCGCAGAACTGACGCATCTATTGTTCGCATTCACACTCCCCGAATACAGGTATCCGGGTCCCAATATTTGAGATTTGATTTAATAATCCGAAAAATTTGAGAAGATTTGAGATTCCACAACTGGAATTACCAAAAGCCGGCCAAGAAAAGAGTTATTGAGAAAGACAAGTTGTTGAGAAGGACACATTGGGAACTTGATGATTAGGAGTGGAAAGAGGTCAAAGAGAGTATAAAGAGTTTTATTTAAAACGTGCGAGAGCAAAGGTAAGATATTAAAAACAAAAGTTATATATTTCCTTCTTTGAAGTCTAGATCGTCATTATCATTATCATTATCATTATCATTATCATCAACAACATCAACACCAACGTCAACATCAACCATCATCACCAAAGTACAAACTACCTCTCTCTATATGTTTTCTTTGGAAGTTTGGTGTTCCTTGTACCTTTCCTAACTTTTCAACATTCAAAAAGTACCCACGGTACAAAGTACAAAGTACAACATCACTTCATATCTACTTCATAGGTACCTTGATATATCAACCTTTTTAAATCATCAACTCAAAGCTACCTACTTACTACTTTATTCTCTTGTCGTGTATATCTCATCTCATATCTCACCACATCAGTCTCTCCTCCTTGTACTTGTACCTCTACTTTTTACTTCTATTTCTTCCTCATCTTCCTCCTTCGTCTTCCCTCTTCCCATCCTCCCTCTTCCACCTTACACCTACTTTTATCCTCACTTTTATAGTACCAAACTTTAAAATAGGAATCTGGTATTAGTACGAGACTATTAAACTATTTTTTGAGCCAAGATTCCCCACCATCATCTGCGCCACCATCACTTATTTACATCCACATTCACGTCTATTTGTTGATCATCTTTTTCATTCGACAACTGCATCTGTTGGTTACACCGCAAATCGCAGGTGTATTCACATAAATCAAACCCATTTCGCTGATCATACATCTTGAATTTCCTTTAGGTATCAGGGTATCAGTCCAATTTCAGTCGTTTATACCTCGGTATCACCACAGAGCCAGCCAGCCACAGCCACTCCGGCACCGCGCTCCTTCGAGATACAAACCACAGAAAAAGCCGGTCCCAGTCGAAAGGGTCATGAGCTGTCCACGATCGCTTTTTAACCCGGTATATTGATGAGGGAAGGAAGGGGAGACTTTCAATTAATATAAATTGTAATGGCGGGCGTCGATAAGTACTCGAGCTCGAGCTCTAGTATTCATCCGAATGGAATGGGTACTTATACCACGGCAACAATATTGGATCTCGCCCACTTCAATTACCCATGGATTCTTTTGGTCGTCTTTCTTGCCTCATTCGTCACACACAGCATCTTAACTGCAGAGTCTTCTGATGAATCTGGACCGATACTCACAGGCCCTGGCGGAAAACCTTTACCGCGGTCTGTTAGAAGGACAAAACAAGATAAGGATAGGCTCAAGCTGCAAGATTTCAGCCCTGTTCGGAAATTACTATTCCTCTGGCTTTCGGCTGGTATTCTGGCAACGTTTCTCGGCAATGCGATCAACATTGTGGTACATGCCCTCGATAAACGGGAGAATGGGTGGTGGTGTGGCGAAGCAACTGCTGTAAGTATTCACTCTCCCAGCTTATGTTCAGGATGAAACAGCTACTGACCATTCTTGAATGCAGATATATGTTTGCGCCTCTCTCTTTTTCTACAGTGTCTTTCTCATTTCCTTAGTCGACACAACACCCTCACCCTCAATTGCACATCAGGTTACATGGTTCGTTGCGCTGGTTATAGAAATTGTGCTTTTTGCCGCTTCGTTATCGTTATACACCTCAGCTCATCCGGAACTCAACTCACTGCTTGCATACGATCCAGAATTTCACAAATATGCAACCCAATGGGAAATTGTTGAGCTTGTACTCGATGCAATTCGAGTAGTTCTACTTTTCTTTTGCGTAGCTTTTTATTGTGTCTTCACCCTTGAACGCTCATTCAAGGGCAAGAATAAAATTCGACATAGTAGCAGTGAGCCTGATGAGAACAGCCCTCTCCTTTGCAATGGTCGAGCGAATGGGAACGGTCATGTTTCTGGAAATGGTTCAATTGCAAATGCATCTGCTGCAGACTCCTTATCGTTGAATGGACATGCAGCTGCGAATGGTTCTGCCGCAACAGGCGTAGACATTCAAGGGAGACCGATTGGTCAGCAACGTGTGGACGAAGTGCCGGCCTTTTATAAGCCTACGACGGCTACAACCAAGACGTGGTGGGAGTATTTGAAAGGATATTCACTCTTCTTTCCATATTTATGGCCGGCTAAGTCCGTTCGCTTGCAAATAGTAGTTGTTGTTTGCTTCCTGCTTGTCGTTATGCAACGGATAGTGAACATCGCAGTCCCTTTGCAAGTCGGAAGGGTCACCGATGCGCTTACTGGCGATGATGACCACGAGGTCACGATGCCGTGGTTGTCAATTTCTCTACTCATTGCTTTCAAGTTTCTTCAAGGCTCTTCCGGAATTCTAGGGGCTGCTAGATCTGTTCTGTGGATTCCAATTTCACAGTACTCATACAAGGCTTTGACCACCGCCTCATTTGAGCATGTCCATGGCCTGAGTCTGGATTTTCATCTTGGGAAGCGCACCGGAGAAGTCTTATCAGCACTTAGTAAGGGTAACGCCATCAATAACTTCCTTGAGCAAGTGACCTTCCAGGTACTTCCAATGATATTTGATCTTGGCGTAGCTATTGGTTATTTTGCAATTGCCTTCGACGCATACTACGCTCTCGTGGTTAGCATCATCACCTTTGCCTACCTTTACCTTACAATCCGAATGGCAAGATGGCGATCGGACCAACGTCGACAAATGCAAAACCTCAGCCGTGAGGAGGATGCTGTCAAGAATGACTCTTTGACGTCTTATGAGACAGTCAAATACTTCAATGCCGAAACTTATGAATTTGATCGTTACCGAGAAGCGGTCTCGGCATTTCAGAAGATGGAATTCAAAGTAACCATTTCTTTGAATATCCTTAACATTAGTCAAAACTTGGTCTTCATGGCTGGACTTCTTGTAACTTCTCTCATCGCCGCATATCAAGTTACCACTGGTAAACGTCCAGTGGGAAAGTTTGTGACTTTAATCACATACATGGGCCAGCTTCAACAACCTCTAAATTTCTTTGGATCTTTCTATCGAGGAGTTCAGAGCGCCATGATCAGTGGCGAACGTCTTCTTGAACTATTCAAAGAGGAGCCGACTGTTGTAGACGAGCCGGGTGCTCAGCCACTGCCAGCATGCGAAGGACGAATTGATTTCAATCATGTCAAATTTTCCTATGATACCCGCAAGCCTGCTCTGGAGGACTTGAGCTTTACCTGCAAGCCGGGCACCACTACAGCTTTTGTTGGAGAATCCGGAGGAGGAAAATCTACTGTTTTCCGGCTACTTTTTCGATTTTACAATACCCAGAATGGTAGTATCCAACTTGACGGCCACGACATCAGGGATATAACCATAGATTCGCTAAGACACCACATTGGCGTTGTACCACAGGACACAATCCTTTTTAACGAAACGCTTATGTACAATCTCCGTTATGCCAACCAAGATGCAACTGATGAAGATATTTACAATGCATGTCGAGCAGCATCGATCCACGATAAGATATTGGCGTTTCCGGATGGTTACGATACGAAGGTTGGTGAGCGAGGTCTTCGTCTCAGTGGTGGCGAGAAGCAGCGAGTAGCGATAGCACGAACCATCATCAAGAATCCCCGGATCATCATGCTTGATGAGGCAACTGCCGCGTTGGATTCGGATACTGAACAACACATACAAGAAGCATTAAAGACCCTGTCCGAAGGCCGTACTATGCTAGTCATTGCGTAAGAGTTCTAATCGAATCCTTTATCGTCTGCATTAATACTAATCAAGCCATTATAGCCACCGATTGTCCACCATCACCAATGCAGATCAAATATTGGTTCTTCATGCTGGGCAAGTCGCTGAAGCTGGAACCCATAGCGAGCTCTTACTTAAGAAGGGTCGATATGCACAAATGTGGAAGAAGCAGATCAGAGCTGAACGAGCAGCTGAGAAAGCTTCAGAGATGGTAGCTAGAGCCAGAGCTCTGAGTGAAGCAGCCTCCATTCAGACTCCTGGCAACCACTCTAGCAAGGTCAACGGTGGCAGTACGGAAGTAAGCGAATACGAGGGAGACAACCACAGCAATAGAACACTCGTCGCCTCCACTTTAGCGACAAGAGCGCCTACTCGAACTCCGGAGAGTCGAATCAACGATGACAGTGCTAGTTCTAAATCTAGCTCGAGTTTAGATTCTGACGGCCACAAATCAGATGAAGATAAGCAAACGGGGAATCAGAAATCTGACGACAAATCCGGTGTCGACAAGTCGGACAAGTCAAATTACCGTTGAATGACATTAATATCTTGAGGTTTTCTTTCGACTTGGTTTCCAATTCGCCTCAAACTAATATGGAGACATTTCTACTATATATCTCTCTCCACCGCCGCCGTTAAAAATTGCATGTAATTGGGGCAAAGGAGCTCTTTCCGTCTCACTTCAGCCTACTGGGCTTGATGTGTTCTTTTATATCCAGCATCGTTGAGATTTCCTACCTGATAGAATCACCGCTCCTTTCACAATACCCATGATTTTGTCAGGCACCTTGCGAATTTAGCCTTTGCTGTTTAGATGTTTATAATGCACATGCATACTGCGACGATGATTCACGACTCGAGCGTAAATGAAGCATGTTTGGAGGTTAGCGTTTGGGTTTTCTAACTTTTATTTTATTTTAATTTACCGGTTTATACGCTGGAGCTCGGAAAATGACTGGCTGTGAAATGAGAGACTTGGGAGTGTGGGCTAGTTAGTTTGCTGGAGATTCGTGGGGTTTGGTTCGCTTTTAAAAAACAATGGGGCGGGAGAGGTGGACAAAATCACAGGGAACGTTTGTGCCTTACAATAGAGTACCGGAGCAATTCCACACCAAACAAAATAATTGAAATGGGGATGAAGATAGGCAGTTCAGAATTGAAGCTTTAAAAGGTTGAAAATCAATCACGAGCGCACCTTCAACGTGATCAAATCAAGCATGGTTAGTGGAAAGCAATGAGAATACGACAACTTCGCGCTTTACTATTCTACATTCCTACCCTCGCCTATCATCGCTAACGTAACCGAACCCCATTCTCTCTCAATTTATCTGTATTCAGGACGAACGAAATCGGCAAAGGTCTTTGGTTCCTCGTAGTTGTGGTGTCCATCATCGTGGTGATCGTGGTGGTGGTCGTGAGCATCCGTTTGTGGACCAACATATTCCATTTTCAAAACGTTTCCGCACTCTGGGCAGCGCTCGACGGGACGGTCACGAGACATCTGGAAGACGGAGTTAGAATTGAAAATTGATACAGGGGAAAGTTTGAAGGCGGGATGTGGGAAGAAGAGAGAAGGATTCCATAGACGTACGGTAAGCCAGATAGTAACATGCGAGTCAACTGGGTATCCAGTACAACCGGCATATTGTTCGTCACCGAAAGACTTGACAATGATTGGGTCCTCCAACGTGCCTAAACATCTCTCGCCAATCAGCAAACCATCCTCATTCATCACATCCGTCTCATTCATTTCATTCCTCGAAACTCAGACGAAACAGCACCATCCTATGTTCCTCCCAGGCAAACCATGCATGCGTACCTTTTCTGGAAGCATCCAAAGGCTTCATGTCGAAAATATCCACCCCTTGCATCTTTCCCAAGATCTCAAGACGCTCGAGACCAGTCGCTTGCTCGAGATCGGTAGGGACAGTTCCGGGTAAGGCACCAGGCCCGATGAGATCAGCCTCGGTCTTGACTTCTGTAGATCGCGCGTATATATATCAGCCCATTTGTCACATCTTTCCTCTCCCATTTCTCTCCACATGCTTCCAGACCACCCCCGGATTTGCGAACAAACGCACCTTCGAACTTCTTAATCTTTCGATCGCCCGATGCAGCCGGTGGCGTGGCTTCTCCTATACATAGCAATTAGTCCTGCAATCAATTTATACACGAGCTTTCCTTCCGTCCCAGGATCCGCGGCCCAAAACCTAGTTTTCCGGATACATGGCATCGGGAATACACATACTTCTAATCATGCTAGTAGCAAAGCTGCGTCTCGTGACGGGAGAGACGGCTGCTCTGCGAGCAGCAGCAATGGCTGAGCGTTGGAGAAACATGGCGGGTGTGTCGATTGGGGGTGCGGTCGGTGGTACGATTTGTAGGTAATTTTGATGATTTCGTGGAGTTGCTTGTCGGGAGACGCTAGTTTGTGATGACTAAGCTGGGTCGACTGTTTCTGCGTGGGATGCACTGATGCACGAATGGATGGGGTATCACGTGTGCTTGTTTTAATGAATGGGAAGGTGGGGTGGTTTGTTTTTCGAGTGTTTGGATGGGATTGAGGATGGAAACAATGTGCTTTCTTTGCTAAGTGCTGTTAAATCAGCACTTCAAATTTCTCGTTTGATTCGTTCAAGAATAGACACTTTTTCTTCTTCTTAACATATGTCTTGAACTTGAAGAAGCTTTAAAGAGTATATGGAGTTGCTTTCCAAAGGGAAAGAGCAGGGCTCTGAAAGTCAGAGACATGCAACAAAATTTGTGAGATGAATAATCTCACTTATTATTAGCTTTCACCGGGCAAAGTCTTGCATCGAAACTTGCTCTTCACAACTATATGTAGAGTTAATTGGGCTTCTTATCGTACCGAATCAGTTTCCTCTTACTTTGATCCGATTGCATTACCTTGAGAATTGAATGCAGGAAAACGCTGTGGGACTTTAAGAGTTTCCTACCAAAATTTGTCAAAATAGTCTTTGTCAAAGTCTCAAGCCTAGTTCAATTTTACCTTTTTTTATCGTTCGAGAGCTCCTTGTGCTCTACATGTACTAACCTTATATGTATAGTAGTTAAGGGGATTTTTGTTTCTCTCCATTTTTCCAGTCTTACAGAGATCTCCCTGAAGTGCAGTTACTTCGGGAATACAGATATGCAACAAACCAATACTAAACTACCCCCAGGCAAGCCGTCTTTCAAAGGACTCTCATCCCCTCAATATATTTTTTATTCTACTTCCAAAGATATGACAGTGGAAAACATGCATTCTTCTTCTCATCAGATAAGACAAATGATTCTCTCCTGTTTTTGTTTTATTCCGACGGTTGAATTCCTGAAGAGTAATAACATCCAGAATTAGATGCGCAACACGAATAATTTCGAGTTTGCTATGAAAGTTACTCGCTTGCCTCTTCTCGCCATAATTACTAGATTCTCTATTGATACACACATACTTCGGATATCCTGTTGAAAATAGTTCACGCCATGACACACAAATAGTAAATTGGAGAACAACATTCTCAAAAGATCTCTGCTCGGTAAGAAGGAGAGATCAAAACAGCACATAGGTCGTCCAGACATCCAAGAAACAACTTTGAAGGTTATCCAAAGAACAAACAGAATTTCGATGAGCTATTTGAGAAGAATGCTATCAACCTAGAGAATGTTACTAATCTCAGAGAACACCAAAACGCGAATACAATATGAATGTGTGCCGTTTTCCGTATACCTTCAGATCAGCCATAACACTATATATAACCGTGCTAACGCGGGGAGGAATAACCTTACGTTGATGTTCTATGCCAACATGATTACTCAAGAAACTATTGCTGACCTCAGTCGCGCAAAAGAAGAGGTGTTCCCCAATTTTAACGAGGTCACCTAGAATTTTGATGAAGTCTATTTCTATTTCCTGCTCATGTGCCCTTGGTCGCCTCTTCCTTCGCCTCTTCCTTCGCCTCTTCCTTCGCCAATTGGCTACATGGTATTCAAATTGCTTGGGCAAGTAGGAGTGAGTGAGTTGTCGGAAAAATATTCCTTCCCACCTCCTTCCTCGACCATGGTCTTTCGTTGATCAGTTTGGTGGAGACAACATACGAGGCATGCTCGGTCTCTAGATCCCGGGCCAAAATAAGTAATATGTGGACTAATCCACGGATTGTCCATCACGCTCATTCTAGATGTCTCTTTCGATACATCATTCAAATTTTCGCATTACATCTAATTTTCTTCCATTTCGTTGGTCCCCTTTTTACCCCTAATTGCAATCACAAAAGAATGATAGGAGGAATATGTATGTTGAAGGATGTCAGCTATGGAAATTGTACCCTCGGCTGTATCCTTTCTTCTTCTGCGAAATTCCACAAACGAGGAAGAAGTGTCCACTCCACTCTTCAAGGGTTAGCTATCAAAATTTTACGATCGTGCAGAAATCCTCTTTATGATTATGTCCAAGAGGACCATGTACTAGAAACCAAATTTTGGTCCGTCGTCTTGTCCATACGTCGCCTTGAGCATACGACTTTAGATCGATGTCCGCCTTTATCAATGATACGGCATGTGTGTCTATAGCCTCGAAAGGCGTAGATGGAGTTGGACATTGACTCTTTCTATAAGCATTTCAGCATATAATTGATGCTCAAGCTCAAGATGCTCCTCGAGTCTTGCGCTTCGAGCAAGAACTAAGCGCCAGAGAAGGAGTTCCTGATTTTAGTAAGTCAGCAGTGCCCACGAACGGATGCTTAATATAACCCTGAAAGCTCCCTCGTTACTTCCTGATGCTGATGACACGGCAAAATGTATTCCCACGCTTCGTCTGCCAAGCAGACCAGTGTCATCACAGCATATGATTGCAAATTTTGAAGTTAAAAGCCATTTTCAGACATACGCACAGCATCAGTGCGAATTGAAATGTGCTTGACGCCTTGTTTCATATCGGTGAGCCAAATAACTACATGAATCAAATCCTTAGCACAGTCCTTTTTTTGTTCAATTCGTTGTCGGCGGGAAAGCCAGATGGCAATGGGTATGCAAACTTGCTAGCTTGCCTTGATACACGCACTCTATTCTAATGGGGCGAAGAAGAATCTTTCCAGCAGTATCCGATGATTCTTTTAGCTCAGACACTATGTATCTAGAAGAGTGATAGTTCTTGGGGTAATTAGGTATGTGCGAGGTAACTGCATATGGTTTCATAACCTTGTGCAACTTGATTTCTGGGCTAAAGATCTCGTTAAGCAAGGGCTCAAAGCTATCCGTGCAGGCCAAAATTCCTGATGCAGCATCAAGATAATTGGGAAAAGGTCACATATACCTGGAACGAGAATTTCAGCTACAGATCAGCATATTATCTATAAAAAATAGCGTAGCGACGACTTATGCGGCCAAAACTACTACAAAAATTCCATAAAATAGGGCCCGCTTCCCAAATTCATCAATATTCTGTTCGATAGAGTGGTAAAATTTACCAATTTTTTCTCCTGGAATTCAAAATTTCGCTAGTGAAATCTCGTGGATCCGAAAGCTTACTGCCTGTATTATCCAAGGATCTACGTATTTTTCTACGACTACGTCGGATCTGCTTGGATATCTTCCCTCGCTAAAATAAGGACAAGTGTTTAGAACGTATTCTTTTTTTCGCATGGACTGGTTGTATTAATAAAGAGATATTCCTTTAGACGGGCTGGTTTGGAATATGGAGGCTATTTCATGTTGAATTATCAAGCAGAAGAATTTACGGAAGTCGTACCTGGATACCCCGACTTAGCGGTTCATTTAGTTCAAGGTTTGTTTTCAAAGACCACTCCGGAACACGACTTTGTCTCCTCGCGAGAGTCCTCCAGTATCTTGTGGCGTCATCACTCTTGAGCTCCAACGATGCTACACCAACTAGATGATTCCACAAATGACATCCAATGCATTCTCATCCGCTTCAAAACCCATCGTTTGCGCTATCCGTCCTTCAAAATGTTTCCAAGACGACTTGAGCCTATCTGAGAAAATGATAGGGGAACTTTATACTGTCACATCTCGCGCATTTAAGAGACAACGCAAGCTTCTTCCAACTTCCGGGACACGATGCTGACACGCCCATGACGATTCCAGCATCAAGAACCCACTGAAATCGGCACGCAATATTCTTGCAGTCCATAAATCTTTTCCTTCTAGTTGGGACTAGTTAGCGTCCCAGATTGCATCAGTAAGAACGATGACCCGTTTCCCCCAACCCTTACAAGAATCTTTCGGCGGAGCTGGGTCAATATCTTCCTGTGATGTGCCGAATGTACGACGATTATGGGTAGCTGGCACTGGAAAAATTAGAAAGAAACTCAACAGTGATTTGTCCCAAGTTTGAACATTATGAAACGTTTGGTGCAGCGGAAGATGAGATTTTTGATCTCACAAAAAGAAAGAGTACATTGATAGCAATGGCACAATATGAGCATGAATATCTTCTTGTGATCAAGACACGATTGATATCTTTGCTCGATAAGGCATTGAAGGATGTCTTTGAAATATGTTTCAATTTCACAGATTTTTATGTATAGATCTGCTGCTAGAAATATTGCCAGTAGCTATAGACTGGAGTAGAGATCTCCTTTCTCGAGTCTCAGGATGTCTAGGTAACCTCCGCAATTTGTTTCTCTTAGTTACTACCTTATTACTACCTTATTACTACATTATCAATCCGTCCATGCCTAGCATCTTTATATCCTCTAAATAAATCCAAAAGAAACTTTATTGTGAGATTTTATTGTCGGGATGCCATGTGACTAACCTCGTAGAGAGAGCCATAGAACTGCGAAATCCAGCTCCTTCGCCTTCCATTTCTCGTAATGTAGCTAGCACGAATGTATAACACAACACTGTAATACTCGAGTAGTACTATGTGAATAATATCATCGAATTGGTAATACCGCACTAGCTTACCTTATACAACTTTAGGCTCCTGAGGACGGCAGATTTGATTGTCATTTTCTATAATCTTAAACACTTGCTAAGCTAGCTACTGAAATGTTATTTCTATACTATTAAAAGCGAAATGAATTCCTCTTAAAATTCCTCAAATTGTGTAAACATATTTTGCTTTTATATCACTTATATTCTGATCTAAAATAATCAGATACTGTTTATTCTTTATATATATTAAAAATTCTATTTAGATTTTAATTTCAAACACTTTTATTATAAAGTTGTGAAATAGATTCTAATCAAATAAATAATATGAATATCCCTTATCTCTTTAAAACTCAATCCTTAGCCTAAAACTCTTATAATCTTACAATACTCACTATACTATATATCCCTCTTCCTCTTTCTTTTAAAACACTACAGAGTAGTTCTATAATATTTCACATTAGACCACAGCTCTCTTTCTTTTTAAACCTATCGTTATATCATCCAGCTATCCATCCCTTGCGCCCTCAATTCCCGCTCGAGAATCTCTCACTCGCTATACTATATTCATCCGACACCCTTCCCCTCCAAAATCGCAAAAAATACAAATCACCGTCTAGATCTTAATCTAGATATCTAATAAATACCAAAGTACATAATACAAATACACAACCTCAACCTTACCATACTATGTATTCACTTCACTCCACTCCAACTCCATCGCTTACACATTATATTCCCCCCACTCCACCCCACCACATCCACCACCATACAAAACCCCAGTAGCTCACCCTTCCAGTCCCTGCTCCCTGCCCCTGCTCCCGTTCCCGTTCATATTCATGTTCTAGTTTCTATTTATATTCCCATTCACATTTTCCAACCCTGCCTGTGTTTCAGTTTCAGAAACTGCAGCCTGCAGGTAAGGTTACTACAATATGATTATAAATTACAATATAAAAGAAACAACAAATACTATATATAATACAGTCACTATACTGCGCGCAAAAACACTATATTCCAGACAGGAATATTAAACAAGAAACAGTAAGTATTAAAGGCTAAACTCTGTGCGAAGATACAATATGCATTTAGTATTCTCTGTGCAAAAATACTATGTATTAGTTATACTTTGAACAATATAGTATATACTCACTGTACTGCGCAAATATGCTATGTAGGTTACTAGTTATACTTCAAACAATATACTATATACTCATTATAATACATGTAAATACACTAGACGGAAACACTATAATTCCACTATAAACTATAATACACTCATACTTATGATCGCTATGTTACGACGGGCTACACAACTACCATCACATGATCCAAATCACGCGATGGACCCTGCATATTCAGGGATACGAATCGTAGGTCCATACGAATCGTAGGTCCATACGAATCGTAGGTCCATACGAATCGAAGGTCCATACGAATCGAAGGTCCACAAACTCTCAGGATCCAAGAGATCCAGTAAAGGACGAAGGTCTATATAAGCAGGATGGTTTCCTTTGTGTAGAGCTTCGTGCTCAAGATCAATCATTTAGTATACCATACTATTAGTTACGAATTGCATCATATTATTGTCATTACTTTAAGTCCCTGCTTGACGCCTAGTTATAAACCTACCTCGAGAGCCTAGAGCACTTCCACGTGATCTAGACGGCAAACCTCGTAACACTTTGAGCACCATTACTGCTTCAAGTACCGACTCGACAAGTAACGACACCATGTCTTCCAAGACACCACAGCCTAGCGACATCGCTACGACCAGCCAGGCCACTCCCGAAAGTACCGACAAGGACGGAGACATCGCCATGGGAGGTATCGAAGACCCCAAGGAGATTACCGTCACCGAAACTCTTAAAGTCGCCCTACCAGACCGATTTACAGGCAACCGACAAGAGATAGAAACCTTCTTGCTCCAACTTGAGATCTACTTCCAATTCAACCATGATAAGTTCAACCATGACGCCGACAAAAGCGTCTGGGCTGCCTCCTATCTCAGAGGAGAAGCCTCCAAGTGGATCCAACCTTACCTCAAGGATTACTTTACCAACTTGAGTGAGCCTAAGAAGCGAATGTATCCAACCCAGACAATCTTTGGAACATTCGAGGGGTTTAAGAGAGAGATACGACGAGTGTTTGGGGACATCAACGAGCTACGCTACGCTGAATCCAAGATTTACGGCCTTAAGCAAACAGGGTCAGCAGTCAAGTACGCTGTGGAGTTCAGGCGGTATATAGGTACCACTGGATGGGAAGAGAACGCTACGATGAGCCATTACCGGAAAGGGCTCAAGCCTGAAGTTAGGCTAGAATTGGATCGCAATTGCACTTGGGAGGACCTTAACGAATTAATCGAGGAGTCTATTAAAGCAGACGAAATGCTTTACGAGTATCAAAGAGAGAGCCGATCTTCCAACGTTCATGGGAACCGAGATCGAGGAAAGTACCAACAGAATGAAAGAAGACCTCGAGAGAACAGACAGCCGTACGAAGACCCCATGCAATTGGATGCCACAATCAGGAATAAACTACCCAGAGAAGAGGTAGAGCGAAGGCGTAAGAACAAGTTATGCTTCGAGTGTGGCAAGCCAGGCCACAGAATCAATGAATGCCGAAGCAGGAAACCCCCAGGACGGGGAGGTTATCAAAATAAGGTCAGATTTGGCAAGAGCCAACTGAATGCGACCTTTACGCCTCAACTATGCGTCTCAACCGCGATTGAGGACGATAGTTACGAACGGGAGGAACGTCAAAAAGAGATTGACGCAATGCCACGAGATCAAGAAGGGTTGAACGCCATAGACCGCTATGAGTTGGAGCGTTTACGAACCCCTTCACCTCCCCCCACAATGAAAATTCGAAAAGATCCACCATCGGCTGAACACGCAGCGATGAGCTGGACAGCTTGCTACGATGAATCATGTAGGATTCATTTATCAGACAAGGAAGCCACAGGATGGTTCCCACAAAGGAAAGCAAGAAGATCCCGCAAGAAGGGAAGGTCAGGAAAAAATGTGGTCAATTACGTAATTGACCAAATTGACCAAATCGACCAAATTGACCAATTGACCAATTTAACCAAAACCCGCGAGATGGGCCAGGGTCAATTGAATATCGCAGGCCAGGCAGGACAGATATACTGCGCTGCGAAGATAAATGGACAAAGAATCCGGGCTATGATAGACTCAGGAGCCACCGGAAATTTTATAGCGCCAGGAACTGTGAAGTATTTGGGTTTAGAGCTTCAAACGAAACAGAAACCATATCAATTGCAGTTAGTTGATGGACAATTAGCAGGATTGGACGGAAAGATTTCGCAGGAGACTCGCCCAGTACGGATGAGTATAACCCAGCATCAAGAGGTTATCCAGTTCGATGTTGTTCCGCTAGGGAATCAACAGGTCATCTTGGGGATGCCATGGTTAAAGGCACATAACCCTAAGATTGATTGGCTTACGGAAACCGTTAGTTTCCCAGAAGAAAGCGATCAAGAAGATACGCTAGAGCCTGCGAGGCTGTACACACGCGATGGCGAGTTAAAGGCAAATGACTCGATCGACGTAGGACGCCCAGTCCAGGGTCCTCCATTAACAGCGAGGGAAGGTGAACCCCCTGTACAAATGAAGAATAAGCAAGAGAGGTTGCTTGAAGTCACCCCTGCAGAGAAGCAGGAAGAGTTGCCAATTCCGGAACAGTATAAGAAATACAAGAAGCTTTTTGAAGAGAGAAAGGGCCATGAAGCTTTACCAGAACATAAGCCATGGGACCACGAGATAGTATTGGAGGAAGGCAAGATGCCTCCATTCGGGCCAATCTATCCAATGTCAGCCATAGACCTAGGGACGCTTAGGGAGTATATAGGCGACGCATTAGAAAAAGGATGGATCAGAGAATCCACCTCACAGGCAGCCAGCCCTGTGTTATTCGTACCAAAGAAAGACGGTACAAGGAGACTGTGCGTAGATTATCGCAAGCTCAATGATATGACGATCAAAGATCGGTACCCACTTCCATTAGCTACGGAACTGAGGGATCGATTGGGAAAAGCGAGGATTTTCTCCAAGTTTGATCTACGAAACGGATTTCACCTCATCAGAATGAAGGAGGGTGAAGAATGGAAAACAGCATTCAGGACTCGATACGGATTATACGAGTACCAGGTTATGCCATTTGGATTGACAAACGCACCAGCAACATGTATGCGTTTGGTCAACAACGTTCTACGAAAATACCTAGATATATGCTGCATATGCTATCTAGATGACATTTTAGTGTTTTCAGAAACCGAAGAACAGCACATCAAGGACGTCCACAAGGTCCTACAACACTTGGAAGAAGCCGATCTCCAATGTAAACCCAGCAAGTGTGAATTTCACGTTACAGAAACGGAATTCCTAGGCTATACCATATTCTCCGGAGGACTCAAAATGAGCCCTAACAAGGTAAAAGCAGTCAAAGAATGGGAACCACCAACCAGCGTAAAGGAAGTACAGTCCTTCTTAGGGTTCGCCAACTTTTACCGACGATTCATCAAGAACTACTCAAAGATAGCCGCTCCAATGACGGAGATTACCAAGAAGAGTCAAGGGGAATTCAAATGGACGGAAACAGCACAAGCAGCTTTTGAATGCCTCAAGGAAGCATTTGCAGGAGAACCAGTTCTCAAAGCATTTGATCCAGAGTTACCAATAACTGTGGAAACGGACTCCTCAGACTACGCAATAGGAGCAGTATTGAGCCAACCCGGCTTAAATGAGAAATAGCAACCAATTGCTTACCATTCACGCAAACTATCGCCAGCCGAACTAAACTACGAAATATACGACAAAGAATTACTAGCGATAGTAGATGCTTTTAGGGAATGGAGAGTGTACTTGGAAGGATCAAAATACACGGTGCAGGTGTATACGGATCATAAGAACTTGGTTTATTTCACCACAACGAAGGAATTGAATCGACGGCAGGTCCGATGGTCGGAAACCATGGCCGCTTACAACTTCAGAATTTCATATGTCAAAGGAAACGAAAATGCTAGAGCGGATGCTCTCAGCCGAAAACCAGAATATTTACAAAACAAAACACACGAATCACACGCAATATTAAAACAGGACGGCGACGCTTTAGTTCACAATAAACCGCAACTTGCCGCCACTTCAGGAGTAAATTATGATACTATCAAGGATATCATAAGGACAGAATACTCAACAGACGCTACAGCCAAGAGAATCCTAGCTATTCCAGACAATCCAGAAAGAGGATTCACCATCGAAGATGGATTCATCCATTTTCATGGCAAGCTTTACATACCCTCCAATCTAGCTAAGGATTACGTCACAGAACAACATGAGCTTCCAGCTCACGGGCATCAAGGTATTGCAAGAACCTTTGCCAGAATAAGGAGAGAAGTGTACTTTCCAAAGATGAGGACTATAGTTGAGAACGTAGTTGGGAACTGCGACACCTGCATAAGGAATAAAGCCGCCCGGCATGCACCTTATGGTCAGCTCAAAACCCCCGAACTACCTACTCAACCATGGAAGTCCATTGCTTGGGATTTTGTAGTAAAACTACCAATATCCAAAGACCCAGT